>OX104064.1:38015451-38147294 GCA_944474145.2 Dicrocoelium dendriticum
ACCTGCAGTCCAGTACGCTGCCGCGCCATCTGAAGCTGATTGCAATGTGATCAATTTGAGACCACGGTTGTGTTGAAGGAGGGGGACGCTACGTTGCGGAACGCTTCTTCGTACGCCTGAAGTTAGTGCTCGAAAGAAACAGACGGTTGTCCTCGCACAATGTGAGAAGTCTCTCTCCGTTATCAGAGCGGTTCTCATCGAGCGAGTGATGACCACCAAGGTGGCGTTCGTATGGTGACAGGTGGCCAACCCGTGCATTAAACTCCCCAGCAAGGATAACGACATCCGACTTTTTAGCATTAGTCAAGAACTGATGTAGATCTCGGTAGAATTCGTCCTTGACCGAGTCGTTACTGCAGTCAGTTGGAGCGTACACGCATATCACAAACAAGTTGTGTATCACTTCGCGGTGCCTGTTGATTCTACATGAACCCCGAAGCCAAACTGCATACAGTCGGCTGTTAATCGGGAACCAGTCCAGTAGTGCCGCCTCGGCCTTGCCACTCAGTGCTATACCTATACCAGCCCAACCCGCTGAGGCTGCTTCTGGATCTCCAGAAAGACGCAGGTGATATCTGGCTTCGTGGTCAGTGGGGGATGTCAATTTAAGCACAGTGCTCGGATCTTGTAAACGGGTTTCTGAAAGGCAGCAGACATCAATATCGAGGGACTCTAGAGTGCACGCATCCTATCCAATCTGCATGAGTGTACGAACGTTGAAGCAGACCAGACGGAACGAGGATCGGGGACGAAGAAGAGCCATAGGTTGAACTCCGTGGTACGCGGGAAAACCGGAATCGAAGCCAGATTTGTAAACACATGAATTGGGTATCGGAAAGTAAGGATTGTTAGCAAACCAACAAATGGCGTGTGATAAAGTCGCGTGAATGTGAGCAGCAGAAACGGTAGCTGATGAGCACGTTTTAGTACAGTCCATGGTATTGTGAGAGGGCGTGATACCACCCGGTTGCCCAAGCCGAAGTAGGAAGTTGACTGAGGGGACCCCACCCCTAGCCTTTGGCTAAATAACCTACCCGCAAGGCAGCGGGGCGAATTCAGGGAATCGCGCCCACTGGGAATCACTGGCTAAATGTTCAGTTCATGGGTTTTTGGTTTGGTAGATCACCAAAAAGGGGCCCAATACTCCCATTACGTCAGCAGAATTGCTGGAATACAATGCCCCAGTGAGGTGGAATAATGTTACCGAACACTTCGCTGGGACGGGGTAAACCCGAATCATCCACATAGCACCACAAAGAGGTAGTTCGGCAGGCCATCCGATGGAATCACTGGATATTCCAGTCAGTCTTTCGCATCGATAGGAATTTCGTCAAGGAAGGGGAGAACCTAGACTCCTTCGGTAGCCCATAATCCTCACTCACTATGAATCATTCGTCAAACAATTTCTTGATGCTCTGGCCACCGCAGAGGATAATCAACCGTGCCCTATCTGCTGCATCGAACAGGGTGGATAAGGGTTTGGAAGCTACTGAGCAAGCCTTCCCATCTACTTATTCCCCCTCTTACGCTTTTTCACTCTTACCGTCCCGTTCCAAATTCACATATATCCCCCAGTTTTCAACCCCCCGATTCTTGGCCCTCCCCCAACATGCTTTGCTAGGCATTTATCTTCTAACTTCAGCTCACATGCTAACGCGGAGCGTCACTCCTCTACTGTCGACAAGCCCATGCCCAACCAAGCGGTCCATTCCAGTTCATCGGCTTCCATTTGGAGCCCTCGATCCTCCTTCAGATTGGCATGCCTCAATGTACGCACAGTATTAGATCGGTCAACAGACAGCACTTGCCCGAACATTGGAGACCCTCTCGATCGATATCTGCTGCTTATCAGAGACCCGCCTGCAAGACTCGAGCTCTGTGCTCACTCTGCGATCCCCATCAGGTGACACCAGCAACACTTTCTCATTGCGCCTATCCGGTGACGATGCAGCTTCGATCACCGGGCCAAGATGGTGTTGGCATTGCCCTGAGTCCCCGGGCTGAAGCTGCTCTGGTTGACTGTATTCCAATTAGTAGCCGGTTGTGTGCAGTCCGATTGGCTGGCTCGTTTAAAGCTTCGAACTCGCGCGGAACTAACGGGTGTCTATTCATCACCGCTACCTACGCGCCCACAAACTGTAGCAATGATTCGGTAAAGAACAACTTCTACCGCCAACTGACCCAGCTCCTTTGTCACAGAAGAAGCACGGACACTGCTGTGCTGGCTGGGAATCTGAACGCACAAATTGGGAAGTTGTCCACTGATGAAATGCATCTGGGTGATCAGCACGACGTAGGCTCCCTTAATGATAACGGTGAGCGGTTACTTCATTTGTGTGAAGATGCCCGCTTATTTCTTGCGAGCACTAACTTCCAACACAGCACCCGCCGGAGGGTGACTTGGCGCCCACCAGCCCCGAACCAGCCTTGGACGCAGATCCATCCCATTGCGATAAGTTACCGATGGAGAGGCTACGTCCAGAACTGTCGCTTGATTTGGAGCACATGTGTGGACACTGATCATGCACTTGTATGTGCTGATCTGCGGATGCGTTTTGGTGGACGCCCAAGACGACGCTGTGAGCGCATTGACATCAGCCAACTGACAAAGCCAGCTGTTCTAAATGCGTATCGAAGTACGCTGATATTCGAGTAGTGTAAGCGCTCACTGGAGACAATTAATGGTCACTGGTCACATGTTCGCCAGACCTTAATAGCAGCAGGCAAATCCTCATGTGGTATGCCTAATAGCCAACATGGATATTGGGTCTCTTCGCGGTCTCGGGAACTTAACGACGCTCGCCGGCATGTCCCGGCTGGAAGCGAGCACAATGAAACTCGCAAAGAGCTCCGGACAAGAGTCCGTGCTAGCCTGAAGAGAGACAGCGAATCCTGGCAGTCTCATCGTGCTTCAGAGATGGAAGTGGCCGCTGCACTTGGCAACCATCGTAAGTTATTCCATCTGATACGGGAAACGGGCAACAGGAGACTTGGTGTTAGTGAAACTATATGTGACGAGAGTGGACAGCCTATCCACAATTTGTTAAAACGTTTGCAGCGTTGGGCTGAGCATTTTGAAAAGCTATTTAATCGGCCGGAATTGTTCGATTCTTCGCCGGCCAGTGATTGCCCTGCTCCATGGGCTGTCCATTTGGATCCACCCTCTCGCTCAGAAGTCGAACGTGAGATCGGACTGTTGAAGTTGAGCAAAGCCGCTGGACCAGATGATCTTCCTCCAGCCCTCTTCAAATTCGGAGACCCTTTTCCTGTTGATGCTTTACATGAGTTACTAGTGAAACTGTAGGAGCAGGAGACTGTCCCAACCGATTGGAGCCGCTCCGTTATTGTTCCCATCTTCAAAGGCGGCTCGCGTTCGGAATGCGGCAACCATAGAGGAATCAGTCTGATCTCCATCGCCTCCAAAATTCTTCACAGATTGACCGGCGCTCGTGATGCCAGATTCGTGAGGAGTAAGCCGGGTATCGTCGGGGTCGTGGCTGCATCGTCCACATCTTCACCTTGCGTCAGTTGTTGGAGCACCGTCACACATATTGGCGGCCCACCGTAGTCGTGTTTCTCGACAGCAAAGGTGCCTTCGATTCGGTTGATCGATGTGCCCTTTGGAATTGTCTACTCAGGAAAGGTGTGCCCGAGAAATATGTAAATATTATCCGAGCATTATACGCGCGTAGCACGGGCAGAGTGAGGGCTTACGGCAAGCTGTCGCCGCCCATCATATCTCCAGCGGTGTGAGACAAGGATGCCCGCTGTCACCTTTCCTCTTCAACTTCCCTATTGACAGTCATGGAGATTGCATTTGCAGGACATGAGTTGGAAGGTGTGGAGCTACGCCCAGGAGAACGGCTTCTTAAGTTGGAGTATGCAGACGATATGCCCTCACCTGTGACAGCTCCCAGACGTGCCAAATCCCGCTGGACAGATTAGCACTGGCTGTTAGCCACTTCGGGCTTTGTTTTGCACCATCGAAATGCAAAGTGTTCCTCCAAGATTGGCAGGCATCGCCTCCTGCGATGACCCTTGGTGGGGATCAGCTAGAAGTCGTTCTGAAATTCCACTACCTGGGAAGTTGTATCAGCGCCCTTGGGATCGAAGACGAGATCACGAACCGTATAGCAAAAGCTCGAAGTGCCTTTGTTAACCTTCGCCACTTATGGCGACGGCTCGACATCACTCTCGCCCTGAAGGCTAAAGTGCACAATGCAGCGGTACGTTCGACCTTACTGTACGGTTGCGAAACCTGGCCCCTAAGACCAGCGGACATAAAGAGGCTGGTTACGTTCGACAACCGGTGCCTTCCTAGTTTGACTCCCATTTGGTGGGAACACCGCGTGAGTAACGAGCGTGTTCAACGCCTTGTTTACGGCACAGGAAAAGGAACTGAACCGCTCAGCACCGTCATTTCCCACACCAGGCTCCGATGGCTGGGCCACGTGTTACGCATTGCAGCCCACCGACTCCCTCGACGTGCGTTGTTTGCTCACCGGGGATGTGGATGGAAGAAGAGGAGGGGTGGCCAAGCGATGACTTGATTGAGAGGAATGAAGTCCCTCACTTCGGAGCTAGCCTCGGTTGGAGCTTCACGGCTCCCTGTTTGGGGTCCAAAAGACGGTGAACACGTTTGGCTGGATACACTTGATGACATGGCAAGGAGTCGACCTCAGTGGCGTTCCTGCTGTGAGTTTCTTTGTCCCTCACCATCCCTTCTGGCCTCCCCCTCCATCTACGATCTCATTTCGTAGCGTAAAACATAATAATTTTTTTGCCTAGCAGCTGGCTGGTAGCTTACCGGAACGATGGCTATCCGTTGCTGGTAGCTCAGCTGGCATGCAACTGTTGTATTTATTTTCCTTTTCCTTTATGTGTTGCGGCACAATAGCTGAGGTGGTTCCAATCTCTAGCTGACGTGTATAATGATAATGATGACTGCTTCGGCGTACTATTACGAGGAAGTAAGTCCGTACCCGTAGTTGGCCTTACCACTGACGATAACGCAACCAAAGAAGGTGATAATTCAACTCAACTGATCTAGCCTCAATGTTTTGCTGAGGGGCTATCATCTGTCAAAAATAGTACGCCGCTTAGCTCTTACGGGCAAATGATAGCAACGGACACGTTACAGGTCGTACTCGACATTAGTCCACAAATCGTTGGAAAAACAGCGGTCGATGTTTAAGAGATTGGCGAAGCTGATTGGCTTTGGGGCCAATGTAAAGTGCACGATTACGCTCACATATTTGGTGGGGCTAGCTTGTAGCACAGATAATTGCATCACACGTTCTGTCGCCATCCGTGGTAGAACGCATAGATAAATAATGAATTTGGGCAGACACCAACGAGACACATGCGTATCTACTTGCGGCAACCAGCTCGAAAAAATATAAACTGTATTGTGGGGATGATGAAAAATCAAAAAGATGCAAGCCATATTGGGGGGAATCGGGAAGCGCATGTAAGAGGAGCAGAATCAAGGCAAATGGATTAGCATAGATGATCGTTATCTTGGAAAGCCACAAAGTCCCATTATATGCAAAGGATCTGAAATACGCGCGGTGGCAAAAGAATTGCAACGCTATGGTTCCGGAAGACGTACATTGCAGCACCGCAGATAATTAAGTGGTGGTGGTGGTGATAGGAAAACGGAAGACAGGAGGAAGGGATTGGTCGTGGCAGCAACAAATAGTACGAAAAAAAGCATGTGTATAAACAAATGGATGAACTGTTGATGATCAGGCATCGCAAAGGTAGAAAAATTTGCACGAAAATTCCAACAAACGCAATGATCGGTTTCCCTTTATTGGAGTTGGCAAAAAGCTGGCTCAGAGAGTTAGCAGAGACCAGCGTACTTACAAAATTGGGGTCACTTGTGAGGAAAATACAAAGAAGCGAACGTAGGTGCGGCGACAGAGAGCAGTGGTGTTTGCACAGAGAAGAGATGTGAAACTTGCACCCACGAGTTGGGACGCCACGTGACTAAACTGGGCAGAATCTTAGTGTGAGGATCAAATCATGGAACGTTGAGAATGAACGGGCTACCAGGGACATGTTGATCTCCCCATTTGACAATAAGCACATGTCTTCCAGATTGGTTGACGCGGTAGGAAACGTAGTATTGATTGTCTCCCAAGTGCTTCACCTTGACCTCCTCAAAAGGACGCGTGGGACCGCATATACCAACCAACAAAACGCCTGGTCCTAAATGAATGAAGAAGGCAGAAAAAACGTAATTTCGTGGCGACTCGAATAAGAAAGGTTTCGCAAGTTAGGACACGAGAGAGTACAAGTGTTCCTTACCTGCGGAAGAAGTATCCACTTGGAAGCAGTTGACGTTCTGGACTTCAGCATGCTGCAGTCCCGTGCCTTGGCAAATGACGCGATCAGCGCGTGCTGATGTGTAATAATCGTGCGATTTGGAAGACCTGGTGGTCAAAGTCTCCACCTCAACTTCTGATCTCTGTTCTGTGATGCGGCTAGAAGTGACTGATTCTGGAGTACCAGTGATTTCGACCTTAAAGTTGGGATGAGCAGATAAATGGTGAACGAAATGAGTCCATCAATCGTCCAAAGGAGGAAAATCTGGCGGAAAAATCCATCGGACTGTTGGTAAAGTCCGGGTGTAAGTAAAAACGACAGTAGCCGCATTGCGGTAAACCACGTACACAATAAGCTAACGTAATAGGTAAGGTTAAGAATGAGGGGAAATCAAAACAGAGTGACTTAGAGGATGAAGAAGTAATTGGAACGGAGTGTATGTGACCATCCCCTCTCCCAGTGATAAGGCGGGCATGCTTGGTAAGCGCATCATGCATATAAAGCCAGCGCACGCGTTCCGGAATCGAAATGCGGCAAAATGTGTGGCAGATCATATGAGCGTAATTGACGACCTGCAGCATTAATGACTAAAGAGGTCAGAAAACACCTGGCCCTTTCATTGCATAGGCACACAGTTTGCGAGATATATGAGCATTAAGCTGCATCGAATGATCATGCCGTACACAACGATAAGTACTCGGACATCCTAGGCACTAAGAGGAGGAGACGGGGTGTGAAGTCAGGGCCCGGCAGTGGCATGTAACATCCAATCTGGCCTGCATGTACCGTAGGGTAGGAACCTGTAATTCCTTAGCTCACGCACGAGTGCAGTGCCCTTCTCTCAGTATGGACAGCACAAAACTGTGACTAGCCATGGGGAGCAAGCAGATACATCGAAAGCAAACAAGACATGCACCAAGATATGCAGGATGTGTTAGAAAAAACGGGTTAGGCGGACGGTATTTGATCACCATAATAAAGAGGTGAACAGTGTCCGTTATCTGAAAGATGCGATATTAAAACAGGGTTCCCTATAACAAACACTAGGCAATCACGCGAATCTGTTCACGCCAACCAGCTTAGCAATGCAGCAGCATATACAAATATTCATTCACACATTCTGTACATTGGCTTGGAGTAAGAAACATCCAGGCCATCGTGCCACAGCGTAACTCAATTAGGTGGCAGTAAAAAAAGAGACGGAAAACAACAACAATTCAAAACCAAAGGTTGCGTGTCGCAATCCAATCACCATAATTTGTATTTCAAAATGGTCCTCCAATCGGTCACTAACCGTTGTACCAAGCGTTGCTTGTCGTGACTCGGTTGCTAAAGCGGTAGAGGTCGCAACTAACATTTCAATGTTGCCGGGTTCGAGGCCTGCTATCTCCACCTGATGAGATCAAATTAGCGGAAACGCGTCTCGGCGTGCAGTGTTTTCGGGCAAGCAACATCAAATTTCCATCATTATGCTTGGTGTTCTATTGTGCATTAACAATGAAATCATGATTGGTGCGGGGCTAAACAGAATGGGGCGGGCGAAAGTAATTCACAAAACAGATGCCGCTGAGGTCAGGTTTTCAGCAAGTCGACAAGTGTATTCAACCAAAAATGCTCGTTCCTAGGGACGCAATCAAGTAGTCGGAGCTCCGAATAAGGCCAGCTACGAAGGAAGGTTCTTTGTTTCCCTTGACCAAGTCATCGGTTGATTCCCCTTCCCCCTCTTTCACGCGCGCATCCAGAATTCTCAGACTGCGTAGAGACCCAATGTCTAGGTTGGTAATCCGACTTACACCATAAATACATAGCTGCTGCTAATAAGATCTGGTGAACATGAGACCAATGATCTTCAACCGTGTTCAGTGTACGCTTACTTAACCCGAATTCCAGCATACGTTGATATGCAATCAGAATATCTGGCTTCGTCAGTTGGTTGGTGTCTATGTGCTCACAGCGTCGTCGGGAAGGTTAGCCGAAATGCACCAGCAGATTAGTACCTACAATTGCATGGTCGGACTCCACGCTTGTGTTCCAACAGTCCTAGACGCAACTTGTCCAACGGTAACTGACCGCTAGCTGGCTTGCCGAACAACCTCCTCGTGGTGCCAGCTGGGTGGTTCGGGGTTTTCCCGTTCCAGCAAATGGTTCGGCGGCAGTGTTCCAGGACGTGATGGGTTTTCGCCTGGCAAACGTTCTCCCTATAAAAAGCCACACATGTCCGTTTAGCAACACTGTGACGTGGCGGACGTGACTCGCCACTAAATGAAGTCAGTGCCCCTTACTTCATCCTGGCGAAGCATTGTATTCCAGAAACTTTGTGCTACAATTCTGGGGAGTATTGGGCCCCTCTTTGACAAAGGAACAAACGAAAGGCGTATGAACTGAGCAATCAGTCACGGGCTCCCAATGGGCGCGATTCCCTGAATTCGCTCCGCTGCCTTGCGGGCAGGCTATTCAGCCAAAGGCTCGGGGTGGTGTCCCCTAAGTCAACACCCTACTTCGGCTTGGGCAACCGGGTAGTATCTCGCCCTCTGACGAAATCATGGACTTTAATGTGTTGTGGTGTGTTTTCTTTTACAATTTCTCTACCTTCTTTTGTGTCCCATGGTTTCTGACGGCTCTATGTCTATTCATAGACTGTTGCAAATATATAACTGACCGCGATGTGATCGAGTTGCGTCCATGGCTGATCCGAGATTAGTGAGCCCCATGTTACCCTCCGGCGGGCGCTGTGTCTGAAGTTAGTGCTTATGAGAAAGGGACGAGCATCTTCACACGTGTGGTAACCGCTCACGAGTGCCAATTACAGTAGCCGACACAGTGCTTTCCGCCCAGATTCAGCTCATCAGTTGACATTATTCCAACTTGCGCGTTCAGATCACCAGCAAGCACTACAGTATCCGTACTTTTTCTGTAAAGGAGCGCGTTCAATTGGCGACGACGTCTTTCATCGAGCCAGCGCCACAGTATCTGGGAGAGGGGGCGTAGGCCACAATGACAAACATGCACCTATTTGCTTTGTGGGACTTCGACCTAAACAAACTCTGGTTCTGAAAACATGGACGATGCACGCTGTCAAACAAACGTTTTCACGGAAGGGAGCATTATATTTGTTAATTTGACGGAGTATCGCGCGTCGCGAGACATTCTGCATAATGACCTAGCTAGTGCCGATGTGCAGAAAGTGGCCATGCAGACTATGCATGCGGCAAGCGCGTTAAAATTAGGCGTCCACCGGAAACAGTGGCGGCAGTGGTGAGCGCATGATTACATTAAGGCGCCAAACCTGGTGGTGTGTACATGCTCATAGGTGTCCCTGAAAATTGGTACCAACTTAGTTAGCAGGCGATCGATGCGTTGCCATTCATACAAAACCCGTGTGCATAGCTGACAGGTTCAATGCAAGTGTGGGCGTTCAAGTAACCTCAAACAAGAGTTCATTCAGAGCGCCCTACTCACTTTGTACGGTGATCCCGAAATGTGAAAATCGCCTCCATATTTGACGGAAATCTGATACACGCCAGGAACGCTTGTTATGTAACTGAACGCGTAACCATCCTTCTCCTCCTGCGACTCAAGTAGAACCTTGCTTGGTCCGTCAACTGTTACGTTGAGAACTCCGCTTCCAGCAGCTGACGTGTTAACAAAGAACACATTCTTCTGACCTGCAGGTAAAATGGAAAACAAAAACAAGATGACACTGTGTAGAAAAAAGAGGAAAAATCGCTGTAACATCTGAATGGGTAGCAAGCCCTACCTGCAGACCCATAATAAAGATGTCAACGGTAGGGTGACTTTTGGAAGGAAGTGTAAAGGGTATTTGAAAGAATTGCTACACTATATTCGTAGCAACCAGACATAATCTGGCTCCTATTAGTGAGCGAGGAACAAATCCGGTGTAAGATGATCGCTGAGGAAAGTTAACTTATTTGAAAGAAAGTAAACTGTGGGTGTAATGAACTCCACCCGAGGAAAGAACTGTGGAACCGCGCTGACATTTATCTCTACGGAAGAGAGTTACCGGATGGAGAACGATGCGAAGCTCGCATAGCTGCGCGAAGCTTGCACAAATTTCGCTCGGGCTCACCTCAACTATATTTTCACTATGCAGCGACTCAGATTGGGCAGATAACGACCGAGCCCTCCTCAGGATATTGTTGTATCTACTGCCCCAAGCAGCAGTGAACCAACTGAGCTAACCTCAAGACACTGTTGTATATACCGTGTCAAGCAACAGGGAACAAACAACACACTACCACGTCACCTGCCTTCCTCTATAATTTCTGGGCTATACTGCTATACGATTGCGTTATAAATACAAAGGTGCAGGTGGCATAATTTGCCTTTTGCTGAGTCAGCAAACAAACTCTTGCTAGCAGCCAGTCTTCTTTCCCATCTCTCGGTGCAGTCGTGCGAAGTTACATCTTTCGTCTCTAGCTCAGCTCCCATGTACAACGTCTGGTGGCTAGGTCCCATTTCAATCAGCTACTCTGCGCGTGTGGTATTATCGGTGAGGAGCCTTTCGTCCGTTCCGATTAGGAGCCGAAACAATTAGGACGTGTTATAATCGTCTGAGAAGGATCAATTGTGGGTGGATGGCGCTGGAGTAATAGGCTAATTCTCCTGCATGACGAGTTAAACGATTTTCAGTTAACTCTTGGCTGGCTGTCCAGTCTAACCTTACTGTTGGGTTTACCTCCCCCACTGTGCAAATATGGACAACCAAGTTAAGCTAATATGTTCCGTCGCATGTGAACAGTGGACCAGCTAGACGTGTTTTATTCCGAGGTGGGCAGCCTGGTCAGTTAGTAGTAAACAAGTAGGTGCGGGTGGTCCTCGAATATGTGGTAGCGTTAGAGCAGACAAAAGTGGAGTGTCTTCCATCTGAAGTACGCCACGATACTTTAGAAGTCGATAGTTAGATTATGAATTTTAACACTTGAGACAGAGAAAGTAAGGTACTGCGGATCGACAGATCAAACTGCAGACTGACAAAGATTGAGTTTTCGATTGGATGTTGCCACGCCCGAGTGACAACGATTGATTCATCATAACCAACTGAACATGCGACAGAAGATGTATGTAGCACCGCTAATGGTAATGCTGTGGTAGCTAAACATACAACACTACATAACGATCTGAGAAACATACAGCTTAGAAAACGTCATGTGTATGGGAAGCGTAGATTAGGCAGAACGACTTGATAAGCACACACTAACTGAATCTATGCATTGTGAGAGGCCGTGCTAGGAATTGGAGGACGCTAACTATCGGTCACGCTGACCGCTCAACAAGATCACACGTCTGCCTTGGAATCCGGAGGTCACCAGTTCGAATCCGCTGTATGTGCGGACGACGTCGTGGTATACCCAACCCACGTATAGCCGGTGGTTGTCGCGTGACAGCGAAGCGTAAGCACGATGTGTTGGCGTCCAGCTGACAGTTTCCTTTTCCTTTCTTAATCGTCAACGCATGTGTAGCATGAAACTTCAGTCATAGGTATAGGGAAAGGAACGGCAGGGAACGGGAGAAGTCGCCAAAGTTAATTATTAGCTCTGAGGGAAAGGCAGTGGTACGGAGTGGTGGTCTTGAAATTGGACCACCAGTAATACCGCACAAAATCAGGCGATCTGTTATTAAAGTTACATGACACAGATCGAAGCCGCCAGTTGCGTATTATGCGGGTTTTTCTTCAGTTAAAACGCACAATCAGTAGATCAGCCGCTACGCTGGTGGAATAACAGCGCAGGTGAGAAGTTCTAACAACGCGGAGGCGGCTGTGACAGGACAGTTGCGAAGTTCAGTTTACAAAGGTGAGTGTGAACACAGTTTGTGTGCGTCACGTAGGTGCTAAAAGCAGAATAGGTGGTAAACGGAGTAGCTATGGGTCTACTACGACTGGTAAAGTCAGATGTGGCGTGCTAGGAAGAAATTTGATGACGGTGACTGGAGTTCGAAACAGCTATTGGCCCACTCGGAGTACATGTCTTTCTTTTGAAACACAAACGCAAACACGTAAGTTTAGGAGGGCAGTCGCCGTTGTGCTGTAGAGCGGTTTTATTAAGGTCAAAATCGACCGAATCAAAGTGAGGCTCTCTACAGTCTGGTGACCCATGTTACGAACCGCCCACCTCTGAGAGCATATGGAGATGGAATGAGAAGCACTCTCATCTATATGCATCTCAGTAGTATTCGGCGGGTACGTAACCCATACCCATAAGTCGTCAATCTAAAGAACTTCGGAAATTGCGTGAACCGATGGGTTGACACACAGATATAGTTTTAGTTTTGAAGGAGTGGCGATGTCACTAACGCAAGTAATCGCAGTCCGTAAGCGAAAGCAATGCAAGCTCACCAACCACTTCGGCGGATATGATGCGTGGCGAATTGTGGGCTGTATCTCCAACCAGTGATATCCGTTCCCAATAGGGATTGCGAATGACGTCATTCGAGAATGCCATAATCGCGTGCGTTAGCAGTGTTAGTGTGGTTTGGTTTATTTCTACCTAACAACTGTGATTGGAGCCCTGACGAGAATTTAACCCATCTGTTATAAAAGTTATCACTACGGCAACAGAAACCGTGGTAATGAAAAAGAAAAACAATCGAGAGGCTCATGCGCAATCTCATCGCGACTGCCTTCTTGATTGTGCTAAGTCGGATAGGGTCATCAGCCACAGAAGCAACCGATCCCGAGGACACAATATCCAAAAGCATGAAACACGCCGATTCGGCCGAGTATTCCACAGAGATCATCCTTTCTACTTTTGTCATATTATCAAATGGCGACTATGGATTTTGGCCGGATGAAGTGCAAACAGTAAACAACGGAGTAAATTGTCATTAGACAGGCGAAGAGGGGGAGCAAATAACTGTGGTAGACCCCATTGTAACGTTCAGATCAGTGTAGCATCGGATTGTCTGCATTTGGAAAAAGGAAGTGAAGCCAAGCCGAACCCATGTGGAGAGACTGAGATTGTAGTTAAGAGCAAGAGAAGATTCCGGTAATTCCAAGAGATGCATCAGCTTTCTCATTCCGCACAGTGAGTAAACCGGTGAGTAGGCTATCAGAAGTGATACAGCTACCGAAATAAGCAAATCAATACACAACCTGTCATAGTGTTCCAAGCTGGTGGATCGATCACGTAGAACTTCATCTAAGGGATGACAGTTCGCAACGAAGCCGCCTCTGGAGTTGGAGCGCACAAGATCAAAAAAACGTTAGTAAATGGAACGGCGCGGACAGATCCCACTTATCGAGGTGAATACAGGAACAGCTGCTCACAAATACCCAAAGAATTATAATGGTATTTCAAGAGAAGACTTTTGTACAATGCTGAGGCAGAGCGCCAAAAACAGGTACGAACAACCGAGTTAAAGCTTGCGATTCGTAGAACTCCGACGATATGTGCGTATGTATATGATCATTCCATTAGAAAAGGGATGGAAGACGGCCTAGTTTCACGGGCTTCAAATTTCGAGGACCAGTGATCAAGTTGAATATTACACATGCTAGCAGCTTAGAGTTATCCGCGATGGGGTTTGTGCATCGATGGTTCCCACCCGATGCATAGCGTTCCTATCGCAGAAAGGGATGGTTGTACGCAACCGCTAGTTTGGGAGTAATTAAGCATTCCATCATGCGTCAAAGAAGTTAGAACAAATAGCAGGCAGTCGGTACAATACTTCAGCAGATGGGAAAGGAGGTTATAAGGGTCATGGATTTGAGGGGAAATCGGTTGTCTTTTAGTGATAAGTCTCATATATGCTGCAATCAGTGACGCTAACAGACCAGGTGGATGAGAGTATTTCATCTAACGAAGGCGAAACAGCGGATAAACCGTACTGAGCACCCAAATACTCGGCCCACTTTTGGGGCAATGGGTGCGAAAGTGTATCAACTGCTCGTCTTTCTCATTGGGAGCTTTCTTCTAAAGAGAGTTAGCATGAACCTGTTCAAACTTCATTTCAGGGAGTTGTAGTCACCTAGAGGCTAACTATACAATGGAATCATCTTTGGCACTGTAGAAAGTAACTCGCTAGTCGGATGCAGACGGCGGACGGAAAGATGACTCCAAGAGCGGTCTCCCACTGTATGGAAGGCGATTGCGAACAACATTTGACTTACACATCTAAATTCTAACTAAGCTTGATACTTGAGCTCTATCACAGACCAAAAAGTGGGCGCAAGATGCGCACACATCTGGAATAGTCAAAATGGAAAACAGAACAGCTTGTAGTGACACATCCATAGTAGTTGATGTCGATATCGATTCGGGTTCAACGTAATGCTAAGGCGGGTTGAATCGAGGAGACACAATAAAAACCAGATACAGATGCAATAAATAATATGGATCTGAAGGCGCCACCCAGCAGACACGTAAACGGATGCGGCACACTAAGTGTCAGTTCCATAACGATGGGTGCATTTGAAGTGGAGACGTTCTGATGTCGCTCGCTTGCAGTGCTGAACCCTACCTACGCTGACACGCATGTTAAGGCGCTTAAGATGGAGGGAGCAAGCCTCAACTAGTAAGTAATGATCACCAATTGAATACCTTGATTGGTTAGCTGATTTGTTTCTGCAATCAATTCTAGTATCAGGTGGATATGGAAGTTAGAGTTCATGACATGCACGAACCCAAGGCCAATAGACAAATCCGTCTACCAAGAAACTCTCAGAACCCAGTGCGTTCGAAGTGAAGATTTGTAAAGTGCGATTTAGAATAGCACCTGAGCTCAATCGGATAAGTGCAGACAAGTGGGGATGTCTGTGCAGAGTGAAGATTGAAGCCCTTTGGAATTGCGGTACCTGACTACTGCAGAGGCTAACACATGTCACAGTAATCATGGTACGCGAGCAGAAGTTAAGTCAAGCTAAAAAGAGGCTTGATGAACCAAAGACGGATAAGCCAACACATCTGAAATTACTATTAGACGAACACAGGGTGCAATTTCAAACGGACAGGAAATAAGAGAAAGAGCATACCGACTTTCCCTCTACGCAGGCCGTCCCCGGTAGCGTAAACCATTCCTGGGTCCGCTGTATGATGATTGATGATGACGCGGAATGGAGATCCTTGGATAGGAGAATATGGCGAGGTGGGGCCCAAAGGAAGATCAGCTCGTCCGACTAATTCGCGCGGCACAGCATGGACGTGCACAAAGTGGGGTCCAACTTCTTTAGGCACGAACCGGACAGCGTATTGCCCACGTCCTTTGGACTGAATAGTAGCATCTTCCATTGCTCCAGATGGTGCTTGAATTTGGGCTCTGAGGGCATCTCCATCAGCCAATTGATGATGCACAGTAAAGGAAATGGGCTTGTTCGCCTTAAACAATGAATGAGAAAGACAGTGCAACACCTAGAAAGGCATGAGATGTGATCTAACAGCATGATAAAGATAGAGTGATTTTTGACAACACACACTTTTGATATTTGGCTAACTTGGAGCAAGTTCCCGAAGGATAACAATTCGCGTTCATGAAATTACACAGCCCAGTTGAAGGCGATGCGAGTTGTAAGGAGAAGACAAGACAATAGGGGTGAAGCGCCGGAAGAATTCGACTGACCTGTGGACTGAATTCTTCGGTTTCGTGAGGAATAATATACTTGCGCGTAGGGGAATTAGCCGAGTATGACGGTACCGTGTAGGAAGCCACACGACCAACGACGTCGGAGTCCGCAACATCAATGCGGAATGGAGAAAATGGTATGTGTTCATCGTTGAATTTTAGCGAGCAGGTGTATACCCCAGGGAGTGAAACTCTGTAGGATACACGTGAGGACCCATCTGATCTTTCCTGCAAAGAAAATGCAAGGACTCGCGTATCTAAGGTCCTTAAATGGTCTAAGAGGCAACAAAAACCAAAGATCCTTCTTTTGACTTACTCTGAATGTGTATAGTACCAATCAAGCTGCAGAACTCACCCGACAGTCTATATCGGCCTTGCTTGGACCCTCAATAGCGACAGCTAGAGTTCCAGCACCTGCTTCCCTGGTGTAAATGGTGAACTCATTTGAAACATTCGTAAACCCTTGCTGTAATCCAGGGCCCATTACACGCACTTTATGGGCCATCCCATCGGTGATAGGACCCACGGTAAATTGAAAGGGGCTACCTAAAATTGAAAACGGACGAAAAAGCACTTCCTTTAGTAAACAGTTTTCTGTGTGTATCCCAAGATAAAAGATATGACGGATAGGTGCCCGTCAGAGGAAGTTTGCCCTTATCCTTCGCAAGCACGTGCGTACGACCTCAGCTCAAACTCAAAGGTGTTTCAACGATTCGGTGCCAGGGAACGGTATGTTGATATCACTACATCCAAAGAGCGTTCGCTTATTTACGCGAACAAAGAACTTATCAAGGTGCCACTGATGCATAGACTGAAATGGATGATGAATAAGAAAAATTGCCCAAAACGTTAACGGCAACCGATAACAAGTAAACGTCACACAGTCACGCGCCGGTTGTGTGGATTCCAGCCCAACTCAACAGTCATGCGTGGTAGACAACAAAATTGGGTATCAAACACAGCGCTGAATCAGCTGTTGCAGGGAGTAACGTAAATAGAGGTGCGATAGTACAAAAATGATCTAGGTCAGTGGTTTTCAACCTGGGGGTAATTATCCACAAAGTGGTAAAATGGACCTTTACCGGGCAGTAAATATAAGTTCGAGGTTTGGGTCTTCAATCTGTCGCCTAACAAAATTAATAACGAAATCATCTGTATCAAAACAATTAACTGACTACCTAATCACTTATGATTAGCCATCAGTGACTAATCATTAGTGAGTGGGCAATGAGTGAAGCACATTTCGGTACTAAATTTTATTACTTAAAATAAGAATACAAGCCAGCAAAGCAGCGCATCTAGATGGCCCCTCTACCGGCTCGCTCGTCGATTTTTTGAGTCGGGCAGTCGTTCGCTCGGTCGAATTACAGAGTTGAGTGAACACTAAGGTGGAAGCATAGGTCAGCCAATCAGGTAAACGAGCGAGCGAATGTCTACAAGGTAGAATGAACAAGAGGCGATTAGTGTTCAGGACCTAACAACACAGAATGGTGGTGGGATCCTGTCATTCAGGAAGTTGTCGGAAGGAATGGTTACAGCAAATAAGTAGCCACAGTGATATCTGTTCAGGTTTGAGCACGGATCACACACCAAATTAAGGAACCGAATGAACTTGGAGCATGACTTACGATGTGCACTAGCCGAAGGCGTACCAAATCTACCAGAAATTGTTAGAACTAAGCAATATTAACCGTCTCATTGACGTAGATCACCTCTTGCTAGAAATAGGTGTTTTCATTATTTGAATGATAAAATGTTGTCAAAGTAGTACTCATTTTCTGTACATTCAAACAAAACGCACTAGTTGATCAGCTTTTTAAACTAAAAATGCTCAACGTGAACTCGTTTTTGGGGTAATAACCTCATAAAGGTTGAGAATCACTGTTATAAAGATCGCACAGACATCATTTACTTCACTGACTAGCCAGATATTGGTGTTCCCGCAGTCTGACAGTCAGAGATGGCAACTATTTCACTTAAATGCACATACTTTCCTATCCAAGTGATGAAATGAGTGTGCGATTTCTTTCTCATAGCCAGCAACGTACTGTTCATTATCGCCCTAAACCCGGAAATCGGGGATGCAACGCTGACTACTTCGCTTACCTCAATGCGGATATCAATCCACTAAGGAAGACGGTCGCTTTTGGGATTGCGGTAACCCTCTATCATGTGCTGGGCGGCTCCATGGACTCCGTGACTTGTTCCAGTGTCCCAATTGGTTCAATCATTATCGCTACCATCTTAAGCGTTCGTCACCCTTGGCTGACGTTTGTTGACACGTGTCATCATGATCTTTGAACCTAATTCGCTAAGGCCAGACTCCGGGTCAGACGTACTTAGGAGTACCTGTACATATAACCCCCATTACTGTGTTACATCACGTGGTCACCATTGTGCAATGATCTCTGACTAGCATTCAAAAACACTATTCCTGTTTGTATTTATCACAGAACTGCCGATCCTTTTCCCGCGGAAACGACAACGAGCAACTGTCCAGACGGAGTTGAGACGCCAGACACAGGTCACTGTCTGTCTCGTTTCGGAGTGGGAACCGTTTCGGATCCTACAGCGCATTCTGATTCAGCACCTTACGGGGTCACCTGCCGTAATGGCAACACCACAGGCAAAACCAACAAGGATCGTGCCACCAGCGTTCCGGATAAGCCAAACCGAATTCGTGCTCCAGGTACAACCCGTACCAGTCACAAATTGGGCATCACTACTAGTGCAGTGCGTCCTCAACTGCACCCTTCTGGAATACCTGAAGACGGTCAACCACAGTCGACAGATGCCTCACTTGGTTCGTTGTCTCGTTCCTCCTACATGTGTCGTAAGTGCCGAGCTCATGGGAAGTTGTTGCCGGTGAAGCAACACAAACGCAACTGTCCGTTTCGCAACTGCACATGTCCGGTATGTTCTCTGGTGAACTATGGCCGGCACATTGTGGCTAAACAAATCGCGTTGTACAGAGATCAGAAGAATCACGCCCACCTTGTGGTGGCTCATCCCAACCGGACTTTGGGTGGCACCCCGGATGGTTTTCATTCGGCGAGTATGACTCATCCACAACACCATCATCACACGTTCAGAGAGATGAGACACAGGCGCGTCGAGGTGGATATCGTCGAAGACGAGGGCCCCCATTGTCGACGGTGCCGGAACCATGGGAAAAGTACTCCTTGGAAAGGACACAAAAAGACTTGTCCATATCGATACTGTATCTGTCAACAATGTATTCTGATATCACTGCGCAAGTCGAACGAGAAAAACTTGAGTAAGTCTGGACGATCTGAATCTACCGCCGCGCAATTTTGCGCAACCAGGGTGTCACGTTCCGAAATCATTCCCCCCCCCCCCAATTACCGGGTCTATCAAAAGCACTGGTGTGCTACTTAGGGCGAGTTCACCATGGGCCACTCTCATTCCGGTGATCGTGTACAGTGGGAAAGTGACTCACTGTGCTCGTGACCCCCATCCTCCTTGTTGGACAGCGGCTGACAAGTCAGGGATTAGTCATTTGATCACGGAGCTTTACGTAACTGCAATGGGTTGCGAGAGATGTTAACTTTTGAACCCAATATAGTATCCATGCCGGAACTGCGATAACAATCACCCTATTTTTTCACATTACCACCTCCAACTTGAATACACTTTGGTTTCGGTGACGCAATTGCTCAGTATCATCCAAGTAGGAGTGACTTTCAAGCTTGGGCTTTGGAGTGCGATTGCGATACATAATGTCAATTGGGACCTCGGTCATTCTGATCACTATGACCGTATCCAAAGTTGTGGGTATTCGGAATAACTGAGGTCTACCTCAATGTAAAACGAGGTCTCAATAGAGGTTGCCACACGCAATCTAACCACAAGGCGGATACTCTAAAAACCAACTTTGATTTCCTGACATCTGTGTCAAGTATTGCTCACGGATCTCAGTTGCCTAGTGATCAACGCGTCAGACGTCAGCCATCAGGTCACGAGTTCCACACTCGTCTGCATCTTCCTCTACCTTAACACACCGCGAGCGTATGTTGGAAATACTGTCTACACTAAGCGTAAATCGAATCCCCAATCGTAACTGTGCAATACTGAATCCGTAAATTGGCTACACCAAAGAATATTTTGTGACTGAAATTCGTCCAAAATGTATCTCACTGGGATGACCAGTGTGATTTAACAAAACGGACACTCAGCAGCAATCTAACGGTTACTCACGCTGAAATTACCATTTTACTAAAAAGTAATCACCAGTATGCAAAGATAGCGGTTTTAAAGACTCAGCATCGTATTTAACAACATATCTAAACATATTACGCCATTTCTTTTCCCATTTTCTTGGCTTTGCGAGTAAACAAAAGCATGCTCAAACGGGACGGCTGGCCGTCCATCTGGGCGCGCGGAGAAGGCAGATGAAAAGTGGGCATTACTCCGAAGCCAGTTCATCTGGGGATTTCACATCTAAACAACTCATTCTAAACGCATAAGTTGGAGAGGCATCACGTGTGACACCAGCTGTTTATATGCTTTTCACTTTTTATGCCTGTAAAGCACTGGTACTCGACCTGGGGGTAATTACTCCCAGGGGGGCAAAATGAGGTTTTACAGGGGGTAAATATAAGTACGGGGATTGGGTCAACAATCCGTCGGCAAACAAAATTAGTAACAAAATCATATGTATCAAAACAATTAACTAACTACCTAATCAATATTGATTAGCCATCAGTGGCTAATCATTAGCGAGGGAGCAGTGGACTAGATAACTTTCGGCAATAACTTTACTACATAAAATATGAGTACAACCTTGCGAATCAAGCACCTCAGCCACATGACACCTCTATCCGCTCGATCGTTGTTCATTTGAGTCAGGCACCCGTTTGCCAGGTACAGAGTTGAGTGAACACTAAGGTGGGAGCATAGGTCAGCGGACCAGTTAATAGAGCGAGCGAATGTTTACAAGGTAGAAGGGACACACAGGCGATTAGTGTTCAAGGCGTATCGATACAGAATGGTGGTTGGAAACTGTCATCCAGGAAGGACTTGGAAGGGATGGTTGAAACAAATGAGTAGCCACAGTGACATCTGTTCAGGTTTGATCACGAGATCACACCAAATTAAGGAACCGAATGAACTTGGCGCATGACTTACGATGTGCACTAGCCGAAGGCGCACCAAATCTAGCAGAAATTGTTGGAACACTCACATCCCCTTGATTATTAAAAAGTTGCCCAATGACAGGCGCTTTCTTTATTTGAGTGATCGAAAGTAATTAAAAATCATATCATTTCCGTGATTGAAAGAACCAAAGAAAAAACTAATAGATAATTAGTTTTATAAACCAAAACGTTTTTGTGTGGGGGGTAATTGTTTTATAGTGAAGCAGCTTTGTGGGTAACAATCACAAAAAGTTTGAGAACCACTGATCTAGGAGATGTAGAGATCAGCGTTAAAAAAGCTTTGCTGACTACCACCATCGAATTCGAAGGCACGGTAGGTTGGCTTGCTGTAAACTAACCCAAGTTATGGAAAAATGTGTGCAAAAACAGAGCGATAGTTATAAGCATGCAAAGTGAATTTGGATGTACAAGGAAGGAGAATGAAATTGCACCGTACCGCAGATCGCAATGTGAAACGATAATTAGTAAAGTTACCAGCTACATCGAGTCCTTTGTGCTTCACAATGACCAAATGTTCACCCAACTCCTGGGGTACGAATTTGATGCTAAAGTGACCCGAGCCGATGGGAATCACTTCACAAGGAGTGGATCGTCCAGACGGAGCCACAACCGAAGCCTTCAAATCCGCAAGATTGGTGTCTGAAATTTAAGAAATGAAGAGACGGTAGTACTTCGCCCTTAGAATGAATTTGGAATTGTGTGAAATAAACTGGAGGAATGGGTCAAGATGGAAATAAATAAAACGTGGAGTAACAATCAATCCTCGGCCTATTCAGTGGAAAATGGGGCCAAAAAATTTATAACTAAAAATCCTGCTACTCCAGAGTAAGATAAAATAAATAGCCTCTCCTAGTTTCAAATACTAAGGATATAGCGTCTAGTTAGAGGACGTTATCACCTCGCAGGCTAGCCACTATCAGTGGCAGTGGAAGATAGGTGGTGCTATATCCCAGTTAGATTGCAAATTATGTAGCCCAGCTAACGTCCTCCATGGCTCAGTGGCTTAAGCTGCTGGCTAGTTGGCATCTGCCTCTAGCTGTCATAGGCTCGATCCAGAGCCGAGGGAATGCGCACTACTGACGAGCCACAATAGGACGAAATGCGTCTGGTGCTTTTCCGCACGAGGCTGTGCTATGCAGCTTGTGAACTACTGGGATGAATGACTTTTAAAAAATTACAACTAAAATCCTGCTACGCAAGAGCAAAAGACCCATGTGTCGACACTATTTGCAGTGCTCCAGCTAACTATCCAGAAAATACCACCTGATCATCTATGAATCAATTTTGCTAAGAAGGTATCTGGTATTAAGTAACCCCTACATGGTTGGCGGCATCCCATTCCGGATTCCACACCCCCCTGAATGAGCTCGGCACATTCCGAAAGCCAAGTTGTAAAACGACTGGAATTCTAACAGTCTAGACCAACGCATATGACGGCCATGAAGAGGTTCTGGATATACTCCGGGAGAAAGCGCGGTAGTAAACTACGCGCCAACATTCATGAAGAGGAGAACGAAGATGCGTGAATCTACCTGCAACTTGTAAACTGAGCTCGCAACGGCTGCCAACTGTGGTGATGGAGGATGCTTCCTGACGCTGGGTAATTCGTTCCGTAATCCGTGTCGAAGGCTCACCATCGATTTCCACATAAAAAGGACTATTGGGAACATGTGCATCTGCGTATTTCACATTGATAACGTAGGGACCGGGCTCAGTGGGCACATAGGTCACAGAACAGGTGCCGTCTTGCTTATCCTGGCATTCGATTTCTGCCTTACTTGGGCCTTCGATTGACAGACCCAATCCAGCATAACCTGAGGGGAGGGGAGGAACAAGAGTCAACGTATTATGCGTAGATCGAGCATCAATGATACACTGATCGTAAGCGAACATAGACAAGCAGACCCACCTGCATCTCGGGTATCCACTGTGAAATGGTTCGGTTGATTAGTTCTGCCTCCTTTTAAACCAGGACCGAAGACACGCACCTTTCGTGCGTCACCGATTTCTTTCTGAGAAATACTGATGTAGAATGGACTATTTGGAATGTGTTGACCTCTTTGGAAGACACTAATCACATGTTCCCCAATCTCCTTAGGTGTGAATGAGATCCCTGGAACAAAGTCGAGCGAGTGGAGTCGTATAAAACAAAGGAAGCATAGGGTGCATCAAAAGAGGAGACATTCATAGCACAGGAGGAAATCACAATAACGTAAGCACATCGTGTTCACTCACCGAGACGATTTTTGGGAAGTCGCTTTAGAATGCATGAATCTTCGCGGCCGGATGGGGAACGGACGGTGGCTGTCAAAGACGCAATATCATCACCGAAGTCATCCAGTGTGATGTCATTAGGCGACCCCATGTTTAACTGAGCGCGGTTAAACACGTCCCCTGCTTGAGAGGAAAAATTTGAAGAATTAACATATGTGGCGAGACCAAAATAGCAGCGTGAGAAAGACTTTACCGAATTTTGTTTGCAGTAAGTCAGTTTCTGACCTCCATCCAGTGGAAGCATGGATACCGATGTGTCTACGAAACTAATGCTAAGCTGGGTACCGTAATAGTATTTATGCTGGAAGATAGACAAGGCAACGGAGACGCCAAGCTGAATGCTGGCAGAGTCTATAGTTGGTCAAGTATAGAGTACTGGCTAAAACATAATCGAGAAAATTAAACCGCAGTTTCAATCTTCAAGCATGGCGAAGATCCACGAAAAATCAGCGTGAAGCAGGGAAAATTCACGAAACTAGACACTCAGCGAAGGAATGTGAAGAATGTGGGGAACAGACTATTGGGTTTTGAAGTATCCGCTGTGAGTCGTGGATTGCGACACACAATCTCAATTGTGGCTTCGGTTGACTTTGAAGTCAGCATGTGCTCTTCTAATCAATGGGACTGGAGAGAGCAATATTGGAAGCCTTCATGTAGGAACAGAATGCGCTTTCAGTTAACTTTCGTTGTGCACACTGGGTTATCGGTGTAAAACGGGGAAGTCTGATTATTTCATAAGATAAAGTTAGAACAATAATAACACACTTTGTTGACCTTGGCGAATTAGCAGTGGAGCGGCCATGAAGCCACAGGTAACATGTCTAAAAAATGCGAACAACTCTGAAGTGCGGAAAAACGCTCGAAACAAAGTAGAATCCACTGGAACGTGAAGATCTCGATAGGAGAAAAATTCGCACCTAAAAGGCACTGGACCGAAGTCAGTCGTATGAAAGATTGGTGAGAAACACAAGTGATCGCTTAAAAGCATTCCATTGCAAGCCACACAGGTTTATATGCCTCATTTTTATCGCAATTTCTCAGACAAGGCATAAAGATTGCTTCGTGACGACAATGAGTGACGACGAGGTTCCGAGTAAAATCTCTTATGAAGCATAAGGTGTTGATGTATGTTAACTATGCGAATTGAGTCTCCCAGTGACACATGTGCCATAAGACTGAGCTAGTCTCCATTCCAAATACAGCAACACTAGTGATTATGGTGTATACGACTGTGGCGTCGCTGCGCAAACCAACAAAGCAGTTGTCATCCAATCGATCAACCGTCTTAGGTCGTCCGAGTCATTTGAGAACTCTACTAATTCCAGGCCCGAAGAGGGCCAAGATATGGGCCGAGCAGATTTAAGCTCGTTCCCTGCGCCCTGGAATTTAGTCCATGTGATAGATAAAAACAAGATAGAGATGACGCGGTGAGAATGCGAAATAGTGATCAGTGGTACAACATGATCCAAGAGGAACATATGGAAAACACAAAACACTGACCCGTAATCTTGGCCACAAACGGGGAGCCGGGAATGTGTTGATCAAGGAATTTGATTGATATTGTGTATTTTCCAGGGGCCAAAGGGAGGTAACTCACGCTACATGTCTTGTCACTGTTTTCTACGCAGCGTATCTCGGCTTTTGATGGGCCCTCCACGGAAAGCGACAGACCACCTATGGGTGAACAGAGTGTGACAAATCTGTTAGAATGGTATGAGCTTAATTCCCAGACGATTCATAGTCATTAACTGCGAACACATAAAATTCTGAGGCACCTTCGATAATGAACGCTGAAGTGCAGCACAGGACGTGTTGTAGCTCAGGAGAGGTAAACATATGGCAGATCGCAAAATGATAATAGTAGACGAGCGATGAAGATTCGCGGTGATATTCAACCACCTGTTTCGCTCGCATAGACATAGAATCGAGGTGCACGTAGACTTGGGAAGAGAGTGGATTTCAAGGAACCGTGTACATATTCGCTTCTGGTAGGAACAACGCTCAATATCTGACCTCAATGATTTAAAGTTTAGACAAAGTTTATAGACACAAGTATGAAGCAACTGACCACCTCCAGCTTCTTTGGCGGCAATAGTGAACTCTGCCGGTTGGTTCACGACGCCGTGGCTCAGACCTGGTCCGTAAGCAGTCACGTATCCAGTGGCCAAACTGTCGACGTAGAAGCGATACGGACTACCTTGCAACGGCATCGCCACTGTGCTGCTGCGAACATCACCCGATTTCACCGCTGAGAAACTGTTCACATGCAACTCGTGCATGCCTTGTTCCATCGGTTCATACGTGATAGTAATGGTGTCATCATCATTCAACGTGTGGGCCACATGCTGTTGGACGCCAGATGGTCGGATGACAACACCTGAATGAGTAAAAGCAGTCCAATGGAAGAGCACGGAACTCCAGCATCGTCAACACTCAAATAACGGATTAGTATTGGTCATAAAACATAACCGAATGGATATAATTTGACGAATAGCATGCAAGTTGAGTAAAAGTGACTACGAAGCTGTCAGTGAAAAAAGCGCCGATCAGAAGAGTGTTGGTGGGAGGAAATAAGAGAGAGAATAATAGTAACCGAAACTTGAGGGGAATGTACTCGAGAAATTGCAAAAGTACGGGATGCTAAGTTTAATTACAAATAACCCTAAAGCAATAGTCACTTGCATAACGTACTTTCGAGCTCAGCGTCTCCGCGAGGCGCCGGAAGTCGAAATTCGACAGGCCTATAGATAGCGACCGGTTTCTAAATTAACAGAAGGGGAAAGGAACAGCAAGTTTGGGGATGGGGAAAACGTAAACGAGTAGAAGAGTGGTCTATTAAATGTATAGGAACTAAGCATAATAGTAAGAATACTTTCCATCTAATGGGAAGTAGTTCAGGTGTGAAAATGGTTGTTTCCTTGATAATCGTCTTTTAAATGGTGGATGATACTCAAAACTGCATGTGTTTTACTCAGATCAATCAGTCGGTCAGTACTGAAACCAGCACATCTTATATTCCGCTGCAAAGGAAAGCATAGAAAGGACTTTTGGACATCCCCGTAAGCCAGAGCGAGGTTCAGAAGAGTATGGCTGGCGGCATCCGGTTCCGGATTTGTCTGTCACGGTGGCCTCCACGAGAACAGCCACAGAACGCCTGCGCCTACAGGGGAACCATGGGTAGCTTGCGCTGTACCAGCCACAGTTCCAAACACATACCTAATATCCGGTGTAAAGCCGAAGGAATACGAACGGGAGACATGTGGATGGGAGCCAAGTTTCGTTAACGAAGCCGTCCCATACTCCTTCATAGGCAAATACACGCACGCCGTATTGGGGAAATCAAACGCACACAAGGTTAAACCGTAGCCTACTCCACACACAAACCATGTGCATAGAACCACTCTTTGAGCCTAACACGGTCACGAGGGTCGTGTTTCGCTGCCATACAACCACGATGACCTATGGAATAAAGAATAATAAGAGAGAGAAGAGGGACTTACCGGAAAACCGTAATGCCCTCAGCAAACAATCAGGATCAAGGCACCTACACATTGTCCACCACATGCCATCACAAAAAACTATTGTATAAAGATAAGGCGGCATCAGCGAGCCAGCTTCCAAGTGATTTTAATTGCCCCGCGTCATAAACAGCCATTACGCCGCAGATAACTAAGCACCAAACACACTTTCAACAGGTAGTCCGACTAGGAGACGACAGCAGACACGCCACTGGTGTCGACTGCGAGCCATGTCCTGTAAGGCCTGAAGACAAACACAAGGTGGGTCATATGGACTCTAGCGTGGAAGGCGAGACGGACTGACAGCATCGAGTTTGGTCGTCAGTGACTTCATTTTCCGCTGCCAAGTCAACTTCTGTCCACCCCGAGCCTCGCGCCACTCTACTTATGGCAAACAAAAAGTGATCAGGCAAACGTAGTACGTGACCAAGCCAACACAAATTATTCAGAGCTAGCTGTTGTTCCAGGAAGCTAGCATGCTTATCACTGCAAAGCACTCGCCTACGCACATCATGGTTGCGGACACGCTGGTGCCATCTGACGCCAGCAATTCTTCGCAGACAGCGATGATCATAAACTTGAGGGCGCCGCAGGTCCTCAGATCGAAGGAGCTAAGTTTCACTACCATAGAGTAGGAGGGCCCCCTGTGGCCATGTAAACGGAGAGAAACTCCTTTCTGACACCAAACATGTCGAAGATTTTAAAAAAGAGCTCTGGTATTTGTAGTTCGTGAATTGACTTCGGTGGTTATGCGCCCATCGTAGTTGATGCAGCTACCAAGTAACTGAATTAATCAACCGCCAATAGTACCTCGCTAGCAAGAGTCAAGGGGTAATCAGATTGCTGGGGGTCCTGCAGCAACACTTTGCACTTTGAAGGTACATAGTGCATGCCAAATGATGGGACCACTCTACACAGGTTATTCAAGGTTGATTGCGTTGCCCCAGCATCGCTAAACAGCAAGATGATATCGTCCGCATAATCAAGGTTAACTAGCCTTTCACCAGGAAGTACTTCAACCCCTGCATCATGAGGTTCCGAAACGGAACACTCCATGAAGGAATACACGACGCAATTAAACAAAGATGAGGAATTCGAACAACCCTGATGAACGCCACTTGTTAAAAGAAAGATAACTGATAAGTCACCGAAGACCTTGACGCGGCCTGTCATATTCGAGCATAAAGCACGTAAAATGTTCACATCTTTCATAGAAACACCTGTCCGCGCAAGTACTTCGAACAGAATGCATCGATCCACTGAGTCGAACGCACTCTTGAAGTCGAGGAACACAGCTGTTGTCGGTCTGCGCCAAGCGTGGCGTTGCTCTACCACCTGTCGCAAAGGGAATATATGGTCCATACAGCCCCACCTTGGGCGGAAGCCTGCCCGCACTTCCCTAATCCGTGATTCTCGCTCCGCAGTGAGGCGACGAAGGAGAATTGAGGCAGGTACTTTTGTCACCACCGGCGTTAAGCTAATACTCCTATGATTAGCAATTTCGGTGCAACTGCAATTCTTGTATATAGACACAATAATCGATTTAATCCAGTTACCCAGTCATACACACACGTACATAATACAGGAAGACCGATGGAGGCAAAGGAGACAACTAGGTCGCTGCCTTTGATCGACGCGAGCGACACTCAAAATTAAGAAAAGGGTTTGTATTGACGTCCACTACTTGCACAATTCGGGCTGCGTCAGCCTAACCACACTGAGTGCATGGAACCCCTATTCGAGCCCAGCACGGCCACAAGGACCGTGCACCTCGTCCGCTCCAGCAACGACCAACTGTCTCCTACAGCCAGTATGGACGGGGTAGTGGGTAATAGAGAGGCAGGCACCTTGTCAACATGTGCACCAAGCGCAGTCACACCGGGGATATCAAGCAACAGCCATTCACTTGAAACGACAAGATGAAATAAAATAAGTCGAATAATGCATAGAGATACACAATTGGTTGGCGGCATCCGGTTTCGGATTTGCCTGTCACTGTGGCCAGCCACAGGACGCCTGCGCCTACAGAGGGACCATGGATGGCTTGCGCTGCACCACCCACAGCTCCAACCACACACACCATATCCAGTGTAAACCCGAAGGAATAAGACCGGGAGGCATGCGGATGGGAGCCACGTTTCATCAACGGAGCCGGCCCACACTCCTTCACAGGCAAACACAAGCACGCTGTATTTGGGGAATCAAGCGCACACAAGGCGGTGGCTGGACCGTAGTCCGCTCCACACTGACTGCATGGAACCACTCTTCGAGCCTAGCACGGCCACAAGGACCGTGCACCCCGTCCCCTCCAGCAACGACCAACTGTCTCCTGGAGCCAGATGGACGAGGTAGTGGGTAATAGACAGGTAGGCACCTTGTCAACATGCACATCAAGCGCAGCCACACTTGGGATATCAAACAACAGCCAATCATTCGAAATGCCGATATCGAATAAAGTAAACGCATATGACGACATAAATACTCGCTAAATGAGCATATGGAAGAAATTGGTTAAATGTGAATACGCGATAAGTACAAAATGTCCGAAAGCCATTTAAAAAATACTACGCGATAAAATTACGCAAGTTTACCACAATTTGCATGAGCGACGTGTGTAAGTTGGGAGAAGATTATCAAGTAGGCAGAAAAAAATAAATAAAATGTAATGAATTTTATCCACATTAAAAAGACCTAGTTTAAGTGTAAGTTGGTTTAGCCCAACTGCGGTGAAGAAGCATCATGAATGCAACATCAGCCTCAGCATGGGGCACGAGATACACACACGAGATACACAATTACATACGTAAATACACCCATACACCCATTCAATGTTGTGTCAAACATGCAGACAGGCTTAGCTTGTCTGTGGCTTGTCTGCGTAAGCCACCAGCCTCTTCGATCGGCCGACACTTAATGACCACAGGTCACCGAGTCGACGTCAATTCGGCGTTCACAATCCTATTACAGCACACCAATTCTCGCCTCCTCCGTTTCGCAGAGGCAATTGCAATTAACCGGATTAAGCCGATGCTTTGTGTTCAGAAACAATTATCGGTCAGCATTAGATTGCCCTGAAGATAGGGGTAATAACCCTGTCTCACTTATCATGTGTTGGTCTGTTTGTATGTGAAGCAGATGGAATGCTACGCCGAACGCCGTCAACACAAGGAATTCTTTGACTCCTTGAAGGCGGTGTATGGACCGAGATTGGAGCCGCTGAGGACACTGATCGATGGTAGTTCAGGCGCTACCTGCACCCAGACTGCAGACATAATGCAGATCTGGCGGAAACACTTTGACTGTCTCTTGAACAACCGTTCAGAGATCGACTGGCCTACATTGAATGGCCTGAAGCAGCACGATGTGAAGGCGGATCTGGCAGATACGCCGAGACTGGATGAGACGCAGAGAGCACTTGCTCAGCTGCGAAACGGCAAATGTGCCGGAGGTGACGGGATCCCACCTGAAGTATTGAAACACGGTGGACCCGCGTTGTTGACTGCGCTGCACCACTTGGTGCAACGCGTGTGGATTGAGGAGGAAGTGCCTTCTGAGCTGAAGGATGCCCTTGTGCTACCACTGTACAAGGGCAAAGGTAGCAAGCAATGTTGCACGAATTATCGTGGCATCAACTTGCTGAGTTGTGTGGGCAAGGTGATTGCCCGAATCCTGCTCAATCGCCTCGTGAGTCAGATTGTGGAACCTCACGTGGCGGAAGAGCAATGTGGATTCCGTTCGGGTCGCAGCACTATAGATATGGTGTTTGCGGCTCGTCAGTTGCAAGAGAAGTGCAGAGAACGACACCAGCCTTTGTACTCGCTTTTTGTTGATTTCACCAAGGCATTTGATACGGTGAACCGCGAGGCACTGTGGCTGGTGTTGGGTAAGTTTGGTTGCCCGCGTAAGTTTGTAAGTTTAATTGAATGTCTGCACAGTGGTATGCGAGCGAGGGTGCAGCTGAGTGGAGAGACCTCTGATGACTTTCCAGTTGTCTCTGGTGTGAAGCAAGGCTGTGTGTTAGCTCCTGCCCTGTTTAATATCTATCTTCATGCAATGTTGTCTTGTGCTTTTGATGCGGCTTGTGTTTACGGTGTTCGTGTGGAGCACCGTATTGATGGTGGGTTGCTGAACATCCGTCGTTTCGGTGCGAGAACTCTAGTCTGTGAGACAACTATCCGTATGTTGCTGTTTGCTGACGACTGTGCGTTGTTTTCACACAACGCGGATGAGTTGCAGCACATGACTAGTGCTCTGGCTTCGACAGCGGCCAAATTCGGGCTCACCATCAACACAAGCAAAACTGTCTGTCTGTTTCAGCCTTCACCGGAGGTGCAATCTTCAATATTGCCGCAGATCAGCATTGGTGCTGAAGTATTGGAAACCACCTCCCGCTTCAGCTACCTTGGGAGTGTGATGTCGACTGATCAGCAGCTACACATTGAGTTGCGTAATCGCGTGTCGAAGGCGGCAGCGGCATTCGGGAAGCTAGAGTACCGAGTGTGGAACAACCATCAGCTTAGCATTGGCACGAAGCTGATGGTGTACAAATCCATGGTACTGTCCGTTCTTCTATACGGCAGTGAAACGTGGACGATGTACCGTCGGGATGTGCGATATCTCGAGCGGTTCCATCAGCAGTGTCTGCGACGAATTCTGCGGATCGGCTGGGGCGCCAGAGTTGCGGACACGGAAGTGTTGCGCCGAAGTGGGATGTATGCAGTGGACTGCATACTTTTACTGCGACACCTGAGATGGCTCGGTCATGTGAGCCGTATGGATTCGACGCGAATACCGAAACAACTTTTATACGGTCAGCTGAGTATAGGGAAGCGGCATGCTGGGAAACCCAAGTTACGTTACCAGGACATGATTAAAGTGAGCCTCACACGTTCTAATCTTGATTGCAGATCATGGGAATCGAAGGCGGTTGATCGGCGTGCATGGCGCGATCTAATCACGAAGGCAGTTGCTGAGGTGCGGGAGAAAGCCCTCATGCATGCAGAGAAGAAGCGGCAAGTGCGGAAGCGGCAAGCACCGATGAATTGTACTCCATCGACATCGAGCGCATTGTGTTGTAGAACATGCGGTCGCGAGTGCCTTAGTCAGGCAGGCCTAGTGAGCCATGAGAGAGGTCACTCGGGACCACTGCCGAAGCGACGACGGGTCCCGCAGTGAACGTAGGCAGCACCGGCGCAGCGTTTGTAGGCACGCTGAATTCGATTTACTAACCGCATGCTTGCATGCTAAGTCTCTTTATTTCAGGTGGTGGGTTTTCGGTTCTCTCCTAATGCCTTTCTTTCTCATATAAATGTCTAGTGGGCCATGAGCTAGGTCCTTTGGGGCCACTACAGAAGCGACGATGGGTCCTGCAGAGAATTACGGCGAGCCGGCGCAGCGTTTGTAGGCACGCTGAATTCGATTTACTAATCGCATGCTTGCATGCTAAGTCTCTTTATTTCAGGTGGTGGGTTTTCGGTTCCCTCCTAATGCCTTTCTTTCTTTCTCATATAAATGTCTAGTGGATAAATGTCTAGTGGGCAATGCGCTGTGCCATTTGGGTCCACTACAGAAGTGACGACGGGTCCTGCAGAGAATTACGACGAGCCGGCGCAGCGTTTGTAGGCACGCTGATTTCGATTTACTAACCGCGTGCATGCATGCTAAGTCTCTCTATTTCAGGTGGTGGGTTTACAGTTTGTGCCTAATGCTTTCCATTCTCATATGAATATCTCCATGTACTCTATTCCATTAACTTGCACACATAGCTTCAGCCAATTGTATTCGATTTCCATAACATCTTTGTGTTCGTGGCATTCCGTGAACTATACTTCCTGACCGCGTGCACTTAGCTAGGATTTGTTTGTAAACAACTTATTACGTATGCTATTTAATTAAGGTTTATGTCACCGTTTCCTTATGCATTAATCGAGTTTTTCTCTTCCTCTTTCTCTCTCTTTCAAGTTTTTGGCTGTTGTTTGATATCCCCGGTGTGGCTGCGCTTGATGTGCATGTTGACAAGGTGCCTACCTGTCTATTACCCACTACCTCGTCCATACTGGCTCCAGGAGACAGTTGGTCGTTGCTGGAGGGGACGGGGTGCACGGTTCTTGTGGCCGTGTTAGAATCGAAGAGTGGTTCCATGCACTCAGTATGGAGCGGACTACGGTCCAGCCACCGCCTTGTGTGCGGTTGATTCCCCAAATACAGCGTGCTTGTGTTTGCCTGTGAAGGAGTGTGGGCCGGCTCCGTTGATGAAACGTGGTTCCCATCCACATGCCTCCCGGTCTTATTCCTTCGGGTTTACACTGGATATGGGGTGTGTGGTTGGAGCTGTGGGTGGTGCAGCGCAAGCCATCCATGGTCCCTCTGTAGGCTCAGGCGTCCTGTGGCTTGCCACAGTGACAGGCAAATCCGAAACCGGATGCCGCCAACCATGAATAAATATTATTGCGAGTTATTGTTCAAGGCACTGATGAGACAATACGAAATGCGTGCATTTGCCGGTCTTCGTCTTCTTACTGCGCTTTTCAAAAATTTATTTACTTGTTTATTTATAAGGCCACACTGTCCCATTTCCCTGGCGGCGTTCAACGTTCGCACTCTAGGACACAGGTCAACAGGCACACGCGGGTCGGACACATTGGGTATTGACGTGCGTTGTATGTCCAAAATTAAGGACAATGACCCTCACGATGTTATTAAATTAACTGCCCCCGGCTTGTCCTCTCGATATTGGTTACAAGTATCGGGAGACGGTGACGCGCCAATCCCTGCTTAAGCTGGGGTGGGCATTGTTCTCAGCTCCAAGGCAGAGTCATCCTTGGTTGATTGGAGTCCCATGAACAGCCCGTTTGACGACATCAACTAAGCTGAATTCCCGAAATAACACAAGACGCTGTTTGTTTGTGGTTTCAGCTTATGCTCCCACTGACTGAAATTCTGGTGCTGCCAAGGACACAAGCTACCACGAACTGCACACCCTATTGCGCAGTGCTATCAGTTCAGATATCGTTGTTGTTGTTGTTGTTGCGGGGGATATGAATGCGCAAGCAGGTCGCCTGGACGTTTCAAAAGCTCAGCTAGGTGGTAAATATGGGCTTAACTTCAAACGGACGGACAACGGCGATCGTCTTTTGCAACTGTGTGCAGACCACCAGTTGTTTCTTACTAGCACTGCTTTTAGACACAGTGGGCGCCGAAGTGCCACTTGGCGTCCTCCTGTAGCTGACCAGCGATGGACCCGAATCGACACAAGTTACAGGTAACGTGATTTCATCCTGGATTGCCGCTCGTTCTGAAGTACTTGCGTCGATTCTGATCATGCTTTGGTACGCTGTCGTTTCACCATGAACTTTACCGGGAGGCACACCGAGCGTCTCTCTCGATTGGCAACTGAGAAACCAAGCGGCACAAACATCCCGAAGCTTTACGGGTTATCTTATTTTGTCCATGGTTGATTCGCCCTATCATGCACGCGCAGTGGCTTGTTGAAATACATGAGCTGGTAAGACAACAACAGCTTTAAGATAGCTTTCAATCCATTCAAAACCGTAAAAATTGCAACATCAAGGAGAAAGTAATGTTCCTCTTCGACGTCGTCTCCCACTTCACCAACGTTCCGCTGCTGGAGACGGTCGAGTGCATATGTGGCCATATAACGAATTCAGGAATAGAGGTGTGTCTTTTGTATTGTATTGCGGCACAATAGCTGTGGCGTTCTCCACCTTCAGCTAACGTGTATAATGATAATGATGATGGTGTCTCGCTGCGTGAACTGAAGAGCATCCTTTTGCGGTGTACCTGGAACGTGCGGTTCCTATCTAATTATAAGTACTACCGGCAGAAGGATGGTGTTGTCATGGGATCACCACTCGGTCCATTGTTCGCTGACACTTTCATGGTGAAATTAGAGAACACCAGGCCACAAACAGATAAAAACACCTTTGAATGATACCACCGTTACATATATGATATCTTTGTCGTGATTGATGAATGCAGCAACCTAGTCCCCGACCACTTTAACCTGGCCCTCGCAGCGATGCAGTTAATGTATGAGAAGGAAACAAGCAATCGGTTGCCAGTTCTTGACGTGTTGCTAGTCAGAAGAACAGACGGCTCCATCCAATGTCGTGTCTACCGGGAAAATACGTGAAGCGGACAATATACCAACAGGTTTGTTCCTCGGCGATATAAGCGAAATTTGATTCGCTGTCTAACATCAAGGGCACGTAAGATCTGCACAGAAAACACGTTGAATGATAAATTGGCATTCATTCAGAATGGTTACTCTGACAGATTCATTTCTAAGAACATTCCGAGGAAGCGCAATCCGGTACCGGTATTTAGGCTTCAGAAGAAAGAACCACTCATAAGACTGCCTTTCAAAGGTGATGCGGCAGCAGAACGCTTATGTAAGAGTTTCCTCTGCAGTTAAACATATTTTCCCCGCGGTGACCCTGAAGTGCACGTTCTCCACAGAATCGCTCATTCGTGGTTAAACAAGGACACGGTGCCAATGCTGAAAGCTTCAATGGTCATCTAGAAATTCAGGTGCGTCTGTGGTGCAACTTATGTCAGTCGAAAGGCGTGGCACCTGACAAAGCGCAGCAATGAGAATCACCCACGTTGGTTACGTCAAGGTGGTACTGGGGCTGTTAAAAAGTCCATTTTGCCTCACCTTGTCGACACTGGGCGTCAAATAGAAGTGAACCGTGCCTTTCGGAGAATCTACAGGATCCCGACGTTGAAATCGAGTGGCTTACGCCCTCGTATGCTTATAACAGCAGAGGCAGTCGTTATTCGGTTTTTCTTATAAGTAACTAATCCAGATTCTGCAGCTGCCTTGGACAGCGAAGGTAGAAGATGCTGAAGCCAGTTGCGCTGGATGGAAAACCTAATCGCCCTAGCTTAGATTGCCCTTCGGTTCAGAAACCTGGCGGGCACGTGAAATGATTCAATTAAATTAATCCGATAAATTGTACTCCCACTACTATTTTCGTTAGATGATTGTACAGGCCTGACGAGGTATCACCGAAAATTTATTCACCTCTGGCTCCATGTTCTCGATAGTTAAATGGGGATTTTCAAGTTGTTGAAACTGAAAGTTAGCTCTCGGTCTGACAAGCCTACCAGGATGCCCTGCATGCCGGACTGTCGCTGTCTTCTTCTAATGACACTGAACTTCAGTGGAATAGGAGCTCATTCGCCATGCACCGTGCAGGAGCATCTAGTGTTACTATCAATCGTCACCGTATCAGTCACTGGATAGACGAGAGGTCGATAAACCTGTTGGAACCCAAAAGAAAATTCCCACAGCTCTGAGCATAGTGTAACCAGACGGAGTAATAGGCGCAAATAACGGCGTAGCCTGCGCTCTGACAAGGAAGTCTGGTGGACTACTGTGGTACAAGAAATGGAGTAGGCTGAAGCAGTAGGCAATTACCACAAGCTATTCCGGCTGATCCGCACCACTGTTCTCAGGAAAGCAGGCATCAGTGAGACAGAGACGGCGAGTGTGCGTTGTATTTCAATAAGGAGTGCCACCTATATCTTTAGGCGGAGCACTTTCCATAACAGTTCATACATTCACTCATTCATTTATTATACACGTTAGCTGGAGGTGGGAAAAACCTTAGCTACTGCGCCGAAATACATGAAAGAAAAAAGGGAAAAATGCAACAGGCGCAAGCCAGCTGAGCTACCGGTAACGGATGGACACTATACACAATAGCTAGAGGAGGGAAACACTTCAGCTACTGTACCGCAATAATTAAAAGAAAAGAATCGGAATAAAATGCTACAGGTGCAACCCGGCTGGGCTACCGGTAACGGATGGGCATCGTTCCGGTAAGCTATTTGCCGGTTACTATGCAGCAAAAAAGTAACTTCCTATGCAAAATTATAAAAGGTTAAACAATGAGACTGTGGTTGGAGGGGGAGCCTAAGAGGGATGGGGTGGGACACAGAAACTCACAGCACGAACACCACTGAGGTCGGCTCCTTGCCATATCAGCAAGTGTGTCCAACCGGACGTGTTCACCGTCTTTCGGACCCCAACCAGGGAGTCGAGACGCTCCAACCGAGGCCAGCTCCGAAGTGAGGGCCTTCATTCCTCTCGACCAAGTCATCGCTTGGCCACCTCTTCTTCCATCCGCATTCCCGGCGCGCAAACAACACACGTCGCGGGAGTAGGTGGGCTGGCATGCGTAACACATGGCCGTGCCATCGGAGCCTGGTGCGTGAAATAAGGGTGCTGAGAGGTTCAGTTCCTTTTCATGTGCCGTAAACAAGGAGTCGAACACGCTAGTTGTTTATTCGGTGTTCCCACCAGATGTGAGCCAAACTGCGAAGGCACCGGTGGTAGCCTCTTTATGTCCGCTGATCTAAAGGGCTAGGTTTCACACCCGTACAGTAGGGTCGAACGTACGGCTGCATTGTTTACTCTACCCTTCAGGGAGTGATGTCGCGCCGACTATATGCATTACGATTGTGTTGAAGAGCACCGATGTGACCAGGACAACCGCGGGTGTCATTTGTAACAGTTGCACTTCAGTGACCAGAGACCGCTTGGACTGTGGCGGGCAGCAGCAAATCGGTGAGTTAAAGTACGTGTTTCATAGCCGTCAGAGACAGTCAGTGGCGTTCGTGCTGTAGGCCTATGGAGCTGAGCTTGTAACCTAACTGTTATCTTAAATGACTGTACCTTTTGGCAGAAGAACCACCGTCCTTTCTCGAGGTTCGATGGGGAGAACGCAAAGTGCTGTCTGACCTGTATCGGAGGCACCGAGCCACTGCCGCACATCAAACTCCAATGAATCGCAGAGGGACACATGTCATCGAACCACGTCGAACTGTAGTCTCAACGCAAGGAAAAAAACGACTGTATTTCAAGCATTTTAATATACATTGCAACGCACTCCACCCCATGTGAATTACATGAATATAAGAGCAACAATCTGGTGTGTAGGCACAAGAATATTCTGAAGCATCATTTTCCACCATGTGTCCATGTAGACATGAGTATGCCCTATTGGAGTGTTGATAACACCACCTTAGCCGTTATACGAGGAGGTACGTAAGCAAACTCATCAGTCCCTGAGGTAAACAGAACGTGACCCATATCTCACTGCGCTAGTCGATAATGGTGTCTGAAGCTAAGGGGACGAAAGGATCGCGCACAAAATGAAGGTGGAGAGCGTGCGCGATCGCTAAGAAATATTGAGAGCAGGTGCAGGCTAAAAGTGCAACAGGATGCGACAACGTGTCTGCTTGCTCCACTGCATGTAAGCTCAACACTAGGTACGCACTTTAATCCGCTTCTGCACATAGGTGAGTGAAGCGTTCGTGACCTTGGTTCCATTCTCTCAGTGATAACCATCAGCATCGGCAACGGGTAAGTGCAAATCCGTACCACATACTGCACACGCAGATTGAACAAGAAATAGAAAATCCATGGTAAACTACACATTTTAGAATGCAAATGTGAAGAAAACGGGTAACTTACAAATCTTGACCGCATTTCTTCGGCAGTGACAACCTAGTCGAAAGGAGAGTAAACATTTAAAGTGGGTTAATGCATGGGATTACAGACAAAAAGCACTGAGAGTAGATAGGTGGTGTCTAGTGTTTACTGAAAGGTCACAACGAACTCGTTAATTCGTAGCAACATTATATTATGCTTACATATTTGCATAAGTATATTTGTTACATAAACACTAGTAGTATATTACATATAGCCAGCTGACATTTTCTATCCGTTGCATTGACCACAGTTTTAAAAATTGTAGTGCCATCAGACAACAACAACAACTCTAAGCTCTGTCTACTTAAGCCTACGAGTTTCAAGGCAGCTTTCTTCGCAGTTTTCTTGTTTTTACCTTATTAATTCATGGGAATTTCGAAACACATCAATGGGAATACAAGATGTTATTCCTTTGCGACATGTAACAACGGCGAAGCACTGTTTCTGAATCCGACACCTACAAATCTCCTACAAGTTGCCTCAGTCAAGTACCACGCGCATTCGAATGGAACTTGTACACTGCAATGTATGGGTAGCACGACGAAATAGCATCCCACAGAGCAGCTTCAAAACAAACGGTAGTCCCACCTCTTGTGTGAACTCGCCGTTCGGAATTAGGTTGCCGCCATACCGTAGCTCTACGCTTATCCGTCCAGTTTGTTTCGGTGTGTAGCACACACTTGTGGTTCCGTCTTTGTTGTCCTCCGTCTCCACAGGAAGGAATGTGGCAGAGGCTCCGGGTTTTGTAGGTGGCTGCACGACCTGACAGGTCAGTCGACCTTTACCACCCATTGCAGTGTCCACCAGAATCATGTGCTCAACGCCCACTTGGATAGCCTCCTTGACGGTATCTGGCAAACAGAGAAAGGTAATGGGTCAGTAAAATCAACACACAGTTTTTAGTATGAACTTGAGTGAACGAGGACAGACAGAATGCATGTATGTATGAAAGGTGACTCAGCCACTCTTCCATCGGTCGATACGTGCCCAAGGGTGGGTGGATTTATCTGCACTTTCGCATCAAATCAGACACGTCTTGCACTAATAGGAACGTCACCAACACAAGCGAAACCAGTCGAAAGGTTAATGAGTCATGCAAACAGAGATTAAATTTCGTCCCCAGGTATTCGATCCAGAGGTGGAGTACCAGCTGGAAAATGTCCCGAAGAGGTGCGTAGTAAACAACACAAGCGTCCGGAAGTGGAAATTATTCAATCACGCGCACCTCACACCGCAGAGATAACTAACCATCAATGATACAAGTGTCCACACCCGAAGTGGCAAAAGATGCCGCCTTACAATACGATGCCAATAGGAAATACACAGCGACTGCAATTTGAAGATGAACGGAGCGTGGGTACTACCAATGATGGAGAACAGGCTCGACTGAAATCAAAAGTTAAACCATACCTTTAATTTCGCAGAGATCAGCTCTGCCAGTGGGGATACTCTGCACAGTGAATGGGCTAGGCTCTGTTTCCACTCCGGCGAACATGATGTGGATTTTGTGCGGTCCAACCATGTATGGTTCATAGGTGCAGGATAGCAGACCAGTCTCGCTGACATCACCCGACGCCAAACTGGTGACAGAGGGAACCATGCCATTGGTGGCCACAGACTCGCTGTCGACAAACAGAGGGACAACTCGGATTGGAACCGATTGACCTTTTGGATCCTGTGAATGGGGGGACCGGAGATTAGTACAGCGTTTAGAACATGTGTATCGAGAATTCGAACTGCAATCTCAGAAGGAAGTGACAAAGGTGATCCCAAAGCGTCCCCTCTGAAGCGTGTGCACGGGAATCACATGGCTCAAAAGATCAGATCACACAATGGCTGTACCAGTTACATCTATATGCAACTGTTTTTTCCAGTACATATATATATATATATATGCTGGAAAATACAGTTGCATGTCGATGTAACTGGTACAGTCTTCATGTTATTCGGCGACGCTGAATCACGGTGGAGAATGCGATGGAGGAATACACCTAGTGCGTTAAAGATCAAAAACCTAACAGCAGTTTTTGGAAGCCATGTAAGTAGGATAAACGTCTGGTCTATGAAATATATACTATCACAGCAGTGGATGAGCGATATTGGCTGCAGATGTCGCACATATTCAAAGCACGAGCCGCATGAGATCCAGAAAATAATGAACTTTCGTTTTAAGTGCCTTCAGAAAAATTTGGTACAGAGGCACATAGTCGAGATACAACAACAAGAGCGGTGAACGGTTACAGGCAAATAAATTCGATACCCCACCATCGGTAGTCGCCGACTATGAATCCAGACTGACCACGTACAAAGGATAGGGAAGAAATTAACTTACGGTCAAGCCCAATGTCAGATCGCCAACACCGGCCTCTCGTGCATCGACCGTGAATGTTGCGGGCAAACTGGCTAATACAGGTCCTTCAACACCAGGGCCAAGAACTCGCACACGTTCCGGCTCACAAGATTTGCGTATTCGGACGGAAAACGGAGAACCGGGTACGTGCTTGCCATCGAAAAGAACTTCAATTTGACAAATACCCTCCGCTTCCGGAGTGTAAGTCACTTTGTGATAGTGATGTTGCTGCGAACGGTCTTTGTCCAAAGTGCTTCCTAAAGGCTGTATTTGAGCCGGACGCAATTCTTTTCCCGGTTTCGGGGTGTACTTGACCTGATAAATAGGAGTACAAAGTGGTAGGTAATTATCTGAGGTACAAAAATCAAGCACCGGATCAAGCAATTTCAACAAACGACAACGAACGATATACAACATAAAACCAGTGAATGATCGAGGTGACCAGGTTTGCTTGACATACTAAGCTTGGGGTGAACGGACATCAGATAAACAAACCAAAAGGGCAAAAGTGAAGAAATAGGGTTAGTACATGAAGTCCAATTACTGGCATTGCCGGTGGTTGCACAGCAGTGTCAAGCCGAATCCGCAGACATAACGGGAATAGAGGAAGGCTGACCCGCAAACCAAAGAGGTGAAGGAAGTGATCTAAAGTAACATCAGGACATAACAGTAAAGAGGCGAATTTGGGATGAGTGGGTTCCACATACGTCCACTTATTGGTGTTATCGGCATACCAGTAACCATAACCACAGTGCGGAGGAAACGGATTACCAGAGACAACAGATTCCCTGAACGTAAGTGCCACAGCAAAAATGCATCACCTAGATTCTTCCCATGACGTGAGGAGCTGGGTGTGCAATCGCGTCCGGTGGTAGCCGCATCACTACCATGGGAACAGACACTGAGCCACCCACGGATGAAACAAGCGCACGCCTCAACCCTGGTAGTTGAGGAGGCACTGCCGCAGAATACAATAGGATCTACATCTGTTTCTGCTCGTATTTTTGCAAAAGCCATGCTGTGAATGCAGTGGGATTACCACAAAATGATTGTGATGCGCAGACATAGGTGATTATAGGAGATTAAAACTATCACATATCAGTGGTCATACCTCGCAAATACAGTAGAGAGGTCAGAGGATAGAAAGTCATCATGATCGGTTCTTCTAGTCAGGACGTACGAATGGGGTCAACCAAGGCACTCAAGATGTGCACACAGGTTTTGTTCGTCACGAGGTCTTGGTGTTGCACATGAATATCGAGTTGGGTTAACATATCAACAATTTGGGTTCCACCATCTAAGGTCTTATGAAAGCAACGGCGGAGTCCGTATGACAGTAATACTTTTCCAGTCAACGGTCATATACTCAGTGTCAAGAGATTTAGCTTGGTTGAATTTACATGCTTAACGGATAAAAGTGGAATATGCTCGCAGTTCACACGGAATAACTACGCCCAAGATACACACGAAGAGGAATGGGATCGAGTGTCCAATACAAAATAGAGCAGGAAACCTGACAGTTAGTAAGAGATGGTATGAGACTGTTTACATGAATGGGTGGTCCTGACTACGGATAGAGGCAAGGGGATACAGAACCGAGTGCGGTACAAATAAGTTACCGTCAAAGTGTCCCCATCGATTGAAGATGCTAACAGATAAACACTGCCAAAAATATTGGCACCGTGTAAGTAACTCCCAGTTCAAACAGGTCATATCTAACAGAATGACTGGCACAAGTAGATGGTAAGAGCAAAGTCCTACCAGTGGAAATTCCACTTTTCGCAATGAAAACGGACCTTAACATAGCGTAAAGATTCTTGCAACTCGCCGATCTGTGGGGCTACACCAGGCAGCGCATTAGCTTTATTGATAACTCTTTCTACTGAGTTGTCCCCATGGTTTCCTAGGTTGAGTTGGAAATGAGGCTGCGCCCACTGCACCCAAGTGGTTTTAAAACAGCACACCGTTGGGCAAGCTTATCAGGATACATTGGATGTCCAACTGTACTGAAGACACTGAGTTTCAAATGTACAGTAAATCAGCTACCAAGCATGTTTTATGAGCCTAAGTTAGCGGCAGTATCAGGCTTCGATGCGACGGAACATAAGTATTTGAAAGGTCAGCGAAACTGCTGGAATTTAACAGAAAAAGCTGTGCCGGCGCCGAAAAATGTGACCGAGCAGGATGTCAGATACGACTTGATCAATAGTTTGCTCGTGAGTAGGGAATTCTAGGGGGTTCAGAAGAGGGCAAGAACTGAAGGAGGCAGCGGTGGTGCGTAAATTACGGAAACTCCAAAGAGTCCGCACCACGTCTCATGAAAGCATCCGTCAGTGAAGCAATCAGGGGTACACCGCCGCCTAAGTTCAAGATAAGGAACGGCGTCGGGTTCAGTTGGAGGCACTTTCGGGAGCAGTTTGGTCAACATACTCAGGTGGGAGTAGTCGAATTATGGTCGCTTAGTTTTTGGATCCAAACATCATCAAAAACCCCGATCGTCCGGCAATGACGGTCGCCGGATGTTATCACATCCCTGCTATTTAGAGATGGTGCAAAGCATTAGACTGTCTGAACTGGCACGGAAGGAGACAGTCCCACATGACTAGGGTGATTTGATCATAGTAGCAATATGCAAACAAATTCCGTCGCACACGTCAGCCGACTTGTGAACATGGTAACTGCATAACTCGAAAGTTTTGCGGCTTAATTTGATTCCGCTATGGCCTAATACGACTAGGAAATGGTATAGTTGGTCTTGATACGGGTGACATTGCCTTAGTGTTTACCGATGTAGGGGTGGATAAGGTGGGTAGAACCTCTAGGATAGTCCCATCGTTCGGCATGCGCTTCGCACCTTCAAAATAGAAAGTGTTATTGCAGCACCACCATCCACTTAAAGATCACTTGAAACTTGATAGCGAGGAGCTCGAGGTTGTAGACCAATTCTCTCACCTTGACAGCTGCATCAGGAAAGATAGGCGCATAACCACTGAAGTCAGTTCACGTATTGCAAAAGCTGGAACTGCCCTCTTGAATCTACATCTGTGCCATCAGAAGAGCCGTGTTTGCATGGCTACAGCTAGCAACGCCCTACTTTAGGGGGGTGAGACACGGGCCTAAGTTATGCGGCGCCTTCCAATAATTGATCAATGATTCCTGTGAATCATTGCTGATGTCGGATGGCACCAGTGTGTCCGCAACGATGAGGTGCGTATGAGAGGTTAAACGGTGATAGGCTAGTTCTTCAGAACAAGAGAGAGCAAGTTGCACTGCCCTGGACACGTACTGCGTATACCCGGTCACCGCTTACAGGAGCGGGCCTTGGTTTGCCCACCTCATGTTGGATGTGAGCGAAGCTCCAGGAATGACAGCAGAGATTGAGTTGGCAACGGGAAATGAAGTCATTGATGATTGAACTATGCGCTGCTGGTCCAACCCGCCCATCTGAGTGAAGTGCACGTGACCCCCAAGCTTAATAAATGATAATGTGTCAGCTGTACACCGTAACGGCGCTCTGTTGCCGCGCAAGCACCACCAGTAGCGTGTGGGCTGAGTGTACTGCGAGGACGCCCGACCCTACGAGGATTCGAACCAGTGACCTTATGGTTGCAAGCCAGGCGTGTAGACCACTTGGCCACCGGCCGACGTTACGGGACAAAGCTCACAGTACGCAATAGTGGCGCGTGTTGCCATCTCTTAGTTGGACGTTCTATTAAGCCTGTTTGCTACTGAATTAGCCATAACGTAAACATTCTTGTGTATCTGCGAAAATCGTAAGAAAACTACTGCACTGATGACGCTTAAGCTAGGAAAAAATCGAGCTATGATTGCGTTTTATGAAGGTGCAGACGCCTTAAGCCCAAATGTTTGCTTAAGGTATTTCGGTTTCACATCAGGTACACTTTTTCCCCTCTCATTGTCATTCCTCGGCTACAGGATCGTTATGGTCGATAACAAGGCGCTGCTACGCTGCTGAATACTGAAAAGAGAGCTAGCAGACAGACATAAGTGTTTCTCCATCTGGCACATAAAACCAATTGTTACTGCGCAGTCAACTTAGTTCAGCTGCGCGACGCGCTTTCCATAGTTGTAATCCATAAAGTGGGTGTACAGGAAGTTCTTGAATTCGGACACCAATTTCGCCTCCACTATTGTCTCGGGCAAACTATTCCAATATTTCACTATTCGACGCTCGCAGAATGGGTTTGTATCGGTGTCTTCGAGTGATGCTTGTTGCACGCACATACAGAAGCGGCCTTAGCATAGGGAAGCCACCCAGATGCATCGATGATGGTGATGAGTACAAATGCCCAAACAGGAACACATGCAGGTTAAACGAAGCGAAGCGAAACGACAACACCACCAATAGAAACTGGGAACAGTGCCCCCTGAGAAAAGAGAAAAGCGTAGAACTGACGAAGTGATGATGCAGGGCTTCACCATGCAGACCACGGTGATCAGCTAGCATGGACAGATAAATTGGCAGTCTCTTCGTACTCAGGATAAGCAGAACGAAACACGTTTGACAGACAATTAGTGGAAATATGCAACAAGGGAGTCAAGCTTCAGCTTCCGTTCACCTTGGCACAGAAGTGCGAGAGATATACATATCACGATCACCAAAACAAGACAAAGCGTAACAATCAGCTGATCAACACAAATAAATTTGGGCACGTATCATTAGACAAGAGGCGACAAAAAGAACGATAACGGTTGAACTATAATAGTAACTGCTAGAGACAAATGGCTGAACATCAGACCACCAACGGCTTCGTGACTGTGCCACGTGAAGAAGGATAGCCGAGCTCCCCATGCACTGTCCTGATCAAATATTGCTGTCATTTTCCACATGTCTCATGTCATGTTATCGACTGAACGTCTAGAGGGCCCACCTGATCAGATGCAGCAACGGCGAACAATTCACATCTGAGAAGTCAGTCAGTGAGCGCACGAAGGATGTGACCCAGACGGCGCAGGATATTTTTACCAAGTCCCCAGATAGTGGACATTTGTATCATTCACTAGGTGACCCCACTAAGCAATGTCCGACAACCAGTGATGGTCAAAGAGAACTAAGTTCTTTCCAATATTAACATGCAGTGTCCACATCTCTGGGACCTAGTGATCGATCATGATCATCATCACCAATTTACACGTAAGCTAAAGGTGGGAAGAATCACTAATATTGTGCATGGAGTACAGCCCATCCTTCATCAACAGCTTGATATTCCACTGTCGCCATGGATGATCCGGTCACACAGGCCACATTGATGAGCATAGTAACCGCGTTGGTAATCTCATTGACAAAAGCGGTAAGACGAACACACCATCGTCAATACATGCTGGCGGAAAGTGAGAAACACACCTCAGCTAATCTGCTACAATATAAAAAAGATAAGATTTCAAACATTAAAGACTAAAAAACTGGAAAAAAACAAGAAACGTAATGCCAATTATCACGGAGTGCATTGCGTATGAGCCCGTTGTTGGGGGGGGGGGGGAGTTAAAGGAGAGGGAGTGCAAAGAAACTCACAACAGACGCCATTGAGGTCGGTCCCTCGCTATGACAACAAGTATATCCAACCAAACATGTTCATCATGTTTTCCGGACTGCATGACTGGGGTCCGGCAGTCTCGAGCCAAGCACAAGTCAGGTCACGTGGACCCCAGCATAGAAGGCTAGACGGACCAACGGCACCCAGTTTGGTCGTCAGTGACTTCATTTCCCGCTGCCAAGTCAACTTCTGTCCACCTCCAGCATTTCGCCACACTACACCTGGCAGACTAAACAAGATACTCCTAGGTAAGCGGCATTTGTAGCACCTGCCCAAGACAACGTAACTTATTCAGTGCTATCAGTTGTTCTAGGGAAAAATCAGGATTCTCACTATTAAGTATTCGCCTACGCACATCATTGTTGCGGACACGCTGGTACCACTCGACACCAGCAATGCTTCGCAGACAACGATGATCAAAGAGTTGAAGGTGCCTCAGACCGAAGGGGCCGTCTCACTACCATAAAGCAGAACGGCCCTCACTGTGGCCTTGTATTCACAGCCTTTCAGACGGAACGGAACTCCCTTCTGTCGCCAAAGATGTCACAGATTCAAGAAGGAAGTTCTGGCTTTTTTAATGTGTGAACTGACTTCAGTTTCTATTCGCCCATCGTTGCTGATGCAGCTGACAAGGTAAGTGAATTGATCAACCACCTAGAGTTCCTCGTTATCAAGGGTCAAGAGGTCATCAAGTGCCTGGTGGCCCTGCAGCGACACTTCGTAGTTTGAAGGTGCAAAGCGCATACCAAAAAATGGGACCACTCTAGACAGGCTATTCAGGGTTGACTGGGCCGCCGCAATATCGTCAGAAAGTATGACGATATCGTCCGCATAATCAAGATCAAAGAACCTTTCACCAGGCAGAATCTTAACGCGTACATCGTGAGATGCCGCAAGGAATCACCATGATAAAGTCCACGACGAAATTGAACACAAATGGGGGAATCGAACAACCCTGATGAACGTCACTTGTTGTCGAAAAGCTATCCGATAGATCACCGTAGACCCTGACGCGACCTGTAGTGTTCGAGTATGGAGCTCGTACGATGTTCACATATTTCGTGCGAACACCTTTCCGCGCAAGTATTCCGAACAGAATGCATCGATCGACTGAAGCGAACGAACTCGAGGAATACAGCTATTGTCGGTCTGCGGTATGAGTGGCGTTGCTCTAGCATCTCCCGCAGAATGAATATATGGTCTATACAGCCACGTCCTGGGCGGAAACCTGCCTGCTCTTCCCTAATCCGAGATTCCCGTCCTTCAGTGAGGCAAGGAACGGGAATCAAGGCCAGCAAGTGTCACAACTGGCGTTAGGCTAATACCCCCTGTGGTTAGCATAGTCTATGCGACTGTCCTTCTCTTATATTACCACTATAATCGATTCGCTCCAGTTAGCCGGGACAATTCCTTCCATATATGTTCGAATACGGAGGTCAGTGTTTTGCAGAGAGCTTCACCCACCCCCCATTCTTAAACAGTGCAGGTGACAGAGAAGCCGGGCCAGTGGCACGAAAACGATTGAGAGCTGTGATCGCGTTTTGGACCTCGGCCTCCGACGAAGGCTCTAAACTAACCGTCCATCACTCAGCCTGCATCACCTGAGTAGAAAAAGGCGCGGGAGCAGGTAGCTAACTGAACTGATCTTGACAGTGTTCCGCCCAACGAGCCATACAGAGCTCATTATTGTGTAGCAATGCACCCGAGCTGTCTCGGATTGTCACACTAACGCCTGGTTTCCTACAACTGGCAGTGCGGATCAGCTGGAAGAGCTTGTGATAATTGCCTACTGTTCCTGCCTCCTCTATTTCTTGAGCCCAACTGGTCCACCAGGCTTCCAGGTCAGCACTTAGGCTCTGCTTTATTTCGCGCCTAATGACCCATCTGGTAACATTGTGCTCAGAGCCAGTCGGGAGGTTTCTTCTAGATTCCAACAGGTTCACCGACTTCTCGGATATCTAGTGACTGATGCGGTGACGATTGATAGTGGCACAAGCAGATGCTCCTGCGTCGTGCATGACGCCGATATCCTATTCCACTGAAGCTCAGTGTCATTAGGACAAGACAGCAAAGTTCGGTACGCAGTGCGTCTTGATAGGCTTCTCTGACAGAGGGCTGAGACAATTTCTCAGTCGCCAATCCGGGTAGACACTTTGTGCGCCTCCCGGTTCACGGAGTTCATGGGGAAACGACAGCGTACCAAGACATAATCACAGTGGACGCAGGTACTCCAGAACGAGTGGCAATCCAAGATGGAATCACGGCACCTGTAACTTATGGCAATGTGGTCAATTTGCGTCCAACGCTGGCCAGCTATAGGACGCCAAGTGGCACTTCGGCGCCCACTGTGTCTTAAAGCAGTGCTACTAAAAAACAACTGGTGCTCCGCACACAGTTGCAGCAGACGCTCGCCGTCGTCAGTCCGTCTGTAATGCTCCATACGGTGACGAATAGAGCAGATATATTGGATAGCAATAAGTCTCTTCCGTATGTTAGCAACGATAGGTGAAGGTTTTATAATCGCGGTTACTGAGTCGTAGAGCAGTCAGAGCAGACTTCACCACACCAGGCAGTGTACTGACCAGATGTCAAGTCATATGAAACAGGTAAGACAGCCGACAGCCAACTTTCTGACGTTAACATCCCACACGAGTCTACATGATGGTGCCACAAAAGATCTGCTCAAGCGTTCTTTAAAAGTTTAAACCCACAGAGTACAGCTAGTTATAGTAGAATAATGGGGAAAAGTCCCTTCCCATCACACCACAACGACAGGAATAATCAACGGCAAAGTGAGAAGTATCGAAACGAAAAGTCGAGCGGAAATAACTCGTATAAAAGGATATTAACCCGAAAGCGACTGAGAACCACAACACCAATGCATGATGTCGCTCATCGGAGGCGATAAAAATGAACAGTGGCCATTGAAATCCGCAAATTTGCAGTCAGCATGGCATGTACTAAGAATGGTAACGAGGATTGGCAAAATGGTCGGTTCGTCAGCTTCGTTCGTCAAACGATGTGGAACTCATCATTAGTTTCTTAAATCAACTTACACGGGTTGATAACCTGCGGCCAGTTGTGCGAAGAAACGAGTTACAACCATGGTCGGTTGCAAGTCACAGAGGGAAATGCAAGAACCGCACCGGCGGTAAACCTACAATATTCACACTTATCATCTATCAACGAAATCCAAGCCATACAACGCGTAGCAAGTAGTAACTTGGTCCGATATCAGTCCGAGCTATTGATCGCTCTGCAAACGAGAGACAACCACAAGTGGGTGTTATACCACACATGCAAATAAGTGTCAGCTATGCTCACCTGCAGACGCGCGTCTCCAGCTTCCTTCGTGTCAACGGTGAAATATGCAGGATAGCCGGCGCGTAACGTGTCTGATTCTAGGCCCGGCCCATAGCATTGTACCCGGTTGGGGTCAATCTTGGCACGCACGTTTACACGGAAAGGACTATCTGTGTGCAAAGGATAAATAGAAGCAAGTAAATAACAAAACGATGCGAAACAACATAGGCAAAAACTGCGCTATGCAGTCGCAGGAGAAAAACGATATCATGACGGTGGGGTATGAAAGAAAGTAAGCGACGGCGCTCAGGAACTCGCGTTACAAGCAATATGTCGTTGGTAAACCCAACAACTTTGTTACCCCTATTTAACTGTTCGCGTACCGAATAGACATGATCATACAACCAAGCAAATAGACACGATCATACAATCAAGCAAATAGACAGTGATCGACCGCAATCGGGAATAAAACTGCGCTGATTCGAATGCAGGAAAACGCAGCACAGCACAACACACACATCAGCGCGCCTAGGAGGCGCATGCGGATGTAGACGGTGGCTGAGATGGAGCATTGCACCATACGATTGGCGCACACAAATGGACTCATCGATCAATTAAAAAAGGTGTGTTGAGCGCAATCGGAGCTGATGCATACGCCATGGTTAGCCGCATACCAAGTTAAGACAACACAAAGAAAGTCGAATCCTGATCGCCTCGCATCCACAACGCCCCGCAACACACCCATCAGTGGGTTAACTCAGAGATTGTTCCGAGAAGCTAATGATGATGTGCAAGGTTGATATACGCCGAGTTCGTCCAGAAAGAGTGCCAAACGTAGCAAGCAAACGAGAGGTGGGTAAACCGTATTCTGGGTGTAACGGCGTTGAAATTTGTGCAAACTAATGGCCAGATAAGCTTAACAAGTTCACATACAACAACAAAAATAGAACAATTAGGACCAGGATGGCACATACACCTCTGGGATGGCTGGGTCAAGCAATGCTTCAGTTTCACCGGAGGATGGCATATGCATCTACGGTACAGCCATCGATTTGCAATGTGAAAAAGTGAATGTAAAAAAACTTATGGGACTGATAGAGGGATGTGCTTTCGTCAAAATATACAAGACGCTCGAATGTGCATGAGGTCACAAGTCAGTACACAGGATAGGGCAAGTAGCAAGGGAATGATAAATGGTGTGAGCGGGTGGGCAGCCTCCTCATATACGTGCCAGTGAACAAGCAAGCTGAGCTCAACGCATTTCAAATACAATGGGTTGTGAAACAAAGCGTAGTAGATGCAGGCGTCATGATTAATGTAACAACAATAGTAAAGAAAAAATTAAAAATGTGTGTTGTAAAGAGAGAGAAATGAAGTGTAAGAAAACGAAAAAGCGCCGTAGTTGTAGGACGGAGGAGCGAAAGTCTAAAAGTGAGAGAGTGAGCTATGCCACCAAGAGGTTTCTTTTCCTTCTAAGCATTTGTGTAGACGATCCTGAGAAATCCTAATCAGGTCCATGGGAAACAAGCACGATGCAGTCCTCCAACTTCATTGGGGTTTGGCTTGACAAAGAACCGAAATATTGAAGAGAGAGGAACGATATAGGCTGCAGGGGAATCGATCGAATTGCTCCCGAAAGAGTTCGACCAGATATAAGAATCGATGTGTTTCAAAGTGAGTCAAATGTCTATATTTCCAAACCGCAGTCCCGTTCACTGAGTTCTCTAATGAGCATGTACAAAGAACAATCTTGAAGAGAAGTAAGTCGACTCTAATGACAACAGACTTGTTTAAAATGTTTCGAAATACTGATAGCTCGGTTGATGAATCAATTGTTCATTTGTTCTCTGAGCTTGGCGGTTTTCTCGCAAACGTTACACCACCATGCGAGGTGGCATTTTCAGTGCAGTGATATGTAGCGTGGACGTCCAATGCGGCATTCAGGCCAGTCGAAAAATCGGCGCAGACTCGCACTTTACCGTTCGGCTTTCTCACAACGACAATCGGCGCAGCCCATGAAGAGTAGTTCACTGGGGTGATGACAGCGGCTCGTTCCAGTCGGTCGAGCTCCTGATCAACTGCTGTCATGGCGGCATACGGTACCGGTCTTTTTGCTCTAAAGACTGGCTTGGTTCCTTCACCAAGACACAACTTTGCTTTGAACTTAGTGCAGTGGCCGAGACCATCTTCAAACAAGGCGACAAACTGCTGCTTTAGCTTTCTGGTCATCTCTTCCATCGACAATGATGAATGTACTGAGTCGGTTTGTAATCTATTGCAAATCTGACTCATTGGAACATCAAACAGTTGTAATTTTTCCATCCAGTCAAGTCCAAGGAGGTTCAAGTTTGGTCGATCAGACAAGTAGCAGGTTCCGGCCTTTTCCACTCCGTTGAATGCAATTTTGCAATTTATTTCTCCGACCAACTTCAGCACTCCACCGGATGCATTGTGGGCGACTTTGTTGGAATCAATCATCTTTGGCTTCTTTATGTGCTTCCAAGTGTTCTTGGAAATGATCGTTATATCTGATGCCGTATCAAACTGCAGGCGTGTTGGGATTCCGTTGATAAGCACAGTGATAAATCGGCGGCGTGTTTTAGAATCGCTGTGAAACGTAGCAATCACCGATAGTGATTCTGCGTCAGGTTTTCTGAAATTCTTCCTTCGGTAGGACTGCTTCACATTTCTTGGCCGGGACTGATGGCAAAAGTCTTCCTTGTGGCCGCGTTTATGGCACTTATCACAAATATGACGCTTGAATGGACAGTATCGTGCGAAATGCCATTCACCACATGACCAACAAGGTGTAGGTGGCTTGTTCGGCTTTCTGTTGAACGACTTATTCGAGCCAGGCTTTCTTGCTTTTTGCACAGCATGAACAGTATCGGCAATGGTGGGGCGACTCTGCTCAATCATAGCCGTGTCGTGTTTCAAGGTAATTAACCGTTTGCATTCGCGTACAAGAGACTTCAATGTCAAATCTGGGTCTTGATCCAAATTAGCAAGGAGCCGAGTGCGGATTTCCGCTTCGCGTGGAGACTGTAAAGCACTGACAAATATAAGACACTTAAACTGGTCATCCGTCAAACAGCGTAAGTTGAAACGTTCACATTCACGGTTAACCATGTCTGCTAGTGCCCCATAATCGTCTGTATCACGCTTTACAATTTTTAGACATTGATAGCGAATGCTAAACAAAGATGTCGACTCACCAAAAATTTCTTTGAGTGTTGCCACTGCTTCGTTGAAAGTGATGTCCTTCGGCTCTTTGGGCAATATGTGGTCAAGGAATCTTGTATGTTCATTAGTACCGAGCTTGCGGAGCAAAAGACGCACTTTCCATGAATCATCTTGACGGCTGAAATCCGTCTGGAACATATCCTCCCAACGTTTGAACCACGCCTCAAAAGTGCATTCGGAATCAGCATCATAATGAAATTCAGTGATTGAATTCGTAAGAAGATCAAGTGAAACAGCCTGCGTGTCCCGTGTAGCTGCTCCGTTTGATTGTACGTTTAAGCACTGCGTTAAACTTTCAATCAGTTTCATTTGTGCTTCCATCTGGGATTGTTGCTGAAGAAGCAGCTTTTGAAAATGTTCGATAGAAAAATTTGTAACATTTTCGTGCTTGTCCGTCGCCATTGTTAGACCTTCACTTTTGTCGCTATTCCGAATTAACCACCCAGAAATTTCTCCGCAAAAATTTTAGCCCAGCCGAAGCAAAATCAAAATTCCAACAGTCTTGACCACGAAAAACGTGTTAACAAAAACTCTGCCAACGTAGCCAGATAATGCCGCCGAAAACACTGTCCTCTCAACTCTGAGGCAAAAGTCCAATTAGCTGGGTGTTTGAAAACGCATTCGTCCGCTCGATCGATTGCCTGATCGACCGCACGGGGTAGGCGATTCCCTTCAGCCCAGCTTTCAATCACCATTATATACTTTCCCTTTTTTCTTTTATGTTTTTATCTGATTCCCGGATACTTATATTCCCCTACACGCTTTGCTATCCTTGGGACATCAAGTCAGGAGCCAAGGAGTCATCTTCCGCGGTTCGATCGGACTAAAGGAAACCTCAGAAATTCACCTGCTTTTGAGATATGCCAAGCTGGGCAAACAGGAAGTTGCGAATATGCTCACAATAGCATGTTGGAGGCGATTCGGATGAGTACTCGGTTGAGCTATGCTGTTCCCTACTGATAACTGAGGTCAACATTATAATTGGTATTGTTGCTTCGCCAATCAATAGCGCAGATAGTGCACAAGGGAACACAAAGTTGCGCAATTTGCCATAACAGCGAGTGTCATGCCCTAAACTGACCAACAATTCGGACTGGTATATGAAGTGTGCAGCTGACGGTATGGTGGTAATGGGCCCAGGAGGGTTGCTGTTGTGAGTATCGTGTGACTAAATGCGAATACATGTGCTGGAAAAAATATGTAGGCTGGGGGCGCAACAGAAGAAAGCGGCCACAACGGTCAGTGCGATACGCATCAACTTGAAATGGTCTGCTGAATAATATTCTAGTTGTGATATGCGACCAGCTTGCGCAGCATTGTGACTCGCAACTTAGGCATTTAGAATAAAGGTAGAGTTATCCATAATATCTTAGTCGGCCTTCTGGTTGCGGTTGGTTGCAACATGTTTTGAAACCAGGTACTTCGTTTTCCGTCACTGCTTATTAACTTCAATTTTAGACTAAGTAGCTGACTTGTGAGCATGTAATTGCTCACTGAGACCTGCTCAGTGACGTTGTTGTGAGCGAGCTATGGAATAAAGATCGCCAGTGGTGTGCGCAAACATAGTGAATGGAGTTCAAAACCGGAAGTAGCATATTCAATAGGACGCCAATGTCTTGTGTGCGCGTTTCAGAGACAACAAGCAACAGTGCAGTCAGAGGGGGTCAAAATCAGGTAGGCCATCCTTCACCGGTAGGTTTGACGCATGATGCAGTTGTTACAGAGTCATGGATGAAGTGGGGTCCCGGTTTGTAAAACGAACAGATACCGTGAGGAGCAGTCCTGCTTCGGCTAGACAGAGAAGGGAGCTTTGCTAAGGGCGAGGTTACATGTGAAAAGAGCGCCAGCGATAGGAGTATTTGAGGTTTATACCCTGCGGTTACCGCGGTCAAGAGTGGTGTGGCCTCTGATGCGGTCGTCCGGTCTACAGGGGAGCATATGGAAAATGGTAAAGCCTCCTTAATGGATCATCTTGATGCACTCCTTGTGTGAATCGACTGCTGCACGCAATATTGACCTGGACCGGGACCGTATCTGAAACAAACAGATATTGCCCGCTCGCAACACTGCACTCCATGACGGGTTCGTGTATGGCAGAGGGAGAACAGATAGGCGACTAGAAACCGAGAAGCCGGGACTGGCAGCTGAGGCCTTTAGGGTTCGCCACCGAACCGTAGGTAGCACTTATCACAACGCATTTAAACGTTGTTAGTTTAGTACTCCTAGAAAGCCTATGGCTTACTTCAAAAAGCACACCGAGTACACATGGACATTAGAAGCGCTTTCAAACAGATAAATAGGAACACCATAGGGCAGAAATTGAGGAAGTGTAAAATGATTGGCAGATGGAGTAAAAAAACCATGGCACACAGTACGCGACGGTCCATCTTCTATATGTAACATTCTAGCGAGCAGAGATTAGTTGATAGCAATTCTAGTGAAAACATTCGCAGAAAAAATAGCTCACTTGGAACATCTTCGTCATTGAAGCGGACGAATACGGAATAAGCCCCCGGCTCTGTGGGCGTGTAGTAGACGGTACATGTGCCATCGCGGTTATCGCGACATTCGATAGGCGCTTCACTAGCACCCTCCACCGCCAAACCCAAACCGCCCTGACCAGCACCAGTGAGGTCAACTGTGAATTCCGCCCGTGCACCAGGAATTAGGTGAGGTCCATCCTCCAAACCGGGGCCAAAGGCTTTCACGCGGCTCGGATCGCATCCGGAACTGACACGCACAGAGAAAGGACTCCCAGGTACAGGAATACCATTATAGTATACTTCGATATGATGAACACCTGGTGAAGCAGAACACATGTGGAAACTGACGTAAGTGACGTTAAATAGGAAAAGTCTCCCACTGTATCATCTTTAAATGATATATTATTTAATCAGTATGTTCTCATAGAGGTGAGACACGGTCCAACATAGGTGATCTGATCATAGGGTATAGAGGAAATCCAAGTAGAAATTACAAGATTGCTATACAAGAAGAAATTTGATCCCCTTTTCCATTGATTCTTTCATGATTAATTTCGCCTCAATGAGGCTTTGGGTGCCTCGACCGAGTTAAAATCAACTTAGGGGAGCAGGTAGTGAAATCTACTTACCAGCACTGATCCTCAAATCAAATTAAATAGATCATTTTCTTAGGTCATTTATAAAGGTGGATTAGAAGTACTGCTAAACAGCTTGATGGTAGCCGGTGCTTAAAGTAACCGTTTGACGAAGCGCACTTATATGACGATCTCAGGTGTATTAGACACAGGGCAGAAAAAGACGACAATTTTGGCTATTGAATCCGCTTAACCTGTGTAGTACATCAGCTGAAAAGTGATGGAAGTAGCGAGGCGCCGCGCACTCGTTTTAATCCAGTCTTAGTGTAAACAAACAAGTATCAACCGAAGTCCCGATTCACAGTGACACTGTGGCATAAGAACGGTTGGAAGGGGATTGAACGGCATAAGTAGAAATTCCTCACATCTAGACTCATTCAGATAGCCATTATGCGCCCGGAAAAGCATTGTACGGCCATTTCAGCCACTAGAGGATCGTGAGCACTACGCATTCGATCTGACTCTTGCAGGGCTCGAACCCGCAACTCGGCTGTTGCCACTCTGTGGCTGTAACTACTGAGCTACGGGGGATGGTAATGACCGATGTGACTAAGTTACTAGCTGTGTTTTATAACGCCGCTCATTATCCACTGGCACGCACGTTGCTTCGTGCAGAGGATAGGGTAGCACCCTCACTGAGCGACGAAGTTACTAAAACTAAACCGCCAATTAACTTATGACATTATAAGCAGGTCGCTCTGCGTATCCATTACAGGGGAGTGGTATGGGGTTGAATAGTATGGGCGGAAATCCATCACAAATGGACTCAGTTAGACAGCCATCCCCAAAGAATGAAACGGCTGTACAGTGCCTCTCTGGGTGTGTAACGGATATCTGACTGGATTTCGATGTGATTAATTTCGACGTATAAGAACGGTTGACTGGATGAGCTAATGTCAAGCAAACAGATCGATTTAATTGGATGAGTAAGTAATAATGAATGAAAATGCAGAACGAGAACAAGTTGCCCTGGGAATCAAACGCAGCGCGGAGCTCATGGATCTTTCGGTAACACTGATCTAATAAATCATAGAAGGCACTACATCTTAGATACATAGATTGACGTTTACGACAAGCTCCCGGTGTTGCATTCTGTCAACGGATAGTAATCGCTCGTTGGTTACTGTGTTGGGAAACAACCACAGGTTCACCCAATGTGAGCGTAAATTTACATCATGAGCATGCAAGTGGATCAGCAATGAATATGGTGAACTAATAAGTCTTGGAAGCGAGATCACAGGGACTTACCCTCCTCAAGTGGAGTATAATTGCACACATAAGTACCGTCCATACCATTTTTGACTTGGCATGCCATTTGTTCGTTATTCGGCGAAACGACAACAGCGGTCACATCACCTTTTCCGGTTGGATCAATCGCCGAAGCGTCGACCGTGAATTTGACATACGAGGCTTTGAAGACTCCTGAGGGTAAGAATTATGGTGTAATCGTTTAAGCACCGAAGTAAGACCGCATGTGTTGTGTCATGCCCTCGGATGCCAATAATCATGCAAATGTAACAAATACAGCTAATTTGCTCCACTCGACAATACAAAAGGTAGACAAAAAGCATGTCAACGTACGAGTGTAACAAGCCATTTCATCACACAATGCTATGGAAACGATACACGTTGCGGTCCAGACAAGCGATGCTTACTCTCGAGGTGAACAGATGCGGTAGTCCACATGCCACCTGAACGTCGAAATCCCCAACGGGTGCACATGAACCGAGGTGTGATCATCAACCAGATTTATCTAACAATGCTTTAAGAAGTACAGAGTGAAGGGCAACGTGCGACATCGCGTTATGAGCAACAAATGAGAGAGTAGAACATGCTAAACATGCCACAGAAAGAGTAGAAGAACAAAGAATTTAGGACCGTGCAGGGGGCGATACGCAGTACTTGGGAAGAGGAACGAGTGCGGTTTATTGGCATGCAAAATGGAGGATCATGCTGTCGCCGCAGCTGACGGTCCGCGAATTCCGGTAGAGCTTTTCGGTGCCTGTGTTTAATGGAGATGCGCCATTATGCACCGCGTAATAGTAAGGGATATGTAACTTCACATATGACAACTCATAGTTTCTTGGGTACAACCGGATGACAAATAGTAATGTTGGAGCCAGACCTGAGCCACTTCACAGGCGGACTAATTGGATGGAGGTAAGCGGCTACTGGATAATGATGAGCCAATGAACAGTGGAAAATTTGGAACAATTACCCCACAAATAAACATAAGATAAACAATCCCAAAGGGTACCGATGAGGAAGCCCGCGGTTACCCGGCAGACAGTGGTTGCAGCATAACTGAGCACCTGCAGTATATAAGGTTATAGATACTATTAGCCACCTGTCAACAAGTTCCTTGGAAAAGGCGAATCTCGGACTTGTCTATAGCAAAGGGGATGATCACCAGAAGAGTCCTTTGAATGAGATCGAGTCATGTAAGAATGCTGCCGGAACAGCATCGATCCTAGAGGAGACCAGAGGGTAATTGAGATTCAGCTAGTCCATCCCAAAGAAGCTTCCGTACAGTGTTTGACTATCAATAATCTCTCACATAAGGTATTTGATCCAAAGTAATGAAAACTAGTACCTTACCGGTCAGCAGCTTCAAGCAGTTATTCACAAGCACAACCTCGTGTAAGGCTGCTAGAGAATGAAGTCAGAAACTTTCTATCAGTGAACGAGGAAGACGGATAATACAGTCGATTGCTGATATTGGCATGATTCAACGAAACAGCAAAAACTTACTCGAATCAAACGCGGTGACTTTAATTTTCTGCATATCGACTGACGGATGGACGGGAACGCACACGGGACTTTTCAGAGTAGGTGAGCCGCCGAACACCGGGGAAACATAAACTGCTGAGCTCCCCGCGGCCGGGGTGTAATCCACGCGGAATGTTCCATCTGGTTGTCTGGAAACCTTAGCGGGGATGGAGCCTCTCAGATTGTCAGAAATTTGGAAAGTCAAAAGCTCTGTCAAATCCGAGTCGCCCATCTCATACTCGGAAGAGATATCGCGAAGATTAGCGAAGAAGAACGTAGGTTGATTTTGCATGCTCGCACTCAGGCCAGGACCCCAGAGCTTAATTCGATCAGGCTGAATCTCAGGAATGAAGTTGACCTATGATAAGATGAAAAGGTCACAAAAATAATATGCAAAGATAAATAAAGTTAGTTTTGTTCTACGGTCCAGTGGGAGGTTCTAGTATGGAAAAAGTGCGGACGACGGGAAGGCAAACGCGTAATATCAGCAATAATAGGGATGAAAGGACCAAAGTTAGCAAGCATTGTGTATTGAGCTGAAGGCCTGATAAAAGAGCATCAACCTACCCGAAACGGAGTGCCTTTGATAGGGATATTTCCTACTGTGGCAGATACAGTGTGGACTCCTGATTTCTTCGGAGTGTATGAATAAACAACTGAGCCGTCAGGCCGAAGGCGGTAGGATACGGGCACAGGATCACCTAAGTAATCAGCACATTGGATGCAAAGGATTGACTCCAGATTGGATTCACGGAGAGCTTTATACGTTTCTGATGGAAGGGCGTCTGCGAGACCATCGACGTAGAATTCCACAGGCCTTCCGGCAAAAAGAACAGATCTTGATTTGTCTACACCGGGACCGTGAATACGCACCTGACAATAAAGGGATGGTTGGTTGTTTATGTGAAACAACGGCGCCAACATCATCAGGTAGACACAATGAACGGTTGTAATGTGCAGCAGTTCGGTGGGTGAGCACTGGTCAATGTGCAAAGATGCATAAACTTGCGATGCGGTGGATTCAGTGATAAGGGTCTATGAAGATACACTGAAGTCGGCTCAGCGGAAGCGGAAGAATGCTTTGACCACAAGCACTGCTCAAGCTGAAAATGCACATTCTATGTAATTAAGAGATTGCTATCATCCCTCATTGCACAATCGTGTCCAACGTGGATGCAAAGAGCCTGTAGAACGGTAAATTCACCACGCTAAAAGGATACCTGAGATGGCCCGCGTCTACAATCGTCCCCCACAGATAACTACTGTTGTCAATAGCAAAACAAAAGACATATATACTAATAACCGAAGGCATGTCTATAATAAACAGAGTGCAAACCTTACCAACCAATGCAACACAAAATGGCCATTTTGTGTAAAATTGCATCTCCAGAATTTGTGGGCAATGAGGAAATTATGAGTAGATTCAGAAGGAGAAATCATCTGCATCAGAAATTCACAAGTGCTACCTTGCAGTGTTATCAAGAGCATTGTCATTGGGGTAAGAGACGATAGCTGAATTAATCCGGAAGGCGATGAAGGGCCTTTGGTCGGATATGCCGCATGGAGAATCGGCGCTTGTTTGTGTCACGTACTGGTCATCTATTTATTAGATGATGAGTGGCAAAACGGGAGAACTGCCAGACTGGAACGACACTATCTATTGTGAGTACTCTATGGTGGAAATATCACATGGTGTAGGAGTTTATCCAAAAAAACAGAATTCCCATACAAACCTGTAAATGGCTGGCCATGTTTTACTGTTACGACAGGTTTAGAATATTAGGTTTCAGTGGCCCCACAGTGTCAATAGATGTAAGTAGGCGAGTGCATTCATGGCAGGATGGACACCTGGTTGACGCTGTTAAAGGAAGCATCATTGTATACCTCAGTGAAAATTAGGCTGACGGTCGGTGGAGATGTAAGGAATACCATTTAAAAAATACACAAATGAAAGAACCCGTTGTAGTCACGGGGTAGAATAACAGTTCAGAAGTAGGAAGTAGCAAGTGAGAAATCGAAAATTGTGATATCTGGTTCAAATTCAAAGTTGCTGGAAGAGGTAGGCAAAGTGGATCTGCCTTTGCGTATTAAAACGACCCTCTTAACTGCCGCAAGATAAAAAGATCAATAAAACAACGCGGTCTATATTAGCAATTGATCGAAGTAAGAAACGGGTATCGTGAGCTGAGTTCATTTGATGATTTGCATGTCTGTCGAGGCTAAATGCCCTTGTCGGAAAGCCTGAAAGGTGGGTAAGGAATTACCATCACAAGATAGGAGAATTCGACCGGCTAGTCACACCGATCCGTTTTCGATGACCCAGAGGGGGATGACATAACGACTAGTTAAGTTCAGCCCCGAGGAAATGAGAATAAAGATAGATCCAAAAGAAAGCAACCTGTTGCTCGGGACTGGCAATAGGTGGTCAAAGTGGTAACTAAGCTGAGGAATATAACGCTGGTCATTGTGACCCAGGTTAGGGAACAGATGTCCTACGGATACCCCTTAGGTACAGAGAAAAGTAGTTGATAGATTACAACGAGGCAGAGAAGAAAACAACGCCTTTACAGGAAACAGGTTTGCTACACTTGTGTGCTTACCCGGTCCGCATTTATGTTCCCTTCATCGGGATAGATAATCGGCATGAAAGGTGAGTCGGATATGTCTTCACCGCCGTACATGATGTGAACTGCATACTCCCCTGGTTGACTAACCAAATAAGTAACACGGGCAGTTCCATCGCCATTGTTGAAGCAATCCATGCGGGCCTCACTCGGTCCTTCAATTGAAAAGCCTATTAATGCGATTAGAATGTAGAAAACGATAATGGCCGGTTGCAAATAAACAAAATTGCATAAGGCTACCACTATACTAAAGAAGCCCAAAGTAATATAATGTAGCTCAATGTAATGTAATGAATCAGTTTGAAAGCACACTGTTGCATCGAGACGGATGGAACCAAGCGTGTTCGAGAGGGAAAAATTGTAGTCAGTGAAACCTCAGTATTGTCAGACAACAACTTTCTATCGGACATCATAATACCCAGAAGAAACAGTAAGAAAATAGTTCCATATCCACCTATCCAGAAATAATTCAACATTGAAAGTTCTGTGCTTAACTAATCCGACAAACCGACATTTGATCAGTACCGGAAGTGCAACGATTGGCAATCCGTAGTCAACTCTCCTTCCGCCTCATCGTAGACTTATGCTAAGTGAGGCACCCAAATAGACTTTAGGGAGCATGTGAAACATAATTAGCCATTAACTCATCGCTGGCTCGCAACAAAAAATACAACACTTCAAAATCGTGGTACCGACAACGAGACGGGCAGTAGTGCACACTGACGAGCGCGTGCAGAGGTAGGTCGTCGTACAAAGGCATGTCGTAGGTGAGCGGAAACGAGGTTTTTGCCAAATGTTTAGCCGAGAGCATTCCCACGTGCTCTGATATGCAAACAATGTTCAAACGGAATAGCGGGAGGTAACGAATATTGAATAAACGGCCTACACGAAATGAAGATGCATTTCATCAAACCTAGTACAGTGAAACCATTGGAGTTTACCTACACTTTGGCCATCTCTCTAAGTTGATCGGTTTTATTTTTACTGTTTGAACCATCACCATGTAAACCTTATGGATCCAGACCGCTCTGTGTTGACTACCTCAATATGCTGACCACTTTGAGTTGTCAACTAATGGAGATTTTATTGTAGCGCAACCACAGCCAGTCTATGGCTGTGCTGCTTCCCTTTGTAACGCGCACTTGGTGTGAAAGATCGAAAAAGTGAAGAGGACTGGGGAACTCTAATGGCGATCCGGTCTCAAGGCACAAAGTAAATGTCGCCTGTAGACAGCATTTGGTTTTGAACAAACGGTATTAATTTGTAGCCCGTGGCATGAACGAGCCGGGAACGTCAAAACTAACAAAAGAAACCCTAAATTGTGCCCAAGTATAGCAAACACGAATGATGTAACAAGAGAAAGTTAGCCATTAAAGAAGAGGAAGATTCAAGTGGTGAGCTACCCCCATTGGGGAGGTCAACAGAGAGACCTCCAAGTTCAGCGGTGTTATAACAATGCAACATGTAACTAAAGAACTGGCGCATATCTATTTCCTGGAAAACAAAGAAATGAACAACCTTGGGGGAACATGCCTAGACCATGATAACAATACTCAGGCCAATCTACTGAAACGTACAGGTACGTTAACGGAAAAGCAGACGTTCAGGAGGCAGATCTCGGAAGTTATAAATTGCGTTTGATCTAATTTTTTCAGCAGACTATGAATAGACATGGATCTATCGAGAACCTTGCAAATCAAATGGAGATTCAGTTGTCGCAAAAAAGAAAACCGAACACGATACAGAGTAATCCATAGTTTTTAGAGGGCATGATACTACTTGGTTGTCCAAGTTGAAGTAGAATGCTGGCTTAGGGAACACCACCCCGAGGCCTTGACTGAACAGTTTAACCGTAAGGCAGGGGAGCGAAGTCAGGTAATCGCGCCCGTTGGGAGTCGATGACTGAGTACCCAGTTCACAGTGGAATACAGTGCTCCACTAGGGTGAAGCAAGAAGCAGAGTTTAGTTAGTGGCGCGTCACATCCGACTCATCACGGTGTTGTTAAACGGACATATGTGGCTGCTATACAACGAATGCTTTCCAGGTGAAAACCCATCATGTCCTGGTACACTGGATTGCGTTTTAATGGTCAACAAATTGGACGAGCCGAATGGTCAATCTTAGCTCAAAGGGGCATTAATAATGACCCTGCATATGGACACAATGAAAGTGAGGAATTGCCTCGAAAGCAAATTAGAGGGACTCCATGCAAGCAAAGCATTCGATACTACTTGCGAAAGCAAGCAGTAGTAGACGGTAAACGTTGGCGGCCACTCAGCTTTCACGTCGATGGCCTTTATCAGATTACAGCCGTAGGCCATGGTGGGCCGGAAGTCATACGTCCCAGAAATTCAGTCCCGTCCAGTGGTTCAACTAACGTTCGAGTACCGAGATGCGACAGATACAGTTGGCATGATCAAAGGCATTACGAAAACACAGATTAACGATAGGAAAAGGATGCGCCTAAGCAATTGTTCAAATACAATTGGGACGTAAAGATGTAAAAGGTTCGAACAGAGGAGAGATGACCAAAGCAAACCGAATGCAACAACCACTGGAAGGGTCGCCAGCCAGTGATGCGGTTCAGCTTAGGTGTCTCTATCTGACACGATGGCATGCATCGGCAAGAGCAAGTCGCTCAAGCAGGTTCCGCAAACTTGTTACAGTGCCACCGGTTTGTCGCTCAGTGTCGAGGCCTAATAGAATGAGGTGTACGAAAACAACACGGGCCAAGATGGGCGACTAATGAGCATGCGCATCACAAGTGCAAAAGACACCTTAGTGCCGCACCAGAAATTGCGTTGCGAAGCCTCAACTAACGCAGGTAAGCTACTGGTGCTGCCCGCACCCGGTACTGCAATTTACGACCGCTTTCCTACCCGTCTTGACTCTATAGAATAGCGATAGCCTGAGTTGGGAGTGAAACTTGACACAGTGGTTCAAGCCTTGAGCACAAGGCTCTCAACGTTGCGCTTCACCCATGAATCTCTGACATGTATGTCAAGCAATGCTCGCGTAGTTCAGTGTCTTGGTGATCAAGGCATCAGCCGCCGATCACCAAGTCATGTTCCATTTCCGTCTACGGTTACATCTACCTGAAAGGCTCAAACAAGGAGCGAAGTGCAGTGTCTGAAACGAGAAACGCCAGAACCATCTCCATACTAGGGGCGTTTCAAAATAAACCACGGTCCAAAGTGAGACTGCATTTCGAAACTCAAAGCCACATCTGGCTCCCTGAAGGCAAACAACAAACCAGTTAAATGTCTATTTTCGGTAAACATGGCTGCAATTAAAAATGCTGAACAATAAAAACACGAATAGACAAGCCGGAGCGACACTTGGCTCATGTCCAGATAGAAGTCTTCACCTAGTCGGGATGTCGCTCGCACCCAAATGCTGGACAGATGTTGGCGGCATGCCCATTTGGTATTGTTGCTAGAGCGAGAATAAGGAGAATTTGTAAACATGAGGACATTTTGGCATTACTCTGCAATTATTCTCGCCGTGGTCCCTGCAAAATACACAGAATGTCGGGTAGGTACATGTGGTCGAATACAACTAAGCTCTTGATGACGTCAGTGTGCATCAGCTATACAGTAACACTGGCCGGCAATGTTATGCGAAGAGTAACGCACGTGAAGAGATGGGGATACCAGTGTTCGCTGGATAACTGTTTCTCAGCAGAGTTACTTCAAGCATGATTCTGATAGCCTAATAACCGTCCCACAGATGGTGATCAATGTAAATATATACATAAACATGGTTAGCGGTATCCGGTTTCGGAGTTGCCTGTCACTGTGGTCAGCCACAGGACGCCTGCGCCTACAGAGGGACCGTGGGTGGCTTGCACTGCACCACCCACAGCTCCATCCACACACCACATATCCAGTGTAAACCCGAAGGATAATACCGGGAAGCGTGTGGATGGGAGCCACGTTTCACCAACGGAGCCGGGCCACAATCCTTCACAGGCAAACACAAGCACGCTGTATTCGGGAATCCAGTGAACACAAGGCGGTGGCTGGATCGTAGTCCGCTCCACACTGAGTGCATGGAACCGCTCTTCGAGGCTAGCACGGCCACAAGGACCGTGCACCCCGTCCCCTAAAGCAACGACCAACTGTCTCTTGGAGCCAGTATGGACGAGATAGTGGGTAATAGACAGGTAGGCACCTTGTCAACATGCACATCAAGCGCAGCCACACTGGGGATATCAAGCAACAGCCAATCACTTAAAACGACCAGATTAAATACGATAAATCGTATAATGCACACAGATACGCTGACATAGCTCCGGAATAAATGAGCGTATAAAATAAATTGGTTACGAACAAATTCGCGATAAGTTCAACACGCCAAAAGATGGGTTTTAAGAAAATGCCATAAGCGCGAAAATGTTATTAAAGTAAAGTACAATTAACTTAAGCGACGTGTGCAAGTTAATAGAAAGTTCACGTAGACATTAAAGAGTATATATATATATATATATATATATATATATATATATATGTGCCCCATACTGAGGCTGATGTTGCATTCGTGATGCTTCTTCACCGCAGTTGGGCTAAACCAACTTACACTTAAACTAGGTCTTTTTAAGCTGGATAAATTTCATTCCACTTTATTTGGTTAGTTCTGCCTCCCCGAATAATGTTCTATTAACTGGCCACGTTGTTTACGCTAATTACGCTTATCTTCGGTAATTTTGTTGCGTTTGAAGCATTTTTAAGTAACTTGTGGACATTTCTTACTTATCGCGGATTCATTGCTAACCAACTTACTTCATATGGTAATTTAGGGCATAGTTATGCCACCGTATATGTATGCATTATTGAATTTATTTTATTTCAGCTTGTCGTTTAAAGTGAATGGTTGTTGTTTGATATCCCCGGTGTGGCTGCGCTTGATTTGCATGTTGACAATATATATATTTATAGATTGGAAAGTGAATTTGAAGTACACGTTGTGTGGATGGATTGCGACGCGCAATCTCAAAGTAGACCGCGATTCACAGTCTGTTAACAGACATTGTGCCATCAGAACCACGGCAGAAGAAAAAGGTGAAGAAGATGAGAACACTAATGCGATTAAAAAAATGTGGGAAACGATTTTTTTTGTGGTTTTACACACGCCATTTTGTTTTTGTTTTGTTTTGTGAGTTTTTATGTGTATCAAAGGGATGGTGAAATTGCGAAACAACATTGCCGCCACTGATGTCTGTTGCGGGCCATGACGTCCAGTGTTTCCAACCACTGCAATTCAGCATCTCGTGGTCCCCAACCTGGAAGGCGGACTGGTCCGACTGCTGCCAAACTTGAGGTCGCCTTCTTCATACTCCTTCTCCACGTCATCGGCTGTCCACCGCGGCACTTTTTCCAATCGCTCCCTGAGAGTGCAAATAGCGCTCGACGTGGAAGGCGATGGGCTGGCATGCGCAGAACATGCCCGAGCCAGCGCATGCGATGTCGGAGAATAACGTCTTGAAGACTGGCACTATTCGCCCCAAGCACGCGGTCTCTCACCTCTGCGTTGCTTACGTGGTGTTGCCACCACACCCTAGCAATTCTTCGTAGACAGCGATTATCAAAGACTGATAGCCGCTTCATATCTTCCGAGCGAATAGGCCGTCTCACAGCCGTACAAGAGTACTGCACGGACGGAAGCATTGTACACCCTGCCCTTGAGCTTGAGACTGACATCACGACGACACCATAAATGTCTCAGTTTGATGAATGCAAGGCGGGCCTTTGCAATCCGTTGTGAGACTTCATCTCCAACACCGCCACCAGCCGTGATGCAACTCCCTAGGTAAGTAAAGCAAGGGACTTGCTCCAGAACATGTCCAGCAATGGTGAGCGCGGGTTCAGGCACCTGCCAATCCTGGAGCAGCGTTTTACATTTTCCCGGAGTGAAGCATAGGCCGTACTTAGATGCCTCCATCACCAAGCGGTCCAGAGCGTTCTGGACGGATTTTGGGTCGTCCCCCAGCAAGGCGATATCATCGGCGTAGTCCAAGTCCGTGACTCTTTCTCCAGGGAGAAGCTCAACACCGCAGTCCTGGACACCTTCCAGTGCTCTTTGTAGAACATCTTCGATGGCGAAATTGAAGAGGAAAGGTGAAATAGGGCAACCTTGGCGAACACCGCTGGTCACAGCGAATGAAGAGGAGTGCGTGCCATAAGCCCTAACTTTGCCCGACGTGTGACTGTAAAGTACTTTCAGGATGGTTACAAACTTGTCGGGCACACCTTTCTTCAGTAAACAGTTCCACAACGCAGATCTATCTACTGAATCAAATGCCGCTCGGATGTCCAAAAACACTACGATTGTTGGCCGCCGGTGGATGTGACGAAGTTCGAGAACTTGCCGAAGCGTGAAGATTTGGTCGATGCAGCCGCGGCCTGGACGAAATCCGGCTTGTTCTTCTCGGGGAAACTCCTCTCTAGTCGTTGAAAGCCTGCCAAGTAGGACCGACACGAAGATTTTGGATGCGACGGTGATTAGGGAGATTCCGCGGTAGTTGCAGCAATCGGCGCGGGAACCCTTCTTGTGAATCGGTACAATGACCGATTCTCCCCATGAGCTCGGAACCTTCTCCTCAGTCCAAACTTTCGTGAACAGCGATTGGATTTCGCTGATAAGTACACTCCCACCATCTTTGAATAGAGCTGGTGGTAGGTTGTCGGGACCCGAAACTTTGTGGCGTTTCAAAGATTGGACTACATTTCGAATCTCTGCTTCATTTGGAGGGGCTGTGGAGACAGGCCAAGCATCATACATTGGTGGTGGAGGTGTCGCAGGGGACTGTGTTGGGTGGTTTGAATTGAAGGGCGAAATGCTCTGACCAGCGACCCAATCGTCTGTGAAGATTGGTGATCTTCGTGCCGTCTGCCTCGCAAATCGTCTTGCTGATAGCGTGAAAATTGCAACCAGTGGCCCTGATGATGTAAAACAGGCGGCGGAAGTTGCCAGCTGATGCAGCGGCTTCCATCTCACCAGCTTGTTTTGACCACCAAGATTCACGATCAGAGCGAAGGCTTGCTTTCAGCTGTTGCGTAATAGATCGGCGGTGTTCGTTGTACTTTGCGCCAGCAGGCACCGCCCGTCGACGATCCAGCAATTCTGATGATCTTCCAGAGATCCAGCATTTGGGAGTGGAGCGAGTGAGGCCACAACTGGACAAACCGGCCGACAACAAGGCTTGCTGGAGACTTGACCAGTGTTGATCAACATCCAGAGTGTGAGAGAGAGGAAGCTTTTCGCGAAGCTTTTGTTGATAATCTCTCTTCACCATTGGGTCCTCCAACTTGCAGGCGTTTAGTCGGGTGTGTTTTGACCTAGGCGAACCACCAAAACGCATGCAAACGGTCGCACACACCAGTGCATGATCGGTGGCGACGCATGTTGACCAAAATGATCGGCAGTCGCGTACACTGCCGCGCCAACTGCGACTTATAGCTATGTGGTCGATCTGTGACCAGCGCTGGGTTGATGATGGGGGGCGCCAAGTGGCGTACTGGCTTCCAGGATGACGAATGCATGTTGACAAGGTGCCTACCTGTCTATTACCCACTACATCGTTCATACTGGCTCCAGGAGACAGTTGGTCGTTGCTGGAGGGGACGGGGTGCACGGTTCTTGTGGCCGTGCTAGGCTCAAAGAGCGGTTCCATGCACTCAGTGTGGAGCGGACTATGGTCCAGCCACCGCCTTGTGTGCGGTTAATTCCCCAAATACAGCGTGCTTGTGTTTGCCTGTGAAGGAGTGTGGGCCTGCTCCGTTGATGAAACGTGGTTCCCTTCCGCATGCCTCCCGGTCTTATTCCTTCGGGTTTACACTGGATATGGGGTATGTGGTTGGAGCTGTGGGTGGTGCAGCGCAAGCCATCCATGGTCCCTCTGTAGGCGCAGGCGTCCTGTGGCTGACCACAGTGACAGGCAAATCCGAAACCGGATACCGCTACATATATATATATATATATATATATATATATATATATAATTGGGAAGGAGGAAACCCGCTGGGCTGCAGATGGACGGAGTTAGCCGTTCGAGGAGAAACATGGGAAATCCCTGCACTCCTTCACTATGCAAGCCAAATAACTACACGACCAGTAGATGTTGAAAACTAGGCTCGCCCCATATTCATACATAAATTCCGTGCGACACAAATGTTAACGGTCTCGAATTGCATAACGAAAGGAGCATACAAGCACGCAATGTAAAGCAACAAATCAAACAAAAGTGGAAAGATATGCAAAACTGCTCGAGAGATTCATGCACGATATAGAATGAAGCGTGCAAGCATGACAAATAATATGCGGACATATGATGAATTAAATACTTTGATATCTGAGTAGTTCGCTCACTAATTTTGCTGCTTTGCTCCTGACAGAAGACGGTGAATATGTTGGGATTATTAACCGTTCCAGCAGTCAACCCAGAACCGAATGCTTTGATGGTGGATTTTTTGTAAGGACCGACGACGATCTATATTGATAAGTTACGAGAGAAGGAAGAAACAGTGCTTACAAAAGCGCGTTTGACACTAAATTCCATGTGCAGAAAAGAATTTGAAAACGTCGCTGATACAATGATGTGATTACGCTTGAACGCGACGAATGGGACAGTGGTGCGTCCATACGGTTCGACAATTGACCATCAATGAGCGATTCCCCAATAAACTAGGGATTGTTGCCATTTAGCGGTAGGAAAGTTGCCACAGCTTTAAAAAAAGTCACAAAGTCGAATAAAAACCGGTCGTGAAAATATAGTACACTGTCGCGGTTAACGACACAATGTCTCGAGCATCGGCTGTCTCGTGGCTGCAACCAAAAGATAGCACACTGCATCACATAGCTCGGTTTAAAGTTGAGGCACTTCAGCGGACAGTGTGTACAAGTCGAAAGTGTAAAATTGAGCCTGGAGGAGCAAAAACGTGGGCCCAAAAAGGAATGCACTGTCCACCAAGACACCTGTCATTTGTGAGTTTAAATGGGGCTGATTTGACACTGAAATTCCCAGTGGCTAAAGTGCAATTGGGAAACGACGGTGATCCAGAGCTAAAATACGCCTTGTCTAGAGCTCTTGAAGGTAGGGAACCTGGTTTTTATATGAATAAATTCATCACCTACCATCCGAGAGATGAACAGTTGGTCAGGAAGAGAGATCAATGACAACTGAAAACAGCTACGTTCCACAACGATAATAACTATTGATGGAAAATGCACATCTAAGAAGCATCGAACATGTCTCAGTAGCGCGTCGGAAGATCCTAAGAACGCCTCGCTAGCACCACAAGTCGTGAGCGGGCTATGGAAATCGCATGGTCGACCAAACCTGTGCAGAGTCGAACCGGGGAATCTGTGCAGTAAGTGGTAAAATAAAGTGGAGCTGTGTTCAGATAAGTCAGCGCTACCAATTAGTTTGGCTCGAGCTTCAAACACTTGCAGGATATCGTCAGCAATCTATCCGGATGGAAGATTAAATACGAAGTGATTACGGCAGTGATACACCAGTGTTACGATGTGAAAATCAGATGACTGCTAGAAAAAATTACGTGGTGGGGTGGGTAAGTTATGGCATTAACTTTTGGGCCATATGAGTGCACATTCCAACTTGATGGCGATTCAGACGCCGGAATAATGATGGCCATCCATTAGTTTTAGTTGGCAATTGTATCTTCAGACCAGTGACAAAGAACAACCGACAAACCATGCAATGATAAACGATGGTGCATAACCTGTCAATTACATTAGCTAAACCATGTTTCGGATTCTATCGACAGGATACGCAATCATACTTCTGTTCCTGGACATGGAAAAGGCATTTGATCGAGTACCCCACAAACAGCTGATGAAAAAGATTGCTTACTTTGGAATCCAGGACCCACTCCCAGGCTGGCTATTGTCATACTTGAGCGCCCGTTCTCAGGTACTTAGCATAGCCGACCACCAATCTTTACCACCTCCAAACACTATTGGTGCTATACAAGGGATTGTACTTGGTCCGTTACTGTTTCTGCTCTACGGGTGCGCTGCCAACAATTCCAGATCGATCCCTTTTGGCTACGAAGATTGAGGCATAACCTGATGTTTCTGTACAACATGATTCATCAAAGTGCCCCCTGCTATTTGCCTTCCTTAGAAATACAGCATAGTTGAATAAAGAAGTTACGCAATAAGAAGTTTACCCTGATTGTCTGCGGTCCAACCTTATCATTACCAGATATGCAGTCCTGTGGGATAAACTCCCAGTCATAAGCAGGTCGTGTGAGGGCGCAACGGCGTTTCGCGGTAACTCCGCCAATTACCTAGACTTGAACACGATTATGACCCTGTTCTGTTGGGAGAGATCACTTGATGATTTGTACCAAGATGGGCCAGACAACATTTGATGGGTGAAACAAAAAAATTTCACGCAGTGTGGTACACCTTTGGTGCTCTTGCTATCCCCTAATCTAACTGGTGCACACTGCGTTGAAACACACCTGTGAGTAAATACACACTCTTGAAGCAGCAGACAGGGGAAAATCGCACAACTGTTTACCATTCAAGCATGACCATGACATTCTGTAAAGAAGTAGGTGCGCCAAATATGGACAGTTGCTCACTCGATGAGAAACATACATTCATCATTATTATTACATTATTATTATTATATACATGAAACCCAAGGTCGTCTATTGTTAGTTAAATAACTTCAGTGAAATGGCGACTCCGAAATAACACTAGGCATGTCAAATGTATTATACTCACGAATTGTAATGCGATCGCTTCTAAGGTAAAGTCCATAAAAATACATTTACGATAAGAAGCGACTAGAGTTACCTCGAAAGGACTGTTCTGAACATCTTCACCACCGTAAAGTACACGCAGTAGATATTTACCGGGGCGTTGAGGAATGTAAGAGCATCTCCAAAGGTCTTTTTCCACCAGTTCCACAGATACCTTTTCGGCTTCACCATCTGTGGTTAAAATGGGCATAGAAAAAGTAAAAAAACGATCGAGAAACGAGTTACCTGAACATAGGGTTCACAATCGGAAAACATGCGGAACAAAACACTGTTTGTCAAGAAAGAGCAGGAAACGAATAGGTGCACGGTGAAGACCAGTCACAAAGAGCAAAAACATACTTAATCACAAGGAGTCACTCATAAATCGGAGATAAAATGAGGAAACAAAAATGGCATAATAATAAGAACACCAAGAAAGCGACGGCTGACTCAAGTAAATCCAAGCCTTTGGCTACATGCTAAAGAGTGAAGAAAAGCTGTGTAATACAGGGGGTGTACACCATTTCAACTGGACCGGTTCAATTCATAGCAAGCCTGCGTAAAGGAAACGAACGGCCGTATTACGTTAAGCCGATGGGTCAGAAAAAGGTGCACAATTCACCAATCAGGGACAGTAACATAGTGCGTTGCACATGGGATGGAATGTGTGCGAAAGCATATTGGTCTTTGAAATCCCTCCACCGATGGACTGGCCGGCCGCGATGACAAGCAGCGATCAGCTCCGCTACACATCAATGCAATGATAATGGCACCTAGATTGGTGAGAAAACGTTCGCAACAGGATTGCGAAACAAAGGTAACAGTTCGACTAACAATTGAGCAGCCCGACCAACCAGCATTTGTTTCTACATCGAACCTAACTAATTCAAGCCATCGGGTGCTAGAACTACTGCACGCAGATCACTGCAAATTACGCCATGATCCACTTCGCTTGAAGAAGCGACAGCAGCTGAGAGAAGAAAGAGTAGCCATGAGAATTGTGGCTAGGAAATACAGCCAAAAGAGCAGCTCAACTGATTCGTTTTAACTATGAAGACGCTGAGATAACGAGGCGAAAAGAGAAAAAATTGCAAGTTGGTTGCGCGCATTGAAATAGGAAGACCTGTAATTAGCAAGACTGACTTACCTGCACGGGTCATGTTGGCTTGGACGGAGGCATCTCCACCACACTTTTCAGTGTGCACGTTGAAATGGACCTTGTCTTGAGCCCGGATACCGCGAGCCTGAACCCCCCTACCGGTAGTGTACGCCAATTCGGGGTGGAATTCTACGATGTGCCAAGAGAACAGATGGAATTTGAACAAGATGAGGAAATGTTCACGCTCACAATAACGATGACGCATACTAGGGGAATGCTCCAAGGTGATTACAAAAGGGAAATAAAGCATCGGCAGATAGCGCACGACGATCGGCTTACTAATGAGGTTTGTGTATATTGAGACCGTGTGAGAATATGCACAAACCATTGCACTCCCTAACTTGGAGACAACAATGTAAGCAGATCAATGAATAAAGAGCAGAAAAATCGAATCAAATGCGAGAAAGTTCCACTGTATGAGTCTCCGACGACAGAAGTCTTAATTCGCGTCTATGGACTTAGTGGGTAACATCGAGATCCATCCAGGAGGTTCATCTGTAGGAAGTGCATTAAGCTACGGGGTTGAAGCAGTTAAAACTTCATAATCCATCAAACATATATAATCATACCAGGTGGATGGCATCACTAACCAGACTATTAGTATTTACTGGCTTAAGTGTCCAAAGTTACCAATGCGTCTCTGATCACGACATCATTCTTGGTGACATACAAGGGAACAATAACCAAGGGAAAAGTTGACAAATGCTTATCTGTGCTCACGCGCTCCTCTTAAGCGCATAAATAACTTATGGGAACACAAACTCCCCTTCAAAGTAAAAATAGCTACTGGGTAAGCAATTGTTTCAGAACAAGGCAACCACTGTTTAAACCAGGGGCCAAACAAGGTAGAGGCAGTACACTAAACGTTTTTCGGTTAATCCTTACAGATAGAAGCAAATCAACCACCGTAGCGGTAAGCAATGCCAGACATGAAGATCACCCAGAAACACCGAAACTCTGTCGGGCGGTATCGGCGATGTCGCAGTCACTTCTGCATCACATGCTAGCTAGTGACTATCAGTCTGTTGATGAATGGTGATACACTGAATCCAGAGCAACTTCGATGATCCACCAGTTATGTGAGGGTCAAAGCAACCGGTTTTAACGAAGAGGGTGTTGTAAAACTCCATACTTCAAGGACAAGCGTTTATTGGGCAAAGACAACTCAGCGAAAAATACAGCACGTCTGGCATGCCAAACTCCTCGATATAAGTTACGCCTCCACGCTCGTAACTAACGACCCTTCCGAAGCAATGAGATTCTTCCTTTGACCCAGATAATCAAACAATGATTGACTCACATGAATGTCGGCCAATCCATGTCCAGCCACCAAATCAGTTACACACGTCGACCATTGGCTAGCTGGCTCACACAGTTGGCCAACTCGTTCACTCTGCTGTGACACTCCTATCATACCCTCCACTTTTCGTGTCCTTGTGCCTCCGTATTGCTATACACTCCGTACACCTTCGTCGTATTTACAGCCATTCTCACATTGCCACACCCCAGCGGGTGCTCCACTGCCAGTCCACCTTCTGGTCACCGGTGTCGTCTCAAATGCACTCGATTTCTGCTGAGCGTTTTCCCTCTAACATTTAGTTCTTATGACCTTACACCGACCTTCGCAGTTACCATAACTTCCTTCCACCGATCTTGACCATTAAGTGCTGGTTGAATTCACACTACCTCCCACATTGTTAGCTCAGGCAGCATCCGTGCACCGCGATCGTAGTGCCATTTCTGGGTTGTAATTCGCCTTCGCAAAGTGATCTGTAATCTCTCCTGCTGTGTCAAAACTAGGTGCAAACGTAGGTAGATGGCGGCAGCAACGTTCTAGTCCTTCGACTGTATAGGCGCTGCACTGAGCTCAAGCCGATGTCCGTTGAAATTGTGTTGGGATTCTACAGTAGCATGAGGTACGGGCCTTCGCCAGCTGCTCTAGCCTTTAATAACAGTCTTTGGCCTGCTTCACTGCGGACTCTGTCTTTCCATTCGCCTGAATGTGATATAAGCTGATTTTCTGGAGCATGAATACTCACTTGGTTGCGAACGCCTGGAACGCAGTGCTAGTAAACTGAGGACCATTGTCGGAGACCAGCTCTCCCGGTATTCCATGTCGCGCAAATAGACACCTATGCCTGTTGATTACTGCTACTGTGGTCGTAATGGTGAGTAAATCGATTTCAAAGTAATCACTATAGTAATCCACCGTGAGTAGGTAATCTTTCCCGTTGTCACAGAATAAATCCACCGCCACGTTCTTCCAGGGTCCATCAGGGATATCATGCAGTAGCATTGGTGCCATCTTTTGCCGGATTTCGTGTGAACGGCACGCCTCACAATTCGACACATGATCTCTGATTTCAGCCGTCATGCATGGCCAAACATCAATGCTCTTGCTTGGTTAATGGTATAACTGGCACCCAAATGACAACGATGAACGTATTTCATCATTTCTCCTCGGAGCGAGGACGAAATCAAAATACGGCTTCCCTTGAACAGAAAAGCACCATAGACAGAGAGTTCATCCCGAAGTAGTTCCTTTGGCAGCTGCTTCTTCGTTTCGGGCCAAACACTTATAATAATGTCTCGCAAAGCTGCAAAACGTTGCACCTTCCTCTGTGTGGCATCTTATTTCATTCAGACGATCTTCCGTCACAGCCAGATGTTGTACTCGGTTTACAGCTTCGACCTCTTCTGGATTAAGCTCAGGTACCAATAGATGTGCTCTTGACAGCGTGTTCGCAATAAACATCAATGCACCAGGCGTGTGCACAATATCCACTTCGTAGTTTTGGAACCGGATGAGCATACTCTGAAGACGACGAGGAACGATGTGTAGCGATTTACTGGCTTTCGACACATGCGGTTTGTGGTCGGTATACACAGATGTCTTTATTCCGAAAGTGTAATCGTTGAAACTCTCCAGGGCATAGACGACCTCCATCATATCCTTCCCAATCTGCACGGTAACGGTAAGTGCTCGGCTACGGAAATCCAATAGCTTTGCATACAGTAGGAGAACAACACCTATTCCCTCCTTGCTACTGTCACACTCTACCTCCAGAAGCGGCGCTGGATCGTACTATCTGAGTGCAGCCGCGTTGGTGAGGAGATGCTTAATAGTTGCGAATGCGGTTTCCCGCTCCTTGCCCCAAATCCACTTTGCTCCTTTGTGAGTTAACTTCCTAATCGGCGTAATGATTTCAGTGAGTCTATGCATAAAACGGCGCAGACAATACACCATGCCGCTTAATCGATCGATTCCCTTCACCTCGTTAGGGGGACATCTCACGTACTGCCTTGTTTTTTTTCCTGGAACGACCAGGATCCCTTGGATAGTTAACACATGCCCATGGAAAATAACCTCGTCTTTCTTGAACCTCAATTTTCTCGCGTTTAAGCTTGATGATTTTTGTACACAACGTTGCAAGCAGCGGTGGAGATTAGCGTTATCATCACATACCGCCGAGCCATAAATTGAAACATCGTATGGCACACATGTTACGCGCTCCAAATCGTCTAGCGTTTGCACCAATCATTTTTGGAAAATTTCAATGAACACCTTCAAATCAAACAGTAAACGCATCCAACACTAACGCCCAAATGGTGTTGAAAAGGTAGTCAGGAAACTGGATTCTTCATCCAGAACCACGTGCCAGAATGCCAAAAAGAGATATACCTCCGTGAAATACTTAGCTTTTTTGCCAGCTGCCGCAGGATGTCTTCCAGGGTAGAGAGAGCATAATGATCTGTACGCGGGACCTCATACAACGGTTTCAGGTCAATACACACACACAGTCCATCCGTCTTCTTCGTGATGATTGCGACCTGAGTAAACCATTCGGTTGGCTCGTCAACATTGGCAATCACACCCTCTATCACTAATCTGCTCAACCCAGCGCGGAACCTGTCACGCAGTGCAAATGGAACACTCCTAGCCGGTAGCGCAGTCGGTCGTATCCAATGATCAAACAATAAGTGAGCAGGATAACCACAGACGCATACTGGTCACTAATATGGTTTTCTCCCTGACAAGCATACAAGAAACGATTATGAGTAAAAACAACAAAACCGAGAGACTGGATCGAATCAATGCCGAGTATTGTCGTGAGCTCCTAATTCAGGACCATAAACTCCAGTCGATATGAGGCTCCGTCCCTTGGGTTAACCACTTTAATCGTAGCCGATGATTTTGGAGAAAATCTGGAACAATTCCAATTCGCAGGCAATCTCGGTCGGATCGGATACAAGTTCCGGGACAATGCTTTATTGGTAGAATGTTGACAGTGGCTCTCGTGTCTACCTGGAATCATGCGGCTTTGCGTCCGATCAAAAGTTTTGCGTAGACACACTTTTGCGACATCCTATGAGACACGTTACCAATTGAATCTTCTGCATCTGCGGGTGAATTGTTGCCAACGACCGCACTCACATTGGTGGATTGGCAGTAAGGAGCAAAGTGACGCATTTCCGTCCCCATGCCTGACACTGTTTACGGATGCTCGGGTGTCGCGCGGTGCAAAATCTGCAGATATCCTGTCTCTTGTTAGTAGCCTTTGCTGCTTCATATCCGGAAACGGCACACAATTCTGCATCAGTTGCGAGTCTCATTTGTTGGCTTTGATAGGTGGTCGAGGACTCAATGTTGCGGATATCAATACACTGCTGGAGCGATAAGTTGCGTTGTCGCAAAAGCCGCTTTGTCATACTTACATTATTAATACCGAAAACGATCCAAACGCGTATGTGACAATCGCCCAAGCATTTACAGAAGTTGCGGGTTCGGGTCAAAACCTTCAATTCAGTAATGTACGCATAGACGGATTCGTTTTGGCCTCTGTTGCACGAAAAGATAGCGCTGGTAGGTCTCGTTTGTTTGACCTTCACAAAATCCGCTGAACTTTTCAATGACGGTTTCCAAATTATTGGAATTTGATTTGTTGTAATGCAATGTCTGTAGAACACGTCGCGCGTCATCCCCGGCTGCGTGTCGAAACATGGCCAAGCGATATGCTATCGGTAGTTCGTCCAGACGTACTCATCATCGTCATCAATATGCACGTTAGCTGCAGGTGGAAACCACCTCAGCTATTGTGCCACAAAACCAAAGACAAGGAGAAAACACAACAGCCACGGCGCGCAAACAACGCACGTCGCGAGAGTCGGTGTGCTGGCATGCGCAACATATGGCCCAGTCACCGGAGCCCGGTGCGTGATATACTGGTGCTGAGCGGTTCACTTGCTCTTCTTGCACCAAATACACGACGCCGAACACGCTCATTGCTCACGCGGTGCTCCCACCAGAAATGAGCTAAGATGCGAAGGCAGCGATGATCGAATGTGACGAGCCACTTGATGTCTGTCGACCTGATGGGCTGGGTTTCACAACCGTATAAGAGGGTTGAACGGATGGCTGCATTATATACTCTGCCCTTCAGGGTAAGTGTGATGTCGCGTCTGCGCCACAAGTGGCGGAGACTGGCGAAAGCACCTCGAGCTTTTGCTATACTATTCGTAATCTCAGCTTCGATCCCACGGGCTCTGATATAGCTGCCCAGGTACTTGAATTCCTGAACGACTTCTAGCTGATCCCCACCAAGGGTCTGAGCAGGAGTGCGTCCTTGCCAACCTGAAGAGGAACTTTGAATTTCGATGGAGCAAATCATGGCCCAAAATGATTGACAGCCAGTGCTAATCGGTCCAGTGCAGCCTGGCACGTTTGGGCGCTGTCACATATGAAGGCAATATCGTCCGCATACTCCAAGTCAAGAAGTCGCTCAACAGGAAGTAGCTCCGCACCTTCTAAGTCGTGTCCCGCGAACGCTGTTAAAGAGGAAAGGTGACAGCAGGCAATCTTGTCTCACACCGCTGGACATATTGAAGGACAGCGACAATTTGCCATAAACCCTCACTCTGCACGAACTATTCGCGTACAGCGCATTGATAATATTTACATAATTATCGGGAACACATTTCCTCAACTGAGAGTCTTAAAGGGCACATCGATCCGCCGAATCGAAGGCGCCTTTGAAGTCGAGAAACACGACAAGGGTGGGTCGCCAATAAACATGGTGGTGGTCCAACAATTGACGCGAAGTAAGGAAGTGGTCGATGCAGCCTAGATTTCAACGAAACCCGGCTTGCTCTTCACGGATCTGGCCTTCACGAGCGCCACTCAGTCTATAGAGAACAACAGAGGCAAGCAATGTAGAGGCAGTTAAGATCAGACCGATCCCTCTATGGTTGTCGAATTCCGAACGTGAGCCTCCCTTGAAAATTGATACTATGGCAGAGCGGCTGCAGTCTGTCGGGACCGTTTCTTCTCCCAAAGTTCCACTGGTAACTAGTGTAAATTATCTACAAGAGCAGGTCCCGCAAACTTATAGAGAGATAGGGGAATTCTATCTGCACCAGTGGCCTTATGTAATTACAACAGTCTGATCTCACGTTCGACTACCGCGCGAGAGGGCGGATCTAAGGGGAGGGCCAATGGAGAAGGGCACTCAATGTCCGAAAGAGAAAACGAGAACTCAGTGTGGTTAAAATGCCTTGCAAAGTGTTCAGCCCAACTGTCCAAGCGTTTTGACAAGGCGTAGATCGGCTGTCCACTGTCGTCGCGTGTGGTCGCGCTAACGTCAGGTCTCCTGCTGCCAGTTCCCGTAGTAAACAGGTCTGAGTCTCACTGTATTCGCTTTCAGCCGGAATACGTCGGCGAGCATCCATAAGTGCCAGAGACTTGGTAGAAACCCAATGTCCAGGTTGGCAATTTGATTTGCTACATGAAGACATGGTTGCTGTTAGTAACGTCTGACGAATATGTGACCTGTGATCTTCGACGGTGTTCAGTGGACGCTTACTCAGCCCAGATGCCAGCGTAGTTTGATACGCATTCAGAACACCTGGCTTCGCCAGCTGGTTGGTGTCAATGCGCTCAGAGCAACGTTGCGGACGTCCGCCGAAACGCACCCGTAGATTAGCATACGTAAGAGCTTGATCGGAGTCTACGCTAGTGCTCCAAATCGAGCGACAGTTTTGAACACAGCCCCTCCAGCAGTAACTAATCGCGGTGTGATCGATTTGCGTCCATGGCTGGTCCGATGCTGGTGGGCACCAAGTCACTCTTCTGCGGGTGCTATGTGGAAAGTTAGTGCTAGCGAGAAAGAGATGAGTGCCTTCACACAGGCGTGGCAACCGCGCACCATTATCATTACGGGAGCCTACACCATGTTGGCAGCCCAGTTGAAGCTCATCAGAAGACACTTTTCCGACTTGCGTGTTTAGATCATCAGCAAGCACCACAGTATCAGTGATTCTTTTATAACAAAGAAGATGGTTAAGTTGGTAGCATAAATCATCTTTCACCGAATCAGGGCAGCAGTTAGCGGGGGCGGAAACCACAATGACAACAGGCACCGTTTGTCCCCACGCGACTTCGAAGCCTGGAACGAGCCAGCCAACCTAATGGTGCACATCCGGCTGTTGACAGGGATCCAGTCGATCAGGGCAGCTTCAGCTCGGGCACTCAACACAATGCCGATGACAGCTTGACCGGCATTCGAAGCTGCGTCATCGCCAGACAGGCGCAATGAGAATGTTCCGCCAGTGTCGGATGTGGGGGATCGCAGGGTAAGCACGGAGCTCGAATCTTGCAAGCGGGTTTCCGATAAACTACAAATATCGGTCGACAGGGTCCCGACTGTTGGGTAAGTGCTGTCTGTTAGCCAATATGTAGCAAAGTGCGCATGTTGAGACATGCCAGTCTTAGCGAGGGTCGAGGACTCCAAAGGAAAACGGATGAACTGACGTTGTCCGCTTGGTTGAACGGACTCGTCGACTGAATTGAGCGACGCACTGCGATTGAGTGTGAGTTGAAACTAGAAGACAAACGACTATTCAAGCAAGGTGAGTGAGGACCAAGAATTGGGTGATTGAAAATGGGGGGATAAAAGTGAAGTTAGAACGGGACGCTAAGCATGAAAAGGCGCAAGAGGGGAATAAGAAGGCGGGAAGTCTTGAGCAGTAGCATCCAAACCCAATTTACCCTGCACGATGCAGCAGGTAGAGCGCTGTTCAGATTGCCATGCCTCAATGTACGCACATTACTACAGATCGGCCAACAGGCAGCGCTTGCTCAAACAATGGAGACCCTCACGATCGATATCTGATGCTAATCGGAAACCCGCCTGCAAGACTCGAGCTCTGTGCTCACTCTGCGATCCCCATCAGGTGACACCAACAGCACTTTCTCATTGCGCCTATCCGGTGACGATGCAGCTTCGAGCACCGGCCAAGATGGTGTTGGTATTGTCCTGAGTCCGCAGGCTGAAGCTGCTCTGGTCGATTGGATTCCAATCAGTAGCCGGATGTGTGCGGTCCGATTGGCTGGCTCGTTCAAAGCTTCGAAGTCGCGCGGGACTAGTAGGTGCCCATTCATCATCGCTGCCTACACACCCACAAACTGTAGCGATGATTCGGTAAAGAACAACTTCTACCGCCAACTGACCCAGCACCTTCGCCACAGAAGAAGCACGGACACTGTTGTGCTGGCTGGAGATCTGAACGCTCAAGTTAGAAAGTTGTCCACTGATAAAATGCATCTGGGCGGTCAGCACGGTGTAGGCCCCCGTAATGATAACGGTGAGCGGTTACTTCATTTGTGTGAAGATGCTCGCCTATTTCTTGCGAGCACTAACTTCCAACACAGCACCCGCCGGAGGGTGACTTGGCGCCCACCAGCCTCGAACCAGCCTTGGACGCAGATCGATCACATTGCGATAAGTTACCGATGGAGAGGCTACGTCCAGAACTGTCGCTTGATTTGGAGCACATGTGTGGACACCGATCATGCACTTGTATGTGCTGACATGCGGATGCGTTTTGGCGGACGCCCACGACGACGTTGTGAGCGCATTGACACCAGCCAACTGACAAAGCCAGCTGCTCTAAATGCTCATCGAAGTACGCTGACATGCGAGTAAGCGCTCACTGGAGACAATTGATGGTCACTGGTCACATGTTCACCAGACCTTACTAGCAACAGGCAAATTCTCATGTGGTAAGTCTAATAGACAACATGGTTGTTGGGTCTCTTCGCAGTCTCTGGAATTTATCGATGCTCGCCGGCATATTCCGGCTAGAAGCGAACACAATGAAACACGCAAAGAGCTCCGGACAAGAGTCCGTGCTAGACTGAAGAGAGACCGCGAATCTTAGTGGTCTCACCGTGCGTCAGAGATGGAAGTGGCCGCTGCCCTTGGCAATCATCGTAAGCTATCCCGTCTGATACGAGAAACGGGCAACAGGAGACATGGTGTTAGTGAAACTATACAAGACAGGAGTGGACAGCCTATCCACAATTTGTCAAAACGCTTGGAGCGTTGGGCTGAGCATTTTGAAAAACAATTTAATCGGTCGGAATTGTTCGATACATTGCCGGCCAGTGATCGCCCTGCTCCACGGGCTGTCCCTTTGGGTCCACTTTCTCGCTCAGAAGTCGAAAGTGAGATCGGACTGTTGAAGTTGAACAAAGCAGCGGGACCAGATGATTTTCCTCCAGTCCTCTTCAAATTCGGAGGCTCTGCTTTTGTTGATGATTTACATGAATTACTAGTGAAACTGTGGGAGCAGGAGACTGTCCCAACCGATTGGAGCCGCTCCGTTATTGTTCCCGTCTTCAAAGGAGGCTCGCGTTCGGAATGCAGCAACCATAGAGGAATCAGTCTGAGCTCCATCGCCTCCAAATTACTCGCCTCCATAATCCTTCACAGACTGAATGGCACTCGTGAAAGCCAGATTCGTGAGGAGCAAGCCGGGTTTCGTCGGGGTCGTGGCTGCATCGATCACATCTTCACCTTGCGTCGGTTGTTGGAGCACCGTCACACATATTGGCGGCCCACCGTAGTCGTGTTCCTCGACAGCAAAGGTGCCTTCGATTCGGTTGATCGATGTGCCCTTTGGAATTCTCTACTCAGGAAAGGTGTGCCCGAGAAATATGTAAATATTATCCGAGCATTATACGCGCGTAGCATGGGCAGAGTGAGGGCTTACGGCAAGCTGTCGCCACCCTTCAATATCTCCAGCGGTGTGAGACAAGGATGCCCTCTGTCACCTTTCCTCTTCAACTTCCCTATTGACGAAGTCATTGAGGTTGTATTTACAGGACATGACTTGGAAGGTGTGGAGCTACTCCCAGGAGAACCACTTCTCGACTTGGAGTATGCAGACGACTTTGCGCTCATCTGTGACAGCTCCCAGACGTGCCAAGCCGCGCTGGACAGATTAGCACTGGCTTTCAGCCGCTTCTGGCTTTGCTTCGCACCATCGAAATGAAAACCGTTCCGCCAAGATTGGCAGGGATCGCCTCCTGCGATGACCCTTGGTGGGGATCAGCTAGAAGTCGTTCGGAAATTCAACTACCTGGGAAGTTGTATCAGCGCCCTTGGGATCGAAGACGAGATCACGAACCGTACAGTAAAAGCTCGAGGCGCTTTTGCTAACCTTCGCCACCTATGGCGGTGGCGTGACATTATTGTCGCCCTGATGGGTAGAGTGTACAATGCAGCGGTACGTTCGACCTTACTGTACGGTTGCGAAACCTGGCCCCTAAGATCGGCGGACATGAAGAGGCTAGTTACGTTCGACCATCGGTGCCTTCGCAGTTTGGCTCACATCTGGTGGTAACACCGCGTGAGTAACGAGCGTGTTCGACGCCTTGTTTACGACACAGGAAAAGGAACTGAACCGCTCAGCACCGTCCTTTCACGCACCAGCCTCCGATGGCTGGGCCACGCGTTGCGCATGCCAGCCCACCGACTTCCACGACGTGCGTTGTTTGCTCACCGGAGATGTGGAGGGAAAAAGAGAAGGGGTGGCCAAGCGATGACTTGGTCGAGAAGAATGAAGGCCTTCACTTCGGAGCTGGCCTCGGTTGGGCGTCACGGCTCCCTGGTTGGGGTCCAAAAGACGGTGAACACGTTTGGCTGGATACACTTGCTGACATGGCAAGGAGCCGACCTCAGTGGCGTTCCTGCTGTGAGTTTCTTTGTCCCTCCTCATCCCTTTTAGCCTTCCCCTCCACCTACGATCTCATTTCTTAGAGTAAAACATTTTTCTTTTTGCCTAGTAGCCGGCTGGTAGCTCACCGGAACGATGCCTATCCGTTGCTGGTAGCTCAGCTGGGATGTACCTTTTGTATTTATTTTCCTTTTCCTTTATGTACTGCGGCACAGTAGCTGAGGTGTTTCCCGACCTCTAGCTGACGTGTATAATGATGATGATGATGCGCTGTTTCTTATCCTCTGCGACGGCCAGAGCATCAAGAGATTGTTTGAAGGAAAGATCATTGAGTATTGCGTGGGCATGATACTGCCAAGCTGTCCAGGTCTAGACAGAAGAACGATTAGCGTTCTCAACCGAAGCCTTTGGTTCAGAAACCTTACCGCAAGACAACGGGCTACAGAGAGCCCGTTCACGGAATAAGGAGTCACTTACTCTAACTGCCAACCTGGAGAGTCAGGAGACGGAGTTTGTCTGGCCCGTAACCTTTGAACAATCTGATATGAGTGGCTTTGAAGGTGCAAAAAAGCACCACACAGCATTGCTCAATGGATCACTGTGGCACAGGAGGTATTGCACCAGGTTAAGGACCAGTCTCATCGTACTAATGTATAGAAATCCACCCACTTGCTCCTCCATTGACGCCAATCACTCGCCAAGTTCTGTTCATCGATGTTCAAAGGGGCATGCATCTGAATATACGCCGGTGATCCAAACAACATCCGAGCGCTGCCGGTGGAATTCATGCTTGTCTTCTCTGACACCAGGTTCCAAAACTCAGTCCTTCGGGGACAAGCATTTATGCGGAAAAGACAACTCAGCGAAAAATACAGCACGTCTGGCAAGCCAAACTCCTCGATATAAGTTACATCTTCACGACCATAACTAACGACCCTTCCGAAGCAGTGAGGTACTTCCTTTGACTAAGGTAAACAAAGGATGATTAAACCACATGAATGTCGTCCAATCCATGTGCAGCAATCAAACCAGTTACACACGTCGACCATTGGTTATCAGACTCGCGCTTTTGGCCCGTCCGTTCGCTCTGGTATAACACTCCTGTCACGGAGGGGATTCGCTTGATCACACGCTTCCGGATCAAAAATAAAAGTCCAACAAATAAACGTCATACATATCAACTTCAACATCCTCGGCGTCAAAACACAGCCGCATTAGGGTCAGCCAACAGTGTGCAAAACCAGCGGCTACTCGACGCTTTGACCCAGCATCGATAAAGTTGAGGTCAGGAAAGGCGGTGCTATGTGGTCCAAGGGGTAACTAATAAGAAGTTTTCCACATCCTTATTCTGTTACTTCATCTAAATGGATGACAGCGATGGAGCACGAAGGAATGAGAAATACGAAATGTGCGCGACTGTAGACATTATTCATACGCAAGAGTTCTCTGATCGCGGTAACCGAGACAAGTCAATGGCATTGCAAAATCCAGAACTACCTTCTTGCACCTGCGGCATCTTTGGCGACAGAAGGGAGTTTCCTTCCATCTGAAAAGCCGTGTACACAAGACTAAAGTGACGGCCGTTCTACTCTATGCGAGTGAGACTTGGCCCCACCAGTCTGAAGCTCTTCGGCGATTTCAAGTCTTGGATCATCACTGACTGCGGAGTATTGCTGGCACCAAATGCCACCAGCGTGTCCGCAACGATGTTGTGCGTAGGCGAGTACTAAGCAGTGATAACCAAACTGGTTCCTTAGAACAGATAGCACTGAATAAGTCGCGTTCGCTAGGGCACGTACTTCGCATGTCCGATCACCGCTTACCGAAGAGGGCTTTGGTTTGTATGCCAGAAGTAGAGTGGCGTAAGGCTCGAGGTGGACAGAAGTAGACTTGGTAGCGGGAAATGAAGTCACTGACGACCAAACTCGGTGCTGTCAGTCCGTCTCGCCTTCTACGCTGGAGTCCATGTGACTCGCCTTGTGCTTGGCTCGAGACTTTACAGGACATGGCTCACAATCGACACCAGTGGCGCGTTTGCTGCCGTCTCCTAGTTGGACTGCCTGTTTAACGTGTGTTGGGTGCGGAGTTATCTTCAGGGTAATCGCTGATTATGACGCGGGGCAGTGAAAGCCACAAGGAAGCTGGCTCGTTGATGCCGCCTTATCTTTGCATGACAGCCATATACTGTTGACACAAGTTGTAGGAGGCGCCTTGACTCTGAATATTTGCTTAGGGCATTAAAGTTTTCCGGTAAGTCTCCCATCTCTCCTTCTTAGTAGTTTTATTCCATAGGTTATCATGGTTGTGTGGCAACCAGTGGCTGATGTACTGTCGTTGTTGATTTGATTGATTGGGACAAGTCAATTGGAGAAGCTAGTAAGGAGATACGTGTGTGTGTGTGTGTGTGTGTGTGTGCGCATGTGTGGACAAAAAAGCGAGACAGCTCGGCTTCATTTTGAACCTGAATTCGAGAAATACTGAGGCATTTCCATTTGCGTGCCTCGAGAATACAATATTTTTATGTGGTTACGGGTGTGATACAGGTAGTGGCATATGCATTAGAGCAACTCACCAGGAGATACATGTATGAAGTATGGTGAGTTTGGAAGCTTTGTTCCACCAAAGGTAACGAGAATCTGGTGAACGCCAGGCTCTTTTGGTGTGTATTCCACGCGGTAAACGGCATCTCCACTGGGTTGTGTGATATGCGCTTTCACTACGTCTTGGCGCGAGTTTGGATCGACGATTGTGCATTGCACGAGACCATTGCCGGCATCTGAACGGAGAAAGAGTGGATCGAAAAAACCGCCCTCACGTAAATGTGCAGTTTGGTGCACATGCTGCATGGTCGGATTGTGAGGCACATTTTTAAGTTGGGAAGTGGTTAATTTAGAGAACCTCAGTCAAGCCGTGTCAGGAGCGGGAACAATTTTGATGTTGCACTCTCCTCAGTTAACTCCAACTGACGAATTCAAACAGGGAGGAAATTGAATGTGAGAAGTAACACTGGAAGCAAACGATACCGAAAATGAGCTACTTGAATTCGGAACGGATCAGCAAAGGATGTAAGACATTCCGGTCTAATTAAATTTTGACGGTCTAAATGGTCAAGCGAGAGCAATTTTATGGTAGACTTGCATGAGAGTCGTAAGGGATAGCGGGGAGAAAATATCAAGGAACATTTGGAGCACCGATTGTCTTACTACAATTTAACGACTGCGTCCGAATACTGTGGACATCTATTAAGTGGAATACTTTACAGCACTCAATAAAGGGACTGGGAACAAGGAATTGAACCCATTATGCAGATGAATGTGGAAGATTAGATGGGGTCAGTATCTCCGAAGCCGTTTCACAAGGGGTCATACAGAATGATAAGCTGATTCACATCAAGAAGCGTAGTCGAAGGAAAAGTGGCGAAATGCAGTTGCTACATGACCTTAATACTGCGTCATAGTCAAATGCAGAGAGCTACGAGAGAACAGGGTCAATTCTCCCAGAAGTGTACTATATAAGTGAGAGACAAACTGCTAAGTTAGATTGTATAGGCGTTCTCTGGTGAGTTAAAAACCGGCGCTACATTAACACCTTCACGAAAATGACGGACGAGTTAAGGGCAGCAATGACATATTTTAGGAGCCACAAAGGTTAAAAGTGGAGGAAATATCGGGGGCATACAGTAAACCTAATAAAATGCAATAATCACACAGAGTACTGCCTCACCTCGAGCATTCACGGTAAAATATGTTCGACGTCCGACAAAATGTTCGTCGTTTTTATCGACGCCGGGACCATTGACAACAACTTTGGACGGATCTCCGGCTGCGCCTTCCACGAAAATACGGAAGGGTGAATTGGGGATTTCTCGACCAGCGAACTTGATGATGATTCTGTGCTCGCCTTCCATGCGCGGTTCATAACAACAGGAGTACGATAGAAGCTTATCATTGTTTGCCACGACATCGCACTAAAGTGAGATGGGACAATGAAGGAAATAATGGACAACCGATTTTTCAAAATGCAATGTTTCGAGTAACCACTGTTATAAAGAATGAGAGAAGGCAGTCATTAGACAGAACTAGAACAAACCACAAAACAAAACAAAATGAACAGCACGCGTATTGTCATGTAAGTCGACGCAACGACTTCAACCTCATCAACAACAGCGTTACATCGGTACTCTGCACTGATGTCCCGCTGTCCTACACTCATACTAACGCTACTAACAGGGGATAATAAAGGGGAAGAAGAGGACCCAATGCGTTGGATAAAACAACAAAATGAAGGCACCTACAAAACACTAACAAGGCCCAGTGACGTTAAGGGGTTGTCAGATAAACAAAAGGAGCTATCATAGAGGAGGCTACTATGCGGCTTTCAGCATCACGCGCAACAATCAACCCTCCGCCACTCATAATCCAGCATCAGGCGCGCTTCAAATGCGCACTCCGACTAGGGGACGACTTCTAAAGTGATTTTGGTGACTGTTTCGAACAATGTTCGGTATAGGCTTGAATCATACGCTGAGTCTGTCGCGTGGATTTCAACTTGGAGAACGACACGGACTAATACTATCTGGTCTACTAGTCAGTGACTTCCCTTGCCGATGATAAATCAGATACGATAAAGATCTAAGTTGTTTAGCGAAAATATGATTCATATACAGGATACGCAGAAGGTATGTTGCTAACCTCGATTTCTCGGTAGTATAAAGTTCCGTTCAGAACTGAGCCGCTTGGTAGTACCTCTGCACCAGGGATTAGAATGATGTATGCAATTTTTCGAAATAAATCATCACTACCACACATCATACCCGAACAACCCGACGGATCTCAATGGAAAAGTATAAGTGAAAGGCAGAACGAATCCCGTTCCAGTAGAGGAAGCAGTAACCACAGTTTCAAGTGCTAACAGCTGTTTTACTACAGTCTTTTAGTTCGGAAGTGCTTTTGTTGCATCTCCACAATTGCATCTGCAGCAATGCCCTTAGTTTAATGATGCACCGAGAACCCCGTCGCAGAGTAGATGTCTACATAAAAATCATCTCCTAGTTTGGCCTGTGTTCCTCACGTCTTTTTGTCGCGTCATCAGATAGCTACCCGAGGGTTCATTTGACACACAGTGACAGATGACCAACGGATATACGGAGTGTAAGCGGGTCAAGTTTAATAGACACTCTAATGCGGTACCAGAAGATCTCGAGCTAACCAGCAGACAGTGGAGTGCAGCATTGTCCACCCGGTGTACCGACCTGATATGCACAACATCTCGCAAGACAGTCGATTTCCAAAAGTTCGGCTGAGACATCCTGTGCGAATAAATGCGCGAACATACCTCATGATAGGGAAGAACTAAAAACCGCGAAAAGGCTGTGTAACAGTTTCCCAAAAACACGTCCATGGTGGGAGTTGAGTGCTTCTGCTGCCATTGATTCTTGGTTTGAAATCCCCTGGTGGTTAGGTTGCTTACTAGGAACAATTATGGGTCAATCGTCCCCAAATGACAACGGTATAGCTGACATCTGACGAGTAACGGACAAGTGCGTTCGACTACCCTTTTTATATGACAAAGTGCGGGTTTATTTTTACTGAAGCTGAAAGAGTCGAAGTTGTCATTTGTAGCGTAATAAAATGCCTAAAAATTTTGACACAACAGACACGTCTGAGGTTCCGTACTAACAGTGATACTTCGCAAAGCACTTAAAAGAAAGGATACCAAAATACAATGCACGGTACAACAGTAAGAAACAGATTAACGCCTGAGATAAAGTGAAATATCACTGATCCAAATTGGTGCACACCGCCATTCCCCACTCGGGTAGGCACACGGAAGCCTATGGTTGAAGCTGACACATACACAAGTTCGCCGATGAATATGATCAGTGACCCTCCTTGGGATCCGATCTTCTTTTCAAGGAAACGGTGGTCTCTTCAGTGAACAAGAACTGGGGTTAAAATGACTATTGGTACGAACAGCGGCACTCGCGAACGGCAGTGTGCATCTTAATGTGCGATTGCCGAAAATGCGTCGCTTATGCACAAGTTAGTGGAAACCATCTTCGAAGCGGTTTCCCTCATTGGTACTTAAGGCGAGTGTGCATCCCAAAGCAATGGCTGAATAAAAACATACCGCATCCTTTGTGCCTTTTGGATTGATAACGAGAACATCTAGGCTACCGCGACCTGCATAAAACGTTTCCACTGTGAAGCAGGATCGCTCTCCGACGATATTTCCAGTTTCTTCCAAACCTTTTGGTGTGAAAGTAAAGGGAGAATATTTGACAAAGGATCAATGAAAAGACAAAAGTATTGGTAGCACGTTCACCTAATGTCTCCACTTACCAGGCCCAAAGGCACGGACCTGTGATGGATTGGTTCTCGGTCGTAGGGGTGCTCCTTCTTTGAGTTTTGCATTGGGAAACTGACTGATATAGGTCATTACTGCTTTTTCGTCAACATTTGGGTTGATAAGCTCTTCCGGTCGAATCAACTGGGGTACGCTCAGCCAGTCCTCGGCAGCCGTCATGGCTTCTGTTGCATTCCGAAGTGCCTGTCGTTTGTCCCAATCCGGCCAGTCTGGACAGAGACCCGGTGCACATGCATCAACTAGGGCGCCGACTGCAATGCCATTATTCCAATCTGTGGTAAAGTTCCGAACCGGGGGTTCGGGCATTTTTTGGACCAACCAACTCTGAAGTCGTTGTTTCGGTCCTTTGTCATCCTAATGAATGAAAACAAAATTGTTTTATCGGCCAGTCATTTCTGTGATGAGCTAAATTACGCTTGCACCAGTGGCTAAAGATTTGAATTAAACGAAAAGTAGCCCAGGTTGCGAATCAAGCAATCAGTGATCTACAAATCGACTTCAACATGAGGGTGATGCGAATACCGATGTCTGCTCATTACTAGCTAGTGAACAGAATGGATCATGTCAAAATATGACAGGCTGATAGATGTACCTCAGATCATTGAATATAAACGTGGGAACATATTAGCGTTGCCTTCTCTTCTCCAAATTGAAGACAGGATGTGTCCAAAGTGTCCCCTTGATGGTTAACCATAAGACTACAGGGACTGTACTCGCGAGATACTCTGCATTCTCTAGTTGCTCACTGGTTACGGCATTTCCTTCGTAGAACTGAATTGCTCAGTTTCCCGATGTGCAACCGTAATTTTCGGTGAATAGATAAGTTTAGACAGTTAACCGAAGGACCAGTAAATTAGTAACTCTGGTTCACACCACCATTTTATTCAGAGGAAACTCTTCGCTGAGCATCAATTAGCAGTTCAGTACTATAAATTAAAGTAAAATAACTAACGCCATTTGATTAGTGAATGCCAGATGATAATTCAGTTGAACTAGCCGACATGAAACAGGGCAGGAGCTCAGCAAGATATCTAGCTCTAGACAACAGATTAGGTGTGAAACAAAAATTCGGAAAAGTTTAAAAAGATGCTTGTTTGAGGCTGTTTTATTTGCAGTGTGACGAATTATTTACTTAACACAAATGAACAACGTCGTCAGCTGTTATGTGATGTCGATATACAAACCATGAAAGTTAACGGACCTTAAGTGCAACGAAGTCTAGACATGAGATGAGGCGAAATGGAGCGATCGATAGTCAACAATACTTCATATGATCAAGCGTCATCAGTAGCGGCAGTAGTACATCTGAGGTGTACACTGGCATTTTTCGACCGCACAATCGTCTGCTAAGTGAACCTTGTTAGCTGATGGGAGAAAGACTTAACGTAGAACCTCAACAGCTTTACAACAAGCGATGAACTGGCCAATACGTTGTACCGGGATGGTTATAAAACAGTAAGGACTCCACTAATGAAGGGTAATAATGGAAGATAAGATGGATTTACTAAAAATCGTAACTGCTCTAATCAAGTGGGCAGAAATGAGACGTCTACATCTCATTAACATAATTTGCGTCTAAGCGAAGGAGTGGAGTACTTTTCTGCTTTAATGATTACTCGGTTGAATACTACTGCAAAACAGCGGTGCAATGTGTAATCGAGTGCGTTTAGTGATCTGGGAGAGCGAAGTGTAATACCGAAAATCCTACGCATGCACAACTACAAATGCGATCTCAGCATCACCACCGACTCGGCAATGGTATGAGTGCAAAAGCTGAATATAAAATGTAATATGTCAACGTGTTTAACCCTGGATATATATATATATATATATATATATATATTACCATGCTGAGGTTGATGTTGCATTCATGATGCCTTTGCACCGCAGCTGGGCTAAACCAAATTACACTTAAACTAGATATGTTTAAACTGAATAAGAGTCCTTCCACTTTATATACATGTATATACAATGTAGTTTAAATGATCAGCATTCAACATATTTGTTAGGCGTAAGCAACAGCGCGGGTTTTGAAACGCAATAAAATCAATCAGGTAGTGGCAAAAACGAGAAAACAATGCGAAACGAAAATATTATTTTGCTTTGTTTGACAGTATGCATCACCAACATGATCATGGTTGGATGAAGAGGCTAAGCGGAATGGAGCTGGATAAAGAAACTCGAAACACAGATGTGGCCGGTTTTCCGCCATGTCGACAAGTGTCTCCAACCAAACTTGACCGTTGTCTTTCGGACCCCGACCCGGCAGTCAAGTGACCAACGGAGGCCAAGTTTGAAGTGAGGCCCTTGTATCTTCATGACCAGATCATCGGCTGGCATGCTTTCTTCTTTTATACATTTGCAAAAAGTGCAAATAAAGTACCCCGCAGGAATGGGTGTGCTGACATGCGTAACACGTAGGTCAGTCATCGACCTTGGTGGGTGATATATCGGCGCTGAGTATTTCACACGCTTTTCCCGCGCCGTAAACAAGTAGTCGAATAAACGCATTGTTTGCACAGTATCCCAACCCGATGTAAGTGTAACAAGTCTCTTCACATCTGTCGATTTGATGGGTCAGATTTCTCAACCGTACAGTAGAGTTGGACGGGCGAGGGTGATATTTCGAAGACACTAAAGGTGGCGGCGTTGAACAAAAGCATCTTGGGTCTTCGCTATACGGTTTGTGATCTCATCATCGATCTTACAGACGCTGATACAGCTGTCAAAGTAGTTTAACTTCTGAACGACATCCAGCTGATCTTCACCAAGAGGACTGCATTGTCGGTCCTAGCTAAACTTCGAGGGTACAAAGCATAGCCCGAAACGGTTAACAGCCAGTAGCAATTTGCTCAGTGCTGACTGGTGAATTCGGGTGGTGTCAGTGCAATATCGTCAGCATACTCCAAGTCAGATCGTCATTCATTCGGAAGCAGCTCCATATACTTTGTCCAGTGAACGTAGTTTCCATGAGTTCGTCAATCGCGAAGTAAAAGGAAAGGTGAGATTGGGCATTCTTGTCTCCGCCACAGGATTATTGAGGGGTGATGACACCTTACTCTAACAACAGTCACCTATTTCTCAGTCACACATTCTCCGGAGCAGACAGTACGAAATGGCACATGGATCCACCTTTGTTTTCTAGGAGAACGACCATGGTGGGTCTCTAACATACGAAAGAGCCACAAAAAGAACCCGAACTTTTGTTATAACTTCGTTCTTGCTCATTACTATCAATATAACGTTCCCAATGATGTCACCATTTGTAGATAGTCTCCTGGAACGGATTTTCTGGGATGGCGCGCAAGTCTCTTGTCGCCTTGTCCTGATTCTCCTTTATGGTTTTGATACAAACATCGTTTCAACGTGGTTTCAAGTTTGGGAAACAGGAAAATGTCTGAAGAGGTTAAGTCCGGAGAACACGGTGGATGGGGTACAACGGGAGTGTGATGTTTTACTAGCTAGCTGCGGACAAGGAGCGATATGTGAGCCGGCGCGTTAGCATGATGCGACATCCAAGTCTCGTTTCCCCACAGTTCGTGCCTATTGCTGTGTACAGCATACCACAAACGCGCTGGAATTTGATGGCAAGATCCTACGCTTGATTCCCAATGCGTCAGCAACTTCTCGAACAGTTAAACCGCGATTTCCACGGATCACATCACGAACTCTCACGAAATGGTCATCGTCTGTTGACGTGGAACGTAGTCCACGCTTGGGACCGTCATGGACCAACATTCTGCCGTGCTCAAAACATTTAAACCATTCATAGCACTGCGTGTGACTCATACGGTCTTCTCCGTATGTTTGCCTAAGCAACTGAAATGTCTCTTAATGTTTTGCCGAGCTTTTAGCAAACTTTCACACACGTGCGTTGTTCTTAAAACTCTTTCATTGTTACTTTGAGGCTAACTCGACGCTCAATTTGTGCACGTGCCCACAACAGCGGATGCAGCTCGCCAACTAACAGTCAAAGCGAAATGCTGCAAATGGCAGTTAGTTGTCTAAACAGGCCTCTACATACCTTAAGTAGTCGCAGTGCGCTCCCTCTGTCGGTTACCTCACTATTTCAAAAGTTCGTTTTTTTGTACACCCCTCGTAAGTGGCGGTGCTCCAACAAGTGACAGAGTAAAAATTATTGCAGAACCCAGTCCTTCAAGGACAAGCATTTATTCTGTAAATTAGAGACAGCGAAAAGTACAGCATGTTTGGCATGCCGAACTCCTTGGTATGTATTGGCCGTCCAATTCCATAAACAACGAGCCTTGTGAGTCGAGGATGTTCCTTCTTTGACTCAGTTAAACAAGCGGTGAGAACCCCCACACAAACGTCCGGTCCGTGTACAGCGAGCGAATCCGTTATATCTGTGTCTCATTGGTTTTCTGACCAGCTCCTATGAACCAACTGTTCACTCTGATAAGACAGTTCCAGCACAGAATGTGGTCAATGCGGCTTTGATTTCGACGAATCCCTACTTGCCCTTAACGAATCCGGCTTTCAACGACACCAGTCGACTTTGAAGGTTAACGAAGGCAAATTACTTGGGAGCAATGGAAATGAGACTAACTCCTTGATTATTACCACATTACGAACGTGTCACGCTTTAAGGTCGGAAGAATAACGGAGTAGCTCTATTCAGGTGGGACAGTTTCTTTCTGCTACAATTTCAATAACGGACAGTTTAAGTCACCCGCAAGAGCAGGTCTCCCGAATAAGAAGAGGACTAGAGAGACATCATGTGGTCGCGTAGCCGTATCCAAATTTAGCAGCCCGATTTCACGTTTGACTTTTAAACGAGAGAATAGATCCAAGGGGACGGCGCAGAGAGCAGGAAAGCTACTGGCCGGTAGCGGATCTAGTATTTCTGGCCAATTAGATTACCTGGAAAAGTGTTCAGTCCAAAGTTCCAAGCATTGTAAAGGTTGTGTATAGGTTGTCAAATATTCTCGCAAATAGTCTCTCTAACATTAAGTCTCGTGCTGCCCGTTTCCTCTATCAGGTGGAATAACTTCCGATGGTTACCAAGGACAACAGCTGTTCCCATCTCCGAGGAGCGAGGAGACAACTAGACCGCGCGGTCTTTCTTCAGGCTAGCCTACGGTGTAGCAGTTTAAACAAAACAATAACTTTATGAAAGTAGTTCAAAAACCTAAGTTGTTGCGGGGTCGTATGCTTGAACGCAGTCATCGTGAAGAACTGCAACAATATCACCTAACACTGGTTTTACGGTCAATGGAATAGGTAGGAAGTCGGTGATGGCGGTTGAAAGGAGCGAGGTGATTGCAGTATGTAGGGATCGCATACCTAAGTGCAGTCGTTACGACCGCAATCGATTCCGGGTGATAAAAATGGTTTAAAAATGTGTAGAGCCATTGGATCGAGGGATGCGTCGAATAAAAGTTTTTAAAGAGTAATACGACGTCCAATAAAATGATCGATTGGTTGCGATCGATTGTCATGAACGGCAAAAGAGATACGGAAATGCCAATAAGGACCGATATCCTGGACGTAGTAAATGTTCTACGGATAAATGATAGGTGCTGCCTACTCCCAACTTTAAACCCAACGACCGGTTTCGCGCACATTCATAATCTTCAGAAATGAGCAGTAGACTTTGGAAACGAACTCATAACACATTGATTGCTGGTTGACACTTTTAACTCTCCAACACCGACCTCCGAACGAAGCGCCCGTCATAATGGCTAAATAATTTACCGCCGGTTTGTTTTAGAGTAGGCCATGTGTAGGTGGATTGAGTCGCCTAACTACAATTGAAGCTGCGATTCGCGTTGAGATGAAGGTCGATCAATTGGGTTAGTGGGATGGTGTTTGAAGGAAATAGCAGTATGAAAGGAAATAAAATAGTACAGTTCATATCGAACTAAGTGATAAGACAACTGATTAATGAAGGAATGGAATGTGGGATTATCTGTTGTGTATATATCCAAACTGAATATCAAGGCAATGTATTCTGTCAATCACGTAGTGAATGGCTAGGATTTGATACGAAGAAGCAAATGAAGATGATCTAACAATTTATTAACCTTACTCACGCTTTTACAGCGATGCAGACGAAAACTTCAGTTAGCAGCTCTCGAAAAAAGATGTAATATCGTGAAAGCATTCATGAGAGCCAGTCATTGTCCTCTCTCATTCTTCCCTCCTTTTTCAGTAGCAACGACGATCAATCGTATATCGAGGTGCTGGAGATATTGTCCAGCTTACTGGTATACAATAGTGCATAGACATCAAGCATGCGGTTGGAGCATGAACTGGCTTTTATTTAGACGAGGTATTGCAGCAGCAACTCAGAAGTCGTCACGAACACATTTGAAAAAGACCTGTGATGACGGATGGCGGGCAAGTAATAAAAGCACATTATTCTTAATACACCACATGGTTACTTCGAAATCCGCTGAAGAACATTGCTTAACCTCACCAGAGCTAATGGACTACACTCGAGGCGTTTCAGATCTCTTTTTACATTTATATTTACCCTGGAAACGATCGCATTCTAAAGAAGGTGCATGCAGATATTTGTCGATTAAGGAAATCGCAACTGCGTCAAGGAGGCTAGGTTCTGGCAGATGACAGTATTAAAAACGCTTTAAATGACGCGCAATGCAATAAAAGTGCACAATATTTCGCCGAAAATCCAGTAAGCCACGTTTAGAATGAGAAAACCCGATCTGTTTCAGTGAGCATAAAATAGTGTTGGCTTTGGTATCCCACGTGACCCTCCATAATCTTAATATCAAGTCAGAAGTGAAATGCGCAAAGTGATGTAGTAAAAAGACCAATTCTGTCCGGCGTCATAGACGAGTGAAAGATTAGGGTTTCTATTACAGTAGATGATAACTTAGATATGCCCAGTAAGGGTGTTATATGCAGCTAGTAGGACGGTTAAATGGATTTTAAAGAAGCTGAACGGGAGAACTTAGCAGAGTTTACCACTCGGTCAGTCATGTGTTGCGAATTGCATGCCGGTCGATCGCCAGTCACAGCAAACGGTAAGTGCTTGGATGATATATAGAATCGGGAGAAAGATGAAAAAAAGCAGCACTTACCAATGACGCCAACAAAGAAAGCTCAACCAATCAGAACCAACTGACTGCCTATACCAATTCACATGTAACGGCGGAGCCAGTTCCATAGGCCGAACCGATAGGTCTTCGGCTTCCCGAATAAAGGAACATGTGCCAAAGTGAATTTAAGTAAAAATGACTAGCCTCTGTGTCCATGAAACTCCGTGCTCGCGCAGGTCGCCAGCTTCTTGAAAACGTAAACACCAAATGGCCACGCGTCACTGCATAAAATTTGGATCGATGTACATAATTAGTACTGATTACCGAAAATAGAGCAAGCAGACAAACATCTGTGTTGCTCCATCGTAGGTGGATAGGGTACATGCGCGGAATCAAGTCGCTGACCCTGCGCGGTGGCAGCATATTGCAGCTGCACTACATCTTATCCGGGTGCGATACGCTGTCTGTATCTGTAGTCCACAAAGTGGGCGTCAAGGAAGCTCTTAAATTCCGACACCGAGTACGTCTCGACTAGCGTCTTCGGCAATTTGTTTCAATATTTCACCACCCGAATCTCGAAGCATAGAGGGTGAGCGATGCACTTTAAATCCGGTACCACTAGTTTGTACCGGTGTCCGCGTCTGGTGCTTAGTACGCGAAAGTGCAGCAGCGGCCTCAACATAGGAAAGCGGCCTAGGTGCAGTATCAGGTGAGTCATAATGAGATCATAGCGAATCCGACGATATGACAAGGTATAAATCCCTAGTCTCCTACATCGATCCTCGTACGACATACCCTGTAAACTGGGTATGAGCCGGGTAGCTACACGCTGGACTCGTTCCAGTCTCTGCAGCCCACCTATTGTGGTTGGACAATAGGCGGGCAAGCCGCACTCAAGCACCGGTCTTATCATTAAAGAGAACAGACGGGTGGCAATCTCTTCAGACCAAGTTCAGAAGCTGCGTCTAAGTGCACAAAGCAGGCGCAGTCCATTTGTGTACAGTCTGTTCGTGTTGTCGACAGACTACAGCTCACAGCGTGTGAGTACGCCTAGATCCTTTATGGAGCTGGTGGGATGCAGCGGGTGGCCGGCCAGAGTGTACGCACGCTCATTACCACCCCTCCCCAAGCACACAGACGAGGGCTTGCTCGGGTTGACCGGTAGGCCAACTTCTGCAGGTCACCTGGATAGGCGTTTGAGGTCCTGCTGGAGAATGTCACAGTCGCCGGGTGAATCAACAATCCTCCAAATCATCAGGTCCTCTACAAATAATGCGCAGGGCGATTGAAGAAGCTGAGCTACTTGATTGATGTGGATCAGGATCGAAATGGGTCCCAGTAATGTGCCTTGGCCTACGCCGTTAGTGGACAGGTACCATTCCGTTAGGTGGTCATCCACCTTTACCTGCCATCTCCTAATAAGGAAGTCACTGATGCACTGGTGCAGTGCAGTATGTCACCACAAGTTTGTCCCCGCTTCCTCCGTTTCGCCGAGGCCAGATGAAGCCGGTTTTGTGCGTTCAAAAACAATTACTTGCCAGCTTAAGAATGCCATAGACATATGTGTGGAACTTCAGTCATTCAGTTTGCACCTCATGCCTATTTGGTCATGCGCATAGTTAAGTATATAGTGCATGTCGGTTACTGTTAATGGTGTATGTATGTATGTACATACACCATTAATGGTGTATGGTGGTGGGGAGACAATTCGAAATAGATGCATCAACCAGCCTGCATCTTCGTACCGCAACTTTCACATAACGAAGGTATCACGAGTGGAAAGAACACCATAAATGAAATGACCGGTAGTATAGACGCGGTTTCTTCGATGAATCTGCCTTAAAAACACATCTTATACCATCAGTTGTAGCAGTCTGGAGAGTCCCCGGTTGGCCTAAGCAAAATCTAACTAAAATTGTTATTTCATTGTACACTTAGGCGACCGGTGCGGAATGTCAACGGGTTAATGACTTCGAATGTCTTTACCTGGTACTCCTTTCGGTTGCAAAGCGCGATCGATCCCGTGTGCTGCATTTTTTCGTTCCTCTACCTAGCTAGGCAAACTGTTAGAACCCAAGGGGCAGGCGGTAATCGTTTATTGCTAAAGTGGCTTACACTAGATATGTTCGTCCATTCCTTGGAGGCGTCGGCTCATCTGCGTGATCTCCATGGAGTGTTCCCCAACTGGTGCTTGCCTCTGTGTTCACTACTCGTGCGCATGGAACTGTAATCCTGATGTCATCTTCAACTTTGGGGAAGTCGGCAGGGCTCGCTGTTGGTGTGTCATCTTGCACCACCACACTACTTATACCCGGCGCAGTAGTATCTACCATTAATCCACTACACTCCTCCCCCTCCAAAGGACTCGCGTCAGCTGCCTTCCGTCGGAGTCTTTATGACCGCCGGGGATGTTCACTGTATGAGCGTGTTTCCTCCTCCAATTCGTACCACTTCCTCAGCTCGCCGGCATTCACCCTCCGCGATTCACCTTGCCGAGCGATTGTATGCACTAAGCCTCGCCGGTCGACTACCTCGTACGGTCCTTTCCACTTCGCTAGGAGTTTCCTCTCCCCTGGGCCGCAAGTGGGATAGCGTTGATGGTCCCCGTACTTCACTTTCGAACCAATCTGAAACTGGAAATTTCTTCCACCTTTACTGGTCTGGAACTTCGCCATCCTCCGCGCCTGAGTTGTCTGTAGGTTGCGGTTGGCGGTCTTCCGGTTATTCCGTGTCTCCTCGGGTGATATACGGCAAGCTGGCCACATTCCAATCTCTAGGTCCACAGGTAGACGAGGTTGTCGACCGTACATCAAATGGAATGGTGATTTCTTTGTGGAGGCCTGTTTGGTTGCTCGATGGGCCAGCAACAGTAGCGGCAACGTTTCCTCCCAGTCTCCACCTTTTGCTGCTATTCACTCCTTGATTGTTCTATTGTTACGTTCCGTCAGGCCATTTGTTTACGGGTGGTATGGGGTGGTGCGCAATTTCTTAATGCCAAGTTTTCCAAACAGTTCCGGAATTCCTCACTCTAGAAGCACGGCCCTTGGTCTGTTAATATGGCCTTTGGGATTCCGTGAGCCGCTACCAAGTGATTCATGACAGCATGGGTAACGGTGCTAGCCCGTTGATCCGGGATTCCTGTCGCCTCAATCCATCGCGTGAAGTGCTCCGTCATCAATAAAATATATTGGTTGCCACGCCTGGTCTATGGAAACGGCCCCATCACGTCGACCGACCAAAGTTCACCACTTTCCGAGACCGGGATCGTCATCATTTGCTGCTACATTGATCGGCAATCCGTGTTCATGAGCTGACACTGTCTGCACGAAAGCACGCATTTCTCAATGTCTCTTTTCATCCCCGGCCAATACGCGCGTTGTTTCAGCAGATCGTAGGTCCTGGAACAACCTGTGTGCGCCATTTCGTGACAAGAAACTACCAGATTCCGTCTTAGTTTCATTGGAATGACTGGCACCGAAGGGTTGCTACCTCCTGGTATCCACATTAAGATCCCTGCTTCGTTCACTTGCAGCTTTCCCATATCTTTTGCAAACGGTCCCAGCTGCTTAAGTTGGTTTTTGTTGAAGTCTGTCTGACCAGCTAATCGAGCGGTGATCAACTTGCGCAGGAGTTTGTCACTACGTTGCTCAGTTGCCAACCGTTCTGGATCCTGCGAGCACAGTACACCGTTAATACCGAAAGCAACGCTCGGCAGGTCATCATCATCTAGCATGCGTGACAAGAAATCCGCCGTTTGATTTTCCCTCCCCGGTACGTGTTTTATCGTGAAATCATACTCTTGTAGGCGCAATGCCCATCTCGCCAGCTTTCCTCTGGGGTCTGTGACAGACTTAATCCACTCCAACGGTCTGTGGTCTGTTTCGACGTGAAATCGCTGACCCAGGAGATATGGCCGTCATTTATCTAACGCCCAGACAATTGCGAGACATTCTTTCTCTATGGTTGAATATCTGCGTTCCGCAGGTGTCAAAGTTCGGCAGGCATACTCAATCGTCCTATGGTTTTGTTTCAACACCGCACTGATCCCGACATCGCTGGCGTCAGTGGCTACCGTGAACACCTCACCAGCAATGGGCAATTTCAGAGTCAACTCCTGCCTTCCCATTTCCTGTAGAATCTGATCAAAGGCTCGTTGAGCTTCTGCATTCCAAGTGAATTTCCTGTCTTGTTTCAACAGCTCGTACAAGGGTGAGGCCAAGGTGTTAAAATCCTTGACGAATTTGCTGTAGTACCCGGCGCGGCCCAGGAGTGTACGGAGAGTGCGTTTCGAGGTGGGGACTGGGCTGCCTTGTATCGTCATTATCTGCTCAGGTAGCGGTTTCAGTTCGCCTTGTCCCACTTTATGGCCCAGTAAGGTGACACAGGTCTTTCCGACCTGGGATTTTGGTCCATTTATACGAAGTCCCGACTACTGAATGCGTTCCAGAACTGCCGCGAGATGATGGATATTTTCCGCTTCTGAATGGCTATACACCACGATATCATCCCCGTACACAATCACGTTTTCCAATTCACTCAGCAATCGCAGCATTAGACGTCGGAAGGTAAACGGGGCTCCTGATAATCCAAAGGGCATCCTCTTAAACTGGTAATGTTTCTCACCAACGGTAAACGCCGTCTTCTCTCGATCTTCCTGTTTTATTGCCAGCTGCCAGTATCCTGATCTCAAGTCCAAGACCGTGAATATCCTCGACTGCTGCAGCCGATCAAAAATGTCAGCAACTGATGGAACTGGAACGAAGCGAGTCAAGGAAATTTCATTCAGTCTTCGGAAGTCGACACAGAATCGGTACTTCCCGTTCGTCTTCTTCACTAAGACCACAGGAAAGTTGTACGGGCTATGTGCCACCTCAATCACACCCGCGTCCAGCATTTCCTGCACTTGCCTGTTCACCTCAGACTCCAGATGGATTGGTATCCTTCGAAGTCCATGGGGCCGATACGGTTGGCGAGTTAGCGGGATGGTGTGCTCGAGCCAATCGCAAAACCCATATTGGCTGCTGTCATCCGTAAACAAGGGTTGGTATTTGTTGGTCAGCGACTGAAAAGATGGGCGCAAATGTAACACGTCAACGACCGACTGCGAAGATCTCATTTCTCCACGATTAATGAGTGGTAGTGACCCGCATTCCATTAGCAATTTCCCACGCTTTAGATCAATGGCAGCTTTATTGAGCTCCAGGAAATCTGCTCCCAATATGGTTTGTTTCGCATCTGGTGACATGAGAAAGAAGTGTGTTCGCCTTCGTCCCCCGATTCCCACGGTGTGTTCGGCTATCCCATCAATTCCCACTGAATGACCGCCAACCGCTCTTACGATCGTGCAGCACGACTGAAGCTTTTCACCTCGCCGATGGTTGATTAGTGACACCGCGGCACCCGTATCGATCAGACACCTTTCCATCGTTCCGTCTACTTCCACCATTGCTTCAACCGCACTCCTGCGCAACGCCCCAAGTACACAATCCTCGATCCGAAAAGAAAAATAAGGTTTCACACGAGTAACACAACGCCTCTGCGGACATTGTCTCTTCCAGTGCCCCGGTTTCCCGCAGATGAAGCAACATCCCTTTGTGCGCACCCGATAACGCTGAACGCGAAGCCCATTGATGTCTTCCGTAAGCTGTTCCATCATCCGTTCCAATTTGTCCATCCGTTCCACATTCTCATGAGGCTCTTCCTTCAGCGCGGCTAGTGGTGCGTCGCCCAGATCTCGAGTAACTCGCGCCAACTCCTCCAATTGCATCTTCCGAGTAGCATTCGCAATCCGAACGCGCTCCGCTGTTGGCTGTGGGAGGCTGGCCAAAAACTGATCCACCAGCAACTGCGTCTTTGACGGCACATCCAACCCCGGCAAGGCGCGGTCCAACAAGCTCCTGAGGTGCACCGCAAACACGAGGGGATCCGTCCTAGCACCAAGCCGCGACGTCTTGAACCGTCGCATCCCTTCCTGGCGGTCCGCTGGCGTGTCCAGGTCAGAGAGCAACGCTTCCTTCGCGGAGGTCCACTCCAACTTGACCGGACCTCTTCGCGCCGCCTCCAGAACCGCCTTCGCCCTGCCCTTGAGGAGACTCCGCAGGGTCGTTATCTTCGCCCGGTCCGTCTTCAGTCCTACCGCCTCTGCCAACTCCTCGAAATCCTCCAAAAACGCCTTCACATCCCCGTCTTCAAATGGTTCTCGCCAGGGAATCATGACTTGCGAGGTCACGGCACCAAATGTTAGAACCCAAGGGGCAGGCGGTAGTCGTTTATTGCTAGTGGCTTACACTAGGTATGTTCGTTCGTACCTTGGAGGCGTCCGCTCATCTGCGTGATCTCCATGGAGTGTTCCCCAACTGGTGCTTGCCTCTGTGTTCACTACTCGTGCGCATGGAACTGTAATCCTGATGTCATCTTCAACTTTGGGGAAGTCGGCAGGGCTCGCTGTTGGTGTGTCATCTTGCACCACCACACTAATTATACCCGGCGCAGTAGTATCTACCTTTAATCCACCACAAAACAAGGAACCAATTGGTTTACAGATAAAAGCTTCCGTGCCAGTTGATCTGCCTCCTGGAACCGCTATACGGGCTCCGGCTAAATTGGTGACCACGACTTGTGATGAATATGGATGCCAGATATTTCACTCTTTTCTTTCCCGTAAGCCGGTTCCAAGTGTTTGCATAATTTCCGATTTATTTCAGATTAGGGTGACAATTTTTGTGCCCATTTCCTACCATGGATTCTAATGAATATGAGACAGTGTCGCAGGTTGTTTGTTTCGTACGTCTCTGTCCCACCTTTTAGGGACATGGATCCCTCACTGTGATCGCTCATCTAGAGGCAGAATTTTATAACCATAAAAGCACTACAGACTACGCTAAGCACATCTAGCTCATGTAATATCTTTTCAAGTAGATATCTATACAGGTTTGTGATGTCAACATTTATCAAACAAAAACCACTATGAGGCCATTAAGGAGGCCACGATTAAGTGTGGTATGCTCCCTGAGAAAGCCTGCCTGCAGCATCTTTTCAGGGATTTGCAGTTGGGCGACAAAATGCACTCAACCTCAATAAGAGTGATGCAACAGCTACTTGATTCATCAGCCATGCAGGAGACTTTATTCCGCGAACTATGGATATAGAGGCTACCGGAAAATACACAAGCGATGTTCGCCATCGTGAACTCCGTCTCGCTTACCTAACTAGCTGACTTGGAAAACAGAGTCACCGGACGATCACAGTCACAAGCGGACGCAAGAAAGGTCAAGGACGTTGCGTCCAAGGGCATTTTTATCACTGGCTTAAAGTCAAAGATAGGAGCCCTACAAACACAAGTTGTGGCATTTACTTGCCATCGTCGCAATGAGATAAGCATTAACGTGGTGCGGCGGTTTGTGTGCCTCGTCGACCCATTGAGCTATACTGAGTGGTGCTCCCAGGTCACCCGAGAGATACTCACACTAGGCTGGTCAGTGGCTAGAGGACAGACGAAAGCAGTCTCCTAGTCCTCCAGGCTAGGGTTTGAAATGGGATGCCGTCCATTTCAGTAAAACCGAATCGCTGCTTTGCGGATAGGCTTTTGAACCAAAGGTTTGGGTTCATGACTAATTATTCTCCTGTCTAGGTCTTGGCGTTGTGGCAATATCTCAGCCAATGTGCAACCATTAGGAAGTATATTTTACACCGATGCGTAGAGCTGAAGGGCGCCGGAAGAGAAGATCAGCTGAAAGTCAGGAAAGAAAGGGAAGCTACCGAGTGCGGCTAAAAAGGCGATACGGTCGACAGTCGGCCGGTGGCCGAGTGGTCTGTGCGTTTGGTTTGCAACCATAAGGTCGCCGCTTCGAATCCGTGTAGGAGTGAGCGTCCAAGCGGTATACACAGACAGCATGAGACTGGTGGTGATCGCGCGGCAGCGAAGCGCCGTTACGGCGTACAGCTGACACATCATCATCATCATCTGCACCCTGAAAAGGAACCGGCTGTCCAGAACAAGCCAACTAAGATCGCAGCCCAGGTCAGTAAGGTCTCCCTCACTGGAAGACAATAAGGAACCTGCAACACGAAAACTATGAAAAAAGTAGGATGTGATGGTAAGATGCCACACTTAGATGTCAGTTGTTTGGCGCTCGATCGAGCTAAAGGATTTTGAGCCAACAGTCTGAAAGCCAGTAGATCGTTTCAGAGACGAAATTAAGCATAGTACGCAGTCGATTTGATTCGACATGAACGAAGCTCGAACACTGACCGAGAATGCAATAGCATGAAGATGTGTTCTACCTCCGTGAGTGGTTCTAATCAATGCTAGATATAAAATAATTCGTTTCTATGAATAATATATTTCTGATCTAGGTCCAGAGTTTGGTTTTTGTTTCACGGAGGGCCACACGACAGAGCGAGCAATAGGTAATTATCGCAAGCTCTTCCAGCTGATCTGCGTCACTGGTCCCAGTAAATCAGGCGTCAGTGAGACAATCAGAGACCGCACAAAGTACTCTGATTCACAACAAGGAGTGCCGTATGGCTTGTTGGGCCAAGTGAATTCCAGAACCGTTCAATCGGTCCCATGCTTCCAGACCTCTTCCTACTGAAGTGATGCTGGATGATCCATGGAAAGTTAGTTTAATGGGTCCATTGAAGGCTGAGGTCCGAAACACAATCACAGCCCTTAATCGTTTTCACGTGGCTGGCCCGGATTCCTCCTGCATGCACTAGTTAAGAATGGTGGTGTGGCCCTCTGCAAAACAATGACCTCCCTGTTCGAACATGTCCGGAAGGAAGAGACCATCGCGGCTAAGTGGATTCTAGTGGCAATATACAAGAAGAGCAGCCGCACTGTGCTAACTACTAGGGAATCAGCCTAACGCCAGTTACTGTCTCACTGTAGCACGGGAATCTCGGATTAGGGAAATGCAAGCGGGTTTCCACCCAGGATATGGCTGTATAAACCATACATTCAATCCGCAGCGGGTGCAAGTACAGCGCCACGTATACCGCAGACTGACAATATCTGTGTTCCTCGACTTCATGAGTGCGTTCGATTCAGTCCATCGATGCATTCTGTTCGAAATACTTGCGCGGAAAGTGTACCCATGAAATATGTGAACACTTAACGTACTCTATACTCAAACACTACAGCCTGCGTCAGGGTCTACGGTGACCTGTCAGATAGCTTTCCGACAACGAGTGGTCTTAGTCAGGGTTGTGAAATTTCCCCATTTGTGTGCAACTACGTCGTGGACTCCACCATGAAGTGTTCCCTTGCGGAGTCTCCCGATGCAGGCGTTGAGGTACTGCCTGCTGGTAGGCTAGTTAATTTTAAGTTTGAAATCGATATCGTCTTGCTGTTTCACGATGCTGGGGCGGCACTATCAACCCTGAATACCCTCACAAGAATGGCCCTATTTTGGGGTAGCGCTTCGCACCTTCAATGTGCAAAGTGTTGCTGCAGCATCACCAGCCACTTGATGACCCCTTGACCTTGACGGAGAGGAATTCGAGGTAGTTGATCGATTCATTTACCTTTGCAGCTGCGTCAGCAACGATGGGCGCATAGAAACTGGAGCCCGTTCACGTATTGTAAAGGCCAGAACTGCCTTCTTGAACATGCGACTTCTTTGGCGACAGAAAGCAGCTACCTTCCATCTGAAAAGCCGTGTACACAAGACTAAAGTGACGGCCGTCCTACCCTATGCGAGTGAGACTTGGCCCCACCAGTCTGAAGATCTTAGGCGCCTTCAAGTCTTGGATCATCACTGAGTGCGGAGTATTGCTGGCACCAAATGCCACCAGTGTGTCCGCAACGATGTTGTGCGTAGGCGAGTACTAAGCAGTGATAACAAAACTGGTTCCTTAGAACAGATAGCACTGAATAACTCGCGTTCGCTTAGGCGTATACTACGTATGCCTAGTCACCGCTTACCTAGGAGGGCCTTCTTTAGTCTGCCAGGTGTAGGGTGGCGCAAAGCTCGAGGTGGACAAAAATTGACTTGGTAGCGGGAAATGAAGTCACTGACGACCAAACTCGGTGCTGTCAGTCCGTCTCGCCTTCTACGCTGGAGTCCATGTGACTTGCCTTGTGCTTGGCTCGAGACTTTACAGGACATGGCTCGCAATCGACACCATTGGCGCGTCTGCTGCTGTCTCCTAGTCGGACTACCTATTTAACGTGTGTTTGGTGTTGTGTTCTCTGCGGGATAATCGTTGATTATGAGGCGAGACAGTGAAAACCGCAAGAAACCTGTCTCGCCGATGTCGGCTTATCGTTGCACGATAGCCAGTTATTTGTGACGGTATGTTGTTGACAAGCTGTAGGGGTCTTGTCTCTGAATCCTTCCTTGAGGCATTAATGTTTTCAGATGATTGCTCCTTCTCTTCATCTTATTATTCTCCGTACCCTAGACCGTTATTTTTGTATGACAACGAAGCACCACTTCAAATGGCTGATGTACTGCTGTTTATGTTAATGACTCAGACGACAAGTCTAACCGCTCACTATGAGCCGTCGCCGTCACAGCTGATCCAAATAACCCTAAGGGCGCTTCGATTCTATCAACGGACAAACATACTTTTGGTACCACTAACGTTTAGCCAACGTAGCCGGCAAGTGCGTTAAGCCATGCAACTTCGTAGAGAAGCAAGTAAACTCCTCAGCTGCTCCGAAATGGCGACGGATGCCACTGGCCAAAACCAAAGTTGCCTCGTCTGCATTAGGGCTTGAACTTCCCGTATCGAGTTCCTAATGGACACCGGAGCAGAAGTTAGCGTCAAAACCCGTAGCTCATCCTCGCGGCCAATGGCACATCAATCGCAAGTTTCGGCGAGAACCTGCTAACCCTCAATTTAGGCTTTCGGCGGACCTTTTTCTGGGTTTTCATAGAAACAGCTGTCCTTTTTGCTACCATGGGCATTTAGCTTTCACAACATTTCGATCTTATTGTTGACGCTAAAAGGCAGAAGCCTATCGACTTTAATACACAGCTCAGTGTTATCTGAACCAGCTCCAATGTGGCCGCAACCACTTCCATTCGTGTCCTGCCTCAAGCTCCAGACTATTATATACCTTTTCAAGCGGCATACTAAGCTCGTTTGCATTCAGAATGACTTACCTTCAGTGACGCCAAACGTCATGCATCATACCTGCACTAAGGGTCTATCTGTTTCAGCCAGTCCTAGTAGACTTGCCCCGGACAAACCCAAACGGCTAAGGCAGAATTAGAGCAAATGCTCTAAGATGGAATAATCCGCTCATCCAAAAATCCATGGGCACCCCTATTATACCTAGTACAGAAGAAAGCCGGTCACTGACAACCCTGTGGCGAATACAGGGCACTCAAAAAAGTTACCGTCCCGGATATGTATCCAATTCCGCGCATGCACGACCTGAGCACACCTTTAGCTGGTAAGTCAAGCTTCAGCAAAATTGACTTAGTGCGTGTCTACCAACAAACAGATGTGGCGCCAGACGACATTCCTGAAACTGCAGTCAGTTAGTCTATTCGAGTAGTTCAGAATGCTTTTCGGCTTCAGCAAAATTGTCCAACCTTTTCAGCGCTGCATTCGTGAGGTAACACAAGGACTCGAAGTTGTTTATCCATAATGAGATATCATTCTAATGGCCAGCTCTCCTGACGAGGAACATAATCACTTTGACGCACTTTGCAATCGACTGACTTGGGGTTACTGTGAACCCCGACAAACGAGAACTTGACCAGAGCAACATTGACTTCTTTGGCCATAAGATCTCCTCCACTAGCATCAAAGCTCTGCCAGACCAAATCCAGAGAGGGAAGGACTAACCTGCTTTTTGCTCCTTCAAAGAGCTACTTCGATTTCTTGGTCTGTACAACTAATACCGACGCTTCAATCCTAACCATGCGAGCATAATGCGACTAATGACGTCTTTTCTCCGAGGTAAGCAACACTCTTTTCACTTTCCAGACGACGCTGAACTGGCTTTCGAGAAACTAAAGGAAGACCTCTCCAACATAGCGCTTCTCGCACCACCCAGACCCAACTGCACCTCCTTCTGATAACTTACGCATCAGACACCGCCATCGGTGCAATTCTCCAACAGCCAATCGACCATCGATGATTTCTTTTCGATACCCTTGCAAGCTACCGAATAGCATTACAGCAGTTTCAGTATGGAACAACTCGCAATCTAGCTTGGTATCCGACACTTTCGTAATTACCTCGACGGTCGATTTTTTACAGCCGTCAGTGATCACAAGCCATTGATCTATGCAATCAATGGTGCAAAAGACAACTATTCCCCGCAGAAAACTAGATATCTAGACTACGTCTCACAGTTCACGACAGACGTACGCCATGTCACAGGTACTCTTAGTCCTGTCACGGACGCTCTTTCACGAATCCATCCAATTAGCTTTGCACCGGAATCTAGCCGTCATGAATTCAGCCCCACAAGTTGATCCCGATATAGACGAGCTACGACGCAGCACTTCTTTGAAACTAAGCAAGGTTCTACTGATGTCATCTATGTAGGCTATCACCTGTAACATTACACAAACCTCTCCTTGCCCCTTAGTGCCTACAACAACGCGCCCCCTAGTCTTTAATGCACTACCCAACCTGTCTCATCCCAGCATACGTGCTCCATAGAGGCTTCTAACCGAACGCTTTGTTTGGTCTGACGTTAATTGCGACGTCCGCCTTGGGCTCAATCCATAGTGTCAACGAGTCAAAATCCCACTTGACGTTCCTCATGCTTCTAACTCTCGTTTCGCACACGTTCACTTCCACTTGGTCGAACCTCTATCCCCATGCAAAGGTTTCGTGTACCTCCTCAACTGTGTAGACGAATTTACACATTGGCCAAAACCGATTCCAATTCCCGACTACACATCTGAGACAATCACACGCGCTTTTTTCAAGCGCTGGGTAGCTCAGTTAGGCCGCCCTAGCGAAAATATCACCGACCGAAGCTCACGCTTGGACGTATCCTTCAGCAAATTTCCCCAAGGACTTGGTTGCCAGGGAAACCGTACTAACGCATACCACCGCGCAGCTAACGGGATGATGGTAAGATTTCACCGAAAACTCACGGCTTCACTTTGTGCCCATTCTAGCACACCCTGGCATGAAGCAGTTCCGCTAGTTCTCTTAGGCATAAGGAACAAAATTAAAGTGGATTGACATGTCATAGCATCTTCGCGAGGATTTGGCTGCACTCAGCAATTACCTGATAAAGTTGTCCCAACGAAAGCGCCAACATCTTGAAACTATGACGGCAACGAGGCTCGCCAATCACATCGCATGCGACAACTTCAGCCTGTGCCACGGAGAGCACAGCACTTGCGTGTAAACGTGGACGAACGTCATGCTACTTGTAGTCAAGTGTTCGTCTGCAACAATAGCGTATGCTAGCTGCTCCAACCTCCTTATTCTGGTCTGCACCACGTCATGCGCAAAAGCGACAAAACGTTGACCGTTAACTACGATGATGACACTGAGACGATGGATGTTGACGGACTCAATCCAGCATTTCTTGACAACTATGAATCTACGATGCAAAAAGCAACTCAGCCTGTGCCATCACGGCCAACGCCACAACCTCAGATCAGCCACTCCGCTCCAGCGGAACCTACAGCCTCAACCGACATCATCTCCACGCGATACGCTCTCAATCGACGTGGTAGGGAATTGAAACACTTCGTTTTTCGGACTTAGTTAGCGTTCAGTAATTTCCATAGAGCAAGTTTTTCTACTGTTCATGTAGCGTCTTCATGCTTTTACAAACTTTTAAAAAAGCAATAAAAAAAGACAAAAACGGTTTTAAACTACCAAGATAGAACAAAATTTTCGGAAACATAAAAATTGCTTAGTATGTTTTTCGAAGTACCCCTTTATGTATATCAATGTTACGCTGCTCTTTGCAATTTTAATGTTCCCGTACACACAGTAGGTTGGTTACCCCATAGCTGCACGTTTCGCTTGATCCCCGAACCAGAACGAAACACAACGAACTCCTCGCTCAGCCAGCTACCTGGGCTTTCATGGACTGTTTCTCCCACAAACACTTTTCCCAGTTTCGATAAAGCAGGGACGACACGTGTGGGAGATCGCTAGGGTTCTTCCCCAGCAGCAGCATCAATTTACACCACCTGACCTCGCAGAACGCTGACCCATGGTGGACAGACCACATGTAGATCGAAGGACTGCTTAACACTCCCTTCTGGGGGAGAGAAATGTCCGGAGGTTTCCCGGTTGGCCTGTGTAAAAGTTGAACTAAGATAATTACTTCACTGTACAAGTAGGCGACCGGAGGGGATTGTTGAACTGGTTTTTGTATTCGAATGCTTAAGTCTAGCATCGCATTTGTATGGCGCTAGTTACTGCTGAAACGCGCGATCGAGAATGTGCGCTGCATATTTTCGTTCCCCAAGCTAGCAGCGTCGAAAATGTCAATTTTAATAGCTAGGCAAATAGGAAAGCTTTTGTTTTACAAAAAAAGCTTCCACGCAACTCGAGCTGCCTTCTGCAGACACTATCAGGGCTCCCGCTAAACGGTTTCATCAGCTCGGATAGTAATAGAGCTCGGATTGGATATCGACGTATCCTGAAAATAAGCCGCAGTATAAAGAGAGCAATTTTCAGTCATATGTCAATCAGCGCATTGCACATTTGGGGTCCAAAATAACTTATTTAGTAAATGATTGAAGATCCAAGATTTGCAGTGGACCGTAATTAAAAAAGAAAACAGATCAAGAATGTATAAGAAGCACAGGTCCTTAAACCGGCCAGTAGTGCAACGCAAATGGCTAGGATGGCGTCTCACTATTTGAGAATGAGTTATCAACACCCATGTAATCATCTGCTATTGCCAGTTGCAAACACGAACACGAATCATCAAATAGCGCGGGAAGTGAGATACACAGTTATACTCGCTTTCGTTTATAACAACAAGGATCGTGCTTGGGTATTGGTCATGTAAATTACTCGCAGCCTGCTAGCATGTGGCCACCGACAACGGCGTAGTCTTAGATTACACCCAAAGAACAAACACTGGTGATTAAATTCCGCACTTCAGCTCGCCGGTTAAAAAATTTACAAACAAAGAAGCAAGCCATGACCCCGAAAATGTAGACTTATAAGCTCTCGTAAAGACCCCAGCGCATAAGGAAATTGCGCTTTGAGCTTATAATTAATACGTCGCAAATACAGTCAGTGACTCATAAGATAATCGTCGTCGATGCTACTGTCAAATTGTTACATACTTAATAAAGTGCTAATAAAAATACCTTAACCACTTAACAGCATATTTTGCTTGAAATCATAGTTTTATTTAACGTAATGCAAATAAGTCACGCAAATGATATTAGCGTTTACACCGCATGCATTCAAGGTAGTCATCCAATGAACAAATGAGATAAGCTATACTACAGCGTTCGTTCCGTCGTCAATAGTGACATCCCGAGCATGCATTAGGATCAAGTTAATGACGCGAAAAACAGTATCCATAGAAAATATGTCCGGCATCATAAACAGGCCATCCCACGTCGATTAATTCAGATTCAGATGGGATGGGAACGATAGGGAAATCCCCTGAATGTTTCTTCTTGAGCTAACGTATGTGATGCAGTTTCGAAGAGCTCAACTAAGCCAAATGCATTAGGTACGTGAAACTCATGGGGAAACGAAATCAGTTTAAAACAGAACAGTCATCCATACCGAGCTTGTCTGGCAATGCCGATAAAACGCAATAGCAATTATATAGTAAATATGAATAACGTAAAGGCATAAAGGCTTTCACAATATCAGAAATGTGATGCTCAACATAATAGGGTCGTTGTGACTGACAAAATGAACAGAAACAGACCTGTGGCTTCTGCTTTTCGTCATCCCAAGTTGGCAGAGAAATTGAGAAATGCATAATAAGGGTCCATATTAATCCAAGAATGAGCTTCAAATTGCAGTCAACAATGTGGCTACTGTCTGAAAAAATGACAGTTAGCAGAATAACGAAAAATTTACCGATGCTAACCAACTTTAGTTTCTCATTTTCTTCCAGGTACTTCAGCACCTTAGTAACGTTATCAAGCTTCTGCGTTCTAAACACTGGATTTTTGTTTATCTGCCGGAATTTTTGGTTTGTCAAGACTTCTATTAGTGCAACTAAGCGTATCCCGTCAGATAAGTCCTCAGCGAGGTCGTCTATGTGCATTTCTGCCTTTTTAAGATGCTCATTGACCCAACGAGTGAAAGTGTTCTTTTGTATAAGCTTCCACTGCGCATCATCAGCAAGCTCCCTCTCAGTCATTACAATTCGCGCCAAATCGGCGTGAACCGCCCTCTGCAACGATATATGAGACTGCGCCTCAACATGCCACATTCTGATTGGTTGAGAGAAGGGCAGTCTCATAGTAACGGTGAGCAAGAAATTAATTAGCGCAGTTAAACAAAGCATTTAAGTGCATAACCTTGCTACCTTTTGTTGGAAATGTTTAATAAAAAGGTTAGGATATAGATTATTGAACCAAATTAAACGGTTATATTTCAAATTTAGAGATAGTTTGATAGAAAGTGCGCATAACATCCACTCCTCAACGATCGTATCACATTCTTACTTTTCTGATTTGTTTGGTTTCATATCATGCTGACACTCTCTCCCATTTAGTTAGAGAAATATCGTCTAGTGTGCTCGGTCGCAGAATGGATTTCAGATGGCCGCAAGTAGGGGTTTCAGTAAGTTGTGCTTAACGCCCCGTTCTTTCGCGGTCTTAACTGCCGGCATCCTTATGAAGCTGTTCTCAGATTTCGTTTGGCCTCATCTGGGATACTGCGTCCAGCCTTGCCCGTGTTGCCTTGTTCGGGACGACCTGGAACTCGAGAGGATTTTGAAAGTAGGTGCCAAAATGTTCGAGCGCCTACTTAGCTTGGGTATGTACTCCATACACTACTGACGGCTTCGAAGCGACCTAACCCTTAGTTCAGTTCAGTTCAGTTCAGATGGGGACTGGAACGATAGGAGAATCCCGTGAGTGTTTCATCTTGAGTGGATCGTTGAGCCAGGAATTGATGAAGTGCTCAGTTATTGATGGATCTAAAACGGAAACACCCGTATCGCACCCTTACTTACTGCATTGTAACAGGGAAAGTTGGACCGGACTTGGGCTGGCTATTTAGCCCGGCTAATTTGCCTTGTAGTGGGCTCATCCCATGAATCTACACAAGCCGCTCTCCGACCGCATCAGGGCAGAAACTCGCTTATCGCGTAGTTATCAAGCGTTGGAACTCGCTTCCAGAAAGTGTAGTCTGTGAACCCGCGGTTAAGGGTTTCGAGCGTCAGTTAAGTGTTCATTGCTGGCAACACGAAACCTTCCCCTTCTCCTTACCGTATCCATTTCCAACTTTGAATTTATATTCTGCCATTCTCCTCACTCTTTGGTTTTATCCTTCTTTTAAAGACTTTCCTCCCTCTTTAGCTTCCACTTTCTTTCCACCCCTTCCTTACTTCACGTGACCTACACAGCGGGGACTGTTAGTGCAGGGAACGTGGACAGTAATTGATTGACCAGGGTGTGGTTCTGGTGTTTCTTTTCAGAGCAATCAAGACTATGTAGCTACCTTAACATTTCTTGGCTCAAGGATCAGCCCAAGAAAGAACACTCAAGAGATTTTCCTGTCGTCCCAGTCCCAGCTGAATCTGAATCGTGTACCTGATGGTATGTAGTGGACTTTGCGTTCGTATGTATTTGTGGAATTCATAAGATCTATTATTTCTGTTTTAGGTCTCAGTTTCATTTCATATCTTTCACCTATTTCAGCTCTTCAGGTCTACAAAGACCCACGTACACATCGGACACGGAAGCTCTCGCAATCCACGAGCGCAAGCATACTACAATGTTCATTGTCATAGTTGGATCCCTGGCACACTTCCAATATGCGCCACACATTTGTGCGCACCCAACCGCTGTCTACTTTTTCGACGTCGCATCGACAGTCTGTTCAAAAGACTGTAGAACCTAACGCAGGAGCACCAATTACCAGTAAGAGCAACCACAAATACCGAGTATTCAGCATCGTACGTTGCCGAACCAAACGCGTATTGTACGAGCTGAAGAAAACTGGAACTCAATTAGCGATGCACGAAGAGATGAACCGCACTTCTCACTGGAACGTCGAAAGTGAATGGAAAGTACCTTCAGCAAAACAAATGGACAGTCAGAACATGGGTGGTATTGTAGGAAATAATGGAAATCTACCTAGTTCGGACTAGTCGGAATTGAAAAAGGCTTGGCTTAAACCCAGGGCTAGCGTCAACGCAGAACTAATAACGCACAGAGGGCGCACATGGAAATCATTTTAATCAATTTGAAATTGCACGAACTAATAATGTACCATAAAACAAGTACAATAAAATATCGCTCAAGTACAATCCCCACATCCGCCACCGTTTAAATATAGTGCTGGCTTGCTGTAGTTACGGCCTTTTATGTTCTTCATCCGTTCGGATCTTCATGCTTGCTACGGCGGACTTTCCTGCACTTCTCCTTTCTGGATTGGACTCAAACAAAGTAGGTTTAGGCGCCCACAAAAGTTCAGGTCTGTTAACTGAGGTACAAAAATACTGATCATAGCTTCTACTGTGTACAGGTCCATCAGATAGATCAAGTATTTGGCACATCCGGGAACCGAGCTGATGGCACATTATTCCACGAGATGGTCGGATATCATTTCCACTGTGGAAAACAATCTCGGCAGACTCCACGCACAACATATTCGTCCTAATCATACTCCACTTGAAAAACTTAGCAGGGCCGTCTCCGTCAGTTTAATGTACTGCATTCCTGTATTGCATAAGGAACTTCTCAACCCAATTGTCAAGCTCAGTGAACTTTGCTGGATTGAGCTAAGTAACCGAACTTTTCTGGAGTGCTACAAAATTCCTGGCACCGCCGTTGAACTGTGCATGCCTTGGCGCACTATAAAGGTGGCGGTGACCCATTCTTTTAAGCCACTCGTCTACATTTTCAGCACTGAAATGAGTTCCACTATCTTTGAACAAGATACATGGTACACCTTCGCGACTAAAAGTCTTACGAAGGGCCGTGATGGTAAAATCAGATGATGTATAAATGGTGAAATCCAACTATGGTAATGACGAAAAGAAATCAGTTATGATCAGAGCAAAGTATTAGTCCAAAAATGAACCACAGTAAGCTGCATGAACTAGTTACCACACCTCACATCTCATGCGCCTCGGTGTCCAGTTAGATGGTCTAGTATGAATTTTATGTGGGAAGTTGTTACAATCCTTTGCCGCGCGGAGTGTATCGATATTTAATTCTGACCAGCAACACGTCATTTGAGCCAAATACTTCATCGCTTCCACACACAGACAACCAGAATGCAAATGCTGTAACACAGCAGGTCGCAGCTTAGAAGGCACAACAGTGCGACCTTGGACACACAGAATTGCATCGGCAGTAACAGCAGATTCATCACGGAGCTTGTAAAAACGCGGCCATCTTCTCTTCTGATCAGGGTTCCATCCTTTACGGAATGATGACAGAACGACATGATATTATTTCTGTTTATCTGGAATTAGATGGGAACAGTCGACCGGGAATAGCTGCACCAAGTGACACTCTGAAGTCCATTTCATTAGACCTACCGTGTCGTGACAAATAATCATGTGGAATGTGATTAGCGCTACGGTGTTGGATGTCATAGGAATATGCAACCAGCGCAACTCTCCAGCAGCAGCATACCATTTAGCCAAATATTTCTGATGATAGTAAATAACTTTCAACGGTTCGTTATTCGTTACAATAGTGAAGTGTATACCAACTAACAATGAACAATGAATTTATACGGGTTAAGAAGCGTTGCTTTACAAGCCCCGTTGGATAGTTGGTGGGGATATCCACATAACAATTATGATGAAGAGGATAGTAAAATAGTTAATACTTTAAATACGAAAATAAGGACTTATCGTTTGCTTCGCTGCAGTCCTGCGATCCTCTTAGATTCACAACACCCACAGTTAACAACAAATAATTCCAGGGTAAACTCCAGGTGTAGGATGGAGACATAGTGTTAAGTAACAAAGTGTAAGTGAATGAGTGCATCGTCCAACCGTCTTTTAAATATTGTTAGTGTCGGTGCAGAAACGACCGATTCTGGGAGAGCATTCCACGGGTGACAGACACGGATGGAAAAGAAATTTCTGCGGCACTCCAGACGACTGTATTGTTCTGCGAGTTTTAATGAGTGGCCCCTCAGGTTTGTATTGCTGCTGAGTTGCAGTAAAGGGCGGCACACATGATGTGGGTCTCGCAGAATCAAGTATGTCATAATCAGGTCGCCTCGTAGCCTGCGATAGCTTCCACTGAACAATCCTAGTCGTCGCAGCCTCTCCTGGTAGGACCGATTGCGCATTCCAATGACGTTCTTAGATGCCCGGCGTTGTGGCTGCTCCAGTGCATTAAGGTCGTGTTTCAGCCATGGATGCCAGGCTTGAATTGCGTATTCGACATGGGGGCGAACATACGCACTGAGCATTTGTCGAAATATGGAGCTGTTTATTTGTCCAAACGCCCGCCTCAACAGCCCAACGTGTTGGTTCCCGGTCTTCGAGGCCTTTTCGGATTGCCTGGAGCAACCCAAGTCATCTTGAACCAGGATACCCAAGTCACGTTCGAGAGTTGATTGTTGCAGTACATCCGTTCCGAGTCGGTATGAGTAGCTGCTTTGATGTCGGATGGAAAGCACCTTGCATTTACTGACGTTGAAATGCAATAAGTTTTGGATCGACCATTGATACACTGTATCTAAGTCACTTTGGAGCACATGTTGGTCGGCGTTCGTCTGGATCCTGCGCCAGATCTTGATATCGTCGGCAAAAATTAGGGAGTTTGAAGCGATTCCCTGTGCAAGGTCATTAATGAACACCAAAAACAAACGTGGACCTAGAACCGAGCCTTGCGGCACACCACACTCGACTTGTATGGGGTCCGATAAAGAGCTCCGAACTCTGACCACTAATTGCCGTTGAAATAGAAAGTTGGCGATCCAGCTTAAAAGAGGGTCGCCGATCCCGTAATGCTGCAGCTTGGATAGTAGTATCCGATGGTTTAGGCGATCGAAAGCCTTGGAAAAATCCAAGTAGATCACATCAACACCTTCTCCAGCGTCGGCTGCCTCGGTCCAACTACTGCGTGCAATTAGTAAATTAGTTGTACATGACCGCTGTCGACGGAAACCGTGCTGTTCAGGAGTGATGAGGTTGCAGTTTTCCAGATAGCACACCAATGCATCGGCAACTATGGATTCCATGACCTTGGAGAGTATAGGAAGAAGGGTTACTGGGCGGTAGTTGGAAGGATCAGTTCTGCTTCCACCTTTGTGAATCGGGCTTATTATTCCAAGCTTCCACATGGCGGGAACTTGGTTCTGGTCTAAGCAGTGCTGAAAAAACTGAGCTAAATGTCCTGCCAGTTGGTTTGCTGCTGCTCCCAATGCCTCAGGACGAATGGCGTCGACACCCGGCGAGCTGTGTTTGCGTAGAGAAGTCAGCTTTTGCAATACAGCTTCTGCGGTAAAATTGATGTGGGTTAGTCCTGGTGAGCAGAATACAAAGCTTGGTAGATCGCTTGGTGGCAAGACCCTTTGAAACGTGGGGGCGTATTGCATCTGCAGCGCGTTTGCAGCTTCCATAGACGTTCTTGTTAGGCCGTCAGCCGTCTTGAGTGGAGGAAATCCTTGCCTCACCTTTCGTAGGCTATTAACGTGCTTGTACAGCAGCTTGTGGTTAGCACTGAAGGTTTTTGCGATGTTCTGCTGATAGGCGGCTTTGTCTTCTCTTAACATTTGAGTGCAGTGGTTACGTTGGGCTACGTAGTTGTCCCAAGTTTCTGGTGCTGGAGCTTCTCTGTACACTCGCCATGCTGCGTTGCGCACTGTCATCCATTTTCGGATTCTGCTCCTAACGAAAGAAACGGATTTGCACTTATTGTAAGCTTTTATCTCTGAAGCCTGTGCAATCAGCTGACTGAATGTTTTGACGAACTCGAGCCAGGCGACTTCCGGGGGTTCTTTTTCGAGGAAAGACCATGTTGTGGCGCTGACTAGCTGGGCGAGTCGGTCGTACCTTGTGATGGTTCGCACAGTATCATCGTTATCATTCCGATATTCTGCATAGCAGACGAAGTTGAAACTGATGACTGCGTGATCACTGCGACCCAACGGGCAGTCTAAAACCAATGCATCAATCATATGCTCCTCGTTGGTAAGCACAAGATCCAGCACAGATGGCGTGTTACCAGTTCTGAACCGAGTGGGCAAAGTGATGTGGTTGTAAAGAGGAGCAGTAGTTACTAGATCTTGTAAATCGGTTTTGAATTGTTCTCCGGTCGTGGCAGGGGCTTCTAAACAATGTACGTTGAAATCACCCATGATAAGAAAGTGAGTGTACTTTTGTTGTAAACTGCACCTTAAAGCAGCCGTCAGGTGGTAGTCGGTTTTGGGTGTTGAGTTAGGGGCGCGGTACACCAAGACAATAAGGTAAGCGTCCCTGCCTTTTAACTGCAACCGGCATCAAAGAGAGTCGGGGAACTGCGAATCTGAATCCTCCACGGCTTCGCACTGTAAGTCGTTTCGGTAATACAGGATTACCCCTCCTCCTTTTGTGAGCCTATCGTTCCGGATCAGCGACATGCCGGGTAGCGAAACTTCAGCGTCCGTCATCCCCGTGTGCAACCATGTCTCGGTGACACCAATGACATCATAGGAGCAGGAAGCATGGCGATCTTTCAGTTCAGCCAGTTTGTTAGAAAGTCCCTGAGCATTTGTATACAAGCAGGCCAGTTTCTCGGTCTCTAGGAGTCCGCAGAGAGGTGAAGCTCTCAAGTGTGGGAGAATGCCGACCGATGGAAGGTCGGCAGTTATTCGTTTTTTTTGATGAGTCAGTGATACCTCGTTTGCAAATTGATTCGGCCAAGGTGCGTCCCAGCCTTCGTTTAGATCTACTTCAGAGTCAATTAAAGCAGCCGTCAAGTTACACTTCTGTACATTCGTCAGGATGCTTGCTGCTTCAGTTGCTTTAATACTTGAGCTGTGCGAATTGTTTGCGACCTTTAGCCGAATTTCGGAGGGAAGATGTTTCCGATTTCTCCGCCATCGATCCAAAACATCCTTTGCTTGTTGCTCTGACTGCACCACAAGTTTTAGGATTCTAGGGCCGCATCCTCTATAATTTGGTGAGAGAGGTCTCCTGGTGAGCGATAGTGCCACAACATCATCCAAAGAAAGTGTTTCACGAATGAACCGCCACTGTTGTAAATCGTGCTTTCCGGTCTCTTGAACATCGTTAGAAGGATGTTCTGGCACGCCATGTATGAAGATTGTGTTTAGGCGGTCTTGCTTGCTGTGCCCCTCTTCGGTGGTTCGTTTTGATTGTCGCGCGCTCTAAGGGACATCAGGATAGATGCGTATCCCACAGGATTCGTGTTTTAGCGCGCTTGCGGAGAGCAAAACGTTTTTTACGTCGATGGAGGATTCTAGAGTTACTCGAATAAGTCTGGGTTCACCATAGTGTGGCGAGTTCGGATGACGAGTAATTCGTAACAAGTTTATGGGCTTGGCTTTGATATTCATCTGCATACACAATGAGTTCCATTGGTCTTGGTCATCCGATAACTTATCCCGCAATGTGATGGCGGTAGATTCAGGGACATTTGAGCATACAACAGTCCGGGCACTGTTGTTGGATCCCTTTTTAATCGATCTACAAGTTATGGTACTCATTTGTCTTGACTAGTTGACAAGTGATTGTTTGCTGTTTTTCTCTCCATTTGCGTTAACGGTGTTTGCAATGGAAGAGGACGCAACGGCGGCCTCTCGGTGGACCCTTGCAGCAATCTCTGCATATGTAACCGATGTTCTGGGAGGCTTAGTCTCAACAAGAGATATTTGAGCGACAGGTACCAAGGGTTGGTGTTTGGCTCCTCCATCCTTGTTAATACTAGATGTTAGGTCTAGTGGAATTTGCTTAACCAGACGTTTTGAATGGTGCCTGATTTTCTTTGCTGTGAGTACTGCTTGATTCACGTAGGTACATTCTGTTTTCGTCCGGCGTTCTACCAAAGTTGGAGAAGACAACGGAGATGGAGACATGGCTGATTGCGGTGCAGGCGAAGCGATTTGTTCAGCATTCCGTTGCTTAGCAGCCGCTACGCTTCTGTGGTCCATACTCGCTCCCATCGAAGTAATCTTATTGGTTATCCTCTGCTCTGCTTCTGCGATTAACCGGTCACATTTCTCAGCTAGGATAAGCAAGCACTTAACGAGGGGGATGGTGGAACACGCAGTACAGAACCAAAATGCATCTTGGGAGCTATTTCGCTCCGGTAACTGTTGTTGGGACACATTTGCACATTTCGTATGGTACCATTCCAAACAGTGCGAACAAGCTAGACCGATTTTTACTACCCGATGACATTCTCCTAACCCGCAAATGCCTTTCGCTTGGAGTCTCTTCGGTTTCGCCTTTCTGCCATTCAATTTGGTGTCGTTACCTGACCCAGTGGGTTGGTTAGCGTTCTGTACTTTTACAACTTTGAGAGCGGCGCACATCGGTCAGGCGAGCGTGGTGGAGGTGCGTGACCGCCCTGTGCACCTCGAGAGCTTCTCTCATGGTTTAAGCGTATCCGCGTCCGCTGGACTAAGACGTCTAGAGACACATAGCATTGCATGACCATCATGTTCTAATACTGCTCCTATACCAGGAGGTGATGCATCAGTGATAACAATTGATTGCAATTCTGGTCAAAAGGATCCTAAAACAGCATCCGTTGGTAGAATTCGAGGCGAAATACGTAACGCTATTTCAGGAAAGATAGTCCAAACAAACCTTTTTGCCTACTGTAATTCGGATAGATACATCGCCTTTGCGGTAAAACTAAGAATAGATCTTGGATAGTATTTCAGAAAAGCCATTAACGTACAAGTTCTTCCAGGGTACCAGAGGTATCAGTATTAGAAAATTGAGAGAAACGAACAGAATCCGGAGAAAAACCACTTCCATCGACGATTTAGCCAAGACAAGAAAATGCTGCCGTACCGTACATTCAGCTGGAAGGATTCACGGCTGTTAAACTCACAAAAACTTTCCAAAAGTGCACAGAATTGCTCGTCGTGAGGCGCTTTTGAAGGAGCATGAATAATTACGTCGTCCTGGTACAATGAAATACCTGTTGGATTCTCACTGAAGGAGTTCATAACAACTTGAAAAGTTAGTGAAACATTGAGACCAAAAGGTACAAACGTAAAAGAAAATAATCCGAATGGCGTGTTTATGGTTGTAAGAGTACTCGATTGCTCGTCATGTGGTATTTGTAAATAAATATCCTTCAAATCAAGCTTAGAAAAACACTTAGCTTGTGCTGAGGGTGTCATACCGGAGTGAACGGGTGGGCCAACAGTGCGAGCCAGATAGCCAATCCTCGACGTGTGTAACTGATTTGATGGCTGGACATGGACTGGCCGACATTCATGAGCGTTACTCATCGTTTATCTAACGGAGTCAAAGGAAGAACCACAATGCTTCGGAAGGGTCGTTAGTTATGGGCTTAAAGGCGTAACTTATATCGAGAAGAATGACTTGCCAAACGTGCGGCAATTTTCACCAACTTATCTTTGCCGAATAAACACTTGTCCCTGACGACAGAGTTCGGCAACATGGCGCCAGAGAATATAAAGACAAATGTCACCGGCGGCGCTCGGATGCTGTTCGGATCACCGGCGTCTATTAGGATGCCTGCCCCAATGAACATGGATGAACGGAAATTGTCGAGTAATTGGCGTCTACGGAAGAGCCAGTGGATGGATTTTTGTACCTTAGTATGTTTGGACGAACAACTGATGGCATATCGTTTGGCCATGTTTCGACACGCAGCCGGGGATGACGCGCGACGTGTTCTACAGACATTACATTACAACAAAGATCAAATTCCAATAACTTGGAAACTCTCATTGAAATGTTCAGCGAATTTTGTGAAGGTCAAACAAACGAGACCTACCAGCGCTATTTTTTCGCGCAACAGAGGCCAAAACGAATCCGTCGATGCGTACATTACTGAATTGAAGGTTTTGGCCCGAACCCGCAACTTCTGTAAATGCTTGGGCGATAGTCACATACGCGTTTGGATCGTTTTCCGATTCATTGATGTCAGTATGACAAAGCGGCTTTTGCGACAACGCAACTTTTCTCTCCAGCATTGCATTGATATCTGCAACATTGAGTCATCGACCACCTATCAATGTCAACAAATGAGACTCGCAATTGATGCCGACTTGTGTGCCGTTTCCCGATGTGAAGCAGCAAAGGCTACCAACGAGAGACAGGATATCTGCAGATCTTGCACCGCGCGACACCCGAGCATCCGCGAACAGTGGCCGGTATGGGGACGGGAATGCGTCACTTTGCTCCTTACTGCCAATCCACCAATGTGAATGCGGTCGTTGGCAACAATTCACCCGCAGATGCAGAAGATTCAATTGGTAACGTGTCTCATAGGATGTCGCAAAAATGTGTCTACGCGAGTCTTTTGATCGGACGCAAAGCCGTACGATTCCAGGTAGACACGGGAGCCACTGTCAACATTCTACCAATAAAGCATTGTCCCGGTGTTTGTATCCGATCCGACCGAGATTGCCTGCGCATTGCAATGGTTCCAGACTTTCTCCAAATTGCGCGGGCACAACCGAAGTAAATAAATAAATAAACGATTTATTGTCAACGGTGCGAGACACGTCTTCAAAGGTAGGGGGAGACAAAAGCGTAACATATATTGATACAGAAAATTTACGATTTAACCAGTACATAATGGACATATGTGTGTATGTGTAGCATGTATACAGGTATATGTGTAAGTAATCGTGTTGTGGGAATTTGTTAGTATTACTGTGAATTTGTGAGTTTGTTCAATGAATGCGCCAATAAAGGGAAGGGATCTGATGAAATCTTTGTAATGCCCGACGTTTTCAGAACCCAAGGGACGGAGCCTCACATCGACTGGAATTTGTGGTCGTGGATGATGAGCTCACGCCGATACTCGGCATTGATTCGATCCAGTCTCTCGGCTTTGTTGTTTTTAATCATAATCGTTTCGTGTATGCTTGTCATGGAAAAAACAACATTAGTGACCATTATCCGTCTGTGTTTAGCCAGAGTCTGGGAACGTTAGAGGGAACGGCTCACTTATTATCTGATCATTTGATCGAACCGACTGCGCTACCGGCTAGGAGTGTTCCATTTGCACAGCGTGACAGGTTCCGCGCTGGGTTGAGCAAATTTGTGATATAGGGTGTGGTTATGTGAGGTCCATCGCAGTCAGTTTCCAAATCAGATAGTCGTCCACATGCCCGGAAAAGCACTAGACTGCAGTTTCAGCCTGTTGGGCATCGTCAGTAGTGCGTGTGTGTGGTTTTCAAGCTTGACGAGCCAACCAAATGGTTTAGTTAGTTCGCAATCATTACGAAGAAGACGGGCGAAATGCGCGAGTGTATTGACATGAAACCGTTGGATGAGGCCCTGCATAAAGAGCATTAGGTGCTACCTACGCTAGGAGACAGCTTGCCGCACCTGACCAAAGCTAAGTATTTCACGAAGGTATATCTCTCTTCTGCTTTCTGACAGTCCGTTCTAGAGGAAGAATCCAGTTTCCTGACTACCTTTGCAACACCGTTTGGGCGTTATCGTTACATGCGTTTACTGTTTGGTTTGAAGGTGTTCAGTGAAACTTTCCAAAAACGATTGGTACAAACGCTAGACGATTTGGAGGATGTATGCCATACGATGTTTCAAGCTATGGCTTGGCGGAACGGGAGGATGACACTAAACTCCACCACTGCTTGCAACGTTGTGTACAAAAAATCATCAAGCTTAAACGCGAGAAAATTGTGCTTCAAGAAAGACGAGGTGATTTTCCATGGGCATGTGTTAACTATTCAAGAGATCCGCGTCGATCCAGGAAAAAATCAAGGCAATACATGAGATGTCGCCTCCTAACGACGAGCTGGGAATCCATCGCTTAAACGGTATGATGAATTATTTCAGTCGTTTTATGCCTAGACTCGCTAAATCAATACGCTGATCAGAAGTTAACTCACAAACGAGTAAAGTGGATTTGGGGAAAGTAAGGTGAAACCGCATTCGCAATTATTAAATACCTCATCAGTAAAGCGGCTATACTCAAACGCAGCTTCTGGAGGTAGAGTGTGATGGTAACTAAATAAATAAATAGTATATACCTCGGTGATTCCAGATGCATTCCAGCTATGTGGTCTGATCAACGTGTAAAACAGGATCGCAAAAAATAATCAGTTTGTTCACACTTTTTACAATGGATCCAAAACTGGTACTAAACTAATTGGCAGCATTAAATCATTTAAGAAATTAAAAAAAAAACAGGAACAACAACATATGCAGATTTAAACAGATGTCCAGTTAAAGTAATACGGCCACTCGTGGAACCATCCTCAGGGGACCTGCTTCTATGCAACGTATTCCCTCGAAAGGTTTCGTTCACACTTCCATGCAATACCTGGCCGCGTGCCGGTGTGGCATAGTAGCATATGACCCATCACCTGTTTATCATATGTTCTGCTCTTTTTAGGGCTGCTTTTATACACGTATTATGAGCGATGAAGCCTCAGCCCAGAGCGGCATGCGGATCATTCAATTATGGCACTTTTTATACGCCAGTCAGTTGGTGGTAATTTGCCTTGCATAGGTAAATTCATTAAGAATCTTGAAGCTATAATCCGTCACCACAGGAGATCAACCCAGTCGTGTCCAACAATGAAATAAGGAAGAATATAGAAAAGAAGAATTATGTGAAAACTATATCATTAATGTAAAAAATGGGAAGGTATGTTTTTACATCGTCATAGAAATGGATCGAGCCGATCATACGATCAAATTGTGTGGCGTGACAGCTGGAGATAGATAACTGTACTAGTTGTCCATAGGCAAAAGTCGCATAGGGAATCAGTTATTGCCATCATTGAATTCAAGTATATGTTTCTGGACTGTTAACTTCAGAAAAGAAAGGGAAATGATTAGCACCGCGGAACAAATGTAGTGAATGGAATCGCAGAAGAATATTACGAATTAATCAATTTGTGGGGAAAATTACGAAAATAGTTCCTGACGTCACCTCAGTAAATAATTTTGCTCTCGGTTTTAAACAGACAGTTGATATGAATTAAGTTTGAAAGGAGTAAAACCGCATGAGAGGTGACATTAAAGAATCGCATAAGAAGCGGTTTGTAGCAGCTCATCCTGGATGATCATGTTTTCTCTGGTGCATTCGACTCGATGTTCTCCGGTATCATGCATGATCCGGCCCTTCTTCATACAGTTTTTCATCATCAAGTTGAATTTTTAAGATCCATTTCACTCTGTCCGTAGATAGATAAGCCTTTATCATTTTCTTGAACATGCAAAAATATTCAATACATGTAATCTCTTTTGGCAGCTTATTCCATTTGGAGCCATACCTAAGAAGATAGCAATTTACCTTACGCTGGTCGTGAATTTAGCTAAATAGAATATGCATTCACTATCTCGCAGTTTATAAGTGGTATTATCCCGAAAATGCAATTGCTAGGTTCCAGCATATGCTTTCCGCCACACGAGTTTGTGGAGGACGCACAGATTTAATTGCATTCTTCGTAATCACAGACGTTCAAGATTCAACTGCTTGCACCTATATCTGTATGAAAGAGCCGTTGAATAGCCAAATATGCACTTCGCAAAGGCGCGTTGGACGTTTTCAATGGCTCTCAAGTCACCCTTTCGCAAGTTACTGAACGTAACACAGCAATATTCAAGCAAAGGCCAGATACTGATTTTGAAAGCAATTAGTCTGGTTTCTTTCAAGGTTAGCAGGTGGCATATCAGCCCGACCGACTACTTAGCCTTTTTCACGATATGATTTGTATGTTCGCTAAAGTTTAATGAACTAGAATATCTTAAAACTAAGTCACGAACAGACTGGCTGATGGGAATGACTTCATCATGAAGCCTGAACACTTCTGCTGCTATCAGACGTCCATACGCTAGAATACTACACTTCGATGTTTCAAATGTCATCTGCCACATATCAGTCCATCTCTCATTGGCTTTCAAGTCGCTTAGGATATTGTCGTTCAGCGGTACGCTGGAAACCTGGGAATGTGTAAATCACCTTTAAATCATCAGCAAACAAATAAGGCTTCCCAAATTGGTTAACAGAAACTAGGTCATTTATATACAGTAGGAAGAGTAACGGACCTAAGACACTGCCCTGCACCACTCCACTGGTGACCAGACGAGGTGAAGAGATGTAACCATTGATATCCACAAGTTGCGACCGTCCTACTAGGTACGACTGGATCCAAGAGTGAAGCGGATTTGTAACACCGTACTTTTTAATTTATATAGCAGCTTTTTGTGTGGGACTCTGTCAAACGCCTTTTGCATGATTAGGAAGATGACAATGCACTGAAGACCTGAGTCAATTGCTTCAGTTAAATGGTTAAGGAAGTCAACTCGACAGGTAACACACGAGAGGGAGTTCAGAAAGCCATGCTGTGAAGGTGAGGGAAGTTTGTGCGATATTAGGAACGAAAACAAATGTTTCTTAACAATTCTCTTCAGCGTGCGTGAGAGAATGGCTGTGTGACTAATGGGGTGGTAGTTCCGGATGTCCGTTTTTGACCCGGACTTTTGTCGCGGTATAACCGTAGCCGTTTTCCAACGTTCGGGATATTGACCAGACTGGAGAAACAAAGAGAAGATATTTAATAATATAAGAGGGATATCATCTCCACCGTGTTTGACTAAAGCAGAAGAGATTCCATTGGGGCCAGGTGTGTAGGATTGTCGTAGACAGGTAATCATGCGTTTTATCGTAACGACACTAAACTCGATGGCTGGGACTTGTTCAGAGAAGTGAAAGGCGGTTGACAATTCCCGGATTTCTTTTTCAAGATTAAAGGATCTAGCAAAGTTTGAGTTAAAGGCTTCTGCCATGGCAATTGGGGAATCAACGCATTCGCCTTCAGGCATGAGGATGTTGTAGGTTAGGTCAGTTTTTCCACCTCTCCTTTTTCTAAGTAATGCAGTCACCAGTTGACTTGTATTACTATTATTTACAGCCCATTGTTCTTCCTGCATGAGACGGATGTAGTGTTTCATGTCTGTCTCTATTATAAGGCGTTGGAGTCTCAGTAATTCACTGAACAAGGAGGTAATAGGTGTTGTTCTCCTACTGTATGCAAAGCTATTGGACTTCCGTAGCCGAGCACTCACCGTGACCGTGCAGATTGGGTAGGATATGCTCGCGGTCGTCTATGTCCTGGAGAGTTTCAACCATTACACTTTTGGAATAAAGACATCTGTGTATACCGACCACAAAGCGCATGTGTTGAAAGCCAGTAAATCGCTACACATCGTTCCGCGTCGTCTTCAGAGTATGTTCATCCGGCTCCAAAAGTACGAAGTGGATATTGTGTACACGCCCGATGCACTGATGTTTATCGCAAACACACTGTCAAGAGCACATCTATTGGTACCTGAGCTTAATCCAGAAGAGGTCGAAGGTGTAAACCGAGTACAGCATCTGGCTGTGACGGAAGATCGTCTGAATGAGATAAGGTACCACACAGAGGAAGATTCAACTTTTGCAGCTTTGCGTGACGTTATTATAAGTGTTTGGCAGGGAACGAAGAAGCAGCTGCCAAAGGAACTACTCCGGGATGAACACTCTGTCTATGGTGGTTTGATGTTCAAGGGAAGTCATATTCTGCTTTCGTCCTCGCTCCGAAGAGGAATGCTGAAATACGCTCATCGTTGTCATTTGGGTGCCAGTTATACTATTAACCAAGCAAGAGCATTGATGTTTGGCCATGCATGACGGCTGAACTCAGAGACCATGTGACGAATTGTGAGGCGTGCCGTTCACACGAAATCCGGCAAAAGTGGGAACCAATGCCACGGCATGATGTCCCTGATCGACCGTGGCGGAATGTGGCGCTGGATTTATTTTGTGACAACGATAAAGATTACCTACTCACGGTGGATTACTATGGTGATTACTTTGAAATCGATTTACTCACCACTACGACCATAGGAGCAGTAATCAACGGGCACAGTGCGAGTGATATAGCAACTTGGATGCACCCACGGAGTCGTCACGCTCACCTGCTCGACTATGTCATCGTACGTCAGCGTGATATGCTTGAAGTGCGCATGACACGTGTACTGCGTGGAGCTGAGTGTGGCACTGATCACAAATTGGTGCAGACCAAACTGTACATATAATTTCTCAAATCTATGTATTTCACTCCCGCAGTGAATCGGCGTAACTATAACATTCTCTCCCTCGGTACTGTGGAGAAACGTACTGCGCTGAAGAAGGCGATGGCTGCACGCCTGTGTGATGTGGACTGCATAGCCACAGTGGGTGACCTGTGGCACCACATTGGCGACCAGGTGACAGCTGCTGCCGAGGCGACCTTCGGCCGCGCAAACTGTAAGCGGCCTGATTGGTCTGATGAGAACAAAGCGACGATTGGCGCATTGGTGTCAGCGAAGAGTGCAGCATTTGCTGCACATATCGCAGACACCAGTGACTTGAAGAAGAATATCCAGTTTCGCAAATTTCGAAGGCGTCTGACGCGAGAGCTCCGTCTCATAAAAATGCATTGTAGACAGAGAAGGCGAAGCAAATGAAATGCTAAGCTAAACGTCGACAACACAAGGAATTATTTGACTTCTTGAAGACGATGTATGGACCGAGATTGGGGCCGCTGAGGACGCTGATCGATGGTAGCTCAGACGCTACCTGCACTCAGACTGCAGACGTAATGCAGATCTGGCAAAAGCACTTTGACTGTCTCTTGAACAACCGTTCAGAGATCGACTGACCTACATTGAACAGCCTCAAGCAGCACGATGTAAAGGCGAGTCTGGCGGACACGCCAACACTGGATGAGACACAGAGAGCACTTGCTTAGCTGCGAAACAGCAAGTGTGCTGCTACCGCCAGAAGTATTGAAACGCGGTGGATCCGCGTTGGTGACTGCGCTGCACCACTTGGTGCAACTTGTATGGATTGAGGAGGAGGTGCCTCCTGAGCTGAAGGATGCGCTTGTGCTACCACTGTACAAGGGCAAAGCGAGCAAGCAATGTTGTACTAATTATCGTGGTATCAATTTGCTGAGTTGTGTGGGCAAGTTCATTACCCGAATCCTGCTCAACCGCCTCGTCAGACCGGTTGTGAAAACCAACGTGGCGGAAGAGCAGTGCGGATTCCGTTCGGGTCACAGCAATATAGATATGGTGTTTGCGGCTCGTCAGTTGCAAGAGAAGTGCAGAGAACGACACCACCAGTTGTACTCGCTTTTTGTTGATTTCATTAAGGAATCTGATAAGGTGACCCGCGAGGTATTTTTGCTGGTGTTGGGTAAGTTTGGTTGCCCGCGTAAGTTTGTAAGGTTAATTGAATATCTGCGCAGTGGTATGTGGGCGAGGGTGCAGCTGAGTGGAGAGACCTCGGATGACTTTGCAGTTATCTCTAGTGTGAAGCAAGGCTGTGTCTTAGCTCCTGCCCTGTTTAATATATATCTTCATGTGTTGAGGACTTGTGCTTTTGATGCCGTTTGTGCTTACGGTGTTTGTGTGGAGCACCGTACTGATGGTGAGTTGCTGAACATCGGTCGTTTCGGCTCGAGAACCCTAGTCTGGAAGACAACTATGCGTATGTTGCTGTTTGCTGACGACTGTGCGTTTGTACACAGCGCGAATGAGTTGCAACACATGACTAGTGCCCTGGCTTCGACAGTAGTCAAATTCGGACTCACCAACTACACAAGCAAAACTGTCTGTCACTTTCAGCCTTCACCGGAGGTGCAATCTACAATATTGCGGCAAATCAGTGTTGGTGATGTAGTATTGGAAACCACCTTCCGCTTCTGCTAACTTGCGAGTGTGGTGTCGATTGACCAGCAGCTACACAGTGAGCTGCGTATCCATGTCTCGAAGCCAGTGGTTGCATTCGGGAAGCTTCAGTACCATGGAACAAGTATCAGCTTACCCTTGGCAGGAAGCTGATGGTGTACAAATCCAAG
>OX104064.1:38147733-38343269 GCA_944474145.2 Dicrocoelium dendriticum
ACTCGGTTTAATCCTGATCGGCATAGTGGGTTGAGTTTACGTGACTAGTAACTTTTGGGTTTGGTTTCGACATTCATTAGACTACGCAATGTGTTCAATTGTCCATCATCAGACAACCTATCAGTTTGTGTGATGGCTGCAGGGACGTTTGTGCATACGACTGTGGGGAAATTACTGTCAGAACATTCTTTCGATGAGTCCAGGTGTACGGGAAGCACTGGTCTTGACGTTTTGTCTAGCGAAGGTTGAGAAATCCGTTTCGATTTACTTCTGCATTTCTACACACGTAACAAATATGACAAATAAAATATCAGGGTAGCATCGATGCGTAGGTGATTGGGGCCACGGGGAATTAGAGCTTGAACAGAATTATTGGGCTTCAGCTGCAAAGTCATATGTTCTACTGTTACATTCCTGATTAGTACAGAGGCTGTTGAGTCTGGGGTGACCTTCTCGACAAAGTGATTTTTGGGGCGCCTTATTTTCGTAATCACGGGTACTGCTCGGCTAGCAGAACTCCCTTCTCTTCTTTCCTGATGTTTGCCTAATGAAGAAGGAGATAATGGGAATGAGAGCCTTGCCGCTAGTGCAGTCGGGAAGTAAATTTTGCAACCTACTTTTTCTTAGAGGTGCGTACCCGCTTCCAACGAAGCACTCCTGGCGTTCATTCGCTGTTCTGCTTCCACTGCTAACCGGTCGTACTTCTGAGCTGAGGTGAGCATACATTTGACGAATGGGATGGCCGAGTGTGCTGTGCAAAAGCAGAGATCATCAGGACAGCTACTCTCTCACATCCTTCACGTCAAGGTACGACAGTCTGACACATTTTGGTAAAAGTATTTACAAAAATGCAAATAAGCCTAACGTCATTTGACCACTCTACTTCCTTCTTTCCGAGCTACGTGTGAAATTCGTACGGAACCCACTTGTCTCCGCATTTGCACTATCTCCGCCACTGAGCATATCATCAATATGTGACCCAGGGATTAAGCCGTTGTTTTGTTCGCATCTGACCTTGATCACTTGACCACGCTGGTCGGTCAAGCGGACGATGTCTGTCGCTTCGTCGTCAGTGAGTCAAGTATGTCACGCAGGTGCAGTAGTTGACTGGATCACGGCTTAATGAGCAGCACTGTCGGTCGGTCCGGATGTGGGCAGTCGTTAGACTGCCGAAGTAATTGGGCACTGCAACATGAAACACAAAATGTGGGACGATAAAGCGACCTGCATCTGTGGTACAATATGATACAGTGGCAGAATGCGGTAAAAGAAAAGCAGGGATTTGACAAGCCCGTAAGATGTCTGGGGTTGGATACATATATAAAAAAGAAAACTTGGTCAATAAGCTAAACCGCATATATGTAGCCTCACCCCTCTCTTCACATTAACGCAAATATAAATCTGGCCATTCCGATTTCGTGGGTGCTGGTAAGCATAGCTTTCGCGATTTGTAAGCGTCCGATTAATGCGAGTGTGGGGTGCTACTCAAACACCAGTCAAAAACGACGACACATGAGAGGCGAGCAAACTTTCAGCTTGAGGTCCCACACCGCGCCAATCACCGAAATGCACAGTAAGATGACTCAGAAAAATTGGAAACGTCTCCGGATTCCAACGCAGAGATGTGTGCTGTCTGCCATTTGCATTCGAAGCAGCATTGTACGACTGAATGGGGAGAGAAGCGTTTTATGCCGAGTTTATGAAATCTCCAATATCTAAAAAGGCACCAAACCTGGATCGGGTTGACAAAAGTGTGATAACAAATGTGCCTGCAGCGGATAACCCGTCGCCTGAATAATGCCAAATGTTTTAAAACAATTAGTCGACCCAAACAAATACAGTAACTGCTTTTGCTAGCTTTATATTACCTAACATTAAAATCTTTTATTTCGCATACTGCATTAGATCGGAAAGCACCACTTCGCTACCAGCTTAGTAGAATCCACCGGTGCAATGGGCAAATATTGCACCTCAATAACCATCGGCCAGATCTTAGTAGAATCATTCGTGACACTTAATGATAGAGTATGAATGTGCAAAGCTGAACATTTGGCTTGCATGGTTTGTTTAGCCTATAGGAGTAATGACTAACACTCCCGATTCGGATACGTAATTATTGGTCCATCTCCGAGGCGAATAATGTCGAACAAAACGGCCGATAAGTGTGGAGGTCAGAGTGCGTTTTGGTCGAATATGTCGAACCACGGCAGACAGTAAGCCAGATTACCGGAATACCATTTACGAACGGAAGTAAACAACTATGGTCGTATGGTTGAACCAGTGAGGCTAAAATTAGAGTGAAGTTGGTTGATAGAAATTATCCTTCGGCTCACTGTAAGCCGTGTAGTTTAGCATAGTTATGGATTCTGACTTGAGCTTCAACCCGTGGTAGATGGAGGGACAAGGCACATTTAAGGAGTAAACAACACAGCTCGATAAATGTTTCCACCTTTTGCCTGAACCGATGCTACTGCAATGTGGTCAACTGCATGCGGTTGCAATGATCTAGTTCAACTAGTGATGAAGGAAGCCACAGCGACAGGCTTAATGACATAGAGATCATGATATGTACAACCAAGCGGGCCACGTCATTAGGCACGGTTTTCCACCTTAAAGTTTAGTGCTGCCTCCCGTCTCCATGGCATACCCAATCTGCACAGGGATCAAAAACAGAGAATGTTCGTGTTCTAATAGGAAACGACAATGAAAACCCCGAAAAATCTTCCCAAACGTACCTGTCGTATCCCTGTGTAACCCCCAAACTATTGACTACCCTGCATGCGTAAGCATGTTAAACACCTTGTAGGCAAATTTTCTCTCTGGCGGGAAAGCATATATCATTATTATTATTAATACTCATGTCGTTTGAGCTTTTTAACCACAAAGATCGCCTGACTTATGTGCGCCACTATCAAAGTCGGAAAAGTACCGAATGTTAACCAGGTCACTGGGTCTGTTAACGGCACCATGCTGAATAGCAGAAGCCATGCAAATGTGACTCCAAATGGGCTGCAGGCGAAGGGTATCTAAGTGTGACAAGAATATAAGCAATTAGTTAACCTAGGTTTAGCCTGCTCGCATTGTTACAAATGGTTGCATCAGACGTGTGCAAATTTATCCCCAAAACAGGTACAAGAGTGGAATAGCTCCAAGCCCTCCCTTGGTTCTGTGCTGCGTGTTCGGACATCCCATTCGTTAAGTTTATGTTTGTCCTAGTCTAGAAGTGCGACCGGTTGACAGCAGAAGGCGAGCAGCGGATGAACGATAAGTTTATTTCATGGGCAGCGGGTCTGCGCCAAGTAAGCCTAGTGGCCTCTATGCAAAAGAAGGCTGCACGAATTGGGTACCCTGAAACACAATCAGCCAGGTCCCCATCGCCGCTGTTTCCTCCAACCTCGGCAGAATGCCGGGCGAAGATTGATCGTAGCTGCGAGCGTCAAGCAGTACGCAGGGCAACAAAAATCAGGTACCACCGGAAACAGCTGGTTAAGCAAATTCCAATCGACCTGACATCTGTCATTAACAAGGATGGAGCAGCCGAACATCAGCCACCTGCACCTGCATCTCAAAGGATTTCTGTAGAGCCAACGTCCCCGGGACATCAGTTATATATTCAGATATTGCTGCAATAGTCATCTGAGCTGCGACCCTTGTGGTCTCTGCTGCTGCAAAAACCACTAACGTGAATAGATGTAAAACAGCAAACAATAACCACTTGGCAGCATGTCCATAAAAGCGATTATCCTACCTTGTAGCTCAAAGCAAACGGATATAACTATAGTGTCCAGACTGTTGTGTGCTCAAATGTCCCTAATCTAACGCCATCATACTGCGTTGTCGGACTATCAAGACTAATGAAACTTATTGTGCATTCTGATGAGCGTCAAATCCAGACCCTGGTTCCGCGTCACCTCATCCGGAAATTGTCTATGGCCCCCCGGGGACATGACTCCCGTTGAGAACTGCTGGTCCAGATCATCGTGTATTTCTTTCTAAGCTCCAATATTTCGGGACCGGTAACCCTTCGCTAAGCTGGATCGCCAATGTTTTGCTTCGATGGTAATTACAGGTCAGAGTTCGGAGCACTTTATCTGGCAGTTTACAAGTCGGTTGTGATGTGCCGCAAGGCTCAGTTCTCGGTTTATTATTGTTTTTGGTGTTTAGTAATGTTCTCGCACAGGCAACCGCTTCAAACTTCCTACTCTCTTCCGATGACAGTAAGATTTGACGCAGGATTCAGGTGGATGATTCAGTGTGACCTAGACAAGGTGCACCGGTGATTAATCCAAAAGTTACTGCATTTCAACGTGAGTAACTGCGAGGTACTCTCCATACGACCCCAGGTCAATTACTCATACAGGCTCGGAAAGCACGTACTGCAGCAATCGTCCGTCGAACGTGATCTGGGTGTGCTTGTTCAAGATGACTTAGGTTGCTCCAAGCAATCCGAAAAAGCATCGAAGTTGGGAAATCAACAAGTCGGTCTGTTGCGACGGGCGTTCGGACAAATAGACATCTCTAATTTTCGACAGATGTTCAGCGCGTATGTCCGTCCTCATGTCGAATACTCAGTTCAGGCTTAACATGCATGGTTAAAACACGACGTTAATGCACTGGACCAGCCTCAACGTCGGGTACCTAAGAAAGTAATTTGAATGCGCAATCTTTCTTACGAGGAGAATCTGAAACGGACGGTATCACAGATTACGAAACGATCTGATAGTGGCCTACCTGATTCTGCATGATTCACCTCATCTGTGCCTCTCCTTACTGAAACGCAGCAGTAATACAAACCTGAAGGGTCACTCAGAACAGTATGGTCGTCTGTAGAGCCGCTGGACTTTCTTTTCCATTCGTGTATGCCACCCGTGGAATGCTCTCCCTGAATCGGTCGTGCCTGCACCGACACAAACACTACTTAAAAGCGGTTGGATGACGCACTCATCCACTTTTACTTTGTTACTTAGCACTATGTCTCCTTCCTATTCCTGGAGTGTACCTTGGATTTATTTTCTGTTAACCATGGATGCTGTGAAATCACGCGGCTTGCAGGACCACAACGGAACAAACGGAAAGTCCCTCTTTTCGTACTTAAAGTACTACCTGTTTTAGTTTTATTTTTCCATAACCCCACCAAACTACCCAAGGGGACTAGTAAGGCAGAACTTCTTAACACGTATAAATTCATTGTTCATTGTTCATATCCTCTACACGTATCAGAGGCGTTGTAACGGAGTCTTGCATTAATTGCGAAATTCCGGTTGTTACTTGTAGTCTTTGGTTCATTCAAATGACCTCTCATCTTGGTTGCGAGGACCACTCGTGCACCGAACCAGCCATCAAAAACCCGGACAGTTTGAGCAACCTATTTACCCTCTCCCATGTGTTTGTCTTATTAACTGTTCAATCCTCCATACACCCACATCCTTGTCCGGTGGTTCACGTCTGGTTTACACCTTCATTCCATCCCTAACGATGTTTGGCCTCGTTTTAATTTTATCTCTACATCGACAAATGACCAATACACCTGGTCCAATGTCGACTTATCTATGCCGCTGTAACTTCGTGACCACATACTCTGAGCGCTTTGCAGGTCCACCATTTGAGCACAAGCAACGGTGTTGTTTGTGTATTAACCTCTAACCCTTTCCTCATTCTGCTTTGGCTGACATAGACTGGCCAGTGGGTTTGTGAACTGTATTAGGCGAATAGATATTAGACATTCCATTTTTGGGAATGAGCTTAATAGCCATTCTTCATTCGTCCTATTTTCTACTTTTAACTGTTGTTTAAAAGCTCCGCTGTGTTAGCCCGATTGGTACACGCAAGTCATTGTTAATGGACGCTCATCTCCGTGTCCTTTTCAGCAGTACCATTTGAAAGAACAAATTCCATTGGTTTTTCTCCCATCACTGTTCTACTTGGTTATGTTAAAGGCATATTTAGTTGTCACACGATTATTGTACTAGTTTGTAATTTTTGGGTCTGCACTTCTTATTCTCCTTTGTTTCGTGACATTTGTTTAAACGCTACATTTCGTTATTCTGACTGACCGGTGACCGTCACTGTAAATGGATGTTCGCTTTACGCTGGGGTCCCATGATGCTATTTTTAAGGACATATGCGATTCGCTCTTGAATACACGGTCGCTTATTCGTCGTTGCATTTGACGTTTTCCTTCTGTTGGTTGGCTCAAGTGTAATTTACTAGCTTTTCTTCATTTTGCCTTCAAAACTATATAAGCAAATGTGATTTCATGTATACAAGTCTCTTTCTGGCTCGTCTTTGAACTTCTTCTTGCGGTCGTGGGGCAATGGCTTCAGTGGCGACACAACAAACGGTTTCTCACGTTTATCGATTTTTCACTTGTCTTCTGGCTGTCTACTTTGAGCAGTGATTGGAACAGCATTTTCCGCCACGCCCGTTGAGAGTAAAACACCGGGATCCAGAACACTTTACTTCACTGTATGTATTTTAACAGTGCCGTCGATATTACGATCCAAACCTGTTCTGAATTTGTTATTATTGGTTGTGGGTTATTCAACGTTCGACTCGTGAACGTTACAGGCATAATAGTCAAGCTGGCAAACGAAGTGTCGAATCGCAGGATAGATAGCTAGTTGTTATCTGTCAACTACGTGCTGCTAGCCTTTGTCCGCAGTAAACTTCTAAGCCATGACGGTGCGCCGGCGTTTCCAGTGGCCTAGTTCATAAGTTTTTGGCTGGTAGCGTAAAAAGTTGGTGACCAGAGATAATGGGCTCTGTTCCTGATGGCTCCGTAGGGTACACAACACTGACGCGTCCAAGGAGCAAAAATAGGCCGCAAGGTGCTTTTCCGGCTTATTGGTAGACAACTTACCTTGCAAACTACTCCCAATAAAAAGGCGAGACATTTGGATCGATGGTCACCGTACTGTTGAACGGCAGCTCATGCCCCGACATAGAAGACAGTGCTAGCAGCATACGTAGTTGCAGACGACTTCGGCGATAAGTAGGGAAAGCTCTGTCAAAGACAGCATTCTCAGTCGTTTCCGTAAAGGATGAACTTTTGCCGATTGGGTATAAGATAATCAAACAAGTGTAGAATGATTGAATTTCCAAAAGAATGAGCAGCCAATTTCCATTGACTAAAATACGTAGTTGGTGGAAATATTTGAAAGAATTCGGGATATCTTGGCATTTTATCTCATGCATCATGTCTTGCGTCTCTTCTAAATTCGTCAAGGAACCCATGTGACTGCGCTTTCCACTGCAGACTTGCTAACTTGCTATTTAGCCAGTTTAATCATGCGGTCGCTGGTTAATCCGCAAAAAAGGTGGTTATGTGTTGTATGAAATTGTTTCTAAAACGGACCGTCCTTAGGAATGTCGTCTAAACTTGGATGTGCATAGTATGATAAACTGCTAGACCGATGCACGACTTTATATAGCTCAGAGACGTAGAAAGGGGGCGGAGACAGAGGCGTCGCATGGGGGGCAAGAGGGGGCGTTCCTCTCCGGGCGGCATGGGAAATGTCCCCCCAGTAGAGGCAAAGATAACTGCAGCCTCAGTAACCGTCTGCAGATTGGATTTAAGGAACTCATGGTGATGCCTGTTGGACGATGAGAGTACTGGTCAAAAAAACTTAGAACTGAATTCGTGCACAATTTTGTTAGTTTGGACACAAGGTCGTCAGTCTTGACCCTTGCACTAAGCACAAACTGTGATTCCCGAGTGACAATCCACGATGGAAAGGGAAAGGATATTTTCTTGATAACCATTTGTTACTAATGGCTTGGGCGCTTGCAACTTTCATCGAGAGGACGCATGCCGGAAGTTACTTTATTATCCAAACAACTTACTGTTCACGATGTTATTTTTGTTAACATTCAATATGAATTCAACTGCGCTTCTGTGGTTTACAAAAAATCGCTTTCCCTTTCACACCACGGTGCCTTCACCTCTGAATTCAAGGTTACTGGGACGTGAGTAACGAAAGCGGCACTATGATGTTCTTATCTGGAAGATGATGAAATAAGACCTCGGTTTAAAACCCGACCTTCTGTTAGGAATATTCCGAATAAAGATTATGTCTTGAACAGACAAAACTGCGGGTGGCGGTCCAGTCGGTTTGTCGAAGTCCTATCACTCCCGTCGAAAGCAGTGAGGAAACGGCACGTGATCTATACTGGGAATAGATAAGATGAAGACAAGAACCTTGTGACATAGCACACGCTAATCCCTGTCCGTTGAATCACTGCTTTTGTATGGCGATTAGGGCTTAAACCGTAACACTCTTTCGTGTGTGTTAACTGATTGCTTACTTGTGATGGCCTGAGATGATTTCTATTTTATCAGTATATAATTTCTAAGAATAAAATAACAGGAGAACTTGTAAGGGAACTATGCATAACGGCGTAACTTGCTTGCTGATGGTATATTTACATCGTGGAATGTGATGCCCACCTTTCAGTCAGTAACTGTGGAGCGTGCTGGTTGTTGGCAGTCGACGATTACGTTAGGGATGCTAACTAGGTAAGCATACAACTTTACCGAAAAGCTGATTGAGCAAATAATACCCTATCATACGACAGGTCATATTGTAGAGGGGCCGCTTCCAAGAATGCCTCGGGGGAGCTCTTCGGAGCTAGCTGAGAGCGGATCGAGAAGGACGGCTATCGACGAGCCTGGGCCCGGAACTACGGAGCGGGAATATGTGGACAGCGCAATAAATCGGACAAATACGCCGCTAGCGCAGCCCACAGGACCGAGGCCGAGCCGATTGACACAGCCCAGAACAAGCGAGTCGAGAGCTCTCGAACGACTCCTGGCCGATCCAAATCGGGTGCAGAGAAGCGGAGATCGAGGCGAAAACAGGAAGGCGGATCTTCCAAGTCAGAGCTCCCGAGGCGAAAGGACTGGCTCGCCTCTAACATCCGTACCTGTGTTGCGTGGTGGGACGGAACTCTAGTCGATATTCGATGGCGCGCGCGAGACCCTCATGTGCCCATTTTCGGTGTGCAATAAACGTCTACCCCCCTGTCTTGTCGTTCTCGCTACAATATCAGGACCAATAAATCGGAGTTCGTATCTGTGTAGGCATTCGCCATCACCGAATGTTCCCGCGTCACCTAGTGAAACAAGTGAGTCGGTTTTAAACAATGAGATGAACAGGCTACACCTGTTCCGAAGCGTGAACGCAAGCTGGTAGGGGTAAGTAAAAAAATTGATGGCGTATGTCGCATGTCCCAAGAAACTTTGGAGTGAGAAAATACATCGCTCAGAGACCAAGCCCCTTCGTTTAGAAGCCAAGGTCCTTCGTTTCTCAAAAGTGCCGTCAATTCTAAACAGCAGGACACGAAAATGCATGGTGATGAGGGATGCAGCACGGCGTGCCTACAAAGTTAACCCCGACTCAGAGCAATGGGGCAATTTCCTGAGCCATCGCAACCATTGCACTACAGTTGTCCGTGAGGACAAAGCAATATAGCAATAGTGCCTAGCCAACAAGTTTCTGGTAAACAAGAAACTACTTTACAGGCATGTCAACAATCGTAAAGTAAAGCATAGCATCACTCCACTTTTCACAACAAGCGGTAGAGTACAAAGCGCTGAACAAGCAGCCAATGCCCTGCGGTTACAATGCGCCCCCATTTACGAACTCGCAGCCTTCACCTCTCACATAAGATCAAGCACAGTAGAGACTTCATGGTTTGCACATGTAATGTTCAACCCAGCAATTGTGCTAAAGAAGTTGCTCACACTGCGCGATCATAGCTGTCCGAAAGCAGACAACATTCGCCCATACTAGCTGAATCATTGTCACAGTTCTTCCAAAGATACTTCGATGAACAGCAGGTCCCCACTATGTGGAAGCGTGACATTATAACCCCAATATTTAAAGGCAGTGGCCGTTCACATCCTGCAAACTTTTGCCCAGTGACTCTCCTCCCTGTGCTCGCGAAGGTGATGGAAACGGTCGTCGAGGCTCTAATTGACAACTTGGAAAATGCAACATCTTGGCAACATAGCAGTATGGCTTCTGTCAATGCCGGTCATGCAAAACCAACTGGCTGATAGCACGAGGTAATTGGCCAGAAGTGGCTGATGGAGGAGTCGGAGGTGACGTCCTTTATATAAACTTCTCCAAAGCTTTCGACCGCCTGGGTCATCCTACTTCACAGGCTACAGAGGTACGGAATCGAAGATCCTGTTGTTGGTTGGATTGGCAACTTTCATTACCAACAGAGGCTTTAAGTGCGTGTTAGGAGATCACTCTAACCCGATTAGTGTGGAATGTGGTGCCCCACAGGGCTCTGTGCTGGGAGCACACCTTTTTCTTGTGTTTAGCAACGACCTTGGGAGAATAAGCTTACATTTTCTGTGTTTTGCTGATGATGTCAAGATATGGCCGGCGATTAACGAAAATGAAGAACACGATCTATTCCAACATGACGTGGATTGCAGGTACGATTGAGCAACGAGGAAGCTACTTCAGTTGAACGCAACTAACCGCAAGGTGATCCTTCTGGTTCACCTTCCAGTGAGCGTGTAAAAACTTGGAGACCACACCTTGCAGAAGGCCTCTCAAGAGCACGACCTGAGTATACTTGTACAGGAAGATCATGGGTGCTTAAAACAAGCATGGATGGTGTCGAGAACCGGAAATCAACAATTCGACCTTCCTCGCAGAGCGTTTGCTCGCTTTGAACCCTCAATCTTTCCCCAAAATGCCTAAAGAGTAGGTGCGACCACACGTGGAATATACTATCCAGGCAGAAACGGGATCTCGTTGCTCTCGAGACTCCTCAACGTACGGCAACCAAGAACGTCAAGAACCTCTTTCCTCTGCCATATCATATTAGACTGAAATCCCTAAGAATGTACAACAGTCCATATCGGCCTTTGCGGGAGAACCTCATAAATGTTAATCAGATTCTGAAAGACCCAAACCGCATTTGCCGTCCGCTGATGGAACTGAACCACAACACTAACCTAAGAGGTGATTCTCTGAAACTGACAAAGCAGTATATTCGGCTGGAATGCCGTATAAATTCCTTTTATCTCCGAGTGTGTCAGCCGTGGAACACTCTCCCAAATTATGTAGTTTCTGCCCACAATCTAGTGACATTTAAAAAATGTCTTGACGAAGTGTTGTCTCAGTTGCATTTCGTGTTAAAGCTTGTTGGACAGGGGGCTGGACATTGCAATCAAACGGTGTGTTCCAAACTCCCAAACAATGCATTTATCCTTCTGATACGCGAACATCTCCGCTCTTCTACATAGATCTATGTGAAGTACACCAAAGCTCTTTTCACTTTACCATAAATTTTTATTTTCGTAATATTTCCTATCCTACTGGACTTATTAAGCATTGCTATTTTACCATAATAAACCATTGCTCCATTGTTCCATACTTACAAAGCACGTGACCTTGATTTGCTGAAGCGCTTATTGCTTGCAAAGTGCGTCAATTAGTCAGACAGGTGCACCAGTGGCTGAATTTTGTGGTAAAAACTCTAATGGATCATGCGAGATCGTCAAGTTGAGGTGGAGTATGAAATGTTTACAGTCCTGACATTGTGTGGTCAATCGATACATCCGATCTGGACCTAGCTAGGCCACAAAAGCCTAGCTAGTGAGATGTACCTACATAGGCTCTAGCATTCTGCCACAGGATAAACATTTGAATGAGATTAACTGATTGACAGAGTAGCGTAAGAAGATGGCGGAAACTTGTACTCATGCGGCCCATCTGTACAAGGCATTAGTCCATAATTCTAGGATGCCAAAACTGCAGATGGTCACAAATGTCCAACTTCTTCGTTTCATCGGATTTACTTTATGACATTCGTAATCTTACGCTTATTCATATTAAACTGACCGATTAGGTCTACTGCACTCTTCTTCTCAACAACACTCTCTGTATATCATGTTTTTATCCGGATACACAATATTCAGTAGGCATTTCACCGATGCCCAGACGCACAACACTGCTCTATTCTAACCGTCAGTCCGGTTAGGTCTCATGCGGTAGGGCCTTTCATCAGCGTTCGGAGAAGCTGTCGTCCGTCCATTCTCACAATACATTGATAGGTAACTGTGCTATCTAATGCTACTTGTAATGAATCCATCTCAGGTGCACTTGGAGATTTCCTGTTACAGTGTGTAAAAAATTAAACAATTAAGGTTAATTTTTTATCCAGGGAAATTAGGCATTTTAACTGTCGCACGTTGCTACTTATGTTTCTGTATACCCATGCGGAATGCGGCCAGAATGTGAGCTTAGACGCCCCCGGAGCTGTTAAAGAAGTCAGTCCTTCATGGATAAGCGTTTGTGCCGTAAAGTCGACTCAAAGAAGATTAAAACATATACTAAAAAGAAAACGCCTTGTAGAAATTGTCCGTTCACTTCCGGAAATGGCGAACCTTGTGCGGCAATCGGTTTCCTCCTTTGACTCAACTAAACTAATGGTGAGTAAGCCACCCGAACGTCCGTTTATCCTTGTCTGGTGATCGAATCCATTATATCCGTCTTCTATTGTTTGTCTAGCTTGCTCGGTTGATCCATAAACCCACTCTGCTATGACACTCTCACCACATCCTCCCTATTTTCGTGTCCTTGCGTCTCCATATTATAAGACACTATGTACACTTTGCCATTTCTCATGTTCTTCGCTGCATCTGCCGCAATGACCTTGCCCCAAACTGTAGGGTACTCACTCCCAATCGACATTTTTTGTTTCGGTGTCGTCTCAAATGCACTAGATTTCTTCTGAACGTTTTCGTGCCAACATTTATTTCGTCTGACCTCGCACCAACTCTTGGCCATCGGGTAAAGGTTGAACCAATATTTCCTTCCTTAAGATCAGACAAGGTATTGCTCATGCACCGCGGTCGTAGTACCGTTTCTAAGTGGTCATTCATCTTTCTAGACTGTTCTGTAGTCCTTTATCTTGTAATGAAACTGGGCGTAAAAGCGTGGCAGATGCCGGCATCAGAGTTCTAGTCCTTCGGCTGCATAGGCGCTACATTGGACTCAGACCGATATCCGTTGAAGAAGCGCTGCGGTTCCCCGGTAGCATGAGGTAAGGGCCTTCGCCAGTAGCTCTAGCCTTTGATGGCAGTCGTTCAGCCTGCCGACTCCGCGTTGTGATCCGAATGACTGTGATATTGGCTGGTTTGTTCGTGCACGAATTCACACTCGGTTGCGAACGCCTGGAACGCGGCACTGGTAAACTCGGGACCACTGAGACCAGCTCCTTCGGTATTCATTGCCACGCGAACTGACATCTGAGTTTCTCGATCACTGCTCCTGTGGTCATAGTAGTAGTAAACCAATTTCAAAACAAGCACCATAGTAATCCACCGTGGGTAAGTAATGTGTCCGTTGTCACAGAATAAATCCACGGCCGCTTCAATCACGGCCGATCACGGACATCATGCAGCAGTATTGGTTTCCTGGTGTGCCGGATTTCGTGTGAACGGCACGCCTCACGATTCGAGACACAATCCCTGGTTTGATTTGCCATCCCTGGCAAGAGCATCGATCCTCTTGCACAGTTAGTGGTAAAAAACCATGCACATGAACACGATGGTGTTTTAGGATTTCGCCTCTGACAGAAGCCGAATACAGCTTTTCTTGTACAGCGAACCATCATAGACAGAGTTCATCCCGACAGTTGAAGTTGGTTGTCATTTGCTACGGCAGCTGCTTTTTTGTTTCTGGCTACCCATTTAGGATAACATCTCTCAAAGCTGCAAAAGTGCCATCTTTCCCAGTGTGACGCCTTATTTCTTTTATACCATCTTTCTTCACTACAAGTTGTTGTACTAGGTGGACAGCCTCAATCACTTCCGTTTGATGCTTGACTACCGGCAACTGAGCTCCCAACAGTGTATCCGTTATGAATATCTGTGCACCAGGTGTGTACACAATATCCACTTCTTACTTTTGAAGCTGGAGAAGCGTGTTCTGAAGACGACGAAGAACGTTGTGCAGCGGTTTGCTGGCTATAGACACAGGCGGTTTCCGATCAGTACACACAGTTATCTTACTTTCCAGAGTATAATTGTTGAAACGCCCTATGGCATAGACTACCTCGGGCATCCCCTTCTCAATCTGCGAATACCGCTGCTAGATCACTGTGTGTGTTCGGCTACGGAAATCCAATGGTTTTTCATACAGCGGGAGAACAACACTTATTCCTTTCTGGCTACTGTCACACTCTATCCCTAGAGGCTGAGCTGGATCGTACTATCCGAGTAGAGCCGTGTTGCTGATAAGATGCTTAATAGTTGCGAATGCGGTTTCCCGTTCCTTCCCCCAAACCCAATTTACTCCTTTGTGAGTTAACTTCCTGATCGGCGTCGTGATTTCAAAGCATCTAGGAATAAAACGACTCAAATAATTCACCAAGCCCTTTAATCGATCGACCCCCTTCACGCCGTTGGGAGGGAGCCCTTCTCCTATGGCTTTGCTTTTTTCCTGGATCGACCCGGATCCCCTGGGTAGTTAGTACCTGCCCATGGAAAACCCGTCTTCTTTCCGTAGCTCAATTTTCTCGCGTTTAAGTGTGATGTTCACTGTGCACAACGTTGCAAGCAGCGGTGGATATTAGCGTCATCCTCCCGTTCCGTCGAACCATAAATTGAAACCTCGCCTGGCACACATGTTACACCCACTAAATCGTCTAGCGCTTGTATCAGTCGTTTTTGGAAAAGTTCACTGGACACCTTCAAACCAAACGTTAAACGCATTTAACGGTAATGCCCAACGGTGTTGCAAAGGTGGTCAGGAAACTGGATGCTTCCTCTAGAACCACGTGCCAGAATGCCGAAGAGAGATATACCTTCGTGAAATACTTAGTTTTGGCCAGGCGCGGAAAGATGTATTCTAGGGTAGGTAGCGCACAATGCTCTTTATGCAGAGCCACATCTAACGGTTTCGTGTCAATGCACTCGCGCATTTCGCCCGTCTTATTCATAATGATTGCGATCTGACAAACCCATCTAGTTGGCTTGTCAACTTAGGTAATCACACCTTCCCTCACCTATTTGCTTAATTCAGCGGAGAATCTGTCAACTACCGTAAACGGAACTCTCCTAGCCGGCAGCGCAGTAGGTTGCATCAAAGGATTTAACGACAAGTGAGCGGTTCCCTCAACTTTTCCCAAACTCGGGCTAAACACAGAGGGATACTGGCGAATAAAATCCGTTTCCCCTGGCAAGCTTTCGCAAAAAAATTATGACTGAAAATAACAAAACCAAGAGACTAAGCTGAAACAGTGCCGAGATTTAGCGTGTGCTCCTCTTCCACGATCACAAACGCCAGTCGATTTGAGGCTCCGTGATTTAACCACTTCGATTGTAGCCCAGCCCTTCGGATGAACCCTAGGGCCAATCCACCTGCGCAAGCAATCTCGATCAGATCGGATGTACACGCCGGGATAGTGGTTGCTTAGTAGAATGTTGACAGTATGTTAAGGTACACGTCTGATAAGAATTTGGACCTCATACGAGACGGTTTGAGCACGCCTAGGATAACGGCTTGGAACGCTGGCTGAGTGAACGGATTGGCACTGACGTGATGGGGTTAGCTTAGCCCCGGGGTACGCGCTGTTGAGGCAGAAATCCCGCAGGCGTGAGAACCTTCCTAGCCACATGTATTCGGTAGACGCTGAGCCATCATAACGGACGAGGATACGCCCACGAGAGGGGGTGACGGTAGACTCGCGTTAGTGACATAGACGCGAATACTGTCAGGCTATCGACGCACACAAAAATCACGTGACCGAATCGACCCCCAACTGACGGCGAAGGGAAAGCAAGACAAATCGTCCTCTGAAGGTTCTTTTACGACCAACAAAGGGCGAATCACAGCCAATGCAATGGGTCCTTAAGTTAGTGAAATTAGCTACCGCAACGGGGTGGTAGTTTATAGAAGAACATTGTCAACATGTGCGCAGTTGTGCCGCGTCTCGCAGTGGCTGAAACCTGCTGGGTTAGAGGGGGAGGAATTGAACTACGCTTTCCACAGCCATTACACCGGAGTTTGTGGTGCGTTTCTGCGGGGATATTTAACGGGCCCGCAACACAGTATCACCTACGTCTAACTGTTATCGTACAGCTCTGGCTCCGATCAAAAGAATTGTGCAGACATATTTTTTGATCCCTTCCGAGTCAGGTTGCCAATTTAATGTACTGCATCTGAGGGTGACTTGTCACAAACGAGCACACTCACATTGGCTGAATGACAGCAGCGAGCAAAATGGTTCCTTCTTCCACGTTTGACCCATTTTCGTCCCCATAGCGGATACTAGTTGAGGCTCCTCGGGTGTCGCGGGGCTCCAAATCTGCAGACTTTATGCGCACGTTTATGGCGTTCGTGATTTGGCCCCAGGAAACCACACACAATTCTGATGCAGTTACGAGTTGTACTTGTTGGCATTGATACTTTGTCGGGGACTCACTATGGCCTATGTCAATGTATTACGGGGGCGATAAGTTGCGTTGTCGCAAAAGCCGCTATGTCGTACGCGCCGTTGTTTCGGAGAATGAGCTTGCCACGTATGAGACAGTTGCCCATACATTTACAGAAATTACAGGATCATGCCAAAACCTTCAACTCAATATACTGTAGGTCGACGGATACATTTGGGCGGCTGCTTCGCAGAAAGAATAGATAGTGCTGGCATGTCTCGTTAGTTTGGCTTTCGCAAAATTCAGTGAACATTTCTATGACCGTCTCCCACTCATGGGTATCTTTGTCATAGCACAATTTCACTAGCACACGGCGCGCGTGATCCCCTGCTGCGTGTCGGAACATGGACAAACGATACGCCATCGGTGCTCGTCCAAGCGCAGTAATGTGCAGTAATCCATCTAATCGCTCCTACATAGACGCCAATTACTTACTCAGTTCCGTTCATCCATGTTCAATGGGGCAGGCATTTGAACAAGTGGTGCTGATCCAATAAGCACCAGAGTGCGCTACCATGTTGCAGGACTCAAGCTATCATGGATAAGCGTTTACTCCGCAAAGTCAACTCAGCGAAGATTCTGGCATGTTCGACAAGCCAGACCCCTTGTAGAAATGTTCCATTCACTTCTATAAATAACGAACCATTGTGGGCCGATCAGTTTCCTCCTTTGACTCCGTTAAACTAACAGTGAGTTATCCACACAAACGATGGCCAATCCTTGTCCGGTGATCCAATCCGTTATGTCTATCTCCTATTGTTTAGCTAGCTTTCTCCTTTGAGCCATCCGTTCACTCGGATCTGACACTCCTATCACAGGAACCGTCTTACTTTCCTCTCTATTGCTAGCATTTCTGGGATGCCCCTTAGCCTAGCGAGCTTGTACATTTCGGCATAAAGTATATCCCGTCTAATTTTAGTTATGTTTGCACTTTTTCCATAAGGTTGGCTGGTTGTGCGAATTTAGCGATCGTCCATCAATTCAGCTATAGATTGCCAGTACCTTTTCGCCGAGCCAAAGACCAACACATTACGACTGCAACCATTTGACAAACTGAACTAGTGATGCTCCATTTGTAATCATCTTGATACTCCGGCTAAAACTAGTGGCCCAATGTACGTACCCAGATAACCGTAGTAGAAGCACGACAGTGCGCTCCGAGACCTCCGAACAACACTAGGAATCGTACACGTAATTAAATACACTTTGCTGGAGACACTTTCTTCGGAGTACACGTAGTGGGATGCACATCTTTCCAGCCATTCCCCAGAGCGAACACGTCACGGCAAAATTGAGCCCGACAGCTATCACACTGGCAGGTGCAAAAAGCCAGTTTGTTCCTTGGCATGCTTGAGTTTTCAGCAGCTAGTGATAATGAAACCGAAGCACACGAGTTGGAAGATTGGAAATACGTCCGTAAAACCCTTTGCATCGACCTACTCAGTTTGATATCGAGTTAACCTACCTTTTCTCGTTGCAAAGGATAAAACCTGCTGAATTTAGGACTAGTACTTCTGGGGGAACAAACAGCTTTGAATGAGCTGTATACGTCGCATAAGTTCCGCAGTAGGTTGCTTTCTGAATTACGATTAAACGCACCAGATGTCGAACTATGTCCACTGGACAATCGCGCTGACAAAACAACAGCGCACGGAACCGGCTTTATTCACAACTATGCTCCGCAATCTACGCAAGGAAGCCTGTATGCGTTGACAGGATTGTCGTTGTGCAACAAAATGCATGTGCAGGTTGGGCGGTGAATGGATCACCACAGTACCGGGGCTTGGTGTCAAACTGTTTATCGGCAAACGATCTGAAAAATATGAACTGCCGACGCCACATCGGCCGGCGCGAATTCGCTAGTTGCATTTACCCCATCCATCCCGCTTCTAGTTTCTCGGAGGCTCTCCAGCACGTAAACGTACCCGTTTGGTATGAGCGGGACAGTTCCGCAGTTCAAACCGTCGTCCGTTTTTTTTAGAAATGCTGTGCGGGACGCACTAATGTCCCAACTTGTGGTTGGAGAGCTCTGAATGTCCCGCTTTGAGTATGTAGAACGTAAGTAAAAGAAACCAAAACCAATCGGTGTTTGTGCACGCACATCATAAGATCAAAATAAGTGGGCGAGCATGGGTGGAGCAGGATAGTTACCTGCGTGAGCGGGCAACGTGGCAAGGAGATATTTTATGATAATATAAAAAGAGGGATGGAAAGCAATGACGAAAATTTTGTGTCTTTAGTGGAGAACGCCTGCATTAAGTACAGTTCAGTGGGAAGATCATGTCTGTACGAAGGTGAAAGATGTATACTGAATTGCAGAGCGATTTTGTATTCATTACGAAGACAACGCGCCATAGCGATTCGCATGTTCGATGTGACACATATAAATCCGAATTTTCCATTACTCACGGTGGCAGATCAGATATCACAAAACACCTACTATCTGATCTCCAGATGGTAGCAGTGTATGCGGTAGCATCTTCTACCCCTGTAACTAATTATTTCCCATCAGCAACATTTGGAATCACAAAAGCCATGTTAACAACCGCAGAAGGCACCTTCGCTTATCACGCCGTATTTCATAAATACAGTTTCCGCTTCATGAATTACATCAGCAAGTTGGTAGATAAATTGTTTGAGCCGAAGTTTGCTTGTGCTAGCACCAAATGTGGCAATAATAATAATAATAATAATAACTAATATCCTGTTCCCATTTGTCAGAGACCAACTTCAAGAAAAATCGAAGAAATCAAAATATATGTCAATATTTACAGACGCCTCAAACCACAAGGAAGTAAAGGTGTTCCCACTCCTTGTAATATATTTTGTGCCGTCCACGGGTAGTGAAGTGAATTTATCACATCGGCTGTCACTTACCGATGACAACACATGGGACAGCGTTTGGGCAATTGTACCGAATGCGTTGGAACAAAATAATATGACCAGAAAATCGGTGAGGATTTGTGCTCATCATCAACACGAATTTCGGTGGCTTTCAGAGAACAGGACAAAACAATATATTTGCGAAAAGGAAATCTTCGATCGGAGAAAAATTAGTAGGCATCGGTTGCGTTGACCACATTGTCGATAACATATTGCGAACGGCAGGTGACTCTTTTCCTATGGATATTAAAAAAAGTTGTAGTGAAAATATATTCTGACTTGCACATTTACACTGTTTGTGTTGAGGAACTAAAAGAAGGCTGTGACTCTATAATGGTAGAGTACCAACGCTTTCTAGGAGACGGGAAAAACAGATGGCTTTCACTCATTCCAGCAGTGCAGAGAACCATGAAGCTCTGCACAGCATTCAAATCCTATTTGGCTTGACAGAAGTGTCTTACAGTAGTACAATGTATTTTTTGAAAATCCCTGCGCTGAGCTGTGGCCCTTCTGTACATACAACATCTCTGCCATTTTTCACTCTACTGTAATTAAATTTGTGGAACGAGATATTCTGGCAGTGGAAGTGTTGTCTGTAATGTACGAACTCTTGTAGAAGCGCACGGACAGGAGCAGAAACAGCTTGTTCTAAACGAGGTGAAGCTCCGAAATGACCAACAAAACAAGCGAGTCTTATCATAAATACAGATGTGATGAATGTTATCACCAGCTTCCACGACAATTGAGTCGATTATCTACAGTAAAGAATGAACCAGTTTCAGTTGGATGGCCTTTAAGCAACCACCGTCCTTGGATAAATTTTGGATCTAAACTCCCAGGCATGGATATGGATGACAACGAGCCGTTTGAGGAACTTCACAACGTGTGTAAGTCTACAGCAGCCGGTCGAATTTCCGATTGGAACTGTAAACTACTAAAGGTTGACATGCAGTGGGCAGAAGGGTTTTCCCATTTCCCGGCCAACTCGGTCAAATGTGGACAAATACGAAAACTGATTAAATTTATTTCCTGTCTGGAAGAATATTCTCCCACATGAACACTGTATGGACAAGGAAGAGAACGCAGCTTAGCTTCCAAACACTGAAAGCGATGCTTATTGTGGAATGCACTTTTGAGGGCACGAGTACTGGGTATCCCTGTGAACGATTTCATGACATGCTGATGCGGCGCCAAATCTACTAAGTAGAATACATGCATCTGAGAAGTATTGCTCTACAACTGTGGTTCCAGATGACACAATATCAAGCAGCATATCTTCAGTTGGGCAGTCATTCTGCCGACGAATGAGGTTAGTACTCTTGTTAATGCAGTGAAAAAACACACGTGGATGTTTAGCTTTTCAATATTTTTTGTACAATCTGCATATGCCGCTTTCGACGTGCAAAATTTCTGGCAGCGTCCTGCTTTGGACCCCGAAAAATCTAGCCACCTTAGCCATGGGTGCTGTTTCTTCGTGGGCTCTCTCAGATTGGGAGCACAGTGTTCCAAAGTGTACGTAGCACGAATCGCTTTCCGGACCAATTCTCACCGGTGCATGCAGACAGTTGGTCAGCAAATTAGTTCTTCGGCTTTTACCCGTCACTTGACTGAATGTTTTACTTTCTAGCCTGTTGCCACATCAAGCGGACATGGTTACGATGTGAGATAAAAGATGCCAAGATCCCATTAACAGGTGTGTCACTTGTTCGTAATGACCTAGCCCACAAAGGTGGTGGGGTAGCGCTCAAGTGCAAATCCATATATAAAGCCCAGTGTGAAGTGTTAAATCCCATTTGGTGCCGTCTACTGTTACCAGGCACTGAAGTTTCCCTCGTGGTCATCTTTCACCGCCACACACTTAAAATAAACATCAACTTAGCGTCTGCATTGAGGCAGATGGTGCGCAAGAAGTACAGCAACATTCTCAACGTCGGCGATGCCAACTTCCTTGTATATACAAAGCCATCACAGGAGGACAATTCAAGACTGGCCTGAAAGTTCAAATCTCTAAGCATCAGCTCTATGAGTAGTTCTCTTCACCCCCATGTTCACGGAGACCAAAATAGCTATCTCTGGTGAGTCAGAAATTCACTAACTAAGAAGTCATAACCGAAGGGGTGAACATAGGCATTCCTCTAGGCCACAGTAAAAACGCAACCATACTCCCCAAGTAGATATACTAAGCAAAATATCCCAGGGCGAGTTCCAATGGGACGCGAATCATTGTGTTGTTACACCACAACTCGATTGTTTGAGGCGGCCACCTGAAGGTCTCTAACCAAGGTTGCACCGGATGCTCTGGGGAAATTTTCGTCTGCAAGTTTAACGGTGACCGAAGGACTAAAGCTTGCTCGAAAAAAATACGTGAAAATCGCGCACAGCAAGCTCTAACAGATATAAATGCTCACAGGAACAATGTCCACATGGAATTTCCCCTCGACATTACGGGAGAAAGGATAACCCGAGCGACTGATAACATGACACGTGAACTCAAGACATAAGGAGAAACCATTAACCTATGTCCCTAAGAAAAAGATGTTCATTAAGTTTCCATTTCAAAGAAAGCAAGTCGACAGCAAATGTCGGTATCGTCTCCGCCATTCCAGTAGGAAATGTTATAATGCAGCTAAACTAGTGGTATGGCACCAGACAAGAAGGTTACTATGCAAATCCAACCTAGGCAGACCAGACTGTCAAGTTAGCGCTTCATGTGTCTATTTGTTTCACTGTACTTACGGTAGCAAGTACGTTGGCCGAACTGACAGAAGGCTGTCTGCAAAGATCGCAAAGCACTTTCCTAGTAACATGGTTGCGAATGTTCCCAAGCTGCCTAGCAGTTCTATTGCTCGTCACATTCTTGATTGCTGTGTGTTCCAAAACCCACGAGGATAGTTCAGCGTAATTAACAAAGAAAGAATACCACAGACGGAAAATGGTCCACACGGATAAATGGTCACCTAAAGTCCCTAACATCGGTGTTTTGGCAAATGCATCACATTTGACAATAGTATCTATTTGTGTCACTAAAAAGCTATCAGTTTTGACCTTTGCCTCTAACAACTGCAGAAATATGTTCTGCAGCTATGCATTGTTACAATAACACTACTGCGCGCCCGTTCGATCGCTTGGCACGTACCGCAATGCGCTAGGTGCCAAAGCCAGCGCGATTCATTTAGAATACAACTGAGAGAGCATTGTTTATCTACTGCTGTTTACCGAGGCCTCTATGAATCAGCGGCTGTAACCCATTGTTTAAACAAACCGAGTTTGTGGCTAGCCTTTTCCTTGTGACCGCGTCCCTACAAATATTTGTCAGCTAGTGTCCTGTTATTTTTTCTTCTTCATCGCACTCAGTAACCGTAACCGTGTTCTGCTACTGGCTTTATGATATCCAAGAGCACTTAATTAAGTTGAACACACTTCACATTGGCTCTGTTTCCTATACACTTGTTAACCTCAACCTGCAAAACCAGTCAAAGGTGATTTGACGCCTGCCAGCGTCACCCACTCGCCAAGCTCACCAAGAAAAGGGTAGCCACGAAATCGGTCTGTTTAGACCAGTGGTTCTCAACCATTTTGAGCTTGTTACCCATGAAGTGGGCTCACTATGAACAATTACCACCAACACATTTTAGTTTGCTTTAAATTATGGAAAACTAATACTATTTGTAATTGCTTTATCATTTAAATAAGGGAAACATCTTTTTTGAACAATTCTTATAATATCAAGTGATGATGTACGTAAAAGGGACGGTTGCTATTGCTTAGTTTCAACAAGTTCTGGTATATTTTATGTGCTTTCGGTCAGTGCACATCATGTCGTGTTCACTTCGATTCCTTGCTTTGGTCTGTGATCCCAGCTCAAAGATGTACAGATGACAGTAGCTTCTCCTTTGTTTCAAACATCTCTTCTGATTCCGTCCTGGATGACAGGTTCCCATCACAACTCTGTATCGATAGGTCCTGAAAGCTAATCAACTGTTTCGTCTCTTCTACATTTATAAATAGTTGGTCACACTTTTATCTGGTCCGTTGACCTGTGTTCCCACCTTAGTTTTCACCCAACGCTGTACTTCGACCCGGCGAACGACTACGGGACTCAAAAGAACAACGATTGACGAGCGAGCCGATAGATGCGCAGTCTAGTTGCGTTGTTTTGCATGATAGTGATCACAGTTCAGGTAATAAAACTTTTTAATGGATATTGTCTACCTCACTAACCACTCACTAATGATTAGTTATTGTCGTCTAATCAGTTGTAATAAGGAAGTTAGTTGATAGTTTTGATACAGATGATTTTGTTCTTACTTTTGTTTGGTGACAGACTGATGACCCAATCCTCGTTCTTATATTCCCCACACATAAAATTCCATGTTACATTCTTGGGGGTAATTACCCCCAGATTGAGAACCCGTGGTTGAAACAATGTGGGTTGTACCTGCCGATTGCTAGATGCTTGTGTTTCCGCAGTTTTTTTAGGCAAAGCTAAAAAGGGATATCTTGAGAGTAGCACAAATAAAAGATTTCGTCAATTGGGGCGAATTTGCCAATGTGCGGATACGTGTGAACTTTCAGTGGCCAATTTTCCGAGTGGGGTTTTTGGTGTGAAGATTATTCTACTTGGGCGTTTCTGTCTATGAAATTTTGCTGTGCGCAATTTTCGCGTTTGTTTCAGTAGTACATCTTGTGTGCAGCACAGTACCAAGACGCACCGAATTTGCATACGCTGACGCAAAGAGTGTCACTTCGCTTCTCATCCACCTCGGTATCTATATACGTGAAAGAGTGCACCTGCGTCAACACTAGTCCTGACAACACACCCGTTAGGCACAGTAACCCAGTTCAAGATGTGCTGCAAACGGTTGGGTGAATATCAAAACATTAGAGAGGGCGTGTCGTCTAACCTAAGTAATGGTGAGACAGACTGGTAGCTCTGGTTGACTTGTTAGACCCGCTTAGGTTGTGAATGTCAATGACGAATATATGTGGTACCAGCTAGATGAGTGCATCCAGTTCATCCCCACTTCTCTGACAGAGTTCATACGGATAAAACTAAGGTCCATCCTGACAGCTGTACGGACCACAGAATTCTGCTGCCATCTTTTGTGGCCGATTCATCACCACGTCACTACTCATATTACATTGCATTGCTAAAACACAGAAACTCTCTTCTCATTGGTTGTATAAACTCCAGATAGTTAAAATTGATTATTTTGTATGTCGACTAGGTTACCCGTTAAAAAGAACGGATACAGATCCTGCTTATATCTGTTGCACACTTGATAAACAATTTAGCGTCGCGAGGCAAAGATAAAGCTTCCTATTCAGATCACATCTCCATTCCGCACCTATTCCCGATTGATTACATTAATAGTGCAACTGAGTTGCTCCCTAAGACTCTAATTTGCATCCGCACGCCAATTAAACATCATGGTTAACGCATTTGAATTGCACCCAGTATCATTCCGACATACAAAGCGCGCACAGTGACGTTTGAAACGAGCTACTCCAAAACAGCCAGTGACGGTAGGTGTAATAAACCTTACATGCACGTAGGAGTTTGTGGTGTGCGGTGAAGACGCGTGGGCGGTCTAGCCTCCAGCCAGCCACAGTGCCTAATCTGAAGATAGTCCCACGCAGGTTAGGGACACCAGGTTGTCCAAACACGTGGTGCGACTGGGTGGAGGGTTCAGTGTGGGTAGGTGAACCACAATCTACGTAAAGCATGTCTTGCGAACGGCACAACATGGGTGTGGAGGCCGCGAAGACTGTAGTGCGATCTTATGGTTAGTTCGGCACTGACGTAGCCCAAGGTTTTGGACGACCTAATAACGCTGGGGCATACTACGGTACTGTATCCGGATAGCGAGGCAGTCACAGGACCATGGCTGCGAATGACGGGGTCGGTGTGGCGGGTTTATGAGTAATGCAACAAAAGGTGCCTGCATAACCGAAATACAGGTTGGAAAGTGGCCGCCTTAAGTTATAGAGAGCCGTCTTGATTGGCGGTCTGCTGAGAGGGCTAGTGCCGAAATACGACTGTGGCAATTTTGTTACAAGGCGAGTTGGCCCTGCTTTGTTACAGCAGGCGTAGCTTACCATCATGATGGATGAAGTACACCGACTTGATCGTCCCTGAATCAAATGAGATATTACGATCAGCAGCTTACATCGATTGATCTGTGCACACATGCATGGGCGGACTGGTGCGGATCGAACGTAAGGGCAAGTGGGTTCGCAAGTCGTTGCACATCAACTGAATTCGTATCGCGTACCCAGTTGTGTATAATATTCGCAAATGGGAGTCACTCCATTGTTGCTCGGCATCTTTGTCTGGCCATTTCACCGCCTCTTTTTCAGCAAAGATACTTGGCCGACACAGCATATAGGTGAGCAACACCTCAGTTCCTTTCTACGGTAGTCGTACCTGCAAAGCCCACAATTCCGCGAGGTCGATAATACTCAATTTCCTACCTAACGGCCTGTGTACACGTAGTTCACAATCGCAGATGGCAGTACAAAGGTGGATAATGGGTCAAGTAGATAACGCTTGACATGTCCCGTAGGATGGCCGTTTTGAAGAAAGTTTAAATAATGAACGTACTAATAAAATGGAGTGTGACATGGTGATTTAGCAGAGATATTTACATGGTAACTGGTATGCGTCCAGTTACTTGCAACTAATCCCTCGCCATAATTTACATCTTCGGCAAGAAGCGGGAAATTCGAGCACATAATTTTATACACGAAATCCCCTTTATAATTCCAACTAAGAACATCAGAACACGAAGATCGTAGGATGACACTGTTAGGACGAGCTAACAGCGCTCGGGCAGATTCAGTGTGTCCGAATACCAAGACAGTCACAGGTGTATGACTGCGAATGATCGGGGTCTGGGGTGACAAAGTGTTATGGTGTGCTTGTGAACAAAACGACTTAAGGGGCCTCATTGATGGGATGGTCACCCTCGTAACGTTGACTCTAGCGGTGAGGTTGAATCCAGTAGCACGCTTAAGTGCATGAAGCGGTCGTGTCAATAGATCAATGGATTTATCACTGTTAAATAGCAAATGTTCACATTTCCCGCAGGCAATGTGTGAAACAGAATCTGAATGTATAAGCGAAAACAATGGTAGCACACATCGGTGAACTCATCGAACTTTCACTGGTGTACGTATCTTTTTTAGGTCGGGATGTGTCGCAGTAACATTGGTTAAGCCTAGTAGTGCATGTATTATAATGCTTCATCAAGTGGAGTTTCGAATTCAGTCAATGCAGATGCGGAGATGACAGAAATCGGGAGAGCGCTGCACTACTGGGACACACGAAATGAGCAAATATTCCGATGGCATTCCAGCTGGCTGTACTGTGTGGCTAACTTCAAGTGATGGCCTCGAAGTGCGGAGTTGTGAATTAATTTCAGTAAGTACCGACGTGTGTGTTTTGGATCCTTTGGGATCTGAAACATCAAAAGATGGTCACCGCGCATACGACGATATTGACCACCGAAAACTCCCTGGGTCTGTAGTCTACGCTGGCAAGGGAGATGAGTTAGGCCCTTAACATTTGTTGTTGCTGTACTTTGTGGAGTCGCAAGAGCAGCAAGATCATGCTTTTGACAGGGGGTGCCAGACCTGGATGATTTATTCAAATGTGACCTTACGCAACCGTTGAGCATTTGTGAAATGATGAACAATGAACAGTGATTTATAACGGATAAAAAAGCAGGTGCCTGACATGTCCCGTAGGGTGTATAGCGTGACAAAAAAAGATAGCGAAGGGATAGTGGATTTTTCAGTTCGGGCGCTTGCAGATGTAACTGCACTGTCGTATAAAGGGAGTTTAAAATGAGAATGTACGCACACAAAGTAACAGGGGAGTGGTTATTGTTCACATCATCGGCGAGGAAAATAAAGAAGATAGCAAAGACAACGCTTACTCGTGTGAAACTATCTTGGGTCGACAGGATACAGAAATCCAGTTTCTATAGTAGTAGCGTGAATCAAATTTCGTACAAGGCTTTTGGAGTGACTCATTCTCGAGTAGGGTTATGGCACTATCCACTGTCTGTTGTGAATTAGTGCCAGCATCTGGTGGTCATGAGCTATAGCACGTAGTGTAAATGTGACAGGGTATCGTCAAGGCGTTTTTTGCAAAGGGATAGGGTGGGTGCATTAATTACATGTTCCGGGAGGGCGTTCCAAGGCTGTGCCACTCGAAGGGAGAAATAGTTTAGCCGACATTCCAGGCGGCTGTACTGCGTGACTAACTTAAACTGGTGACCTCTTAGCGAGGTGTTTTGACTGAGTATTAGAAGGGAATGGTGGGATCACACCAGCCAAACACTCTCAGCAAGAAACCTAAGTGCTCCTTGGCTGTTTTTGCTGCTTTTTCGGCCTCTTTTGAGCAATCGAGATGGGCCCGAATGACCACTTTAAGATCATTTTCACAAAACACGCGTTTCGAAAGGTGTTCTCCAAGCCGATATGCGCAAGTTCTCTGATGGTGTGTGTCAGTACTCGAAATTTGGAAGCATTGAATTCAAGCGTGTTCTGAACTGACCAATCGTGAGCCCTGCAGAGATCACCTTGTAGTGTCATGTGGTTGTTTACCGTTCTGATAATACACCAGATTTTGAGATCTTCCGCGAAGTGTAAAACGTGTGAATCCATCACTTCCACGTGGCCGTTAATGAAGACGAGGATAAGCGTTGGTCCTAGAACCGAGCCACAATGCACCTCTATCTGGTCACATAAAAGGCTACGGACTCCCACATTTAGGTGACATCAAAGCAGAGATGTACGCATCCAACCAAGGATGAGGTCGCCGATCTCACAGCTTTGAAGCTTGAGAAAGAGGATGTTATGCTCAAGATGATTAAATGCTTTCGAGCAATTGAGGTACAGAGCTTCAAATCCATCCTGGGGATCAACAGATTCCGTCCAGCTGGCACGGGCTAACAAGACGTTCGGTTTCGGCGGAAACCATGTTGCTCCGGTATGATTATATTGCATCTTTCCAAGTATCCCATGATGACCTCTGTAATAGAGGACTACATGACCTTGTAAAGAACAGGGAGAAGTTATCCGGCGGTAGTGGACCAGTTCAGTGCGGTTCTTAATCACAAAGCTTGTGCGAACACATATATATGTAAAGCAACTGGGTGACTATTGTATGTGAGAACACAGAAACACAAAGGACACAGTTATAATGTGTACCCACGACGAAGTCACTGGTTTGCTTGATAACATGGATATTTATTCACATACACGAGTCACGTGCATGACCAGGCGAACCGTGGCTCATGATAACCAATTACAACAATCCTCCACCGCCAGATTAAGAGTATGCAGCTTCTTCGTGTTCTACTTTGCGCTTCTCGCGAAGTGATCGCCACACCTGTATAGGTTGCTTAGCCTGGTCTTCATTTGGCAACGCTTCTAGCGCTATTCTCAGGGGTGCAGGTGATGGGCAATTTACTTGTTTCTCTGCAGGACTCACAGACTGTCATCGCACTTAGTCCAAGTGACGTTGAAGTATTTGCCCATCTCCCAATTCCGCTTCCACTGCAATACTTCTTGTGGGTCTCGTAATCCCTCAGATCCGAGTTCTACCCGTTGGCCTCAGGTTAACATACACCCTGTCGCCTGCCTGAACCACACGATTCTTCGTTTTTATGTCGTAGCGTTACTTCATCACACACTGGCGTTTACCGACCGTTCGACGCAGATTGGGTTTAATCAGAGGCAAACGAGTGCGCAGACGCCATTCCACCGGAAGCTAACATAGTGAATGACTTATTTTCTTGACAGCTAGCACACAATTGTACGAGTTGTTCTATCTCTTGATTGACTTCCGGCCACCAGATTTAGTTACGTGCCAGTGCCTTCAGCTTTGAATTTTCCTGCTGACCCGTCTGAATTTCCGAAAGGATTGTTTGACGATACCGTTTGGGGACAATGACTTGAGAGCCCCAAAGTATGCAACCGTCCTCGAAGCTTAATTCATCTCTTCGAGTGCGAAATGTTCTTAGACTTTAATCTACCCGGTCTGGCCAACAAGTTAGTATATAATCGCGCACCTTCGACACTTCCGCGTCACTCCTCGTTTCCGATATTATTTCTGCTGCTGTCCGACGAATCATCCAACCAAGAGAGTATCGGCACAATGATTCTCCTTCCTGGGGAGATATTTTTGTTGATACTCATATCCGTCGAGTAGTAGAGTCCAACGAAGCATCTGGAGCAATGCCATTTGGGGTATCGCGTTTGATTTACCCAGAATTCCCAGTAATGGCTTGTGGTCTGTGTGTACTTTCAGTCTCTGCTCGAATAGGTATTGCTGAAATCGCACAACCCCCAAAAGGATCACCAAAGCCTTCTTATCAAGTTGAGCGTAACTTCGTTAGGTCTGCGATAAGGTCAGAGGCAAATGTAACTGGTTTGTTTATTGAACTTGTTTACTCCATTCGAGTCAGGTTGTAACAGTGCAGCTCCGACTCCGTACGGTGATGCAGCACATGTCAGCGTCGTGTACTTTTCGGGGTCGAAGTAGGCCAAAACCGTGGATTGGCCAATGCACTTTTAGCTTGACAAAACGTCAATTCCTCCGTCTCAGACCACATCCACTGAGTGTCCTTGCATAACAAACGTTGCAACGGGTGTACCACTGTGGTTGATTACCGAACAAAGCTTTAGTGATTTTACGTTCCCAAGAACGACCACAACTCGTGTTGATTTCCTGGTTATGGTGCCTCAAGGATAGGCCGGATTTTCTCCACAATGGTCTTCAGCCCCTCAGTATTTAAACGGAAACCAACATAATCAACGAAAGAAACAAAGAGTACGCATTTTTCACGTTTCAGCCTCAAACCGTTCTCCTTCAGGCGGTCCGGAATAACTCGCAGTTTGTAGATGTTCGTCAATTGTCCCTCCCGTAACCAATATGTCGTCTAGGTATACGAAAGATTTAGGAAACTCTGTTATGATGTTATCTATTGTTCGCTAGAAAATGGCCGGAGCCGAATGTAGGCCAAATGGTAGTCTGTTGTACCTGAACAAACCGCGATGTGTACTGATTGTGATTAGTGTTTTAGTGTCTTCGTGTAGTACGAGCTGCTGATAAGCATGCGCGAGATCCAAGATGGAAAAATACCTGCTGTACCAGCAGGTTCTCCTACGCTACTCTACGCTATTGCATGCCACTCAACTACGCACTGATGATGTCACCTTGATTGGTGACGAAATGTTTGCAACAAAATTGCCAGGCTCAGCGAACAGTTCAACAGCCACTCGTGCATATTGCTGGAACAATGTTTGTATCTCCGATGGTAAGGAAAGATTGTCTATCTGCAGAACTAGTAGTTGACTGATCTAGTCGCGGTCCAGTAGCTTTTGACCCTCTCCGAGTGCGATGTAAATGGTTCCTCGGGTTGTTGCTCTTCCGTATGACACCTCAACATTATGCACCCCCAGCAGTTTCACTCCACCACTCCTATATGTACGCAATCGCAGAGGCGCCCGACAGAGTTTGGTGTGGCTCGTTAGAGCCAATCTCTATGACGACGTTCTTTTGTTGCATATCGTTACTGCACTGCGCGTGTCAATTTCGAACTGTGCCGGAATGTGGTTAACACAACGCTGCATGTGAAATAGCGGTTGTGCACTTGGGGCAGTTGTGTTAAATAGATATTCCTGTGGTTCACCAGTAACAAGTTAGCTTTTGACTAGCGGAGAACATGGGTTTGTACTGGACCGACATATACGGTCCACGTGTCCACGTTGCTGGCATTTGTTACAAACTGTCTGTGTATGTTTGCTTTCACTGGGATGACTGTGTCGCAAGCCGCAGCGATAACAGTTGAACATGCTTGTGATGCTTTTATCAACTTTGTTGACTTCGGCAGTGACATTTTCAGCAAATGGCTTGAAATTAAGTCGTAAATACTGTGGTAACTGGCTCTTACTTTCAGCAGCCTCCATGACCGTCGCAACATCGTAGGCACTTTCCAATGTCAATGCGTTAACGGCGAACAGGCAGCACTGAATGCGAACATTTTTCACGCTGACCACCAGACGATCCCGGATCATATCGATTCGGTAGTTAACGAAATCACAATATTCTTCCAACTTCCGATGCTCGGAAACGTAGGAAGCAACTGACTCCCTCTCACTCTGGACTCGGGTACTGAATTTAAATCGCTGCACAAAACTGGTGCTTTTGGATCATAGTGATTGGAAACCAGTGTGACCAGTTCAGTAAATAGTTTGGTGCATGACAAATCGGGAGTCATCCAACTGCGAATTAACCGCATGTTTTTGGGCCACAGATACTCAGTAGGCTATTCACTTTACGGTTTCTACTGATGATTTCATTAGCGGCGAAAAAACAGTTCAAACGCTCGATGTAATGGTTCCAGGAACCGGATCCCTCAGTGTACTCTTCCAATTTTCCCATGGCCATGGGTTCGATAAGCCGTCGCCAGTGTTGTGCGTAAGAACACGGAAACGCAATGGACACAGCTGTAATGTGCATACACGACCAATCATTGGTTCTCGTGATAACATGGACATTTATTCACACACATGAGTCACGTGCATGACCACAGACCGTAACTCGTGATAACCAAGCATAACAGTGACTTTCAGCTTGCTGTGCTCAGAATGGCACAAAAACCACCCATACACGCCGCTCAGTGGAGGCCAAGTGGAGGTCAATACTGAAGGCTTATGAGGAGGGAAACAACTGGGAGCAACTTGTTTGTATACTAAGCGTCAACCCAAAAACCGGCCGCAGTTGGTTACGAAGAATGGAATCAATCGAACAAAGGGCGAAGCATGGTGGGGGCGACAAAGATCTCTGGTAGAAAGCCACGTTGTTTGCCTGGTAGAATGAGTATCGTTGGACCTCACGGTCACTCTCCAAACACCACCTGCGGTTGAAAGCTGGGTTAATGCTTGAGGTGAGCGTTAGCACAATAGCGCGACACTTGGACAGGAGTCTGATAGCAATGAAGAAATTGCACGCAGTTCCAGAATCCACAAGCACATAAAAGAAAAAATGGCGACGAAAATCCTATGTTTACAGAAGAGTAGTAGGAGGAGTAAAGGTATGAATCAATAACAACTAGACTCACTCAGACAGCCATCACACTCGCGGAAAACCACTGTACGGTAGTTTCATCTATTCGGGAATCGTACCACAGTGGTCTTAACCACGGACAGTTGGGTTGCGGGTTCGAGCACTACGAGGGCCGGATGGAATGCGCACTGCTGACACTTCCCGACAATTCTCTATCTAAGCATTGCTGTAGTCGGAGGTCGAAGGGAGAGGAGCGGTGTTGATTGATGAGATAAATTGCACTCTCTTGCGCTCACAACAAAGGCTGTTTACCGCGTGCAAGTCGTGCGCTGTGTCAAGTGCCCAACACTCGAAGACAGAACCTTCACCTGCTTGGAGCACTGACGACCGAAGACTTGATAGAGTATACTATCGTGAGAGGAAGTTACAACAAACAAAGGTGTGCGCAGTGGTTGCGTGGACTGATAGATGCCAGAAGTTCATTTTGTCGAAAACTGCCTCCTGATCTGCTATAATGCGCCATGCCACACGAAACTGGAACGCTTATACGTGGAGCAGTCGTACCGTTCGGACACCCGACTGCGCCTTCCTCCATATTCTCCATCAACCAACACAATTTGAAGCAGCATAAAAGCATAATTAAAGCAAGGTATCAGGCAGAGATATTCCGAGATGCCTCAGGGAGATCCTGGGGATATTGCAATACCGAGTGGATAATGCGTTTCATGGAACGAATATTGTCAGAGGCATAAGCCTGTTGGACGTCTCAGCACTGCCAGCACATGGTGGATCATGTGAGGAGGAATGAGGCTCGCGCAATGCACTGTACTGCTTTGTAAATGGCTCCCATTTTGTTGATATAAATGCAGATAATTTGAACTGGTGTCGTTATTGCTATGCATCGAAAAGCCATTGATTCGACTTGCAGGTATGAACGATAGTGTTCAGGCTAAGTACTGTCGCGGAGCGTTCCCTTAAGTTTTGCGGGGTAACCAGAGGGTATCCATATGATTCTTGGTAATCAGGACTACACTGCTGCTAATGAGGACAGGTCATGTGTTGTAACATGCTGTAGTGTCGCGAGTTGATGGTACATAGTTGTAATCACGAAAAGGAATACCGTGCACAAAAAAGGAAGAGTCATTTTGTTGATCTCTAGGTTAGGCATTATTGCAGAAATCTTGGTGTTGCATAATGCCGTAGGTTACATATGGCCGCGTGAGGACAGACACAGTGATATACGCTAAGGCAACGCGTCGGATGTAAGTCACTGATCCATATCGGAACCCGAAATCGATGTTTATCAATATTGTCAAGCATTTCAGAGGGCTATGCGGTCCACTGCGTTCGATTCAATGCCTAAGTTGTGCCAATGTATGCGTCGTCCGCTGTATGAGTCGTCCGCTAATTAATAGCGGTGCAGCGTTCAGAGAATAAGAACCACTCAAGCGACCGAAATATGTCATCTCGATCGCCTACATATTAACCACCCCTCCACCACTCCAAAGCAAGCATCTTATGGCGAGTGCAGTGCTTCACCTTTACCTTGAGCTGCATAGTATGGGGTACTGCGTTCGGTAGACGGTGCACAGATCTTTCGCGACATACACGTCTAAAAATAAGAATGTCACAATTGCATCACGGCATTAGCCCTCTCAGCAGGGTGCTGCGCATGACGCTTCTCACTTACCCATTTGGCCACCTGTCAACTCAAAGTTCAGTGACAAGTTGCGCAGGCCCCTTAGGTCTTTTTGTTCACAAGCACACCATAACACTTTGTCACCCCAGACCCCGATCATTCGCAGTCATACACCTGTGACTGTCTTGGTGTTCGGACACACTGAATCTGCCTGAGCGCTGTTAGCTCGTCCTAACAGTGTCATCCTACGATCTTCGTGTTCTGATGTTCTTATTTGGAATTATAAAGGGGATTTCGTGTATAAAATTATGTGCTCGAATTTCCCGCTTCGTGCCGAAGATGTAAATTATGGCGAGCGATTAGTTGCAACCAACTGGACCCATACCAGTTATCATGTAAATATCTCTGCTAAATCACCATGTCACACTCCATTTTATTAGTACGTTCATTATTTAAACTTTCTTCAAAACGGCCATCCTACGGGACATGTCAAGCGTTATCTACTTGACCCATTATCCACCTCTGTACTGCCATCTGCGATTGTGAACTACGTGTACACAGGCCGTTAGGTAGGAAATTGAGTATTATCGACCTCGCGGAATTGTGGGCTTTGCAGGTACGACTACCGTAGAAAGGAACTGAGGTGTTGCTCACCTATATGCTGTGTCGGCCAAGTATCTTTGCTGAAAAAGAGGCGGTGAAATGGCCAGACAAAGATGCCGAGCAACAATGGAGTGACTCCCATTTGCGAATATTATACACAACTGGGTACGCGATACGAATTCAGTTGATGTGCAACGACTTGCGAACCCACTTGCCCTTACGTTCGATCCGCACCAGTCCGCCCATGCATGTGTGCACAGATCAATCGATGTAAGCTGCTGATCGTAGTATCTCATTTGATTCAGGGACGATCAAGTCGGTGTACTTCATCCATCATGATGGTAAGCTACGCCTGCTGTAACAAAGCAGGGCCAACTCGCCTTGTAACAAAATTGCCACAGTCGTATTTCGGCACTAGCCCTCTCAGCAGACCGCCAATCAAGACGGCTCTCTATAACTTAAGGCGGCCACTTTCCAACCTGTATTTCGGTTATGCAGGCACCTTTTGTTGCATTACTCACAAACCCGCCACACCGACCCCGTCATTCGCAGCCATGGTCCTGTGACTGCATCGCTATCCGGATACAGTACCGTTTGATACAGTACAGTTTGATGATTTGGGCCCGCCAGGATGTAATTCCTTTAAAGAAGTTTTGGTGTTCTCGTTTGCACATGGAGTTACCAAATGAATGTGTTTACTGCAGGATAGATATTGTAGCAACCCGAAAGATATTTCTTGTTTTATATGCAAAGTAGTTACTCAATCGTATATTATTGGTTTTTGTTTTAATGCTTACCCTACGGTTATTTTATCTACTTCCTGCTCATCACCTGTGTCCACGGTGATTTCCGATAATGACATACACTGTCGTCGCTTCTTCCGTTTTTCGTCCGATTGTAGCCTTCCTCGAATACAAACCGTTGTGTCCGTTCTTCCGGTTTTCTGGTATGCGCACCAGAACACACTCGAACTAATATATAATAGTCCTACAAATGGGTGACCCCGATTCACACGCGTGAATTTTCAAAGTTTTTGGTCGTTTGGTTTCCGGAGTGTTCATTCCAAGTTGTTTTTCCCTAATCCCTAGTGGATTATTTATTGTCTACTTGTTTTTAAACTTTACTCGTATTACCCGTATACCATGTATCATGCTGATGTAAAACCTGAGTCGGGCGGTAACATGAATTTGCTCACATTGGCTATTCCGGATTTTATGGCACACAAAACTAGCATCCGGTTTGCCATTTTGAGGTAGACATAGAAAACAGTGGGGTCTCTACTTATCAAGCTAAATACAACCAACTCGTTCCACAACTTCCGCAACACGTGTTGAAGATCTACTGCTTAACAGAGCGAAGGACGGTAAACACGAGGCGATGAAACGACCCAGCGCTCGTGCTCGATTGGAGCAACTGATAAATAGCACTAAGCTAAGCGATCGCAAGCCTTCAGTTTTGCTCTACGATATTCAGAGAGCTGGCCCTTCGTACACGAGTGAAGCAGCTTTAAAAGAACTGTGGCTCTTCCGCCATCTGTTCCTCTTCCTTTAATGCTCGTAGCGTACCCATATAGATCATTCAAAGCGCTGGCCATTACCGCAGACGCAGCATTTGAGAGAATCCCTCAGCACAACAAGGCTTCTGGCACCATCGTTGCCACATTGGCTGATAGAGACTTTAGTAAGAAAGCGTCCGCGCAAACAGACTCGAGAGACGCAGAGATAGACGTCCTTCGCCGTGAAATAGCAGCAACGCAGTTAGAAAGACAGGGCTTTAGGAGACCGCAAACCGACCACGAAATAGCAGCCCTTCGTCATGGCGTATATCAGTCCCGACCTCCACCGTACAGATCCAGGTCATCGCGCAGAAACAGTCCATCACCCGCTTGCAGCCGAACCCGAAATGCCAATTTAACGAATGACTTGTGTTGGTATCATCGCCAGTATGGCGGGAGAGCCTATGGTGCGCTGAAGCTGGTGGTGGCTAGATCCTGACAGATGGTCTACCCACTGTTGCTACTGTTTTACCATGGGATCATGTCCTGGGCGCCTCTTCGTGGCGACAGCTGGGTGAGAATTGGGTTACGGCTTTCTCCCTGCTAAGATCCAGGACACCGATCCGCATGAGTCAGTGAACTGACTATGTGCTAGACCCGCTGACTTTCGGGTGCACATTTAATCGAAGTCATTGGTTAAGGAACCGAATCGTTCTCCTGTCAAAATTGGGCGCCCTGTCAGTATCCTAGTCCATCCTCTTCGGAGGTTAGGAAGTGGTCGATGATCCTCTTCCCGTAAAACCTAGCCATGGGAGACAACAGGTTTACGGGTTATAAGCTCACAGCTCGATTGGCGTAGAGCACGAGCGTCACAAATTGTCTCTGACGGTGGGAGGGCACCTCCGGGTGTTCAATGGTTTGCTACTGCCCGCCTCAACCCAGGCAGCCATTGGTCAAATTGGTGGAAAACTGCCAAAACCCACCTGGGTCCGGCCGTGGTCGCAAGTATATCCTATTGCAGTCGCAAAACGTATAGGAATCGTTCCAGTACCTCAAAGACTGCGTGTGACGGCCGTCAAGCAGATCTCAATCTGTCTCTGCAATCACATTCCCGAGTTGGATCTGCTCTCCACTGCCTTGGGCTTCAGGCTACGTAGCCAAAGGCTCTTGGCGGAGACCCTCAATCAAAACTACAAACCACCCACTGCCTTGTGAGTCAGGCTATTGTGCCAAAGGTTCAAGGTGTAGTCTCTCAAGCAAACCTCAGAACCACATCCGCCACCTCGCATGCGATTGCCCACCAATGCAATCGTATGCCTGAGCACAAAACACTCAGCATCAGGTGCTGGAACGTGCGCACACTACTGGACCGAAAATCGAGTGAGCGCCCCGCCCGACGCAATACATTGGAAGCGATGGAACCGACGCGCTACAACATCTATATTGCGGCGCTCAGTGAAACCCGGCTCACTATGCAAGGTAAGTTGCATGAAGCAGGTGGTGGTTCCACATTCTACTGGGTGGGCAACGCCGCCTCAACACCACGTGAACATAGGGTCGGATTTGCAATATCCGATCGCCTTCATGCCAGCTGGTGAGTGAACCAAGAGGCACCAGCGCGCGACTGATGACTGTTCGCCTACGACTCGGGAAATGTAAGTTTGCCACCTTTATAAGCACGTACGGTCCAACCATGTGCTATCCTGATGACACGCGGGATCAATCCTACACTCAGTTATCCTCTGTGATACGGTCTGTGCCGAGGAGCGACCGACTGTTTCTGCTGGGTGATTTTAGTGCGCCCGTTGGACATGATGCATTAGTGTGGACAGATGTTATCGGTCCGCATGACATTGGTTCAGGGAATGCGAAAGGTTACAGGCTACTCTCACTGTGTGCCACTCACGGCCTGACGATCACGGACGTGACCACTCCGTGGTCACGTTCATCTGCTCGACTATATCATCGTACGTCAGCGTGACTTGCTCGAAATCCGCATGGCACGTGTAATGCATGGAGCTGAGTGTGGCACTGACCACAAATTGGTGCAGACCAAACTCTACATATAATTTCGTAAATCTATTTATTGCACTCCCGCCGTGAATCGGCGTAAATTTAACATTCTCTCCCTCGGTACTGTGGAGGAACGTACTGCGCTGAAAAAGGCGATAGCTGCACGCCTGTATGGCGTGTACTGCATGACCACAGTGGGCGAGCTTTTGCACCACATTCGCGACCAGATGATAGACGCTGCCGAGGAGATCATCGGGCGCGCAAACTGTAAGCGGTCTGATTGGTTTGATGAGAACATTGCGATGATTGGCACATTGATGTCGGGGAAGATTGCAAACTTTGCTGCACATGTCGCAGACCACAGTGACTTGGGGAAGAATAGCCAGGTTAGCAGACTTCGACAGCGACTGACCCGAAAGTTACGTCGCATCAAAAATGCATGGTGGAAGGAGAAGGCGAAGCAGATAGAATGCTACGCCAAACGTCGCCAACACAACTAATTCTTTAACACTTTGAAGGCGGTGTATGGACGGAGGTTGGAGCCGCTAAGAACGCTGAGCGATGGTAGCTCAGGCGTTACCTTCAACAAGACTGTAGATCTGGCAAAAGCACTTATGTCTCTTGAACAACTGTTCAGAGATCGACTGGCCTACGTTGAACGGCCTCAAGCAGCAGTATGTAAAGGCAAGTCTGGCGGACACGCCGACACTGGGTGAGACCCACAGAGCGTTTGCTTAGCTGCGAAACGGCAATTGTGCTAGTGCTGACGGGATCCCGCCTGAAGTATTAAAAGACGGCGGACCCGCGTTGGTGACTGTGTTGCAGCACTTGGTGCAACGAGTATGCATTGAGGAGGAGGTGCCTCCTGAGCTGAAGGATGCGAATGTTCGTTCTAGCCTTTGGTATATTCCGTACAAAATCATTATAGCGAAGTGTTCGAATTGAGCTCTGTTGTAGTTTGAGTGTAGGGAGACCAAAGTAGGCCCCCTTTGCGTAGTAGGTTGAAAAGCAGAAACAAGTCGTGCCTCAGTCGTTGAATCCAAAGTGATCTGAGTTGGAGTTCTTTGCAACTTTCTCGACAACGCATATCAGAGTGCTTACCAATCAGATGTTTGATAAACGACTTCAGCAGGTGCTCCACAGCAATTCTGTCACTCTCATTTGTATGGTCTCAGCTTTAGATCATTTAAAGTAGATATCAATAAAGACAAGGTAGGAGATGTCGTAGAACGGACGATCGTAATTGACGTGTATGCGAAACTATGGTTTCTCTATCGGCTGCCCGTTAACTGGCGGTTGGCACGATGGCACCTTGGCTGCTTGTTGACAGAATGAGCAACGGCGGACAGGCTCTTCAACGTCGCAGTAAATAGCGGGCCACTAAACCTAGCTGAAAACATTTGGTTTCATTTCGAGTGCACCAGGTTGTGCAGAATGGAACTGGCGGGGCAAAACTTGACGAGGGTATGCTGGAAGCCCGACTCGGTCAACGGTCATAGGGCTGGAATCTACTACAGAGTGTCACGACGCTGAGAGAGCAATTAAATTGCCCAAACAGGGAAGTGGTAGGCCAGAGTCTGGACACAGTTGATAGCCTGGCGCAGGATCAAGTCGGTGGCAGGACAAGTGTCAGCGTGTAGTTTCCGAAGGTTATTGCATCCATTGTCTCCGACGGAAAGAACTACAATCCCTTGGTCCGGTTGAAATTCGGTTTGAGCTGCAGCACGGCCGGAATTTGCGCATAAAGCGAAAGACCATACTAGATCATTGTGACGAACTGTCACAGTCAGTCGTTACTGCCGGAGATCGTATCACGCTGCAGATATTCCGGAAAGGCAGATCCAAGCCCTGGTTTTCAAACCAATCGACGCAAAAAGGGCTGGGTCTCGATTTTGTGATGTAGCAAGCACCGTCGATTGTGGTACATCAGAAGGAGATAAGGCAGCGCGGTCACCCGGTTAATGGCATACAACCATCGCAGACACTGATGGCGATTTGAGAGGTCGCCTGGAAAGGAGGCTTGACAAGTGATCACGAGAGTTTCTTAGAGATTATCATGTCTGAAGCAAGGTCCAAACACAATCGAATCGGTTGATTTTGATCCAGACATCAACGAACTTCTTGTGATCGTCGGAACTGACTTGGAGTGTGGCCAGTAAGCCCATGGAGCTGCCAAGCGCATTACTTTTGCGCTTGCGTTTTATTAGGAACCTATACTTTGGGCTACGTGTGCGGGCCAAGACAAATTTGGTTCCACCGTCGGTGTAGGACTGAAATAGCCATCTCGATGTACCACCAAACCACAGCACTGGCATAGATGCTGGTGAGAGTGCTATGCACCACAGAATCGGCATAAGTAGAGTGGGGAACTTCCCTCGGTCGAGTTCAGTAGGTAGAAAGTAAGATCACGGCTTGGGGGCTGCGCCTGCATTCCAGATGCAGGAGCTTTCTGGACCAACGTAGCGTAATGCTTCATGTCGATCAGGATCTCATTCCTCGAACCGCGTCTGCAGTGGGACCGTACTGTCTTCCTGTACCCTGGAGAGAAGACGCGTCTGGATGTCCGCTTCCTCGGCGGACTGAAGACCAGAGACCAAGATGAGACGCTTGAACTAATCCTCGGTGAGCGAACCAAGTTGAAAACGCCTGCATTCACGACTGACAATTCCCGCATACGTAATGAAGTCTTCGGCATCATACTTGCACCGGACAGTTAGGAGTCAATTGTTTATTTGTTCTCCGAGCTTGGCGGTTTTGTTGCACTGCATCCTCAGTGCAGTGAGAATGCCACCTTGCATGGTGGGGAAACGTTTGCAACAAAACCGCCAAGCTCGGAGAACAAATGAACAACTGAATCATCAACCCAAGCTACCAGTACTCCGAAACATGTTAAACAACCACGTGCGTTCAGCGCTCTGATCTACTCACCGTTAGGAGTACTTCGCCTGCAGACAAGCCCTTACAAAACAACAGCTCTTCTTTCTTGCTATACCAGGAGGCCATGTGGGCGATCATTCTCAGGAGAACATTTATTCCATCACCCCTACTGCTAACATTTCAAAAGTCTACCAATATCCGTTATGGAAACAAACTTCCCCTCCGCTGATATTAGTAGTTTGTTATTCCTCACCATCAAAGGCGCTGTTCCGCTTGAAATAAAACTAGATTCTGCTACTTCAGTTATCATTGTACTTCACCAATTTTACGAACGCTACTTATCCCGGCATACTTTACAGCCCAATTCGCATTCATTTTGGACTTACAGTGGAAATACCTTAATCAAATAGGGATTCATTATCGTGCTTTACAGATGCAATCGATAGCTTCGGATATGGCAGTGTACATTTCTTTAGACAACGGACGACCGTTGCTTGGAAGAAATTTCATGGTGGCTTTGCAAGTAATACCATCTTTCGACCGAAGGCTCGTCTCTTCCGTCAAATTGACATACTGGTAAGAACCTTATCCTAAACTTTTTCAGCAGTCCATCGGACGTATTCCATGTGATGTGCACCGCATTCAGCTGAAGAAGGACGCAAAACCAGTTACCATTGGTTAACTTCTGCCTATTCCGTTAGCAAAACGTCAAACTGTCTCAGCGGTCCTGGAACAAATGCTAGCAAATGATTTGATTGAAGCCACGGTAAGTGTCCTGAAAAATAGACGAAAATGTCAGGATACGTAACGATTTGCAGGGACTAAATAAGCATAGCGTCGTAGAGCGATTCGTGTTGCCATCCAAGGACAAACTCACTGTACCTTTGACTAGTGCAACCGTATTTCCAAGGTTACACTTGAAAGGCGCATTCTTCCAAATGCCATTGACCAACGATTCGAAACATCATGCTGTCTTCCTTGCTCCCAATGGCTTATTTCCGTACAAAGTGTTGCTAATGGGTTTGAGTTCTACACCCGCTGCCTGACAAAAGTTGATGACGCACGCCTTGGCAGGTATTGAGGGGCCTACTTGCATACATGGATGAAATCAGTCATCATGATTTAAGTCTGAATGCAAAAAATGTTTTCCAGTTCATCCGAGATTCAATTTATGGGACACATCATATCGCGTGGCGGCATTCACCCAAGTAACGAAAACATCCGACCATCACAGAAGCGCCAAAACCTAAGAACTTGACAGAACTGAAGTCTTTTTTGGGAATGTGTTCCTACAATCTGCGCTATTTGCAAAATTTCGCGATCTTAGCAGATCCAATTAATAAAGACAGGATGTCCTTCACTTTGGGAGGCGACCAGCAAAACGCTTTCGATGAACTGAAAATTAGGGTTGCATCTGCTCCCTTCTTTACTATTTTGATGAACCATGCCGCACTTTTGTGTCTACTGATGCGCCCGATGTTGGTCTTGGTGCCGTTCTGTCACAGATGCAAAACAGAGGAATAGGTTCTTGCCTATGCATCCCGAAAACTCTCATGTTCTGGGCGCCATTAATCATTTGGGGAGAAAGAAGCGCTTGCTTGTGTGTGGGCATGTGAAAAATGACATCTAATCCTGTTCGCTCGTCGATTCATCCTACGAACTGATCATACCGCCATTGCAGTGCTCCTTAGCAATGGATCTCAAGGATCGCTTCCAATGCGACCGAAGATTGGCATGCTAGACTCCTTAACTACGATTTCCAAATTGTGTACCGGCCAGGTTTACAAAACCAAGTTGCTGGTGGAGTATACTACTTATCCGTGAAGCTGGAGGATGCTAAGGAGAAACTCAGAGGCAGTGTTAGTTTCCAGCCTTGGCTCCCACCTAATGGCGTTGACTATCGAGGAATTGCGATTGGAAGATGCCAACGACCTGTTACTACATCAACTCAGCGATTATATGCAACAGAAGTGGCCCAACAACACAGATGTCACTGGTGAATGCATAACATATTACGTAATTCGAGATGAAATGTCAGTGATAGATGGTTGAATGATTTGTGGTTCGGTGTTTATAGCTCCACATTAGTTGGTAAACAAAACAATTGCTTGTGCACATGAGGGACACCCGGGTGTCGACCGGACCAAAAACTGAGCGAAACCCTACTTCTGGTGGCCGCAAATAGCATCTAGCAATGCCGCCTGGCGGACAAAGTTCTCTGCCAGTTGCAACCCCAATACAGCTTATTACTTACCCGAAGAAGTCATGGACTAAGATCGCCATTGGTATTACGGGTCCTTTTGCCACCACTCCTAAGAATAAGGGAACTGTACTTGTGGCGACACATTTTTCACTAAGTGGCCTGAAGTTCAAATATGCGACCTAGTGATTACTTCGGTTGTGTTATGCTGGCTTCAACACTTGTTCAGTCGTTTCGGACTACCGGAAGAAATACTCGCGGACAATGGACCACAGCTTTGTAGCCACGACTTCGCAGTTTACTTCCAGTACCATAATATAAAACATTCCAGAACTGCACCTTACAATCCTGCTGCCAATGGCGTGGTCGAGCGGCTAACCCGATCCGTCAAGGAATCCATACATGCCAATAAATTAGGAGGGTCGGATTGGGAAGATGCTGTCTTAACCGCTGTGCGTACGTACAGAATTTGTGGTCACAGGGCTACCGGAAGAACCCGGGCGGAGCTGATGTCAAGAAAGCCCTTACACACCAAACTAAATGCTGCACATAAACAGTCATCTGAGGGACGTGCAGAAGTTTCAAATCGCATAGCACATGCCGAAATTCCTACGCCAGATCGTCAACGCCAATGCAGCCTGGAGCATAAGTTCGCGCAAAAAAACGGGCTACGCTTAAAGACCAGCCATTTCTATCCGTAGTATTGCGAATCACGCAGAGACTAGGTCCAGAGATCTATCGATCGGAAAACGACCTAAATGATCACGCACGTCGGTTGCACACGGTCTATGGGTCAGCTACCCAGTCTATGTGTGAACGCCATGCCGAATCGCCACTACCACAAAGTCAGCCTCACAGGTCTTCCAGACCTTCGGAGCCTGACGATCGATACCAGCACGCGTGACGCGGTTCTACCAAGGAGGTAGGTGGTTGGTGTGGGCGACTAATCATGTCACAACTCATTTTTCGTTGGCTAGATGAACCACAGCAACTCTCTTCTCATTGGTTGTGTAAAATCCAGACAGTTAGCATTGATTATTATGTATGTCGACTCCGTTACCTATTGACTGAGTACGGGTACACATCCTGCTTTCTCCGTTGCCTTCTTGATACCACGATATCATTGCCCATTATTTACCACTACCACATAGTGGTGCGATAGGTGAAGATATTTGATAAAAATCCCACCGAGTTCGCCATTGAAATTCTTCCATCATTTTGCTCGTTGAATATTGGTTCCTGTAGAAGCTAAAACGATGGACGCTTGCGATTAGTTCGACGTAAACCCAGTTGAGTTGCGTCCCTTCCTAAGCGCGTACCGTATCTGCATATCATAGTATTCTTACGCTTTAATGATCATCCCAAATGTTACGTTGTGAGTTGCGGAAATGGCTAGGCAGGGAAGTGTGTTCATGTCTGCAAAAAAACTTCGTTTGAAAACGGACGAGGTGATTAAAATGTCAGTCGTGACAACGTCCAAAGAATCTGTTGCATGCCAATAGAGGCAATTTGCCCCATAAAATCCGAAAGCTACCAGGATAGTCCGACCAGGAAATAAATTTAGTGAAGGTGCTAATGCAGTGCATTCAGTCACAGCCGCTGTGCTCTGACAAATCAAGATGCTGATCGCGTTTGGTCACTGATATCTCTGAAGTTCTGCCTTATATCATGTGCAGTCATCGAGGAAGTATGGTGCTACAATTTTTTCTCAGTTGTTTCCCAATGCATTCTGATTTTTGTGCAACGCTCTTTGTTTAACTCGGGCGACCTACACCGATTGTATGCATGTTAGCCGGTTACCTTGGCGTGAATTGTTTACCAACATTCCAAGTAATTTGATGAAACCCCGAATATGTCAGTCAATGACGCGTCAAATGAACCTAAACGAACTCATGGTTAGGCCAAATAAGATGAATGCGTGCCGGTAGCTTGGATGGGATTACCTGAGATCGATCAAAGTGATCATTAACCCTATCGCAGATGATGTATGCAGTTGCGCCCTCGTATTCATTCGCTTATCATACTTCCATTGTCCGATTTTTACGTACCTCGACAGTAAGATCAGACAGGGTAAATGGAGTTCACGCGCTCCAACGCGAACACTACAGCGTCGGTGACTCCGATCCAGCCAAGTCGGCATCGTCTCCTGTCGACTGCGCTGACGGCTGCTCAAGATCCCACCGACAGTGATCCGCGGTTTTTCAGCACAGATTTTGGCTGCTCTGTTGGCGAAACACCCTATCAGTTCGACGATTTCGCGGGACGAAAGGGCTGCGCGTATAAGTTGGGTTAACGTATGGACCAAGAACTCCGAGATATGCACTATCGACTGGGTGGGTGTCAATCCACCGTGGCACAGCCATAGGTGCACTTGATAACGCTCATCAAGTGGAGTGAGTGGGGAAGTGAGACCAGATGCGTCACATGTTATAAGAAGCTCAGAGCGTATGGGGCTCGTCGAGCATCCCATCGCAAAGGCCGTTGCTATGTCTACCTTGCGAAGTGGCCCGCTTGGACGTGTACTGCGCACATTAGCACACCGTATGAAGGCTGCCGTCACTGAAGTAGGTACCGCGGACGAGGAAGTTGCGGCCATATGGTAGGCAACAGCATACTTACTGACTCACCGGCACTATGGTAGAATATTACCTATGAGCTGGATATGTAGAGAGGACGCCTAAACAACGAGCCCAGGGAATCCGTTGTATTAAATTTGCATTGTGCACGGAGAAAGTGAAGCACACTGGATGCCATGTTAAAGATTGCCGCAATACGAAGTTCTGGTTGCTTGAATTTGGTGTACGGCACCACCGAGGACGATAGTGGAGAGCTCGTCGGGCGCTGTGTACACAGAGTCCACGGATCAATATCCGCTTCAAAATAAACGGTCAGCGGTTGAGTGGGACGCGTGGTCGGTTTGTGGAACTAATCACAAGGACATGGTTGCTATCGGTAGTGATCCTCGCTAACGGTGATGCGCAAGTACTTGCACCGGTGCCTTGCTAGCACAGGTACATATCGTTGCGTTTGATCGCTTAGACCATCGAATTCTCCTTTAGAAGATTCTGAACTACGGCATTGGCGACAAAATCCTGAGTTGGATTAGCAAGTTTCTACATGAACGACGGCTAGGCCTGGGCAACCTGACAGTATTCTGCCCACGCAATACAATACAATGAAACTTTCCTACAACAATTTCTTGATGCTCTGGCCGTCGCAGAGGATAATCAACGGCGCCCTATCTGCTGCATCGAGCAGGGTGGATGGGGGTATGGATGCTACTGCTCAGGCCTTCCCGTCTTCTTATACCCCTTCTTGCGCTTCTTCATCCTTATCGTCCCGCTCCAACTTTACTTATATCCCCCCCCCCATTTTCAATCCCCCAATTCTTGGCCCTCCCCCAGCCTACTTCAGTAGTCGCTTGTCTTCTAATTTCAAATCACACACAATCGCACGACGTCGCTCCAATCAAGTTGACAAGTCCATGTTCAACCAAGCGGACAACGTAAGTTCATCCGTTTCCTTTTGGAGTCCTCGCGTCTCGCTAAGACTGGCATGCCTCAACGTGCGTACTTTGCTGCAGATTGGCCAACAGGCGGCACTTGGCCGCACACTAGAGACCCTATCGATCGATATTTGCTGTTTATCAGAAACCCGCCTGCAAGGTTCGAGCTCCGTGCTTACCCTGAGATCCCCCACATGCGACACTGGCGGCACATTCTCATTGCGCCTGTCTGGCGATGATGCAGCTTCAAATGCCGGTCAAGCTGATGTCGGCATTGTTTTGAGTCCCCGGGCTGAAGCTGCCCTGATTGATTGGATCCCAGTAAACAGTAGGATGTGCGCCGTTAGATTAGCTGGTTCGTTCCGTGCTGCGAAGTCGCGCGGGGACAAACGGTGCCTGTTTGTCATTGCGGCCTACGCCCCTACAAACTGTAGCACTGATTCGGTAAAAGATGATTTCTATCAGCAACTTCACGAGCTCCTTCGTTACAGAAGAAGCACGGATACTGTGGTGTTGGCTGGCGATCTAAACGCCCAAGTCGGAAAATTGTCCTCTGATGAGCTTCATCTGGGCGGCCAACATGGTGTAGGCTCCGTAATGATAAGACGATTGCTACAGCTGTGTGAAGATGCTCGCCTCTTTCTCGCGAGCACTAACTTTCGACACAGCACCCGCAGAAGCTTGACTTGGCGGCCACCAGCCTCGGGCCAGCCATGGACGCAAATCGATCATATCGCGATCAGTTACCGCTGGAGAGGCTGTGTCCAAAACTGCGCTCGATTTGGAGCACGAGCGTGGACTCTGACCACGCACTTGTCTGCGCCGACCTCCAGGTGCGTTTCGGTGGACGTCCGCAACGTCGCTCTGAGCGCATTGACACCAGCCAGCTGGCGAAGCCAGATGTTCTGAATGTATACCATAGTGCGCTGACATCTGGGCTGAGTAAGCGCCCACTAAACACCGTTGAAGATCACTGGTCGCATATTCGTCAAACGTTACTGCTAGCAGGCATGTCTTCATGTGGCAAAGCAAATTGCCAAACCGGACATTGGGTCTCTACACAGTCTATGGAACTTATGGATGCTCGCCGACGTATTCCGGCTGGAAGCGAATACAATGAGGCTCGCAAAAATCTCAGGGCAAAACTACGTGCTAGCCTGAAGAAGGACCGCGAAACCTGGTGGTCTCATCGTGCCTCTGAGATGGAAACAGCCGCTGCCGTGGGTAATCATCGTAAATTATTCCGTCTGATACGGAAAACAGGCAGCAGGAGACCTGGTGTTAGCGAGACCATACGCGACGAGAGTGGGCAGCCGATCCACAGCTTGTCAAAACGCTTGGAGCGTTGGGCTGAACACTTTGCAAGGCAATTTAACAAACCTGAGTTATCGCTTTCTTCTTCGGGCATTGAGCGCCCTTCTCCTTGGGCCGTCTCCTCGGATCCGCCCTCACGCGCAGAAGTCGAACGTGAGATCAGGCTGTTGAAATTGCACAAGGCCGCAGGGGCAGATAGAATTCCCCCAGCCCTCTTCAAATTCGGGGGACCTGCTTTAGTAGATGATCTACACGAGTTGCTAGTAAAACTTTGGGAGCAGGAGACAGTCCCGACAGACTGGAACCGCTCCGTCATTGTCCCAATTTTCAAGGGAAACTCCCGTTTGGAGTGCGGCAATCATAGAGGGATCAGTCTGATTTCGATTGCCTCTAAATTGCTTGCCTCTGTCATTCTCCACAGACTGACTGGCACTCGTGAAAGCCAGATTCGTGAAGAGCAAGCCGGATTTCGTCGAGGTCGGGGCTGCATCGACCACATCTTCACATTGCGTCAAGTGTTGGAGCACCGCCATGTTTATTGGCGACCCACCATTGTCGTGTTTCTTGACATAAAAGGTGCCTTCGACTCAGTCGATCGATGTGCCCTTTGGGATTGTCTGCTGAGGAAAGGTGTGCCTGATAAATATGTAAACATTATCAAAGCGCTGTACGCGCATAGTTCGGGCAGGGTGAGGGTTTATGGCAAACTCTCGCCACCCTTTAGTATCACCAGCGGTGTGAGACAAGGATGCCCGCTGTCACCTTTCCTCTTCAACTTCGCTATTGATGAAGTCATGGAAACAGCGTTCGCTGGACACGACCTAGAAGGTGTGGAGCTACTTCCTGGTGAGCGACTTCTTGACCTGGAGTATGCGGACGATATTGCCCTAATCTGTGACAGCCCCCAAACATGCCAAAGAGCACTGGACCGATTAGCACTGGCTGTCAATCGTTTTGGGCTATGCTTTGCTCCATCGAAATGCAAAGTACTTCTCCAAGATTGGCAGGGACCCAACCCTGCGCTAACGCTTGGTGGTGATCTGCTAGAAGTCGTTCAGGAATTCAAGTACCTGGGCAGCTATATTAGCACCCGTGGGATTGAAGATGAGGTTACCAACCGCATAGCAAAAGCTCGAGGTGCTTTTGCCAATCTCCGCCACCTATGGCGCAGACGCGACATTACTCTCGCCCTGAAGGGCAGAGTTTACAACGCAGCCGTCCGTTCAACTCTCCTATATGGTTGTGAAACCTGGCCCATCAGGTCGACAGACATGAAGAGGCTCGTCACATTCGATCATCGCTGCCTTCGCAGCTTGGCTCATGTCTGGTGGGAGCACCGCGTGAGCAATGAGCGTGTTCGACGTCGCGTATTTGGTGCAGGAAGAGCGAGTTAACCGCTCAGCACCGTTATATCACGCACCAGGCTCCGATGGCTGGGCCACGTGTTGCGCATGCCAGCACACCGACTCCCGCGACGTGCATTGTTTGCGCGTTGTGGGTGCGGTTGGAAGAGGAGGAGGGGAGGCCAAGTGATGACTTGGTCGAGAGAAATGAAAACCCTCACTTCGAAGTTGGCGTCGGTTGGTGCATCCCGACTGCCTGGCTGGGGTCCTAAGGACGGTGAACACGTTTGGTTGGACACACTTGCTGATATGGCTAGGAGCCGGCACCAATGGCGTTTGTGTTGTGAGTTCCTTTGTCCATCCCCCTCCTGTTTAGTATCACCCTCCAATCACGATCTCACCTGTTAGGCATAATACGATTCTCTTTTACGGCAGCCAGCTGTTAGCTCTCCGGAACGATGTCCATCCGTTACTGGGGACTCAGCGGGCGTGCCACTGTTTTCCTTTTCTTATCTTTTGTATTGCGGCACAATAGCTGAGGTGTTTTCCACCTCCAGCTAACGTGTAATGATAATGATAATGATAAGATGTGAGAGTCAGAGAAGCATTGTCCGATGCAATCGATATGGTGTGTGGAGTATTACAAGGCTCGGTGCTTGGATCTCGTCTATTATTGATGTTCGTTAACGTTTTGGCGAGATCAATTGCTTCCGATTTCCTATTTTCCGCTGAAGGTATCAAGATATGGTTAAGGATCAGAGGACCGGACGACCACGAACGGCTCTACTGCGATCATAATATAGTGTCGAACTGGTCAGTTCAAAACGCCCTGTTATTCAAGGTAGACAAATGTCGCGTTGTACAATTACGCCATAGGCATAGTTACACCTGTTTGCGTGGGACAAACGGATTGCAGACCAGCTCCTAAGAACGTGACCTTGGTGTGCTCGCACAGAGTGACCTCAACTGTTTAAAACCGGCTAAGGCAGCTGTGTAAAGAGACAACCAGCAAGTCGGCATGCTGCGAAGAGCATTCGGGAGATTTGACCCATCAATCTTCCCAATGATGCACAATTCCTACGTGCGCCTGCATGTTGAATACACTATTCAAGCTTGACAACCTTGGTTGAAGTGCGACCTAAAGGCGTTAGAGGCACCACAACGAAGAACAACAAAGAATGTCAAGGGCCTGCGCTAGCACTCTTAGAACCGAAGGCTGAATTTGCTGGCAATTTTCAGCGGACGTCATCGAAGGCTGCGCGGCGATCTCATATTAGCGTATCAGATATTGAGTGGACCCAACCGCGTACGCCGCCATTTGCTGAAACTTAGCTACAATACGCAGCTCAGGGGTAACTGCGTAAAATTGTAGGAACAATATAGGCATTCCAGACCGTCGACGTAATTACTTTTCCCTTCGGGTTTGCCAACCCTGGAACGCACTCCTAGACTCAGTGGTAACCTCTCCTATCTTGGACTATATCCAAAAATCGATTAAAAGTTGCTCTTAGCTTCCAGCATTTCGATACGTGAACTCCGCTATTGTGGATTACGCCAAGCATGATTTTCTACAGGATTTATGTATCAAATGGACCCAAGTGCGCGACCGTATTTTGCTTTTCACAAGCCTTATCTCTACGACCGCTACACCCCATTGTATTTCTGAACGTTCACACTGGATTTTTTAAATTCTACATTGATGTTATTTATCAAAGTATTCATCTCGGTAGATGACCCAGATATATCTTGATTTCATCATATTCACCCCAACCATCCTAAGGACGTGTCAAGCACTTGTTTTTATCCCGTGATAAATCATTGTTCATTGTACTGATTAGTCCAGCAACACACATCATAACTAGACCAGAGGGTTACAAGCAGCTACCTGACGCCTGGAGTCTCTTCGGTTTCGCATTTCTGCCATTCCATGTGGTGTCGTTAGCTGACCCAGTGGGTTGGTTTGCGTTCTGTACTTTTGCAGCTTTGAGAGCGGCGCATATGGGTCAGGCGAACGTGGTGGTTGCAAGGTCGAATGAGCTGTCGGCGTGGTCGCGCGGTCCGTGTGATGCGTTATTCATGCGCACTGGCTGACAAGGTCACAAGGAATGGCGAGTGACTGGAACCTGCTAACTGAATCTGAACAGAGCGCTGAACACAGATTGACAAATCACAGATTAGTTCACAGCTGTGTTGAGAAACACTGGATCGGAATAAGCTTAGGCTTTACGGTCTGCCTCGAGAATTCTGTATCGAATGGTGTCACACAGAAAGGCAATCGGCTCAGTGTGATTGAGTTAAACGCTTGCGCCACAAAGTAAGCTGTATGCGGACACTGTTTCGCAGAGTGCAAGCATACTGCAGCACCACAGAAGCAAATCAAATTAACAATAATAATAATAATAATAATAATACGTATACTTCTCTTGATGAGAAACTGCCTATAGCGGCACAGATCAATTTGTACAGAAGAACCCATGCTCTTGCATGGGTGACATGCATAGTTGGAGTATCGGGATATGCGTTTCATGTATTAACATTCTGACGGATGGTTGAGGCCAAAGCCTAGTAATGAAAACATTGGTGTTTATATGTTTTTGGGCCCCTCTTGGAATAGCTCATCGAGGGATTTTTCCCATGTGAATACAGAGATCATGGTAGTTAGATCAAGGTAATTGGCGAGCCTGCTTCTAAATGTTGCCACATGACCTGAGTGTTATTGATAGTTTATTCCACAGATAGCTATATCTGACCAGGAAGAAATTAGAGCGGACGTTCGTTCTAGCCTTCGGTATATTCAATGTAAAATCTTTGTTGCGAAGCGCTCGAGTTGAGCAATGTTGTAAATTGAGTGTAGGTAGGTTGGAATAGGTCATTTTGTGTAGCGCGTTGAAACGCAGCAACAAGTTGTGCTTCAATCGTCGCATCCAAAGTGGTTCGGGATGAAGTTCATTGCAACGTTATCGATAACACATTTCAGAGGGTTTACCAATCAGATGTTCAGTAAATGACCTCTGAAGGTGCGCCACAGCAATTCTGTCGCTCTTTCTCATATTGCCGTATAGTATACTGCAGTATTCGAGGATGGGGCGAATGAGTAGCCTGAAAAGCTCAACTGTAGCACGAGTGGTGTGTATTTGTTTGATCCATTGAACATAGACTGTCTGGCACATGCTACTTGGTATTGGGCCTGTTCGGAGAAATTGAAGGTAAACGAGTACCAAATTCCAAGATCTCGCGTGGACAACTGTGTAATGACGCATTCATTGTTTAGGGTGATAGATCCTTCGGGGATACAGCAGCTGTAAGACATGATGCTTGATTTCTTAGCCGAGAGGTTCATCACCCATGTGCAGCACAATGACTCTAGGGAATGTAAGTAACTTTGAATGAGGGAGAAAAGCACTTAAGTGTTTCCAACTCAACGGATACCCATGAGTTTTCATCCGGATGTGTCTGAATCACAACAACGTAAACAGACAGCCTACAATAACAACAGCAGCAGCAGCAGCAGCAACAACAACAACAACAACGGAGAGACGCGTTGTTCTGCCTTACATGAAGGACATTTCGGAAATGGCAGCTAGACTATTCAAGATGCATCATCTCATCGTAGCACACAAGCCAACTGCCACGTTGAGAAAAACTCTCTGAAAACCAAAAGAAAAACTGCAGGCGCATGAACGATGCAATGTGGTATACAAACTACGTTATCGAGCTTGCGAAAGGGATTATGTTTGTCAGACGGGAAGAAAACAGGCAACTAGGATACAAGAACATAAAAGAGTCTGTGCAAAGCTTATGCATCCTCGCTAGTTTCATTGCACGCAGATGAAGAAGGACATGGCTTCGATTGGGGCAAAACAGAAGTCCTGGCAAGGGGTGAAACAAAAAAAAGAATTCCTGGAAGCTTGGTTTTCAACGAAAAACGCAAACAACATCCGCGTTGACATCGATTCAATATACCAACCACTTCCACAAAAAGACAGAACATTTTGTCAAGCGGTGTAAGGCAGAACAACACGGGCATCGACTTCGGTTGTGGAGAAAGTGGGTAGAGACCGTCACTTTCAAAAGTCAACAACAATAACAACAACAGCAGCACACCAGCCATTTGAACTGATGCTTCTTTGCCATATAACCATGAGGACCTATGAAATAAAGAATAATAGGAAGGAGAGAAGGGGGACTTACCTGAAAACCTTAATGCCCTAAGCAAACATTCAGGGTCAAGGCGCCTACACCTTGTGTTAACAACATACCGTCACAAACAGCTGGCTATCGTGCAAAGGCGGTATCGGCGAGACAGCTTCCTTTCGGCCTTCAGTGCCACACGTCATAATCAGCCATTACCCCACAGATAACTCAGCATTAAAATACACTTTAAACAGGCATTCCGATTAGGAGATTGCAGCAGACGCGCCACTGATGTCGGTTGCGAGCCATGTCCTGTAAAGTCTCGAGCCAAGCACAAGGCGAGTCACGTGGACTCCAGCCCGGAAGAGGAGACGGACCAACGACACCCAGTTTGGTCGTCAGTAACTTCATTTCCCGCTGCCAAGTCAACTTCTGTCCACCTCGAGCTTTGTGCCACCCTACACCTGGCAGACTAAACAATGCTCTCCTAGATAATCAGTGAACAAGCATACGTAGCACGTGCCCGAGCCAACGCAACTTATTCAGTGCTATCTGTTGTTCTAGGGAGCTAGAATGTTTATCACTACCTAGTACTCGTCTACGCACATCATCGTGCCATCCGACACCAGCAATGCTTCACAGACAACGATGATCAAAGACTTCAAGGCGCCTCAAATCTTCAGACCGAAGGGGCCAAGTCTCACTACCATACAGCAGAACGGCCCTCACTGTCGCCTTGTATACACGGCCTTTCGGACGAAGGGAAACTTCCTTCTGTCGCCAAAGATGACGCAGGTTCAAGAAGGCAGCTCTGGCCTTTGAAATCATGAGCTGACGTTAGTTTCTATGCGCCCATGGTTGTTGATGCAGCTGTAAAGATAAGGGAATGGACCAACCACCTCGAGTTCCCCGTTAGTAAGGGTAATAAGGTGGCTGGTGTTCCTGCAGCAACACATTGCACTTTGAAGGTGTAAAGCGCATACCAAATAATGAGACCACTCTGGATAGGCTATTCAGGGTTGATTGTGCCGCCCCAACATCGTCGAAAAGCAACACGATATAGTCCGCATAATCTAGATTAACTAACCTTTCACCAGGCAGCACTTCAACGCCTACATCGTGAGATTCCGCAAGGGAACACTCCATGATAGAATCCACGACGAAATTGAACAAAAATGGGGAAATCGGACAACCCTGACGAACGCCACTTGTGGTCGGAAAACTCTCCGATAGGCTACCGTAGACACTGACATGGCCTGTAGTGTTCGAGTATAGAGCACGTAGGATGTGTACATATTTCGTGGGAACACCTTTCCGCGCAATTATTTGGAACAGGATCGATCGATCGACTGAATCGAATGTATTCTTGAAATCAAGGAACACAGCTATTGTCGGTCTGCGGTATGCGTGGCGCTGTTCTAGCACCTGCCGCAATGTGAATAAATGGTCTATATAACCGCGTCCTAGCCGGAAACCCGCTTGCTCTTCCCTAATCCGAGATTCCCTTTCCACAGTGAGGCGACGAACGAGAACCGAGGCCAGTAATTTTGTCACAACTGGCGTTAGGCTAATACCTCTGGGGTTAGAAAAGTCAGTGCGACGGCCCTTCTCGTATATTGCCACTATAATCGATTCCCTCCAATCAGCCGGGACACTCTTTTCATTCCAGATACATTCGAATAGGGAGGCCAGTGCTTTGCAGAGGACCTCACCTCCATCCTTAAACAGTGCAGACAGGAGGGAATCCAGGCCAGCGGCACGAAAACGATTAACGGCTGTGTTCACATTTCGGATCTCGGCCTCCAACGAAGGTTCTAAACTAACCACCCATGGCTCGTCCTGCATCACCTGAGTAGGAAGAGGTCCGGGAGCAGGGAGCCAGCTGAACTGGTCTTGAAAGTGTTCCGCCCAACGAGCCATACGGCGCTGCTTAGGGTGTATCACTGCACCCTCACTGTCTCTGATTGTCTCAAAGACGTCTGGTTTCCTGGAACCAGTGGTGCGGATCAGCTGGAAGAGCCTGCGGTAATTGCCCACTGCTCCTGCCTCCTCCATTTCTTGAGCCATACTGGTGCACCAGGCTTCCCTGTCAGCACGTAAACTCCGCTTTAGTTCGCGCTTAATAGCCCGTCTGGTCACATTGTGCTCAGCGCCAGCCGGGAGGTTTCTTCTAGATTCCAACAGGTTCACTGAACTCTCGGATATCCAGTGATTGGTGCGGTGACTATTGACAGTGCCATAAGCAGATGTTTCTGCTTCGTGCATAGTAGCCGAGATCCTATTCCACGGAAGTTCAGTGTCATTAGAACAAGACAGCAAAAGTTCGGGACGCAGTGCGTCTTGACAGGCTTGTCTAACCGAGGGCTGGGACAATTTCTCAGTTGCCAATCGGAGGAGACGCTTGGTGCGCCTCCCGGTAAAGTTCATGGAGAAACGACAGCGTACCAAGGCATGATCGGAGTCGACGCAGGTATTCCAGTACGAACGGCAATCCAGGATGGAACCACACCACCTGTAACTTATGGCTATGTGGTCAATTTGGGTCCATCGCTGGCCAGCTACAGGAGGACGCCAAGTGGCACTTCGGCGCCCACTGTGTCTAAAAGCAGTGCTACTAAGAAACAACTGGTGCTCCGCACACAGTTGTAGCAGACGCTCGCCGTTGTCAGTCCGTTCGGAGTTAAGCCCATAATTACCACCCAGCTGAGCTTCTGAAGAGCTCAGACGCCCTACTTGTGCGTTCATATCCCCTGCAAGTATTATAATATCTGAACTAGTAGCACTGCGTAGTAGCGCGTTCAGTTCGTGATGGAAGGTGTACTTGGCAGCATTTGCATTGTAGTCGGTGGGAGCATAAGCGGAACTCACAAACAAAGCGTTTTGTACTACTTCGTGAATCAACCTTAGATGATGTCGTCAAACGGGCTACACACAGACGGCTGTTCACCGGAATCCAATCAACCAACGATGGCTCAGTCTTGGAGCTTAGAATGACACCTACACCAGCTTGTCCCGTGAGTGCTGCATCAGCGTCTCCGGATGCGTGCAACCAATAACGAGAGGATAAGTCGGGTGCAGTTAATTCAACAACCCCATTAAGGTCATTGATCCTAGTTTCGGACACACAACACACATCAATACCCAGTGTGTCCAAGATGCGTGCGAGTGCAGCCTGTTGACCTATTTGTCTTGGAGTACGAACGTTGAACGTCGCCATGGAAACGGGACAGTGTGGCCTTATAAGGGACTGTTGCTGATAAGCGTCCGGTGCGTGTCGTAAGAAAGTGGCTGCAGATGGTTCTACTCCAGTGACACTTCGGTTGATGTCAATTAAGCTGGGAATTATAGAAGGAAGGTTAGTAATGCGGGTCGGAATGGGAGTAAGAGAAACAGGTGGAATAGAAAGGAGACGCCAGCAGTAGCATGTTTTCGCTTGTGCGCCCTGCTGTATGTAGCAGATAAAGACTGCCCTTGATAATCTGCGCGATGGCCGACGCAGGATATAGTTGGAGTTTGAGGAAATCGTCATGCTTCTTTGTGGGCTGAGATACTGCCAGGGCGCCCAGACCTAGACAGGAGGACGATTAGGGTCCTCATCCAAAGCCTTTGGCTCAAAAGCCAGTCCGCAAGGCAGCGGGGAGGTGGCAATGATTTAGTTTTACAGAAATGGACGCCATCCCATTTCAAACCCCAACCTGGAGGACCAGGAGACTGAGTTTGTCTGACCTCTCACCATTGAGCAACCTGGTAGGAGTAGCTCTCAAGCTGCCCGGAGGCACCACGCAGTATAGCTCAAGGGGTCAATGAGGTACGCAAACCGTCGCACCACGTTAAGGTCCAATTTCGTTGCGGCGGTTTTAAAAGTCACTTGCAGGTCGATCACGAATTGACGATCCATTCAGTAAGATTGAACAGTTAGTAGTGTTCGACAGATATATGCCGGATCGTCTCAATAAAGGGAATATTTCGGGGACACTTCGAAAGGAAAAGATCGGCGCCCAACTTGGGAAGTAGAAGCGAGGTTTTCCACGTAAAATGTTGGTCGGCCAGGCCAACTGTAAACAGGTTCTCGAATCGCCTGTACCAAGAATCCAACGTTACGTTGGCTCCGTGATCGCACAGGAAACTGGAATTGTTGCTAGCGAACTGGTCCACCGATAAAACTGGACTGAAAGGAAGAAATGCAAGGTTTTTCGGTTGGTACGGACAATAACCTGAGCTGTTGTCTCAACATCAGCTTTAAATCGGCATACTCCTCCGACTTGGCTCGACAATAACTCCGTCACCAATTTGTCATAGTAGTCCTAGTTTGTTTAACCTCATAGTCAGAACGGATGAAACACTTCGTCGATAGCACCACACGCGCGGAATAGCCAAACGAATTCGAATCGGTACGGCGAAAGATACTTAGCGAGATGAGACGGGACGAAAATCGTAACCTCACACGATTTTACCGAGATTCAGAGAAGAAAGAATGGCCGATAGCGGGAGTTCCTTTACTAGCCCAGTTGTAGGTAAACATGCTTTTCTACACACTCGTATTTCCAACACAATAGTGCAGTAGTGTAATGCATAACCTCTGAAGGAAGGTAAATGTTAGCAAGTACACGAGTTGCTACGTAGTGGTAATGACCTGAAGAAAACAGTTGGGTCACTGCCGCTTGGAACGGTACTCAAAGCAGTGTACCTGGAGGGGACTCAGGTGGGGTTTGCGCATTTTTCTCTGACATTTAGTAGCGGTGTCCTCGAGAAGAGTTCAGCTATGACCTGAGTAGATTGAGTCGCCGTATGGTGAAAATCACACAGGCGAGCTCAGGCAAAGTCTACACAAGCTTCGTGGAGCTGTGTGAGCTCTGCGGCAGTTTCTACCAAGTTAAGCTGAAAGCTCCATCGGCATCTGTGAGGCGATCTCGCAATGGTGTATTAGATCCGGAAAAACCAACTTATCTTTCCACCATTTTCGTAACTCAACTAAAACACATCCTCGAGGGATAGTCAGTTCCAAATGGCCACGGAGTACAGCCAGCCAGAATGCCGAGGAAATTCTCCCCCTCCGAGTGTCAGCGTTGGAACTCCTCCCGGAGCACGTAATTAATGCTATCACCTATTCACAAATCAAAAGAAGACTTGACACCAGGCTGGCACATTTACATTACGTGACACAGTCATCAAGCGACGGCATTAGCACAGAATAAACCGTGAATGGTATTATACTCAATTTAATCACCACACGGGAATGATTACATTTGTGTTCCGGAATGTCTTTGTGACTCCTGTAAACATACGCGTTATTTTATTAGCACTATTTTCATCTTGTGAGTTTCAACCGAACCATCCTACAGGACTTGTCAAGCATTTGCTTTTTTACCTGTTATAAACCATTAATTCAAATGAAGCACGAGTCCAAATTAGCGGAATCTATCCGGTCGCAGTTGTTTGTCTGCCGAACAAATCTGAGCACTTACGCCTGGTACCGACCGGAGCCCCTTATCGATGCGGATACGCCCGTGTCATCAGACACCAGCATTACTCCATAGGTAACGATTCTTAGGGAGTTGAATTATCGCCAGATCCTCAGAGCGACGAGTCCTAACCTCACCCCATCACTCTGGTCTACAAGATGAAGAAAAATACGCTTCCGGCTCCAAAAGTGTCACAGTTTCCTGAATTCACTTCTGATTTTGAAACACCTAAAGTAACTTCGACAGTCACGCGTCCATAGATACTAATAAACATGCCGAATCAACCGAAATATTCCAATGTCTCTAATTCCTCGTCGTTAAGCACAAAGAAGCTGTCGGTTCGCTGGTAGATATGCAACTCACCGTACTATGAAAGCTCTACGTCCATGTCAAGAAATGCTACCACGGCAGGGTTAGTTACGCGGCTCCGCGATTCACAAACAATAAAGCGATGTCGACCACGCTATTTTCTCAGGTAGAAAAATCGCAAGAATTGTATCATGAGATTTCCCGGGATAGAGTGTACGATACAATAGGAGGCTCCCGATGTCATGACCTCCTGTTCTCTGAAGGCGTCAGCCTCCGCCGACGTGCTGGCGGCCGGACCTGCTGAAACGCACTCAACAGCTCCATAAACCAAGTAGCTTACTCCAGGTTTGTTCAACACTCGCTGTTCCTGAGTCTTCAATATCGCGCGGCCTTGGATGAGAGTCCTCGTCAAAAGAATCAAGAGTTAAGCTCCGAGCAAGTCTTCTCCAGCACCCCAATCCCAATCAAAGCCTGGCACTGCAATGATCTGATTCTCGCGCACATTAGAGTAAAGGCCGTTCTTAACCGTACTCTGGAAAGTTGCTGCTTCACTGAGGATCACAGAGCTTCATCCTTTGCAATTTCCCTTGCCACTCCCTGGAGACACCGTTGCGGAACCGCAGGCCATGGTAGTTTGGGAGTTACGCTTAGCGCACACGGGGAGGCGGCGCTACTCAAGTGGGTATCAGTTAACGGCCAACTCTGTACCATTCTATCAGAATATTCGGTGATTTCGTCCAATTAAAGGGCTGGCAGATGCTGTTCATTACTTTTGGTAGCATGTGTGCTCACGGGTTGCAGCTGTTACCAAAGCTGAAGGACTCTTGTGAGTTTGGAGTACTGTAACATGGATCTAGGCTTGATGTACGATATGTATGATAGAGTCTGCATCAACAGAACTTTCGCACCTCGTTTTGCCATTACATGAACAACTGCGAGGGAGTCGGAGGAGACGGGTAATGACTCAAAAACGATACTAGGATCAAGGATCTCAGTTATTAAGGGGACTGACATTGAGAGAGAAATTATTACACTAACGCCCGATGTCCACGAGAGACGAAGAATGGAAGATAGAAGTAAGATCATAGGATGTTAACCTGGGCGGAAAGACGACCGGCGGAAGACTGGTACAGTTGAGAAGACACTAGAGACGACAGCGATGAAACGAGCACAACGAAGCAGGCAACAAAGACGATCCGCAGTGGAAAGGCATGAAGGGTGTCTCGCACGTAGTAGTCGATGGGATGCGAAAAAGAAGAGGGGGTGATGAGCGGCGCCAACTAGAATAAGCAGATTGGAACACAGAAGCAAACCAGATCAACAATCGAATACGAACAGCTCGAACATTGTAGCTAGTCACAGGATAGACCGTCATTCATTTAGAAAGTCCAGCCGGTTGCTTGATCACGATTGTCTAAGTTCCAACCAGTTCGCTGGGTCTATACTTTGAACGCAATTGACAATAAAGCGGAGCACTGTGTGTACTGTCACCAACGCATATTCACCTTCACCGAAAAGACCGTTTGGCTTTGAACGACCGAGGTTCGAGACAACATTGACGGGTTACGGAAGCATTCCCTAGGGTTTACATTGGACATAGGATGCTTATGCCTGGTGCTATCTGCAGCGCAGCGTAAGTCACCCATGGATGTTCACACTAATAGTAACAGATAAAATAGAGAAAGCACCACTCAATTAGCCAATGCGGGGAGGTCTTCCTAATCAAACTACCACTTCTGTTTCAAAAAACAGCTGCGGTGCACAGGAGAAAAAAATACAAATTCGGCAGGAGCAAGGGGAGTAGGACGAAATCTAGAAGACAATAACTCTTCACTAAACCCATCTCAGAGATAATGGCTAGAATGGAGGCTGAATACCGATTATCAAAAGTGTTTTTTTAAGATGATGGAAAAAGCGAGGCACACTCACAGTCCGATTGGCCGGAGGGTTGAATAGAGATCAGGAAGGAAGTAGCTTCACCGGTAAAGACAGGTCACTTGTACACACATATCATTCAGTAATGGAATGCAGTTGCAAGGGGCACAGCGCTGAAATATGACACGCGGATGTCATGGATGGGAATGTTTCAAAATCACCGGATTGTTTATTCCTGAGATGATTTTCGGTCAGAGACAAAAATACACTCAATTTTAAGAAAGGAAAAGACCAGTAATGGTATCTTGCGAATCGGATCGATCCTTTCCATCCTGCTGCGTGCGTGTCAAATCGGTTGTTGTAAAACCTGTTTCAGACGAGATGGACCGGGAACTTTGATGGGTTTCAGGAGGATGGCTGTTTCCAGAAAGCGGTACCCCAGTGGATAGTGCACAATTTGAAGCGGGTTGCAGCGCGAAAGTTACAAAACACGCAACCCTTCCAAGTTCACGCTCCAACGGACTATAACTGAAGAAATTGCGGAGGATGAGGGCAAACAACTTAGATAGGTATGATGGTGAGAAACATCGGATAAACGGTGAAACAAACACAGAAAATACGGTTGAAACAAAACACCTAATGAACCAACTTAAACAGTGGAATGAGTAATCGGAGGGTGGTGATCATTAAGAAGAACATGAAAAGCAACTGAACACGAGGTCGATGGGAAAGAGACAAACGAATAGTGTGGTCACTAGACAGACCGAACGACGCGTCGACAGCGGTGGCCTGGTGTAAGGTGAAATGAACTCTTTTGAACCATAGAGCTGAGAAACTAGAGGAGACTTAGCAGCTTATATGCCATCTCGATTGGTGGCTGCTTGCAAAAGAATTCGTAGGTCTGGGGGCCAGCCCTGTCCTCTGTACGTTCATAAGATGCATGACAGTGGAGGATGAGCCGCGCTATATCGCAGTTAGATATCAGTCATGGCGGTCCGCTGCCGTCGAGCATGGCTCAGCAGGATAAGTCGCAGGTTCGCAAGAATAAGGCGGTGGGTTCGAATCCGGGAGGATTCAGCGGGTGCGCGCTACTGACGAGTCCCAACAGGACGAAACCGCCGTCTAGCGCTTCCCTGGATGTGTGGTGGCTGTCTTCCTGAGTCTAACTGCGATGAATCTTCACAAAAACCCAGTAAACCCCCTACTATTTATGATATAGGAGACTGTTTGTGAGGCAAGTTTGGAATAAAACGGCGAAAAAGCCAAAGTGATGACCATAAGCATCCTTTTCAGGGGACAATGCGTTCAAGAGATTCCAGCTTAGAGAAGAAAAACAAGGTGGTGCTTTTCCGGACAGCTGGTCGACATATCTGAATTGTCGGCTGATTGCGACGAACAAAAATACTCACCAAAATCCTTCCATTCATAAGTAAAACAAGGTGGCGTTTGTTCGACCTCAGTCATTTGATAAATTCAATATGGCTGATTTTGGAGACCGTGGTATAGGACCACGTAATATGATCCGCGCGATCTGCCTATCGACGGGACAGTGGAGGAAGAATTTGTACAGCGAGGTTCCCAAAAAACTCATGTCGATCAACCAACGATATCTACGGTTTGTCTCGCCTACCAATCCCGTCAAAGGTGTGGGTACTTGGCGGGTTAGCAGCTGGTCTACATACCTCTTCGACCAACACCCTTTACCAATAGCCAGAGCCGTTGTGTCCGGGAGAAAGTAAGAATTTTCCAGAACAACCATTATATTAGCAAGTAATCGCCTGGCAACCATTATGTATGGGTCTCGAACATTCGGGTATATTTCAAGGCTAGAAGTGACAGCATAACATCCTGAGAATTGGTCGGATCAGCAAGCACCACAAATTTTAACAGTTGGCCTTATTGTTCCAGAAGCCAATGGTCATTGGATGAATTATAAATACGGCCAAGGTCTAACTCAGTCGTACAACGTTTTGGTAACAATCTGGCTAATGTTATTTTTGTCGAAATCAGTTTATTTTTGATTTTTACACTCGATTGGGCTAGAAGTCCTGCGGATGACTTAGGCGGTTTATTCGGAATAGCAAACGAATGGGAAGATGCAACATCGTGTTACTCTGACCGAGCGATAATTAGTGGCAACTGAATGTCGGTGTGCTATCGGGTGTTGATTCGGCAGCTGCTCGCGTAGTTGATGAGTGTAGCGACACCCATCCAAGTATTTTCTGGGTTCTCGCTAGCAATGAAGCGTACCACGAAGTATATCATTCATTGTCCAACCCCCTAAGGGATCCTGATCTCGTAGGGTGGAAAATAGACGTGGAGTTCATATATAGACGTTGGCACATGGGAACCGGCACCGTGAAACACATGCGACTATCTAGTAGAACAGTGTTATGGGAATGATCTGCGCACAAGCACTTAAGAACTATGAGGGACTAAGCTAGGTTACAGCTGTGATAGTAGACTGGGCTCCAGGGCAAATCAAATAATGGGCATGAAGGAAGCGGTCTGTTGAATTGGACAAGTGGAGATGCATGCCCGTTTAAAATCATAAGGACAACGATGTAGACCCACAAATCGCACTCAAAGTTGACAACTGGGACCAGGATCACCGATATTGAGCAACGTGGCCTTCGACGCCAAATTGTATTCTATGATATGTGGGATAGACTCTCCAAAGAGAGATCAAAAACACAAACGATCGGAAAGGAGAAGAAAAAGAGATAACACCAAAACAACGGAACCACGTGAATACCGTAGTCTGGTAGCGCTAAGCTTCACCCGTTGTGCTATCCCCAGAGGGCAATGCACATAGCCGGTCGATTGCAACGCCGTTGGATTTGTCTGATTTATAACGTAGCTCGACCTCAGACGCGGTAGATTCCGAGGAACAACAGCAAACAGAGCTCTGGTGTCTCGACACAGTAGTGTCTAACATTAAGGAACGGTGTCCACAGCCACGAATTGTGATTGCGGGTGAGGAGCTAACGGAAGCCGAATGAATACTGGGCGGCGTCTCGATGGACGTAGTATGTGGAGGAAGGGGAGAAGAGTGTGCCGGATACGAGGAGGGAACATAATTCAAGTTTTGGTACCCACAAGCATTAGAGTGGATACAGGCGTGGCGACAACGATTGGACTTTGAATTTAAAGGCGCAAGTTCCGTTGGTTCAGCACATCCAATAGGAGTTTTAAAGCAGCGACGAGAGTGAAGGCAGCCATGAGTGCAGCGGACATGTAGTCCCCTAAGAGTGTTATCTTCCGAGCTAGTTGGTCCTGACGTGGACGGTAGATTCAAAGGCTGGGGGTAGGAAGTATCCGCCTGGCTAGTCAAAAGGCTGGGGAAGTGAAGTAAATGAGGGAAGCATCATTCTAATCCAGTCGTGAAGCAGACAGGACGCAGGAAAAAGTAATTAGATGCTCTCAGCAAGGTGAACTAAACAAGGCTGAATCCAGAAGTAGTCGAAAGACCAACCCATTAGTAAAATGCAGAATGAAAATTCATCAGAGGTCCCGGAAAGTAGTAATGTTGGAAAGAAACGCTCTATGAAAGGGCATTTAAATTGGACGTTAAGATATTCATCGAAGCATCGTATTTACGTCATCCACTGCGGATATACCAATTATTGGGTACATTTTGATGAAGTCGTTGACCGGCCTATTTCCAAGGTCACCGAGAGCATTTAATTCCGCTGATTCTTTGAAAAATTGCAATATGATACTGCGCGGATAGTGCAACATATTACTTTCGACCAAATAAAACCATCGACCTCAAAGCACATTAGCAAAGCTGTCGTGTCAATCGGATAAGCATCCTAAGAATTCCAACGGCTTTGTGCAATCGTCACTCAAAGATGCGGGTCTGTTCTTTCGAGTGACATATACATAGACTTTACACATTTTGTTTTTTTCCCACTTTGAAATCATAAAATGTTTAATTATGTTCCTCCGCAATTTAGCTCATGTCTGGTGGGAGCACCGCGTGAGCAATGAGCGTGTTCGGCGTCGCGTATTTGTGCAGAAAGAGCGAGTGAACCGCCCAGCACCATTATATCACGCACCAGGCTCTGATCACTGGGCCACGTGTTGCGCATGCTAGCACAACGACTCCCCCATAGTGTGTTGTTTGCGCCCCAGGGGTGCGGTTGGATGAGGAGGAGGGGAGGCCAAACGATGATTTGGTTAAAAGGAATGAACATCTTCACTTCGAAGTTGGCGTCGGTTGGTGTCTCTCGACTGCCCGTCTGCCGTCTGAACGGCGATGAACACGTTGGGCTGGATACACTTGTTCACGGCGAAGGGCTGACATCTATGGCTTTTGTGTTGTGAAGTTCTTTGTCCCTCTCCATCCCTCTTATCTTCCCCCGCCAATAACGATCACATACTGCATGGATAATATGACACTTATCGTTTAATTACTTGCTTTTAGTGTTGGTATTCTCTAATGTATAGTATCTTGCTTTGTCATATGTCTTATCTTCTGTATTGCGGCATAGTTAGTCGAAGTGGGTTTCTCACCTTCAGCTAATGTGTAATGCTGCCTATGATTATACGCTAGCTGAAGGTGAGAAACCCACTGCAGCCAATGTGCCGAAATGAAAAAGATACGGTATATGAAAAAAGCGAGATAGGAAAAATTGCAGAATATAAGACAAAAACCAAAAATACTATGAAGTTATCATACTACACATCGGCTGTGAGACCATTGTTGGAGGGGGAAGCTAAAGGGAAGGGGAGGGGCAAAGAAACACAACACAAACGTCATTCAGGTCGACTCTTCGCAATGCCAACAAGTGTATCTAACCCAAGGTGTTCATGGTCCTTTGGACCCCATACAGGCAATCGGGACACATCAACTGACACCAAGTACGTAGTGAGGGACTTCATCCCTCTTGACCAAATCATCACTCGGCATCTCCTCCTCTTCTTCCACCCAGATCCCGGTCGCGCAAACAACGCACGATGCGGGAGTCGGTGTGCTAGCATGCGCAACACGTGGCGCAGTGATTGGAGCCAGGTGCGTGATATAATGGTGCTGAGCGGTTCACTCGCTCTTCCTGCACAAATACGCGATGCCAAACACGTCCATTTCACACGGGGTGTTCCTACCACGCATGATCTAAGCAGCGAAAGCAGCGTTGAGCGAACGTAAGTAGCTTCTTAAGGTCAGTCGATCTGGTAGGCCAAGTTTCACAACTGTGAAGAAGGGCTGAACGCACGGCTGCGTTATATACTCCGCCCTTCAAAGTGAGAGTGATATCGCGCGGACTCCACAGGGCTAACGTGTAATAACGATGTGGAATCATGCTGTTTTAGTTCATTTGAAGTCAATAGCGGAAAATGATGAAAATGCACCCACCCGAGTACGAAAAGCGTATTTTGATTTGACTTGTACAAGCTTGCGTTCCTCTGTTAGTTGTGCCCCAATAGAGGTACAGCACAGTCATTAGCTCCACCAGGATACAAAAGCCAAATTCTATAGCTGGAAACATAGCATCCTCATTGTGCGTGTAGGGTTGCCGACAGTTTGTACAACTATAACTAACGACCAGTGGTTTTCCGTCCTTACGGCAAAATGCGGGAGTTTGGAGAAAGGAAACAAGAATTGATGTGTACACCTCCTCCTCATAATCAACGACAGCAATACACCAGTTATGAGAACTGATTTTTGCTTCTATACAATTAAGAGGTTCCAGGGAAAGTGGAAGACTTGGTGTAAAATTTAAACATCCTAAATAAATTTACAGGATCAAGATGCCAACAATCTGTCGACAACATACCGCCACAAACAGATGGCTATCGTGCGAAGTTACGGCGACATCGGTGAGACAGTTTTCTGCGACTGTCATTGTCCCGTGTCATAATCAACCATTAGCCCACAGATAACTCAGCACCAAACACACTTCAAACAGGCAGTCCGACTGGGAAACGAAAGCAGATCCGCCACTGGCGCCCACTGCCAGTCATGTTCCATAACGTCTCGAGTCAAGCACAAAGCAGGTTAAGTGGATTCCAGGCTGGAAGATGAGACGGACCAACGGTACACAGTTTGTAGCCAATGACTTCATTTCCCACTGCCACCTTAACTTTTGTCCACCTCGGGCCTTGCACTATCCTACACCCGGCAAACGAAACAAGGTCATCCGCAGTAAGCGGTTCTACGGATGGCTGTATTATTTTAATTGAGTACTTGAAAGATTCCGTTTCGCGTTAAATTTTGCTACAGCCCTCGCATTATTTTAATTCAAATGTGCCCTTCGGTAGTTGCAAGTGTGTAGCATGAATGTGAAATCCTGATAATGCCGGAAAAGGCATGTCACGTGAAGCCGAGAATATATATTATTATTATTATTACTACTACTACTATTATATGTAGAATGGGGCGAAGCAAACGCAAAGTATGCAATATTATCCGTTGTTCTAAGGAATGATTTTCTTATCCCAGCATTATACCCGCATAGCATCGCTGCGGACACCTTGGTTCAGTCTGATCCAGCATTGTTCAGCAGTGAACGGCTAGTAAAGAGTTGAAGGCGCCTCAAATTCACAAACTGGAGGGATTAAGTCTCACTCCAGTGTTGCCGGTCACCCGGTGCATTACCTCAGCGATGAAGATGAGACCAACGGTGGTAGCCTCAGTGTGAATGTATTGTGGCAGACGGACGTCAGTCGAGCCCGGAACGGGCTCGCGCCTGAAATCACCGTATAAAGCAAGCATGATGACTGCTTTATCGCCAAGTCCTGATTTCGCGCAAACACCCAAAACCTTAAAAACAGCATGGGAGTCGGACACACGGTCAACTAATGAACACAGCATACGTTTTCAACTTGGATAATCACGTGAAAAGTAGATGGCAGTCAACCAACGGCAACGGAGTTTGCCCAGGTGACCCACATAAATTTGCAAATAGCCAAGACGAATGTCAGCAATCACCAGACACACAGTCACCTCGATTGGTGACGAAACGTTTGCAACAAAATTGCCAAGCTCAGCGCACAGTTCAACAGCCAATCATCAGACAATTGGGGGAACCAAAAGGCTAGCTCAAGAACCAAGACAGCCTTAGCTAGATGAAGACGCAAATAAGTGCGATGTGATTTACTAACCGACAAGAACAATCAATGGCTTCTGAGGTAGCATCAGCATGATTAGGAGATAAGATTGTGCCATACCAGCGAATACACATGTTCAAATAGTTTGTTATTTAGCGTTGTGGCCTGCTATGTATCGCGAGACGTTACGGCATCAAAGCCGGAACTTTCCACCCAAAACAGAAGTCTAAAGGCATCAACAAGAAACACACTTGCGAGAAGACAAAACGAGGTACATGGGATACGATTGCATTGGTTTTTAAAGTCCTGCTACACAACGACCTTGAAAGTTAATGTGGCAAACTGCCATTGTTTGAACCAAGGTCACGACAATGAGACAGGCGAATCATCTTCGAGCCAGCATGCTGGACATTTTATCCGATCGATTTCGTTAGCGTTTGTGTCCCCTAACATCACCCCGTATTGAATCAACTGCACAGGTTTTCAGCTTGGGGTTCATCTGCATCAGAATCACTGACTTTCGGAGTCGGTTCGTCCACTTTCGTGGTGCTAACTCCGGTGTAGAGGTAGGTTCTGGAGTTTCCTGTTCCGGTTTAGAGTCTTCTGGACTGATACGGAAAGTGTCGAGGAGTACATCTAACGGTGATGTGCTGCGCGGTGGCGACGATCCGGAAAGGAACAGGATTGTGACTGATTTGCGTGTCGGACTCAAACCTCGGAATTAACGGCAATGTCATATGTGACACCACCAGTTCGACGAATGATACGTCCTGGAGTCCAGGTAACCTGGTCGTTGCGGCAGTCCTTTGCCAGCACAGATTACCCTTTGAAGAAAACTCGGTTCTGGGCACCGTGTCTCCTGTTGTACTGCTGTTCTAGTTTGAAGTTTAGGCTCAGGCTGTTCCTGTCAGATGACTTAAGTAAATCGTAGCTGGATCGCAAGTTCCGTTGCACCAGTGCTTCAACCGGAGATTTATCTTGAGGTATCTGAGGATTTGTGGTTATCCTGTAGGTAGAAAGAAAAGTCTCAAGGATCTCTGCCGTCGGTCCCTTCCCCTTCGCCTTCAGTAATGCTCTCTCAAAGGTGTCTACGAATCGCTCTGCTAGGCCATTCGAGTGTGGATGGTATGGAGGTGACCTCATGTGAGTTATGCCGTTTTAATTGCAGTCCTAGAAAATTGCTGAAGTGAACTAAGTTCCGTTGTCAGTCACCAATGTGTTCGGATACTCGAAGCGACTGAAAACCTGGACGAAATGCAATAATGGTCGCTGAAGCAATAGTTGATGGCATGTGCAGTGCTTCTGGACACTTATTGTAGGCGTCAACCAGGATAGGGAAAGTGTTTCTATTAATAGGTCCAGCATAATCGGCATGGAGCCTTGACCATGGTTTCTCAGGATCCAGTCAACAATGGAGCTCTGCTTTCCTTGGCAACTTCGAAGCAAGTGCCTATTTTGAGCAAGAGCGGGCCAGCTCTTCGACTTGAGCATCAAGATGAAACCAATAGACGTAGCTTCTAGCCAATGCTTTCATGCGGTTTATTTTCGGGTGTCTAGTGTGGAACAGCTTCCGAACCCTCGGCTGAAGTTCCTTGGGGAGCACTACTCGTTCTGCAAAGAGTAGACAGCCGTCGACAATTGTCAGGGAATTGCGACGTTGATGAAACTGCTTCAGTACAGTGTCTTCAATTTTCTGTGGCCATTTTGAGCTGTGAAAGCGGATCACTTGCTGGACCCTGGGATAATGTGATGTTGCGGCGCGTATCTAGGAAGCTGTTACTGGGATGTTTAATTGCACCTGCGACAACGCAACGAACTTCAGGCTCGATCGAGATGCTTGCCACCACAACGTCCTCTGGTTCCTGTCGATCTCTGTCCATGAAGCGTGATAAAGCATCGGTATGATCAATGTTCCCAGTCGATTGGTACTTGATTTCGAAATCATATCCCAAAAGCATTGTGGTCCACCTCTGAAGGTGATTTGCTGAATGTCCCTTTTGGAACCAAAGGTAAAACAAGTAGGGGCTTGTGATCCGTGAGCAAAGTAAAATGGAGGCCATAAAGCATTTTGTGAGATTTCTTAATGGCGTAGACGATTGCCAATGCTTCTTTTTCAATTTGGCTTAAGTAGGTTTCTGCGAACGTTAACGATAAGGTGGCACGAACAATTGCCTTCTCAGTTCGGTTAGGAAAGCGGTGAGATACAACTGCGCCGACTGCGTACTTAGACGCGACAATGATAACCAAGCTGGGATCGAATTAGTCAACAGCAGGTTTGACGACAACATGGCTTTGATCTTACCAAGAGCTTGAATGCGTTCCGTGGACCCCGTATAGCATGTATTGCTATCAAAAATGCACTGTTGTGAGTCAGCAATCCCGAGAAGGATCGTAACGTCGTCACATAATGTGATGGAGGCATTTTCGAGATAGCCTAAATATTAGTGGGGTCTGGTCTTGGACCGTGTTGATCAATGATGAATCCCAAACATATCTATCTCTTCTCAGGCGAAAGCCATAATCTTGGTTTCGATCAAGCACGTTTTCAATCCGGTTCTCTAGATCTGCCGAATCAGCGTCCATGGTAATGGCACCGTCATGCTGCAACAGATGGGACGTCCTGTAACAGGGTGTCGATAATCTGTTGAAAAATGGCAGGTGCTGTTTGTACACCAAATGGTAGGCGAGTGTATGGAAATAGACCGAGGTGAGTATTGATGGTCAGCAGTTCTTATGAATCCTCAGAAACTTCCACCTGAAGATATGCGTCCTATAAGTCCAGTTTGGCGAAACACTTGCCACCATTTAGATTTTCGAGCAAATCATCCGGCAGAGGCAACGGGTATTGGTGCCTTTCAAGGGCAGCATTCAGACCAGTGGAGAAATCTGCACAAATTTGGACTTTCATTTGGTTTCTTGACCACCACAATTGGAGCAGTCCATGATGAGTAATTCCCAGGTTGAAGGGTGCCAGCCTATTGCAGTCTCTCCAATTCCTGAACAACGCTTGGTAACACTGCATACGTTACTGGACGTTTGGGTCGGAAGACACGTTTGCGTCGGAGTAGAGGGACAATACTGCCTTGATTTTCGTGCAACAACCAAGCTCATCTCAGAATACTTGAGCGAACGTATGGCGTGAACGCTCTGACAGAACATTCCAAGGAGGAGTGATCACAGACTGAAAACACAGAATTAAGTGGGACGCAAAAGAGCCTGAGTTTGCGATCCAATCAAGGCGCAAAAGGTTTAGATTTGGCCGATTAGAAAGGTAACACACGGCATAGAATTGCATATTGTTGAAAAACACAGAACACTTAAGTCCACCTGTGAGTTTTAGGACTCCACCGGAAGCATTCAGCGATGTGCGATTGGTCGGCTTTAGAGGAGGTTGACCGATCGTCTTCCATGTGCTAACAATAAAGTAATATCAAATGCTGCACCCAGCTGAAGACACACAGGTGTTGTTGATATGCACTGTCACATATACACGCCAGTGTTTTGCGTCCGAATTGAACGTAGCCATAACAAGCTTTATTTTTACGTAGATTTTTTTCCTCTTTTTTGAACTGGGTCATCTGAAGTATCCCATTGTCTGCGCTGCAATGATCTTCTTTGTGTCTTCGTTTGTGACATTCCTGACTACGGTGCTTTTTGAATTGGCATACGGACATAATACCAACCACCACACTGTCAGCAGGCTGTTGGGGGTTTGTTGAAGGCGCCGATACTGGAGGAATTAGTAGGTTTAGCTGGGATGCTGGAGCCGGGGACTGCTTCTCGTCTAATCATGGCAGTATCGCGTTTCAGGTTCAACAAACAGTGGTACTCTGAAATAACTGATCTCAGACTCATGGTAGGATCCTGCTCTACCTTACTGAGTAGGCGGGGACGAATAGCTGAGTCACGAGGCGATTGAAGGTTACAAACAAATACCAGACACTTGAATTGGTCTTCCGTCATTTCCTTAAGCTTGAAACGTTCACACTGACGGTTTACCGTGGTCGCATAAGACACAAAAGCATCACAGTCATTTTCAACAAGTTTCAAATAGGAACACCGCAGGTTAAAAACAGAGGACGCTACCCCAAAGATTTCTTCTAACAAGTCGACACTCGTCAAATTTAAAATCCGCGCTATTAAGAAGAATAAAATTCACAAACCTTTCGTGTTCCTTGGTCCCAAGCTTCCACAGAAGCAACCATGACTTCCAATCATCAACCGTATCAGCCAGCTCTGTGCGGAATGTATCTGCACACCTCCTAAACCAAGATTCGAAAGTGCATCCAGCATCTACTAGATCATAGCCAAATTCCATGATGTTTCCAGAAATTGCATCAACGGATGACTACTTTCTGTCAGTTGACGACGATCGAACCTTAAATTCTTGCGACAGGGTCTCGATAAGCCGCACATATGATTTCTCAAATAACTTTTGTTGCTGCTGCAGGATCAAGATGAGCTCTATCATTGAAAGTGGCATCTTTGTGAGTTATTCACAATTTTATCCCGTCACCAGAAGAATCTGTTGTGGTCTACTATATATCGCAAAACGTGACGACATCAAACTTGGAACTTTCCACCCAAAACAGAAGTCCAAAGATATCAACAAGGAACATACTTGCGAGAAAACAAAACGAGGTACATGGAATACGATTGCATTGGTTTCTAAAGTCCTGCTACACAATGACCATGAAACTGGAAATGTGGCAGTCATTTGTTGCACCAAGATCATGACCAGGAGACAAGCGAATCATCTTCGAGCCGGCATGCTGGACGTTTTATCCGACCGATTTCGTTAGGGTCTGCGTCCCCTAACAGATCGCCTAAATGAGTGTCAGCAATCATCAGACAATTGGCAGAACCAAAAGGCCAGCTCACGAACCAAGTGAGGCTTACCTGGATGAGGATGTAAATAAGTGCGAGGTGACTCATTAACTCACAAGAGCAATCAATGGCTTCTAGGGTAGTACCCGCATAATTAGGAGACAAAACTGCGCTATACCAGCGAATGCTCATGTTCAAATGGCTTGATATTTAGTGTAGAGATAAAAATAAAGAACAAGGGGGTAGTAGATCTAAAATCCAGTTGCGACCACCGTGTCTACGAGAGTGAGGGCGCTCCAATGTGACATCATGGCTACGGAGGTTACAACAAAAGCAACGCAGTCAAACGGCGACTTTGAAACATGAATCAATGAAGTATGGCATCAAGAACTGAATGTAGTAATCAGTGGTTACCAATGGCCAGAGGAGGGCGCAAGAACGGTCATTGATTTTTGACTAAAAATTTGCCACAAGAGAGTGCCCGAGTTAGTCTAGCCCGTGAACGATAGAAGCACAAGGATACAGTTACGAGAGGAGACAATGCGGAAGAATAGAAATGTTGAGATGCTCAAACCAAGTGAAGGGAGAAATAGTACAAATAATCGAGAAGCAAAATAAGTAATGAGCAATAATGACTGAACAATGAGAGGGATAGGAAGCGTAGAGGAAATGTGTGATCTTGATGTAGGATTATTCAAAGAGATGAAGGAACCCATGCAAAAGCCCCAAAAATTGCATGGGTTTCAAGGAGAAAGTTGTTATACCGACACCCTGACGATGGTTCATAAAGCGGTAAAACGAAGGGAGAAGTCTAGCACATACAGGAAGATGAGGATGCAAAGTTGCGATGTCTCGGTGTGAGATGCAGAAAGATCCAAAACGTCTCGGCCGATGAATATGGCTATGATAAGAGGATCAGTAAAATTATGTACCAGCTGGGGATAAACAAGTGTGTGTAACTAGCATTGTGTCCGACCAAGCCACGAGTGGACATGTGCGTATGAAAATACTCATTGTGTGGGGAGGTAGTCCACAGCTAGAGTGAAGACTAGAGGTCCAGCCCCGTGAATGAGAGTATGGCATCCCAATGTTGAAATTCAGCTAGCCTGAAAATCGTGAAACAAGTTAGTGAGAATCAACGGCATCACCAGCAACGAATTAACCTACCTTGTGTGTGTGTGCCAAGTTTACGGTTTGTACTAAGCCAAACGTGAGATTACGATGTGAAAGTGTCCCCCAGAGGAGACAGTCTACGATGTAGCTGACCAACAACAAACAGACTAGCTGCGGAGAAGAATGAGTTTAAATCCCTCATGATAACGATAACTGAAGTTACGGCAGATTTATCGGCAGAACCATTAAAAACAAATAAATGGTATTGATAAGTAACCTATCAAGAGTTCCACTTTAAACAACAGTCCCACGTAGATTAGAAACTGGAGCTATTTGACGGGGACACGACCGCTACTAATCTGCTCGAAGAACATTATAAAAGAGCATCAAACAAGAGCGAAAGATAACGAAGTGTATGTCCAGATGCCTAGGGGAGTATCGGTAGCCAAGATGTTGGGGAATCACTGTATAACAGCCAAAACGTACAAACAGCATGAAACGATAGTGCCTCACATTATAAGAAATAATATGTAATATTTACATAACGAAGTTATCCTGCTTATACACCACACATTCATCCGTTTCAAGATTCCTATAGCCAAAAAGATAGAGGGATGTCACGATATGGTGAAGCAGACGAGCTGAACGTCTACTGGGTCACAAAACGTACTTTGGTTCAGTGAGGTCAGCGTCCAATCCATTTGTATTGCTATCAGTGAGCAGCGAATCAACAGATGAAGCGTCTTGTAGGGCGGCCGAGTTGGATACACCAGTGTCTGTAGGTCTTGGTGCTTCTTCAAGGTGTTCACCTCCAGTGACCCCATTCTCTTCTAGTATGACCGGATTGCAAGAGGTATTCGAGAACTTCGATTCCATGAAGGGTTCAAAAGAGTCACCGTATGAACGACTCGCCCGGTTCGCACCAGTGCGCGGCCAATTCAACTTCATCTTCAGCGAAGCAAGCTGACTGCGCAGATTGTGCACCTCGAGCTCAGTTTCAGTAAGGCTTCTGGTGCGCTGTTCCAGTTTCTCACGCGTGAACTGAAGCTCCATACGATAGTTCTAAGCCAATGCGAAATGAATAAAAAGAATGGAAGATCATGACTACAGAGCCACCATTATCACTAGACTGTGAATGTGAACTGGAGATAAAGTGACGGTAATATGTAGCTCGTGACAACGTGTACAGGAAAGTGGAGACACAAAGGAGACGGACAAGATTTATCGGTCATTCCACCTAGGGACTAACAAGAAGTCTGACGATGTGCCGATACTTCAACGACACGAAAAAGTGCACCATATGGAAAGAGGGATAAAGTAAATGGAATATCGAAAGGTTTATCACTAGGCCGTACCAGCAGTACACAGGTAACACGTGCCGCCATTTCGCTGTCATACGATCACAGCAATCACGTGCAACTAGGGGCCCTAGGATTTTGTCCGCACCTAGGCAGAGTCGAATCGACGACCTGGGGATTACATGTCAGACGCCAGGCGACGGGCGCAGAGCCGAACGGCTACTTGCGGAGAAACATTATAGAAACCATGCATTTAGATGACGTGTGGAAACAGAACCAAATACGATTAAAAAAACAATCTCGGAAACAGGGAAGAAAAGCAAAGGTATGCCAAACATTGCTAAAAAGTAATTATAAGCCGTGTGTTACAGCGTTATCACAAGCCGGGTGAACTACAAGGCGAGAGAAGAAAACAATAGTGATGCTATGGAGTTTGTATTAGCTCACAACAGACGTTCCCAAAATGCTAGCATCTTTGTGGGGTTCAAAACTGGAAGTAGAAATAAGTGTAACAACTCAGGCCTCCATGCTGCGTACAAACCCTACATATGCTAAGTAGGTATCTGGCTCGCTTCCATCTATTGTTTGCTCACGCTGGTGGTAGGAATATTCTAGTGCGACGGTTGATAACCCAACATGTCAGCGGCGCTGACAGCACAGGTGTGGCCTTTCAATCTAGTGGGAAGTAGACTAAGAAGGAATGGGTGGCAGGACAGTACTACTCAGTTCGAGCCACCCGAAATGACAGGCAACTCCCCGCAATCCACCGCAGTCTTAGTGACTACAGAATTCCAGCAACGTTTGAACTCATATCGATGCCACAATAGTCTTCCGTAATGACACTATTCGGTTAACAACCAGTTTCAGATGTTTTGGTGAACGAAAGTAACGCGCACGTAATTGAAGGGTGAGCGTCAATATCTCAGCTCTAGTAACTTTATCATATCGGTCAATGACGCTCATCGTAGCCAAGTAGTCTTAGTCACGGATTGGTAACAGTTGGGTCGCTGGTTTCAGCTCCACAAAGGACATATAGAAATGCGCACTGCTGACAATTCCCGGAAGAATGAAACGTACAGTGCTTTTCCAGACATGTGATGATCATCTGAGTGTGGCAAATACAACTCAGAGCAGAGAATTAATAATAATAATAATAATAATAATAATAATAATAATAATAATAATAATGTGTCAGCTGTACGCGGTACCGGCGCTTCGCTGCCGTGCGAACACCACCAGTCGCACGCGGGATGAGTATACGATGAGGACGCCCACCCCCACGCGGATTCCAACCCGCGCCGCAAGATTACGAGACAAGCTCGTTACCTCTAGGCTACGGGTCGAATGTCTGATGGACAGAGACCACTGTGTGTCCACTGAGGTTTAGTAGGAACGACAGCTTCGATTGTCCCGCAGGAAAATTTTGCAGCATGAAAAGGTAAAACAAGGGGTGTAGAGATTGACTGCCAGCGCTAAAGCGCGTATGACTATCCGACATTCCCAGTGATACAAATGAGTAGTGGGGATTTGGTATGATTAGAAATACTTCATCACGGGTACACTTTCAGTCAGCAGGCTTAGGCTAGACTGACTGGAAAAGCACCAGACACCGGTGTTTCGACCATCTGGGTCTAAACAGTGGTGCGCCTTCCAGCGGACCCATGCCGGTTTCTGCCCCCATGACCTATGGATGCCAGCAGCTAGTGCCAGTTCGCAATGGGTGACAGCTGCGGAACTGCATGATTGACAGTTGACAGTGACATAGGCCGGTTCATCTTCTACTGCCATGCCAGCCTGGTGCTTTTCCAAACCAGTCTAAGCCTGCTGACTGAGAGTAGATCGTGATGAACTATGTGTCTGATGTTTAGAAAAATGGTTAACCTTTCTGTACGGCTAACTTGGCTAGCGTAGGCACTGTAGCCTGTCCGGGTGTAAAAACGAAGAGTAATGCTCTGAGTTAGCAGTGCTGTCTCATCCTGCAGGGAAATCGATGACGTATCAGCACAAGTGTTGTGGCGCCCTGAGAACAGTATGAGTAGCGTCCACATAGCGCTAACACGGTCCTCAGGACATACCAACCAGAAGCAAATACATTCAGTGGATACTGCATCAGGGGAACAAGCCAACTGTAACTTTAGCCCATGTACGCTAAGAGATGAGATTGGACACATATGATCGACCCTACCAGTTTTAACGAAAACTAGCACTGAACGGTAGAAGGATCTTGTTGAAACCACAGCACGTTTGTCTGCTCAGTGGCATGAAAGCACAAAGTAAGTTGGGAGTGCCTGGGTTTGGACAATGAAAAAGTCAACGCTAACGGGTAACTTCCTAGCAAAAGTGTCCATGTTAAGTACCTGCAAATTCCGCTGAGCCTTGAGTTCTTCCTCCCGAGTGGAAGCCAGTATGGTTTCCAGGTTCCGTATAGTCCCGATCTCGTGGTCGACCTGTGGCACGGGAATAAGCGGAAATTAGTTGATGCTAAGACCCAGTCCTGGCCGTGGGGGATAAAAGCAGTGTCACAATAAGTAAAGGCCATCCAGTTGATCACTGTGCGCACAGGCGCAGTCGATAGACTCGAGTCGAAACCGTGTCGCAGATGTTGCAAAATGGAGATGAAGTAAGGGCGGAGTTGTTTGTTTCACGCAGCGTACTTTACCAGTGGAATAAACACCAGCGTATCCGCACCACGTGAGTAAAACATAATATCACAAACAGGTGGAACAACAGCGGCCCAATGCACTGGTTCGGTGTGCTACTAGGGTGACCCAGAAATTACAAGAACAAACCACAAGGCACCATAAACATGCACTAAAGTGGAACAACTGCTCAAGAGCACTCAAGAAGAAACAGAAGAGAAAAATACCGAGGTGGTAGGCACCTTATGATAGACTCGTTTTAAAACAAATGAGGTCTAAACGAGCTGGTGTCCCGCAATTATTTCGTGCGATTTTCTGGGTTGTCTCATTTTGATGTGGATATGGACGAAAAGTTTATAATTCTCCCATGTTCTAAGGTTGTTTACCAAACCAAATTCTTTCTTTTTCACTGTGCAAAAATATACTAACCCCTTTCCTTCTTAACGTCTACTCTAAGCAATTCGCACTATAGTGACGTAAAAAGCAATCGATTGCCTACACAGATTTGCCCATAATCCTATCATTTTCACCAATCTGTTCAGTTCAATACCATTGTTGTACGTATAGATCAGCATACAACATTCATATTTGAATGCAGATGCGAAGATAAAATAAAGCGAGTGTTATAATGGAGCACAACAGTAGAAATGAACAGAGGTGCGGTGTTGACCTGCTTTCGCAAGCTGCAAACTTCGCGCTCCGCCTCAGCCAGTTGGGCCTTCAGTTGTCCCGTTTCCAGATTACTTGTAGTGACAAACTGCTGATGGATGCGGGACTGATGCTCAAGATGATCACAAAGTGCGCGGACATCGGATATTTCACGGTGGACATCCTCGTTTTCTGCTTGAAGGCGGCGAACCCGTTCTTCAGACTCGGAAGCAGCACGGCTAAACAGGGCACACTGAGAAACGGAGCAGACAGATCGCGTAAGCAGAGATAGAAAGAGGAACAAAGAACAAAAACATGAGTGAGACAGTGCAACAAGTACCTGAGATTCAAGGGTACCAACAACCTCTTGGTAGTCCGCTATTTCCTTGCGCATCGCATCAACCTGGCGCCGCAAAGAGGCTGCTTCCTGTTCCCGAATCGAACAAGTGTGCTGTACGTCCCTCATTTGGCTCTCCAAACGTTCGACACAGTCAGCCTTATCGTTCAGCTCTAAGGTTAGCGCCCTGTTGGGGAGTGAGGTTTACAGCGGTATCACTGATAGAGGATGCAATGTCGACATAGCGGAAAACAATTAATAACTCAAAAGGAAAAGATTAGACGAAATCCGCAAGGTACAATGCACGGTGCGAAACGCATGAGGACAAACGCGCATTGTACAATATCACATGACCCATCTCCTGATTCACAATGAGGCTTGTACTCTCAAAGTACAGGCCCCAGCACAGTAAACTGAATCATCCAGAGCAGCACACTGGTTCATGTGTTTATGTAGTCAAAAGGAGGTTCCCGTGGATTGCAACGGGTATTGGCAACAAGTGGGTAGAAATGTATTACTGAACTTGGTAATACGCTGAACTGTGACACTACCGAGATACTCAGCTCAAATAACAGATAATTTTGTGCCACCAATCAGTGAAAGGCGGATGTACCTGATGGCAGTGTATGAGAGGCGGGTAAGTCCACTCAAACGATTCCTTGGTAGCTAGGTGAAGCTGCTAACAAGTATGTTCCGCCTGAGTTGAGTGATTTTCTGCCGTAAGTGAATTCACGCAAAGAATGTGTTGTATACACTCTGAAACGGTCGATATTTGGCTGCTTGGTGCTGAAATACTCACAATGGATGGGACCCGACTGTGAGTCCAAAGCGCACAGGTAAGAAAGCCGTATGTGAACCAGAGTGGAAATTAATGATTTTATTTACTTCCAAAATACTAGGGCGCATGAGTTTGTTAATCCGTTTAAACAACCCTATGACTTGAGTTCGCGGAGCAGCAACTGACTAACTCACACGGAGAAATGTACTAACGATGGGCTAATTGCACTGGACAATCCAGATAAGATGAAGTGGAGTTGGATCATACTGAATCAGGAGGGAAATGGAAGCCGTACGAAATCTAGAACAAGCAGAATAAGAAGTGCAGTGGCCGAATCAAGGTCCAAGACTAGACAAGTTAAGCACTATATACCCGGATGGGTGCATTTACAGTATTTTACACTATCAACTGCAGATGAATTAAAACAACTTAAGCAAATATGCAAACTTTCACAAAAGGAAAAGGTGATGGGAAAAGGGGGTGCACAGGATCACTCGGGAAAACACTCCTGTATCCTTGAGCAACTATGGTATGTTATTGGGGAGAATAACCATGATTCCATCCGGTTGATGCGACGAAGTTTAAGCAAGGTATTGCTTGACAACTGGTAAATTATATATATACATATATATATATATATATATATATATATATATATATATATATATATAGAACACGGCCAACAGTACAATTGGCAGAGTGCCACAGCGTATGACACAAATATAATAACAACAAAGAAATAGAGAGGGTAAAAAATGTAAAACTGTAGTCATGCGGATAGAGTCTCTATTGCTCACGGTTTCTTTGCATGTCCCATAGGGTTTCCAGCCCGGTTGCGCCCGCAACCGGGGAATCGAGTGCGTTCGACCGCGGCCAAATGTAAAGTCAACGCCTCTATACTGTTGGCACAAGTCATTCGTTGGTCACCTTGTATTTGCTTCCAGCCGACATCTGTGCGCGCAAAGTATGCAAGATGAGGCAAACGCTCAACAGGCATGCGAAGCACGTGCCCAAGCCACCGAAGCCTATGTAGTGAAATTATACAGCCCAGCGGCCGACAAAGTCTATCTGATTTGAAAATCCTTTGGCGAACATCCTCATTACTAATGTGGTGTTGCCACCGTACAGCAGCAATGCTCCGAAGGCAGTGATGATCAAAGACAGGCAGCCTCTAAAGGTCCTTTGCGCGAACAGGCCAAGTCTCACAACCGTTGATCAGGACCGCACTCACCGTGGCTTGCGTAGTGTTCCTACTCATATTTCCCAAATGGTTTAACCAAAAGAATTTGTCAAAGCATTCCTACACAGTAGATAGAGTTAAAACGAAGTATCCGCGAAAACGGCAACCGAGTTTAGAAGCACTGCCACGACAACAGCAGAATTATGAAAGCTACCCTGACTACTGTGTAAGATTTCGTGAAATCATGGGAGTGCGGTTCAAGCTGGATCACATGCGGATTCGCGCAGGCTAGTCTACAAGGTTGGCCTCGTCTACATCAAATGAGTGATATTCAAGCACTTTAATAATCGTGCAAATTTATTGATTGGCAGAAGAGGAGTTAACACGCTTAATGAGTTGACTGTTGCTGCTTTCCGCAGCTCACGGGCTATTGAGTATGCCGTGATGTAATGTAAGATGGCAAGAGGAAAGGTATGGTGGGTAAGTGGGGGAAACGCGGAATGTAGTCTGTGGAGGTACCGACGAATAATGTTTGATCCATCAAATCTACATTTGGATGTGGTTAGGTGCGAAGATAGAAGAATGTTGTCGACCAGAATGCGATGACGTAGGTCGGTAGACCGGACTAGGGCAAAAACTACGAAAAGAATGATGGAATGCATTAAAAGTGACTGATCTAAATCACGCGACCGCATATCAGGCTTGTCATGTTACACGAATACTGCAATTTGCCGTGTAAATTGTACCAAGAAAAATGAAAGGACTACATAAGGAAGACTACACTGACCGGTATTGCTTCAGCAGATTTATTCTCTCTTGTTCGGTGTGTGATGACATCTCCTTGGAGACAGCGAGCTCTGCGTTAGAAGCATCAAGGCGGCTCTGTAAATCCGATAGCTTCTCAGACTCCATTCTCAATTGGGTGCATAAATGTTGTGATTCATTCACAGCCGCACCAAGATCATTCTAAAGGTGAAATGGCAGAAGCAAGAAGATAAATAAAACAAAAGAATCAAGACTCGCAGCAATTACCTTGATAATAAAGGAGAACGGAAGCAAAGAGACCAAGATAGAATTATAGCTTCTGACAGTGATGAAAACGGCAGAAAAGAGGACTTATACATGCGAGTTGTTGAGGGCGCTCATTTGTCAGAGCAATGAGACAAGCAATGTTCCATGCACGGACACACAAGGCTGCGCATATATATATATATATCTTGTTGGCGGCATGCGCTTCCGGATTTGCCTGTCACTGTGGCCAGTAACAAGGCGCCTACGGCCACAGAGGGATTATGAGTGGCATGTACTGCACCATCCACAACTCCAACCACAGACCCAATATTCAGTGTAAATCCGAAGGAATAAGACCGGGAGGCATGTGGATGGGAGCCACGTTTCATCAACGGAGCCGGCCCACACTCCTTCACAAGCAAACACAAGCACGCTGTATTTGGGAATCAAGCGCACACAAGGCGGTGGCTGGACCGTAGTCCGCTCCACACTGAGTGCATGGAACCACTCTTCGAGCCTAGCACGACCATAAGGACCGTGCACCCCGTCCCCTCCAGCAATGACCGACTATCTAGAGACAGTATGGACGAGATAGTGGGTAATAGACAGGTAGGCACCTTGTCAACATGCACATCAAGCGCAGCAGCACCGGGGATGTCAACCAACAGCAAATCACTTGAAATAACAGTAACGAATAGAATATATCTGTTAAAGAATACGGCTATGCAGACATAACTCTTCCCTAAATTAGCATATGAAGTATGTTGGTTAGCAACGAATACGCGATAAGTAAAAAATGCCCAGAAGTGACTCAGAAAATGCTACAAATGGAATAAAGTTAACGGAGATAAGCACAATTACCGTCAGCAACGTGGAAATTTAATAGAAGATTATTCCGGCAGGCAGGGCTGGCTTGCCGAACAACCTCCTCGTGGTGCCAGCTGGGTGGTTCGGGATTTTCCCGTTCCAGCAAATGGTTCGGCGGCAGTGTTCCAGGACGTGGTGGGTTTTCGCCTGGCAAGCGTTCTCCCTATAAAAAACCACATATGTCCGTTTAACAACACTGTGACGTGGCAGACGTGACTCGCCACTAAATAAAGTCACTGCCCCTTGCTTCATCCTGGCGAAGCATTGTATTCCAGCAATCTTATGCTGTACTTCTAGGGAGCATTGGGCCCCTGTTTGACAAAGGAACAAACGGAAGGCGTATGAACTGAGCAGTCAGTCACCGGCTCCCAATGGGCGCGATTCCCTTAATTCGCTCCGCTGCCTTGCGGGCAGGCTATTAAGCCAAAGGCTCGGGGTGGTGTCCCCTAAGTCAACACCCTACTTCGGCTTGGGCAACCGGGTAGTATCTCGCCCTCTGAGGAAACCATGGACATTGTTGTGTTGTGTTTTATTTTACTGTTTCTGTACCTTCGTTTGAATCCCATGGTTTCTGATGGCATTATGTCTGTTAACAGACTTTTGCAAATATACCGGCAGGCAGAACAAATCAAATGAAGTGAAATGAAATTTATCCAGTTTAAAAAGAGACTTGGTTTAAGTGTATGTTGGTTTAGCCCAACTGCAGTGAAGAAGCATCATGAATGCAACATCAGCCTCAGCATGGGGCAAATCTCGTGCATATATGGTTGGCGGCATCCGGTTTCGGATTTGCCTGTCACTGTGGCCATAGGACGCCTGCGCCTACAGAGGGACCATGGGTGGCTTGCGCTGCATCATCCACAGCTCCAACCACATACCCCATATCCAGTGTAAACCCGAAGGAATAAGACCGGGAGGCATGTGGATGGGAGCCACATTTCATCAACGGAGTCGGGCCACACTCCTTCACACGCAAACACAAGCACACTGTATTTGGGAATCAAGCGCACACAAGGCCGTGGCTGGACCGTAGTCCGCTCCACACTGAGTGCATGGAACCACTCTTCGAGCCTAGCACGACCACAAGGACCGTGCACCCCGTCCCCTCTAGTAACGACCAACTGTCTCTTGGAGCCAGTATGGACGGGGTAGTGGGCACCTTGTAGGCACCTTGTCAACATGCACATCAAGCGCAGCCACACCGGGGATGTCAAACAACAACTAATCACTTGAAGTGACGATATCAAGTAAAATAAAGCGAATAATGCATACAGATACGGAGACAGAACTCTTCACTAAATAAGCATATGAAATATATTGGTTGCAAAAAAAACCCGCGAAGGGTTCAATACTTCAGAAAATATATGTTGAGAAAATACCACAACCGCAAAAATGTTACCGAAATTAACTACAATTAGCTTAAGCGACGTGTGCAAGTTTATAGAAGATAGTTTAAGTAGACATTAATATGAGAAATAAGGCATTAAGACAATATAGCAAACTCACCATCTGAAATAAATAGACTAAGCATGCAAGCACGCGGTTAGTAAATCGAATGCACAGTACCTAAAATCTCTGCGCCGGTTCTGCCTACATTCTCTGCAGGACCAGTCGTCGCTTCAGTGGTGGCCTCCGTATGCTCGCACGCAGCCCGAAGTTTAATGGTAAATGGCACGGAGAATGCTGATGTACTTCGCAGGTACTCCCCTCTTCAGTAAGCAGTCCCAAAGAGCCACTCTGTCAACAGAATCAAACGCGGCTCGAATGTCCAAGAATATGACTGAACGTATGGCGATGTGCAAGTATCTGGCGGATCGTAAAGATGTGGTCGACGCAACTACGATTTGGACGGAATCCAGCTTGTTGTTCGCGGTGGTGCTGTTCCCGTACGCAACTGAGCCACCGTAGCGAACAGCTTGGATGCAACACAAATGAGACTGATGCCATGATGGTTGGAGCAAATCGTCCGGTCTCCTTTTTTATAAACAGGTTCCACATCCGCTAAATTTCAGTCAGATGGAATGGTTTCAGTAGTCCAAATCTGATGGAAGAGAGAAGTCAGTTCGCGAGTGAGAACTGGACCTCATATTTGAAGAGGGCAGGAAGAAGTTCATCTGAGCCAGATGACTTGTGGCGCATCAGTAAGGGAAGCTCAAAGGAACACTCAGCCTCAGTCGGTGGAGAAACATCCACGAACAACGGAGCACTGTGAACCCCCGGAATATGGACTCGGTTGCGCGGGTGGTTAGTTGAAATGATCTTCAAAGTGCTCTGCCCATCGTACCAGACGACGGTGAATTAGTTCCCCGTCGTTTTCTTTCAAAATCTCATCCACTGGTGGCCTTCTGCCTTCCGTGGAGCGAATAAGTTGGGAGAGTTTGCGAGAGTTTCCTGATGAGGCTGCCCGCTCCATCTCAACGACGCGCTGCGTCCCCAAAATCCCGCGGTCCTTCCTGAGGAGCTGTCTGAGCTCAGCAGCCGTGGCTTGGCGTAGTGTGTTGCACTCAACTCCGGCGAGAATAGTTCAACGACTTTCCATGAATTGGTGAGACTGTGCAGAGATCCAATGACTAGCAGCTTGTCTAGTAAAACCACAGACCAGGGTAGCGGACTTCCGTAAGGAGCTCTGGATCTGTGCCCAGTGTGTCTCAACAACGGAGGATAGAGAACGCAAGTCGGAGGCTAATGTGTTCTGAAATGCGCCGAGAACATTTGGGGCGGCGAGCTTGTCTGTGTCAAGCCGTTTCCTGCGACGCTGTTGGGTGCCTACAAAGTTCAGAATGAACTCAGCACACACGAGCGCATGATCGGAAGTAAGTTAGGTGTTCCAAATTGATTTGCAGTCCGTTATGCAGCCTCGCCAACGGTAACTAAGAGCGATGCGGTCAATCTGTGTTCAAGTTTGACCAAACGCCGGAGGTCGCCAGCTGGCTCGTTGGCACCAGGAACATAGGAAATTGGTGCTGGGAAGGAACAAGCCGAAATCGGCGCACAGTTGGAAAAGTCGATCGCCATTGTCCTTCCTGCGATTACCGTGGCTGTGTTGACCCCCAAGTTCGCGCTCATGAACCTCTAGTCTACCGACCTGCGCATTTAGGTCTCTGGCGAGCATCACGATGTGCGTGCGGCGTTTCTTGCGGAGGAGATCGGTGAGTTGGCGGTAGAACTCGTCTTTAGCTTCGTTCGGGCTGCAGCCCATTAAAGAGTACGCCGCCACAATGGATAAGCCACGCCTACTGGTCCCGTGGCTGGAAGACCGCCCTTAGCTTTCCAAGCGGGTTGCATAAAGACGGCTGTTGACCGGGAAACAGTCAATGAGGGCTGCCTCAGCACGCGCGCTTAACACAACTCCTACGCCGGAGCAAACAGAGACTGCCGTTGTCGCATCTCCAGATAAGCGCAAGGTGAATGTGCAATTGAAAGTTGGAGATGGTGAGAGCAATCGCAACGTTGTGCTGGGGTTTTGTGAATGGGTTTCGGTTAGGCAGCAAAGGTCGATTAAGAGGGTTTCCAAAGTGCGCAGCTTGTGAACCAACCCGCATGAGCGTTTAAACATTGAACGTAGATAGCCTGAAGAGCGAGCGCCGTGCAAGAAAAGTCTTGCTGTTGGTATTGGAATGTGTGCGATCGGTTTTGAGCGGTGCATTGATGAGCCCAAAGGTACCGATTTTATTTGCAATGTACGTTTGGAGATTTGAAATTGGGTGGGGGCTGCTAAGAGCAGGGGTTGAATGAACGTGGAACGAAGAACGTGGGTTGCGGTACGGTGGAATGGGGTGTAGTATGCTCGGACGCCAGTACCTCGGTCAAAGAAGAGTTCAGAGAGCGAGAAACGTGAGCAGAGTCGTAAATCCATCATTTATGTGTTGTGTGGTCCGGTTGCCCAGGCCGAGGAAAGGGATTGACTTAGGGGTCCCACCTGGAGCATTGGGTCATAGGCACCTGACCTGCAAGGCAACTAGGCGAATTCAGGGAATCGCGACCATTCGCAGCTCGGTTCATACGTCTTTCTTTTTGCTGGATGTCAAACAGGGGCCCAATACTCTTATTAATTCGGCGTCAATATGAAGGATTACAATGCTGCAGCGAGGTGAAACAAGGGTCAGTGACTTTATCTCGTGGCGAGGCACATCCGCCACGTCGCAGTGTTCTTAAACGGACATATGTGGTTTTTATAAGGAGAACGCTTGTCAGGTGAAAACCCGCCACGTCCTGGAACACTGCCGCCGAGCCTTTCGCTGGAACAGGATAATCCCGAACCACCCAGCTGGTACCATGAGGTAGTTTGGCCGGTAGCCGAGTAGTCTGCACGCTTGGTTAGTAACCATAAGGTCACCGGTTCGAATCCGCGGAGAGGTGGGCATCATCGCGGTATACTCAGCCAGCGCGCGACTGGTGGTGGTCGCACGACAGCGAAGCGCCGTTAGGGCGTACAGCTGAGATTATTATTTGTGTAGATAAATAGGTTCACCGAGTTGAGGTCTTCAACAAACAGAGGGTTATTGGAGAACAACTAGCTACCTGATGTCATTGATCTGAGAAGACGAAATAAAGGAAATGGAGACGGTTGACCAGTTCACTCCAAATAGGAGACTGCGCTGTATAGCTTTAGCGGGGAACAAGCACAAAGTTGGGTCAGTGGCCTGCCTTGTAGTCAGGTCACCTGTGCGAAGCCGCGTAGGTGCGGGCGAACTCGCAGTATATTCAGCCCGCGTGCAACTGTTGGTGGTCGCGTGGCAGCGAAGCGTAAGTACGGTGTGCAGGCGTACTGCCGAGGACTTCTTTCTTTGTTCCGCTGCAAGCGTCCATCAACAATTTAAGTAGAGTAAAATCAGACTAAATCGAACTTCTGGTGTAGCCAAAGTTGTTACGTACAGAACTCCCACAGGAGAGGGGACTAGCTAATTTGGCATGATTCAGGGATTACCGAGACTGCATCGATGATTAGGCGTGTTCGTCTAAGAGGTAGAAATGTACAAACAATGTCCCCCAGAAAAGTATATACCATTAACCAGACCAGAACGACTTATACGGATTTCTAGTGCAGTCGACCGTTGTTTTCACTATAAAGCCGGAAATGAGCGAGCGAGCGGATGTCGGTAGGGGAAGAAGATACTAGCCAAGCAGTGGATCCCGGCTGGGTGTAACACACTTGGGAGTGGAGTATTCGTTAGAATTGAAGCTGAACAGCACGTGGCAGTATTTGTCCGCGGCCAAGACCGCAACTGAAGACAGAATGTGTTTACCGAGACCGAATCGACACTGAACACCTACGGCTGAAACCCCGTCAGTACATGACTATCAACCTGCAACACGTGGATGCAAGTAGCCGACAGACACATGAGAGATGCAAGCAGCACGGTGACGTGATTTCGTAAAATCGATTGCGGCCCAACATCAGTGTCCACCCTATAGCGTATCTCCGAAAGTGGGAGATTTCAGCACGGGTCATGGGGATGACGAAAACGAAGAAGGACGAGACGGCCGATGATGGGAAGTAATAAACGCAGAAAAAGTAGAAAATGGCGAGTATACAAAAAGGAATGTACAGAAGTAAAAATGATGCTCACTTTGACTTGCTGCGTTTCAAGGTTAGCATGTCCTAGAGCTTCCTTGGCTTGCTTTAACTCTACCTCCAAGAAAGCCGCGCGCTCACTCAACTCCCGGAACTCGGCATCCTTTTGTACCACCGATTTGGAGAGACGCAGTGCACGTTGCTCAAACGTCTGACTTGATTTCTGTAAATGAAAGAAGATGATCATAAGTGATGTAAGGTAGCAAGATTTGCTGCTCAAAATCTATGATATATGGATAGGCTTGAATCGTTCTGAAAAAGCAGTATTCGATGTTGTCTAGCTCAGTCATTTAGGTATTTTGCCTCTTACGGGTTCTGTCAAGAAGAAGGCTTCAAACGAGGTTGGAGATATAATGTATGTTCCCAAGTTATGAAATGCCACGAGAATGCGCTCATACATGTGAAATAGAAAGCAAGAGCTGGCAGTCGTCTTTGACAGCAGTGGAGACACTGAGAGCGTGTATGGGTGCGCTTTCAAGTACGCCGAATGAGCGCGTCGTTAGTGAGCGGTTGAAACCTAACTGAATGAGAGGCTAGTGACTTTATCCAACGTGAGCCATGACAAATACACTATTAGATACGCTGGTTCGCTGTCTGTGTGAGGGAGTGAACATTCTTAGGCACATCATGGGGTTGCGTTGAAGTGCGCCGACGATGGTGCCCAAATTATAGTTTCAAGTAACCAAATGGAAGTTAAGTTGTACGTACACTCGATCAGCCGTTGGCCGAGTGGTCTGCGCGCCTGGTTTGCAACCATAAGGTCCCCGGTTCGAATCCGTGTAGTGGTGAGCGTCCTCGCGGTATACTCAGCCCGCACGTGACTGGTGGTGGTCGCGAAGCGCCGTTGCAGCGTACAGCTTACACCTTATTTTTTTTACTCATCGTCAATCGCGCCGAAAATTAGAGGATGGTGGTGTCCAACACACTGAGTTGACGTGGCAAGACCGACAGCATGACTGTGGGAGTTCTACAAGGATACGAAACACACAATCACCGATGGAACACAAAAAGATCTAGAGAAGCGGGGCACGACAGAAAGAGGTAACTTACAACATAAGTTAGTCATCAGCAGTACGCCGGCACACTGTATTGAGGCATCGCTGCTAAGCGACCATCAGCGGTCGCGTGTGGGCTGAGTATACTGCGAGGCCGTCCGCCCTTATTCGGATTTGAACCGGTGACCTAAGGATTGCAGACCAGACGTGTCACACACGTTAAACTCTGCGTGTCACGACTGGCAGCGTATTTGATTACGTTCTTCAGATATAACCGAACTGGAGATCGAATCTGGGACACAGAGATTGACGATTGACACTTTCACGATTATACCAGTGAGTTCCGTGGGCGATGTTTATTACATAGGTTAATGGCTTACTGTGGAAACATTTGAAGCATCATCCGTGTGAATGGATTGCGATACTTAATCGCAATCTGGACCGAAATTAGTTTAAAGTGAAACTCAGTCAATTTGGAAACATGAAAAGGTTGGCTGCCCGCAATATTCCACTCCACGATAGGTTCAGAAATCATCAGCCCTCCTCGGGAAGAGATAGCCGAACTGCAACTCGAGCCCGGGACGCAGAGAATACACCAGTATCTTCGGTGTAACTTGAACAATTGGAATAAATGAAAGGGCAGCGTGATTGCCCACAGAGACGACGCATGGTAAACGGGGATAGTAAGGTCACAAACGGTGATGAGTGATGGGTAACTTTGTGTGTGAACGAGGATAGCCATTCCGTGAAGGCAACATGCAGGACCAACAATGCCGTCAAGTTAGGATGCTGGACGACAGTGAGATGCAAGAGTAGCGAGAACGAGTAGAGGCAAAACGGAAACCTATAAAGATAAACCCTAAACCTGTGTAACTGGTGATGTTATCAGTGAGTAGCTAACCGAACGATTCTGAGGACCGCGTTCACTACTGTGAAATCACCAAATGAACATTGGAAGGGTGTCAAGGAGGCAACAATACGAGGTTGTGGATACAAAGTACATGGATGAAGGTCAGATTGATCTGAACTCCTTGACAAACAGACCAGCGGTGTGAACACACTACAAAAGCCAACGGCTTTACAATACGCAGGCCGCCGTATTCAATGTGAAAACAACACAATGTGACCTGAATTGTTTTCACCCTGGTTTCGGCGCTGTGTTATCAAAAACAGCCCCCGGGGTGCCGATAGATTGTGGTTGGTGTGGTAAACTAGGCGATGCCTATGGACGGTCGGAACCTAAGACAGACTCAGTGAGAATGAATAAACTGCTGCGAGAGACCTACTTGGTATTCATGCAGTTGGAGTTCAACCTTCGCGAACTCACGTTCCAATGCGGCACAACGTTCGGTACGCTCGTCCAGTGCCGCTTGAAGTGTATCTTTTTCGCCATCCATTTGGCGTATAGTTCGTCGCAGACGGACTGCTTCCTCCCGTAAACCCTACATGCGACGAGAAGAGCAAGAGGCGAGAACGACACGTAGTTTAGGTCAGAAAACAAACACACAGGTCGGTAGCGTGTTGCAATGGATTCAACCAGTTTGATTATAAGTATAATGCTATAGCACTAGATAAACTGGTTGTGCGCAGTGGCTATGAACTATGCAAAGCATGTTCGGAGAACGATAAGGATGGCATGTCACAGTCTCGAAAGTAGTAGTAATAGTGTGTGAGAAAACAATATTCGTGACAAGATCACCGGTGACAGGTGAGTCATTAGTAATAATAATAAGAATAATAATAATGTGTCAGCTGTATTACAACACCATCTATCACCGTCTGCGCTTTGTATCATAATGGGAATGCGAGCCATGGCACTTCGGAGATCAGGCGATAGTGAACAGAACGCAACCGCATATCGGTCTTGCATAGTTAGCCCCAAAGGACTGAAAACGAAATTATGCCGCTAAAACTACCCATGAACGAAAACGGAATGATTGCTAGGCTATAAATTCTGCCTGCCGGGTAAAGAATACCAATTGACATGTTACATTCTGTGAAAGGACGCAGTTCTCGATGAATGTGATATGACGATTTGCATAGGAAGAGTAGAATGTCGTGATCCATAGGTTTCGTACCATGTGTCCGGTTCCAATGAAAACGGCTCAACCACAACGCGGTACTGATGTGCGCATAAAATGTTGTGCTGCAGCGAATGATATACAGATAAGGAAAAACTGCACGTGTGATGCATGTGCAAGTGTGGATAACGGAAGATAGATATTTAAAGATTCACGGCCATACCGAACCACTCCGTAGCAGGCGCAAACAATCAATGTGACAGCCGCATGAATTTCTCTAAAGCAAGTAGTGGCACATGACTGATTTCAGGTTGAAAATCCCATCGGTGGGTCTCGTCCCTCAATTACCTCTACCGGTGTTCAGCGCGCACGCTTTGAAGCAACTTTGGCGGAGCTCATAGTGGAATATTGCCTGTCTTTTGTAGAATCATTTGGCGTTCCCGCAACGCCTTCCCTTGAAGCTAGGTTTTATCGCGTTTGACGAGGGTTAAGCTGTAACGATTTTGGCGATCTGTGGGTTCGTTCAATAAATCTGCGAAGAGTGTTATCGAAAATTGGCGTTCATGGGCTTCCGCTGATGTCGATTGTTCATCTGTGATCTAGAAAGTATCCAACAGGACTCAATATCTTGGAATATGTTTGGAACCGACTGGGATTTCATGTATTCAAAACCTTCTGAAATCAATTATCCAACAGGACGTGCAGCGATAGATGTGGCGGCAAGATGGTTTGCGCGGAGATTGTTTGATGTCGAGATCGGAGTTGTTTGCAATGACGGACCCAGGTGTCCACACCCAAGGCGACGCCATGCAGTATATCACCTAGGTGGGCCGTCATTGTCGCATGAATCCAACGTGGGTGACAGGCTCGGTAGTCGCGGGCGTATGCCGGGGCTCCAGCGACGAAACTCTTGCGACTAGTTAAGACGGCAGGTCTTGTTGGCGTTTCTTCGGTTGAGATAAACGTTTCATGGGTGGTGCGCAGCTTCCGACTCATTGACGTTTCGGCGTGAGATGGATCTTTTGGAGTTGCTGGAATTTTTGTGGTCTTGTAAGAGATCAGAAACGTTTAAAGACAATCGTCCAAGGTCCCCTCCCCAAGAGCTTTCAAGAGGGCTCTCTTGAAGGTGTCAAGGAAACGCTCCGCTTGACCATTTGACTGGGGTTGGTAAGGTAGTGAGCGGAGGTGTTAAATGTAAGCGAATATTATAGTGCAAGAACGCGGTTACGTATCTGTGCGGAATCACTTGGCGTTCCCGCAAAATAAATACAGAGGCATCACAAATTGCTGAGGTTAACGATAATCGTACGCATTGAACTAAGGGAGAATTCGACATGGTCGCGTACAACGTAGCCTCGAAATGTCTGTTAGAGAACTTGTCCCAATGACGTGGGTGAATACGTCCTGTGTCTGCGAGTCGTTTACATTCAAGCGAACCAGCGTATACGATGTGTACCGGCTGATCTGCCAGCATGCAATAATAAACGATGCCTGGAGGAATGTTGATCGGTCTGGACGGTAGACTGCTGCCAGATATGCGCGAGAAGATACATCAATATCATCATTATACATCTCAGCTAGAGGTGGAATACACTACAGCTACTATGCCGCAATCCGTAAGAGAAAAAAAAGAAAAACAGATGCACCTCAGCTGAGCTATCAGTAACGGATGAGCATCGTTCCGGAAAGCTACCAGCCGGCTAGTATGTAGTGAAAAAATTTATTATGCAAAATTATTTAAGGCTAAGTAGTGATATCGTGGCTGGAGGGGGAGACTAAGAGGGATGGGGAGGGCCAAAAGAACGCAAAGCACGAACGCCATTGAAGTCGGCTCGTAGCCATGTCAGCAAGTGTATCAAGTCTTTCGGACCCCAACCTGGGAACCAAGAGGCTCCAAACGACGCCAGCTTTAAAGTGAGGGCCTTCATCCCTCTTGACCAAGTCATCAGTTGGCCACCTCTCCTTTCAATCCACACCCTTGGTGCGCAAGCAACGCACGTTGTGGGAGTCGGTGGGCTGGCATGGGTAACACGTGGCCGAACCAGCGGAGCCTGGCGCGTGAAATAAAACATACAGAATATACACGTCAGCTAGAGGTGGGAAACACCTCAGCTACTGTGCCGTAATACCTAAAAGAAAAAGGAGAATAAAATGAAACAGGTGCAAGCCAGCTGAGCTACCGGTAACGGATGGGCATCGCTCCGGTAAGCTACCAGCCGGCTACTATGCAGCAGAAAAAAAATAATTTACTATGCAAAATTATAAAATGCTAAATAATGAGATCGTGGTTGGAGGGGGAGGCTAAGAGGGATGGGGTGGGACAAAGAAACTCACAGCAAGAACGCCATTGAGGTCGGCTCCTAGCCATATCAATAAGTGTATCCAGCCAAAGGTGTTCATCCTCTTTCGGACCTCAACCATGGAGCCGTGAAGCTCCAACTGAGCCCAGCTTCGAAGTGAGGGCCTTCATTCCTCTCGACCAAGTCATCGCTTGGCCACCTCTCCTTTTCTTTCATCCACACCCCTGGCGTGCAAACAACGCACGTCGCGGGAGTCTGTGGCCTGGCATGCGTAACACGTGGTAGAGCCATCAAAGCCTGGTGCGTGAAATAACGGTGCCGAGCGGTTCATTTCCTTTCCTGTGCCTTAAACAAGGCGTCGAACAAGCTCGTTGCTCACGCGTTGTTCCCACCAGACGTAAACTAAATTGCGAGGGCACCGAATCTCGAACGTAACTAGCCTCGTTATGTCTGCTGATCTAAGGAGAAAGGTTTCACAAGCGTACAGTAGGGTCGAACGTACCGCTGCATTGTACACTCTAACCTTTAGGGCGACAGTGATGTCGCGCCGGCGCCATAAGTGGCGAAGATTAGTAAAAGCGTCTCGAGCTTTTGCTATACGGTTCGTGATCTCATCTGCAATCCCACGGGAGCTGATACAACTTCCCAGGTAGTTGAAATTTTGAACGACTTCTAGCTGATCCCCACCAAGGGAAAGGCGCGGGAGGTAGTCCATGCCAATCTTGGATGAACGCTTTGCACTTCGATGGTGCAAAGCAAAGCCCGAAACGGTTGACAGCCAGTGCTAATCTGTCCAGTGCCGCTTGGCACGTCTGGGAGCTGTCACAGAATAGGGAAATATCATCAGCATACTCCAAGTCAAGAAGTCGTTTTCCTGGGAACAGATCCACATCTACTAAGTCGTGTCCTGGGAACGCGATTTTCATGATTTCGTCAATAGCGAAATTGAAGAGGAAAGGAGAGAGCGGACATCCTTGTCTCACACCGCTGGATATATTGAAGGGCGACGACAGCTTGCCGCAAGCCTTCAGTCTGCCTGAGCTAACCGCGTACAGTGATCGGATAATATTTACATATGTCTCAGGTACACCTTTCCTGAGTAGACAATTCTAAAGGGCACATCGATCAACCGAATCGAAGGCACCTTTGATGTCGAGGAACACGACTACGGTGGGCCGCCAATATATGTGACGGTGCCCCAACAACTGACGCAAAGTGAAGTTGTGGTCAATGCAGCCACGACCTCGATGAAACACGGCTTGCACTTCACGAATATGGCTTTCACAAGTGCCAGTCAGTCTGTGAAGGATTATAGAGGCAAGCAATTTGGAGGCGATGGAGATCAGACTGATTTCTCCATAGTTGCCGAATTCCGCTCGTGAGCCACCCTTGAAAATTTGGAGACTGACGGAACGGCTTCAGTCGGTTGGGACAGCTTTCTGCACCCACAGTTTCACTAGTATCTCGTGAAAATCATTCATAAGAGCAGGTCCTCCGAATTTGAAGAGGGCTAGAGAAAGATAATCTGGTCCTGCGGTTTTATTCAACTTCAACAGTCCGATCTCACTTGCGACTTCTGAGCGTGAGGGCGGATCCACACAGACAGACCACGGGCAGGGTGATCAGTGACCAGGGAAAAAGCTGACAACTCTGCGTGATCAAATTGCCTTTCAAAGTGCTCAGTCCAACGCTCCAAGCGTTTTGACAAATTGTGGATGGTCTGTCCACTCTCGTCACGTATAGTTTCACTAACACCAGGTCTCCTGCTGCCCGTTTCCCGTATCAGACGGAATAACTTACGATGGTTACCAAGGGCAGCGGCCATTTCCATCTCTGATGCACGATGAGACCACCAGGATTCGCGGTCTCTCTTCAGGCTAGCACGGAGTTTTGCCCGGAGTTTTCTGCGAGTTTCATTGTGTTCGCTTCCAGCCGGAATATGCCGGCGAGCATCGATAAGTTCCAGAGACTGCGAAGAGACCCAATGTCCATGTTGGCGATTAGACTTAGCACATGAGGATTTTCCTGCTGCTAGGAAGGCCTGGTGAATATGAGACCAGTGAGCTTCAATTGCATCCAGTGAGCGCTTACTCAACTCGCATGACAGCGTACTTCGATAGGCATTCAGAACAGCTGGCTTTGCCAGTTGGCTGGTGTCAATGCGCTTACAAAGTCGTCGTGGGCGTCCGCCAAAACGCATCCGCACGTCAGCACATACAAGTGCATGGTCGGTGTCCACACATGTGCCCCAATTCGAGCGACAGTTTGGGACGCAGCCTCTCAAGCGGTAATTGATCGCAATGTGATTGATTTGCGTCCGTAGCCGGTTCGACGCTGGCGGGTGCTGTGTCGGAAGCTAGTGCTCGCAAGAAATAAGCGAGCATCTTCACACAAATGGAGTAAACCCTTACGGTTATCGTTACGAGAGCTAACATCATGTTGGCCGCTCCAGATGCAGTTCAATAGTGGATACCTTGAGGGTTAATATCCCTAGCCAGCATTACAGTGTCCGTGCTACTTCTGCGGCGAAGGAGCTCGTTTAGTTGTCGATAGAAGTCGTCTTTTATCGAACCATCACTAGAGTTTGTGGATGCATAGGCAGGGATGACGAATAGACACCTATCAGTCTCGCGAGCCAGCCAAGCCGGCTACTGATTGGAATGCAATAAACCAGAGCAGGTTCAGCCCGCGGACTCAGGACAATACCAACACCGCCTGGGCCGGTGCTCGAAGCTGCATCGTCACCGGATAGGCGCAATGAAAAAGCACTGCTGGTGTCACCTGAGGGGGATCGGAAAGTGAGAACAGTGCTCGAGTCTTGGAGGCGTCTCCGATAAGCAGCACATATCGATCGAGAGGGTCTCTAATGTTCGGGCAAGTGCTGCCTGTTGACCGATTTGTAGCAATGGGCGTACATTGAAGCATGTCAATCCAAAGGATGATCGAGGGCTCCAAATGGAAGCTGATGAACTGGGCTTCACCGCTTGGTTGGACATGAGCTTGTCGACAGGGCAGAACGAACGATCCGCGTTTGTATGAGTTGGATCTAGAGGACAAAAGCCTAGCAAAGGAAGGTGGGGGAGGGCAATACTTAGGAGGTTTAACACGGAGGGAGCTAAAAGTGAAGTTGGAAGGGGATGATAAGGGTGAAAAAGTGCAGGAAGAGGAATAAGCAGACTGTTACTGCTCAAGCCAGCAGTAGCATCGAAACCGCTATCTACCGTGCTCGATGCAGCAGATAAGGCGCCACTAATTATCCTCTGCGACGGCCATAGCATCAAGGAATTGTTTAAGGAAAGGTACAGTGAGATCAAGGATCAATGATCTACATGTCAGAGAAACATCGGTATTTCGAGCCCACGGAGAGAAGCAATGGAGGAATTGCCACTTCATACATTTTGAATGGCTGCAGACAGAGAGGTACATATGACGGTTGTCATCATAACACAGACCGCTAGGTTTAAAGATACACTCTTCCAGAGCATACCGCACGAGGTATCGCAAATAATACGAGAAGACAACACGTATCACTTTCCCATGGGAGGAAACACCATACAAGTAAGAACCCAAGAAGTCCTTAAACCTGAAATTATCGTTCAGTATGGAAAAAGTGCAACGCATATTGTTTTCTGTATGACGATGAGAGTCAGTCTAGCTTTATGACAGACGGAGAAGAGAAAAGAAAAGTTAGTTACTGCAAGCACATACTTCACATTCCATTTGAACCTCATTTAGCCGCGTCTGAATCGTCTGAAGGTTGCGTTCAACTGTTTTTAGCCGATGATCATTCGCTTTGGACTGTTCGAGACAATCAATGCGATCCAACTGAAAAGCGAGTGGGACGGAATAGATGAAGCGCAATTCATCCGATTGTGTGAGTGGGAAACAACAGTTATTTCAAGGGTGCAAATCAACCCATGAGGTCATGGAAAGAAAAAGACGAATATCGTCTCAAATTTCAAACAGAACAATATTATTCGTGTAAACAACGGAAAATGCGGAAAAGTCAAAATCCAATCGGTTTGATGCAAAGCATGTAACACAGAACGAGAGGGGCTGATCACTCGCATTTTGAGGCATGTAGTACATGCAGCTGGGTACACAGCATGATCCCAGAAAAAAAGCTGAGTCTGGCTATTCCCGATTCGCTCAAGTCGTGTACGATAGCGAGGGTGACAACGCAACGGCGGAGTTGTGAAACACTAGAGGTAGAAGGAAGGGCTTACCAGTTCGCGTCTCTCAGCCTCGAGTGCGTTGACTCGATGAGTCATCTCGGCGGAATGGAGAGCATCATCTTCAGGCGTTTGTTTGTGGCTGTTTAATTCCTTTTCGGCATCATCCAACCGCTGCAGCAACCGTGCCTTTTCGCTTAAGCTTTTCTCCGTGAGATCATGCAAGCGGTCACGTAGAGAATCCCGCTCAGAGGTCATGTGTCGCAACTCATCGACAAGCTGATCTCTATCGCGCTCGAGGCGAAGTAGCATAGAACGAGTAGAGCTTGGAGACGAGTGAACACATTGAGAATGATCAGAAGTGGTGTTGGGCGTAAGAGAACAGTGGGTGACTCGCAATGCTTGATTCCGAGAATCCTCTAATCTTGCCAACTGGTCGCGAGCAGAAGACAGTTCCTTGCGGCTCTAAGTAGAAAATCAGGAGGAAAAATAGAAATGTTTCTATCCAACTGGCGCAGACTGACCGTGAAAAAAGTGGGCAGATAGACACCCTTAAAATCTATGCAGTGATGAGATGCTGGTTTCTCTTGTGGTATCAGTGAAACCAGGACAGGGGAATGAACACCTTTACAATAGTGCAAGAACATGTGATATGCAGTAATGATGTAATACGAGTAAGCGATGATAGTAGTGACCTTTGGCGCCCGGGGCGATGGTAAAAGTTTTGCCTTGACTGAGGGCAGAATAGGGGGCGAAGGTCACACAATCGGCTTCAGGGTAAAGTGCAGATTAGTTGTTGCTGTGATAGATGATCGTTTGGGACACCGAGGTAAATGTAGTGAAGGTGACCACAATGGGACAAATAAGGGGATCGCTGGGTAGAGCGTTTGCACAGGTGTGACACATGGCGCAAAGGTGCAGTTAGTCATACGTAGTGACGATGAGATAATCAAGGGTTGACTTATCCGGAAATTTTGCCCATTGTATTTGGTACCAAGAAAGTAACGGTACTAAAAATGCCGCCCCTGTCACATGTCGTCAGGAGCGGACCGCTCCCCCGCTACCCTTGCTACGCCTCTGGTGGTAACCGAATGTATGCTCCCCGCGGATTCGGATTGATGGAAGTATTGGCAGTACAGATCGTCTTCGGGCTATTTCTAGACTACGTTGCTCAAAGGAAGGTATATAAACTGTGAGCCGTGCACTGGTGCACCAATAGCGATGGCAGCATTCGATACGAACAAAGAACGCTGTGGCTCCTCTACTAGGCTGTGAATCATGGACACTGTAAGGGGCAGAAATATGTCAGTTAAAACAAGTTAAACAGTAAGATGGTGGAGCAGGTTGCGCATCCATCGGTGGAACACCGGAGTAAACACCACGAGCGGCGTGCACAGAAAGGACTGGATTTCGAGGTTACGGTTTCGGTTGTGTTCACTGAATTGCTGAGACTGGAGTACCGGTTGGAAGATCGATCAAGGACGGCACATGATTTAGAAATGGTATCGGCAGTACCGCGGTACGCAGTACCAACGCTTTCCTGCTACGTAACCAACATTTGTCGCGCGTGGGCTAAGGGTCGCCGGGTCCTCTACGCAGGCTCGAACCTGCGAGCTCAGGATTACAAGACAGAGTTGTGATCCTTAAGGCCGAGGGCTGATACATGATTAAGATGGGGTCGCCACGAACCAGAAATTACTTCAGGTGTGGGGAACGGCAGTCGATCGCAAGTAACGCAATGATCGGATGAGGAGGAGCGTCCTCCAGGCGAAGAAGGACCGAAACATTGGGAAAAAGAACTCATGCTACATGAGCGGCAGATGTGCGTTTACACCAACTCATCGCGTTGATGAATTCACTTAGCTTGGCACCTGCGTCAGCAACGATGGGTGCATAAGCACTAAAACCAGTTCACATATAGCAAAAGCTAAAACTGCCTTCCTGTATCTACAACATCTGTGGCGTCAGAAGGTTTCTTGGTCTGAAAGGTCGTGTTTACAAGGGCACAGTGAGAGCCGTTCTACTCAATGGGAGGGAGACTTGGCCCATTCGGTCTGAGGCGCCTTCAAGTCGTTGACCATGGTTGCCTGCGAAGCATTGCTGGGCCGGATGGCATGTCCATGATGATGATGTGTGTAGGTGAGTGCTAGGCAGTGATAACTAAGCTAGTTAGAACAACAGATAGCACCGACTAAGTTGCGTTGGCTTTGGTACATACTAAATGAGCCGGGTCATCGAAGAGAGCCTTGTTTTGTTTGCCAGATATATGGTGGCGCAAAGCACGATGTGGGCAAATACTAAGTTGGCAGTGGGAAATTAGCTTACTGATTACAAACTGGGTACCGTCCGTCTCGTCTCCCAAGCTGGAGTCCACCTGACTCGCCGTGTGTTTGGGTTGAGAGTTTACAGAACATGGCTCGCAGTCGACACTATTGACGCGTTTGCTATTGTTCCGTAGTCGGACTGCCTATTTACCCTGTGTTTGGTGCTGAGTTATCTGCGGGATAATGGCTGATTATGACGAGGGGCAGTGAAAGCTGCTAGTTGACGCCGCCTGATCATTGCAACATAAGAAGTTGATAATGACCGTATGTTGTTGACAAAGTGTAGCGCTTGACCCTGAATGCTTGCATATGGCATTAAGGTTTTACGCTAGGTCCTACTTCTCTTCCACTTTTTATTCTTCATTCTGTAGGTTATTGTGGTTGTGCGGCAGGAAGAGTCAGTTCAAATCGCTGATGTACTGCTGTTGATGATGATGGCTGGCAGACAGGTATGGAATGCAGAAGAGTAAGCAAAATCCTGTATCCATGTACAAATATATATATATATATATATATATATATATATATATATGCAACAGTCTACGAATAGACATAGAGCCACCAGAAACCATGGGACTCAAAAGAAGGTACAGAAATAGTAAAAGAAAACATAACACATTAAAGTCCACGGTTGACGCTTAACGCGTTGACCAATAGGTCACAAAAATTCGCGAAATACATGGGAATGAAAGTTACCTGTTATCGACCAAGGGACGCAGCGGACACAGTACTAACGGGCGGATAAGTGTGCATAGCGACAAGATCACGGATTTGGCGATCACACTGAAATTCAATACCACGTGTCCTAACATAAAACGGGTCCAGCTAATCACCTAATAATGCACTATGAATGGAAGAAATCATACCGAAGCACACTAGTTTCGAAATAAGAGTGTGTAGCCTCAACTTGGGACGAAAAGGGAATATGAGTGCAAGAATAATAACGGAAGAGCAGTGGATTTGACCACAGAGGATGAGCAGGGCAATAAATACCTGCTCAAGTTGTTCGTAAAGCTGGTTGCGTTCCAAAGTCAGAACACGTACGTTGCTCTGTATCTATAATGCGGGAAGAAAGAGGTGAAACGGGGTTAGAATAAATTATGGAACCAATAACAATGCGAAAACAATTGGAAAAAGTGAATACAAAGGACGCATCGATAACCTCGAAGTCCAAAGTCTTTTTCCAAGAATTGCTGATCACACAGTCTCAACTTCGCCTCAAAGACCACATAACAATACACACTTTTGTTGCAACAAAATAGAGTAAACGCATTTAGAAAATGCCGGCGACATCAAAAGGTTGCTGCTTGACAGATCACGAGTTCTTTTGGTATATATGTTATGGCAAGAGCGAAAATGCAAGCTTCAGGTGGTGCAGAAAGGAAGGCGTGTTGGCTTGACGGATAGCGAAGTTCAACGTGATAGCGAGTTACATAATAAAATAAATAAGCTATCTAGCCGAGCAACCTCCCGTGGTGTCAGCTTGGGGGTTCGGATTTACCCGGTTTCAGAAAATAGTTCGGCGGCAGTGTTCCAGGACGTGGTGGGTTTCCTCCTGGCAAACGTTCTCCCTATAAAAAGCCACAAATGTCTGCTTATCAACACTGTGACCTGGTGGATGTGACTCGGCACAAACTAAAGTCACTGCCCCTTGCTTATCCGGATCCATGTATATAACAAAAGAACGTCAACCAAATGTTTCCACATAGGTGATGTAATCCCACAGTCAAAAATGCAGTGGCACCTATACGAACGCAAGCAACACAGCACACACATGGTCGGCAGTATGCCGTTCCGGATTTGCCTGTCACGGTGGCCTCCACAGGACGCCTGCTCCTACAGAGGGACCATCGGTGGCTTGCGTTGCAACAGCCCCAGCTCCATCCACATACCCCAAATGCAACGTTAACCGGAAAGAATAAGAGCGGAATGCATGTGGACTGGAGCCAAATTTCCTCAACTGAGCCGGCTCACACTCCTTCACAGGCAAACACAAGTACGCTGTATTGGGGAATCAATCGCACAAAAGGCGATGGCTGGACCGTAGTCCACTTCACACTGATTGCATGGAACCATTCTTCGAGCCTAGAAGGGCGCACCTAGCAGCGTACCTACAAACGCTGCGTCGGTACTGCCTACGTTCTCAACAGGAGTCTTGGTCATTTTTGTGGTGGCCCCGAGTAGCCTCGCTCATAACTCACTAGGCCTACCTGACTCAGGCACTCGAGACCGCATGTGCTACAGCACCATGCGTTCGATGTCGATGAAGTACACCTCATCCGCGCCTGCCGCTTTTTCACCGCAAGCATTAAGGCTTTCCCTTGCTTCTCGGCAACTGCCTTCGTGATCACATCACGCCATGCACGCCGATCAATCGCATTCGATTCCCATGACCTGCAATCAAGATTGGAACGTGATAGGCTCATTTTGATCATGTCCTGGTAACGAAGCTTCGGTTTCCCACATGCCACTTCCCAACACACAGTTGAGCATGTAATAGCTACTTCGGTATCCACGTCGAACCCACACGCCACACATGACTGAGCCAAAGCAAGTGTCTAAGCAAAAGTATGCAGTATACTGCATACATGCCACATTGACGCTGCACTTCCGTGTCTGCAACTCTGTCGCACCAACCGATGCAGAGAATCGGTCGCAGACACTGTTATTGGAACCGTTCGAGATATCGCACATTTCGCATGTACATCGTCCACGTTTCATTGCTGTATTGAAGAACGAACAGCACCCTGGGTTTGTACACCATCAGCTTCGTGCCAATGGTAAGCTGATGGTTGTTTCACACTCGGTACTTTAGCTTCCCGAATGTCATCTTTGCCTTCGATACGCGGACACGCAGCTCACTGTGTAGCTGCTGGTCAGTCGACATCACACTCCCAAGGTAGCAGAAGCGGGAGGGGGTTTCTAATACTTCAGTACCAATGCTTATTCGCGGTATCATTGTAGATTGCACCTCCGGTGAAGGCTGAAAGAGACAGACAGTTTTGCTTGTGTTGATGGTGAGCCCGAATTTGGCCGCTGTCGAAGCCAGAGCACTAGTCATGTGCTGCAACTCATCCGCGCTGTGTGTAAACAACGCATAGTCGTCAGCAAACAGCAACATACGGATAGTTGTCTCACAGACTAGGGTTCTCGCGCGAAAACGACGGATGTTCAGCAACCCACCATCAATACGGTGCTCCACACGAACACCGTAAGCACAAGCCGCATCAAAAGCACAAGACATCATTGCATGAATATATATATATATATATATATATATATATATATATATATATATATATATATATATATATATATATATTAAACAGGACAGGAGATAAGATACAGCCTTGCCTCACACCAGAGACAACTGCAAACGTATCCGAGGTCTGCCCACTCAGCTGCACCCTCGCCCGAATACCACTGTGTAGACAAACATTTAAACTTACAAAATTCTGGGGGCAACCAAACTTACCCAACACCAGCCACAATGTCTCGCGGGTCACCGTATCAAATGCTTTGGTGAAGTCAACACACGGCGAGTACAACGGCTTGTGTCGCTCACTACACTTCTCCTGCAACTGACGAGTCGCAAACATCATAACTATAGTGTTGCGACCCGAACGGAATCCGCACTGCTCATCCGCCACGATTGGTTTCACTACCTGACCCACGAGGCGGTTGAGCAGAATTCGGCAATCATCTGGCTCACACAACTCAGCAAGTTGATACCATGATAATTTGTGACACATTGATTGATTCCTTTGTCCTTGTACAGTGGTAGCACAAGGGCATTTTTCAGCTTAATAGGCAACTCCTGCTCATTCCACACGCGATGCACCAATTGGTGCAGCGCATTCACCAACTCAGATCCGTCGTGTTTCGATACTTTAGGCGGGATCCCGTCGGCACAGGTACACTAGCCGTTTCGCAGCTGAGCAAGTGCTCTTTGCGTCTCAAACAGTGTCGGCATGTCCGCCAAACTCACCTTTACATCGTGCTGCTTCAGACAATTAAAAAGTAGGTCAGTCGATCTCTGAACGGTTGTTCAAGAGACAGTCAAAGTGTTTCCGCCAGATCTGCATTAAGTCTGCAGTCTGTGAGCAGGCAGCGCCTAAACAACCATCGATTAACGTCCTCAGCGGCTCCAACCACGGTCCATACACCACCTTCAAGGAGTCAAAGAATTCCTTGTGTTGGCGGCGTTCGGCGTAGCATGCCATCTGTTTTACCTTCTCCGTCCACCATGCATGCGATGCAATGCGATGGATCTCTGATGCATTCTTCCCCGACACCAATGCGCTAATCGTCGCATTGTTGTCATCAAACAAATCAGAACACTTACAGTTTGCAAGCCTGATGGTTTTCTCGGCAGCAGCTGTCACCTGGTCGCGAATGTAGGACTATAGGTCGCCCACTGTGGCTACGCATTTCACATCACACAGGCGTGAAGCCATCGCCTTCTTCAGCTCAGTACGTTTCGCCACAGTACCGAGGGAGAGAATGTTAAATTTACGCAGATTCACGGCGGGAGTGCAATACATCGATTTACGAAAATATATGTACAGTTTGGTCTGCACCAATTTGTGATCAGCGCTACGCTCAGCTCCACGCAGTACACGTGTTATGCGCACTTGAAGAATGTCACCCTGACGTATGAGGACACAGTCGAGGAGATGAGTGTGACCACTCCCAGGGTGTGTCCAAGTTGCTATATCACTCTCGCATTCCGTGCAAACCGAGTGTTCGTGATTGTCAGGCCGTGAGTGGCACACAGTGAGAGCAGCCTGTCACCGTTCGCATTCGCTGAACCAATGCCATGCGAACCGATAACATCTGTCCACACGCCAAACGCGCGCGTTGAAATCACCCAGTAGAAATAGTCGGTCGCTCCTCGGCACAGACCGTATCACGGAGGATAGCTGAGTGTCGAATTGATCATGCATGTCATCAGGATGACACATGGTCGGACCGTACGTGCTGATAAAAGTGGCAAAGTTATCTCTTCCGAGTCGTAGGCGAACAGTCATCAGTCGCGCGCTGATACCAGTCGGCTCATCTACCAGCTGGCCACCACCAGTCTCAGCGCACCATAGGCTCTCCCACACATGCATGCACAGCAGTAGCATTCCGGTAGGAAAGCATGCGTACCAGACGTACACAAGGCGGTGGCTGGGCTGTAGTTTGCTTCACACTGAATGGAACCACTCTTTGAGCCTAGCACGGCCACGATGACTGTGAATCCCTTCCCACCAGCAACGATTCACAGTCTCCTGGAGCCCGCAATCGAGGCGGAGGGTGTTAAACAGGTAGGCACCTTGTCAACACATCAAGCGCAGCCACATCGGGGATAGCAAACAGCCAAAATAGAATTTGAGAGAAGGCAACCATGTAAAATTGACGCAGATGTAGCAAAAGAACAGAAATGAACAAATCAAATACAGTGGAATAACTTATCCAGATAAAATAGATCATATAAAGACCTAGGTACATATATACACTCAGATATATGCAGGCACTGTTATGGCAAACATAAATTTTCGTACATTTCGTCATCATTCGTTGTCCTGTTACCATGATAATGCCTGTATAGGTATGCCTCGCGTTGTCGAGAACAAATTATTTATTGATAATTGTTTCCATGGATGCGGCATGGAGTTACGGTATTTCTCAGAGGCATCGTGCCCACGAGTTGTTGCGATTCCAGTACATCCGTTAAGGAGATAAGCGGCCTGCCGTTTCTGGAATTTGGCGATGTTGTTTGTAACCCACTTGAATCTGATGGATAATCTGTGTGTTGGATAAGCGGTGTTTGGGTTCTTGTAGATCAAAGTTGTCAGGGCAGAGAGATCGTATCCAACTAATTGATGGGTTATAATAGCAAACCAATGAAACACTTAAGTATCGGTGCATGGACATGGAGTTACTCGATAGAATCGAGACGGTCTTGTGGATATCCTCACCACATCGATACATACCGGTACTCGTAGACATCATTAGTACGCCAGTACGCAGTACTGGCGTAATGCAGTCGCGCAATCACCAACAGTCGCACGTGGGCTAAGAATACTGCGACGATCACCCGGTAATCTACACAAGGTCGAACCAGAGGCTTCAGGATTACAAGGTAGGTGGTATGTGATCCTTAAGGTCACGGACCAGTGCTCGTGAGGAGCAAAAGGAAAAATATCATTTCAAATGTCCAAAGCTGTGGTCATAATTTAGAAGCGAGTACAGCAGGAATACAAGCCTGTCTAGAATGTGAAAATGGAAGCCGTTAAGGTAGTAGTGGTCACCCGGAGGAAGCTTATTCAAACGATGCGACCGACTCCGACGCAAAGTTTCCATCCGGGATGCTAAGCCACGGAAGTAGGAAGGAATTGTTGTGTGCGCATTCAAAGTTCTGAAGAACTTAAAAGTAATTTTGAAGAAAATAATTACATTACAAGAGATGCGAACTTCCAAAAAAGTGAAGTAATAGGTCGTTTGAGTACCGTAGAAAAATGCTTAGACCATTTCGTACTAAAACAAGTCGACGCCATGAAGCAAACTGACAAAACAACGAAGTGAAACTGGTGAAAAGGGCTAGAAACCAAGGTTGGTTTAGGAGTACCCGTCGTGTGGTTGGATTGTGACACGCAATCTCTACTGAGACCTCGGTTCAGTTTGAATTAGATATCGGTCATTCCGATCACAAGGACTGTATCCAAAATGAAGGTGTTTCGGTGTTGATCCTCCCAACACTGACACTCCATGAAGCATCAGTGTTGGGAGAAGAAACATTGAAACATCTCCATTTCGGATACGGTCCTTGTGGCTGGAAACCAAGTTTACGACCATCGATTTTCGCAATGATAATGTGCCAATGCTTCGATCTTACGATCTCGTGTGACCGCGGAAGGATGCCGTGATAGAAGCCAGAGAGGAACTGGTGTTCTCCAGCGGAAAGGAAAGCCCACATGTCGAAGTAATCGAATGCCTACAATGGCATAGGAGCAATGGGAACAAACTGAAAAGGATGGCTTGCAGGAATGGGGTGGTTCAATGTGCATACGAACCACGGACAGTCTGTAGCTATCATCAGCATACAGTTGCATAACGAACCTCAATTGCATGTATTCCAATTTCATATACGAAGCTTGGGCATTGTGCATATGTCGGGAACATCGAGGCTCATCGAAGGCGCTAGGCAAAGAGCTCAGTTGCCGGTAGCGAAGCAGAATCCGGAGGAGGCCAGGGTGGTAAACCTAATGTAACATCCGCCAGCAACAGAAAAATGCGATCAATGCCGGACGACTAGGGCAGAAAATGTCCTGTATATCATCCAGTGAGTAAAACGGGACCCAATGTCTCGGGGAGTGATACGCCGTCCGCAGTCAGAGGTTCTCGTCACCAGATGGGAGTGGGCGTCCAGTGGCCTATGTTGTGGACGAACTGATAAGTATAGAATACTAGGTTCTTTAAGACCACATATGACTGCATGCAGGTGGTTGTTCCTGTTGCATGTGAAGCGGTCGAGTCGTAATAACTGGCACATTTACGAGTAATCCCTTTTTAGGCTCATCGCCAAGAAACTATCAAGTGGTGAGGAAATCTGTTGCGGCACAAACATACAGGAGTGCATAGAAAATTAAGCTGTGTTAAAAAAGATGATCTGAGAATTCGATGTAGAAGAGTGGCGTCGCTTATCAAGTGACCTCAGTAGTGTAGGCCAACTACGACACACCAATGTTATTACCTGCGTAGATGATGGTAAACGAGCCAGTGGACTGATCCATTCATCTAGACAGCCTCCATTACAAAGCAGGGATTAGGAAGAGCTAAGACATGGGGATTTGAAGTGTGATCGTATAGCGATAGTGTATGAACACATAAAAATATACTGTACAGATTCGGCAGATAAAAAACGATAGACTAGTTATGCGTCAAAGGAATGATGGTACAATGTTACGTTAACCTGCGAAAAAGAAACAACTCTTAGCCCGATTGGAACTCACATCACTCAACTGACGTTCAAATTTGCCCATCAAAGAATGAAGTTTATCACGCTCTTGGCGTAGCCGTGAGACTTCCGTAGAGACATCACCTGAATCACCCTGGGAGTGACGAAATGAATACAAATAAGAGAACGCAAACATCCTGTGACAAGATGAAGAGAAACAAAGTATACATATAAATTTGTGTTGAATGCGCAGCATTTGGATGGCTCCTTATAACAAACTATGCAATACCCAAAAACTACCCGTACTGCAAGTTATGAAAGGAGTGTGTGAGAAGACAATCTAAGTGCAGATTACATTCAACAGGTAGATAAATTCAGGGCAGAATAAATCAAGTAAATGGGAAAGGATTCCCTTCAACATTCATCATACAAATGCAATCTTTATAGGAATCGAGTAGAAACTGTCGAAGTGAAGAGACTGTGGGACATTTGCCTGAGGTACTCGTTAGGCCTGATAGAACAAATGTTGGGGAAACTCATTGGTGATGTGGTAACTCGCCTGCCTGAGCAACAGAGACGACACAAAATAAGGTATAAAATTTATGAAACTAAGAGTATGTGTGGATATCAGCGAGGAAACTGGAGATGCTGTCGGAGAACATTTGTGTCATAAGCAGCCAGATGCGAAATGCGTAATGGAGTGGTAAAAACGGAGACACGGGAGCTCACGAGGTTTCGCTGAATCAAGCTCAGGTGCTTGAGTCGGCCTTGCAAAGAGTTTCGCATACTGTGGCGAGCTGTGTCGAGCAATTGACGATAATGGTCTCTTTCAAGTTGGGTAGATTGAAGCTCAGAGCTAAGGGACTGGAAAACGGTGAAAGAAAATGGGTATGTGATGAAGAAGGCGTTAACCCAATGCACTAACGGAACTAAGATGAACGTCACTGGATCAACTCACGTGCACAATGTGTCTAGAGCGCATTAGGTTAATCTAAGAAGACAAATGAATAGTTAAAAAGTCTAGTGTATAAGCAAGGCAATCCTATTCCTGTACAAATGAGGGTCACCCCGCCGCCGACAGGTCAGGGTTAACAAATATGATATTATTTTCAACTACTTGGTAGTAGTACATCCACAACAAGAGCGGACGAAGAAATTGGTTGAGGTGATGCGTGTGCCAGAACGGATGGGTGGTGAACGGAAAGTCAACGATGTTCTGGATCCTGGGGAGAACGTAATAGGAGGACTGTTAAACAATCTACTTCCCAGCGAGTATAGACCATCAAGACGTCGACAAATATACCTCATTATTATTATTATTTTATTACAAGAGTAACTTGGACCGACGAGCATCAACCGACGAGACGGCAGCCTGCTGTGACCAACACTGCACTGCAAGGGCAGCATCGATGTTGCGCGTAATTTGACATTGCGTTCCAATATCGGTGCTATCTCCACTTGAATTCGCTAGACAGAGAGTGAGTGGGATGGTACATCGCAGACTAAAGAAGTGGTAATGCAAAACAAAGTGACATTCTAAACGTAGTCGTGGAATCCAACGCCCGAGCGGTTGGTGCTGACCGGGCAACCATGAGGTTCGGAGCTCGGGCATCAACAAAGATATTTGTATTCAGGGAACGTGAACAAGAACGAAGCCAGCAGTTGAGTGGGACGTTAAGACCGAGTGGCATCGGAATAGTCCCAGTTTTGGTTACGACTCTAGAAATGGAGCTTAGCAAACTCGTTAGAAATAGATTAGGATTTACCAGCGATTGTGCGAAAAATTCAAAACCGTGGCACACATTGTTGATTACGCAATGTGGTGGATTTCGGTCATGATATGGAATAAAATTAGACTATGTATGCCCTATATATGACCTCATATGACACGTGAACAGTATTGCAGATCGATCTGTCAACTAAGTTCCGAAAACCGGAGCGTAATAGGCCTAAGCATTTTTACTGCCGTTGCTATGATGGTGAATATAACAATCACGTAAAGTGCGGAGTGTGAAAAGATGCTTTACCTCCGGCTCGGTCGATAAATCTAAGGATGCCGAACGACGCTCACATTTCGCACTGGATTGAATCCTGTGAGGCGGAGGAGTGAGGGTCCGTCGTTGCGGAACACACGGAGTTGCTTGACGGGCAACGTCACGCAGATATCCATTGATATGGGAGGGATGAGGCGGTGGTTGTGTCTCCAATAAACCGGTTATCAACTGAGGGTTACAAAACGCCTCAGTGATTTGGCGCAGAGCAGTGATAACGGTATGGGCCTCAAAACGCCAATATTGACAGTCATTTTTTAAACTTTGAATGTGTTTACCATAGGCCTCCTTCAGAGCCTCCAGATGCTTCTCCCGATCATGAAGGCGAGGTGTCCGGGAAACGGCGGTTTTGGCTGTGAGTTCCGTTATTGGCTTAGTCCCTGAGAGGAACCAAATCGAGTAGAGTCTAAACCCCGTAGCCAACGAAGTGCAAAAAAGAACAAAAACCTAATAATCGAACCCCGTAAGACTGGAGGGAATATAAATTAGCAGTTTCCAGTAATGAGGAAAATCCCTGTTGTGCAGATAAGTGGTGCCCAAAAAGCACCTCCCAGATTTGCACCTGTAGGCGAGGGACTCTGATAAAGTTTGGAACCAGATGCATCAAATGGGGAATCGACACACGTGAATTAGAGAAACGGTGGACGAGGGACCTTATATCGGCGATAATAATATGTCTGAACGGAAAATGAACCATTCCGCACAATGCAAAAAGAGCCGCATTACACAGAGAAATAGCATTCTGCCATTGTTTTCATTGTGTCCGTGGTGAGTTTAACAAGTAAACCGTCCTCGACCAGCTCCCGAGACCCAGAGGTTTTGGCGAGATGTGCTGCCAGTGCCGAACGTTACAGCGGTAACCCTAAAAACGTAGATTTAATGTATTAACGCTAAATCTCCAAATACCAATAGAAAGAGGACGGATAATTTAGGAAATTACCGTGGCTGGAACACTACATATTACACGGTTTAATCACATGGGTACCGATGCAAGGAATAGAGGGTAGTCAGAAGTAGAAGCTCTTGCTCTTGTGGGGTAGATGAGAAAGATTACAAGGGGATGGGTTGTGAATGAACAAGTTCGTATGAATCAAAACAACCTCTGTTGTGGAACGCAGGAGGCCAGCAGAACATATAAGACGCTGGGAAAATAGTTGAGATGTAAATAGTTATTATTACTGGACAAACCAAATGAGGTACCGCAAGAGGGAGTGTAAGTGCAGAGAACGCACCAAGTTCAATGGAGAGCAGAGTGAGAAGAACAAGCCAAAGAATAATGGAAGCATATTATGGACGGTTCACAGGTTATCAATGTTGAAGTTTTTGCTTATATTTATGATTAACACCATAGTGTACATGGTTGGCGACATCAGATTTCGAATTTGCCTATCACTGCCGCTACCATCGGAGAGCCACAGCACGCCAGCGGCAACACGGACCATCGGTGGCTTGAGCTGCACCACCCACAGCGCCGTTCATACACCTATATGCAGTGTAGATCCGAAGGAATAAGACCGGGAGGCGTGTGGATGGAAGCCACGTTTCATCAACGGAGTCAACCTAAACGCTTTGGACATATACAGCAGAAGCATTCTTGTTTAACTGGGGAGTCATATGTGCCAGACGTACACAAGGCGGTGGCTGGACAGTAGCCCGCTCCATGCTGAATGGAACCACATTTGGAGCCTACGGGGTCACGGGGACCGTGCACCCGTCTCCTCAAGTTAACGACCAACTGTCACCTGGAGCTAGTATAATCGAGGTAGCGGCTTGTCAACGGGAAGCAAAACTTGTCAACATTCACATCAAGTGCAGCCACACTGGAGATATCAAAAAAGCAAACACATAATCTGAAAGAAAATAAATGCGCATTATGGACAGTAGACGTGCGGCAGCATAACAGAACAATCAAAAACGTGTTAAGTCTGATCTAGTATAAGCGTGATTTTTCGCAAGTGTAAGTGTAGGTTAGAGGATATTAACCAACAAACACCGGAAAGGCAAACAAATGTAACGCGCAAAATAAACAGGAAATATGCGGTGGGCCAGCATAAGTGAGCAATTAAATTAGGATGGATCCAGTCAGATCTAGTGTAATGTAATGTAAGTCACTCTAGCCCAACTGCGGTGAACACCAATAATAAATGCAACATGCATTAAACACTTGAGCAGAATACAACAGGCAGAGTGTAGGTTGCAGATAGCAGGTTGATTCACAAGTTCGCTGAAAAATCTCTACAAACTTAAATTCACAAGAATGTTCGTAGTGCATGAAAATGATACGAAACTAGGCAGTCGATATTAATCCCCTAATGTTCGGTGGCCAAGCGAAGTCCGACTTTTTGCGTCATCGCATAAACAACAACCGACAGTGTTTGGAGGTTGGATGGACGGGGAATACTCCGAGGAGACGGAGGTACGTGTTCGAATGCTCGAAAGTAGAGACGCCAAATGCAAGTAGCACAAGACCTTTTTAAACCATAACCAGAGTAAGTGGTCTACCGAAGTTGTCTGGCAATACCATTTCCCTTAAGAGAAGATGAAACTCCTGTGGAAATAGCTCCTCTTAAGATGTTAATTACATGAAGCTCGTTGCAAGCGCTGCGAAAATTGTATCCACCTCAAAATAACGACGCCTGCTCCATCAGATATAGCAGGAATAGAATTCAGCAATTAGTTTGGTGGAGTTCTATGATGACTGGGAACAACCTCTGGAAATCTGTGCTGTAGGTGGGTCCGTTGGTGGTGAGCACTGGACTAACCAGTACAAACCAGTAGGAATATAATCGAGAAGCTTGCGGATGAAAACTACCAATGTGTAAGAGTCCGTCAGCGTTGCGTCCTCACTCGTGAGATAAGTGAAGCGGAGCCTGCAGACTCCAGATGCGATGTGAACGAATGAAGAGCACGTATAACCGGTGAGCATTCCAACGATGAGAGATTAGTGTCTGGTGGTCAATTGCAAATGAAGAAATGGGGTAGACATTTGACAAACACAAAGCGGCGGTCGAGATCGAATTCGTTTCATGATTCAAGCGACAAATGCCGATAGAGCCGGCAGGAAAATGAAGATATCAAGAGAGGGGAAGTCTATAAGTGGCAAATAAACTGGCTCTGAACTACACATAGGCCAAAGCAGGGATTGAACCCGCCGAAATGCTAATCTGTAAGGGGAGAGATATTTGAGCAGGAGAGTTAGAAGCAGGAAACAAATACTTCAAGTCGATTTAACGGAAATCTATCAACATTCTGATGGAAAGAGCAACGACGCACCACGGTTAGCCAAGGCATCGAGGCGTTTTATAAAGAGTTTTCGGCCGTTGTCAATACCATTTAGGAGCTGTTGAATATGCTTCATATTGTACTGAAAAGGTAAAAGAGAAGTCGCTTGCGATTAGTTGGGTCCCAGTGTACAACAGGCAATATAAACAATAGTCAAGTGACCAATAACACCTCACATACGAGTAAAATCACAATGGCCGGGGAAAAGTATGTAACTGGATTTGCCTGCCAAATGGAGGTCGATTTCAAAAGTATAGGCGAAACAAAGTGTATTTTTAAACATATTCACTTCAACTGATACGGCGGACATCACAGGAATTAGCTGTATAGAACCACAATCATGTTCACGCAACGCAATATATAAATATATATATATATAATATAAATATATAAATAAATATATATATATATATATATATATATACATCTTTGGCGGCATCCGGTTTCGGATTTGCCTGTCACTGTGGCCAGTCACAGGACGTCTGCGCCTACAGAGGGACCATGGGTGGCTTGCGCTGCACTACCCACAGCTCCAACCACACACCCCATATCCAGTGTAAACCCGAAGGAATAAGACCGGGAGGCATGCGGATGGGAGCCACGTTTCATCAACGGAGCCGGCTCACACTCCTTCACACGCAAACACAAGCATGCTGTATTTGGGAAATCAAGCGCACACAAGGCGGTGGCTGGACTGTAGTCCGCTCCACACTGAGTGCATGGAACCCCTCTTCGAGCCTAGCACGACCACAAGGACCGTGTACCCCGTCCCCACCAGCAACGACCAACTGTCTCCTAGAGCCAGTGTGAATGAGGTAGTGGGTAATAGACAGATAGACACCTTGTCAACATGCACACCAAGCGAAGCCACATCGGGGATATCAGGCAACAGCCAATCACTTGAAACGACAAGATGAAATAAAATAAATTCAATAATGCATACAGATACGGTGGCATAACGCTTCGCTAAATTAGTATATGAATTAAGTTGGTTAGCAACGGATCCGCGGTAAGTAGGAAGTGTCTACAAGTTACTTAAAAATGCTACAAACGAAATATATATATATATACACTTGACCAATACAAGCACATATGGACAAATACAAAACTGTACTTGCCGCGTATGCTAACTGACAGTACCACGTTTTCGCGTGCGTACGCACTCCCAAGGCAGAGCTGCAAGAGGCCAACAAAAACTACCAAAATGTAGACTGTTTCCCGCTATAACTCCGAAGCATGGCACCGTTACACGAAGCTCAGTGGCGAACTACGTCCGTTATATGTTTTACGGCAGGTATTCGCGGTCATGTGAGGACCGCGATTCGTGGCCCCACTGCAGCTAACAGCAAAAGTCATCCAATGTGCACACGAGGGACATCCAGTATCGTGATTCAAGAAAACCGTTCACCAGTTGGTAAAAAGATTAAGCTGTCACTTCAATTCGAAACTTACAGGCGTCCCATCTTAGGGCGGAGTGTATTACATATTTTTGACACAGCACATTGCATGAAAGCGACGAACACACTTGAGGAAAAGGTAAATAAACTAATGGATTGGCCAAAGGTTACATCGTGTGATAGAGAAGGGAAGTACTACGAATCAGATAGACCAAGCTTAACACAAGTTCCCTGCTCCGATCAGGTTTATAATGTGGTACGCGTGGCATGAAGCGAATGGAATTATGGAGGTTATAACACGCGGCGGGATAGAGAACAGAGATTATGAAAATGTACTGAAAAGGAATGGACCAGGCTTACCATAATGTGGGAAAGACAGGGGTGATCAGGAAAAACTGCTTGACAGGATACATCTGTCTGACCAGGCAATACCGAAGAGAAGGTCTGAACTTCTACTGAGCACATGGCAAGGGAAATCTTTTGAGACGGAGGGCAATGTTCTATAGGCTCTTTGTTTATCGTATTGATAAAGTGAGACTCAAGTTCCGCGTTTCTAGCTTGCAGCAGATCCACTTGTATCTGTAGTCGCTGTATTTCTCTGTCCGCTTGTCGTTCCGTGGAGTCTTGGATAACTGCTTCCAGTGGACGGCCACCTTCGGTGATGGTGCGAAGTCGATCGATTTCAGCATCGCGCAAACTTACCTGATTGAAAAACAATGCAGAAAGTTCCTGGTCATTCGGATCAAGAACCAAAAAACAAGCCATCACATCCAAGAACTGATGATAGCATGGGGCCTACAGGATATACTAATGAAAGATGCAGCAATTTTTCGGTTACTTGCATCGAATTTCGCCAAACAAGGCAGATAAGTACCTGATGACGAAAATTTTCTATCTTCTTCTCATTTAACGTCAACTCTTCTTCCAATCGCTCTAACTGTTTTTCAAGATCTTCGCATCGCTTTGTGGCCAAGTCCAAAAGATTTATCTCCTGAAATTAAGCAGTGTACGGCACACGTGATCGGAATGGAGTAGATCTGTTTTGGGGCATTCTGCAACGAGCGTAAGGTGGTTCAAACCCTCAGCCAAGAAGTGAGAAGCCCATTTTAACCAGGAGTACCACCGTAGGTTGGTAGTACAAACTAAAGAGGATTTTCGGCCTATAGTAAAAAGTTGCTAATGCTTCCAGGTATCGCGGTGACCATAGCGCTAATCAGTAGCCAGTAAGTTTCGGGCGGGGACATCCTCATGTAGAATGCAAACAGGGAAGAGACCTGTCGCAGAATGCAAGCAAACAGACCAAAAATGCCCAATGACAGAGGTTGGTATAAGGATACAATTCACATCGCTGACATGAAAATACAACAGCAACCACAGGTAGGCGGTGAACCCGTGTTACCGTATGCTACCACCTATAACCACGCTGCTTAGGGAATAAGCAGAAGAAACCTGTAAACGAGTCAGAACAACTAGACTTCCTAATGTAGAGTGTGTAAAACATTAAGTGAAAAGAACATAAAATAAAGGGACAGGACTAGATTGCGCATACAATAACACAAAGCCAGCTTTAAAGAAGAAAAACTTGCAAGCTTTCTTTAAGAAGGACGAGAGCCAAATAACGAGGAAACGTTGTGTTCATACTTAAGACTTTGGTTTCACAAGCCAAAGTTGCGCATCAATTCCCTATGTGTACTTTCCATCAGATAAGAGCAGAGATCCCACAGTTTTACAGTAATGGCGGTAAAGTTGCTCCCATCGCACAAGTCAAGTATAACAAAGCGATCTCACCACCTCCAAGCACACATAAGTCGCAGATCTAAAGAATTCTTTATTCGCAGATGTTGAGACTCCCTAAGCGCACTTTCGCAGTGCCCGGACAAAGCCGCGGCCGCGGTATGTGGCTTAGTTGGAGATGCTGTAGCCAACGGACTTCAGCAACATCACTTCAACAACTTGAAATAGTTTAAGGTAGTTAGCTCCCTTCGACAATTTGAAAAACATCGAGATAATACGAAAGGTATGCATATATCAGCCTTTGCTCTTTTACCGCGTTTGTTAAACTAAGCAAGTCGAGCGATTATTGTAGACACTAAGTATAATCTGCACCACAGGGCTACCGACACTGAATGCGGAGAGCACCTCGGGGAGAAGCAAAAGGCGCTGGTCGCAGTGTGCTGTCGTGATGAAAGTAGATGTCTAGAGAAGTGCTCGTAAGCACTTGCTTCTGATACAATCCACTGGTGAGTAAAACTGATTCTAAGTAAAGCCATTTGTGAAACCAGTGGCTAGTACATCCAGAATCATCGTCGCTTTGTGACCTAGGTTGGGCGTTTCGGACTGATGTTTACAACAGTGCAGCCGGTCACAAGAGTCATCACGCTCCACTCCAAAAAAATCCATAATGCGCCATGGCATGTTGATAGCCGTCATCTGAATGTGATGATATTTGCTTTCTTAGGAAACATAGAGCCAACGGCGCAAAGGTACTTTATCCAGGTCTATTCCAAAGAAAAGAGCTCAAATTCCATCTGCGAGGTAGCTTACATTTTCAAGGGATTTGAACTATAGTATAGTGGAAGATGAAACTTAGAAGAGTATTGTTCTCGTTCTCAAAGCAGTAAAAGAAGGGAATGCGCCAAATATCAGTACACACACCTATATCAGTAAACTAGCTTCATCTTTGGCGCGCCCACCACCCTGTACTCGTGGAGACTGAGCCGCGCACTGTTATAGTCACGGTTTCGTTCTGGTTCACAGTTTGGACCTTGCTGCTCCTATTGGCCAATCAAAAAGGCGTAGTTTCGGTCACTAGTTTAATGGCCGCAAATTACAAGACGATTAAAAGGCGAAGACGATCGTTATGTATATGTTTCTGGTGACTTGCTTGAATGTTCGCTGTTCTCTTCTATTCCTTACTTATAAATAATATTGTCAAGCTGTCCGAAGACATTTTTTGATGCTTCTATTCCAATGGAATTCTGGGAAAAGGCTGAATTTCGGTCAATATAAGGCTCACTGATCTAGTTCCCAAGAGGTGCTCTCCTAACAAGTTGAGAACAACCTTCACTGTCGGCCAAATACACGAGCATCACCGAAAGTAAGTCGATCACAGCAAGTGTCATTTTTCTAGGCATACAAACAATATTTATCTATATTGACAGAAGCGTATTCTGGAAGTGCCAGTTGAGAACAGGAGGGTCAGAGAGGTATTTGAACACAGTCCAATCCATTTATTTAAAAACCCAGTGGGCTCATGAAGATCTATCATCCTCTTCAATATGACGACGCATGAAACAGGGTTGTCCAGCTGCGCTCTCCTTGATTCGCTTCGTTATAGATGACATCATGAAGACTGTGCAGGAAAATATGGACTCAGTGACCTCGAGATGCATTTTGGCAACCAACTGGGCAACCAAGTGTGCATGCTTGTGCCTCTAGTTGACCATGCACAGTGGAGAGGGTATTTTAGCTGTATGGCTGAAGGGAGTGTAAGGCTTAAGAAGTCTTACGAACGCATGAAGATGGGGATTGCAAACGCAAAAGCCGCATGCTGCTGAGTTCTATCGAAGGTAGAGAAAAGAAAGACATCAGCAGTATGCCGGTACGTAGTACCGACGATTCGATGCCCCGCAACCGCCACCGGTCGCAGGTAGGCTAAGGATACGGCGAGGGTCGCCCTGCCCCTACGCAGGCTCGAACCCGCGCTGTCAGGTTACAAGACGAACTTGTTACCTTTAGGCTACGGTCCGACTGACATCATCATACCCATCGAATGTACTCACTGTTGTAATCAAAACAAAGAACAAGAGCTCCTTAGCTAAACTGGAACTACAGATCTGCAACTCGGATGATTAAAAAGCAAGATGAAACATTGGATATCTCCAAACAAAGTGATTAAGTTGATTATTGTATAACGCATATTGGCAGAGAAACCTGAGCATAAGGAGAAGAAGAGCAAAGAGAACATGAATTCAAAGATGGCTGGCATTTGATTAATATTGTCATCTTACGATGAATGAGTCTCCATTAGACTAAAGCGAAGAGGTAGGGAAATACCAACAGGATGGTAAAAGTAACAAATGAAATAATTACAAGACGTTTAAAGATACGGAAGGTGAAATTAAGCTCCGGGTACCTGAGGATCCGTGGGATTAGTAATGTGCCACAGCCTGGCAATCGAGCAACAATACGCACTATTGTCAGATTTTTTCTCCGGGACTAGTGTATCAATGTTCACTTTTTGCCTCCGAAATGGAAGTTGCTTTCTCCGACCGCCTGCATAAAGGGATATGAAAAAAGGCATGCGCTCCTCGTGGAATACCTCAAGAAATGAGCAGACAAGCCGTCGTCATGCCCCAAGCTGAGCTCTTCCATAAGCAGTAATTGAAATATACAATAAAACAAAAAATAATAAGAGGAACGCCACAATAGAATATAAACAGAGCTGGTGTAAAACTTTGATGAATGAACAAGGAAATTTCATAGCAATTGCATCAAGTCACACGAGTGTAGTTGTACGAAAGCATTTCCCGAAGAGAAATATTCCTGACCAATGACAGTGACATCATCATCAGCAGCAGCAGCACACCAGCCATTCGAACGGATGCTTCGCTGCCGTTCAATCACCGTGACGTACGGAACGGAGAGTAATAAGAGGGAGAAAAATGAGGCATGTGGATGGGATCCACGTTTCATCAACGGAGCCGGCCCACACTCCATCACAGGCAAACACAAGCACGCTGTATTTGGGGAATCAAAAGTACACAAGGCGGTGGTTAGACCGTAGTCCGCTCCACACTGAGTGCATGGAACCACTCTTTGAGCCTAGCACGACCACAAGGACCGTGCACCCCGTCCCCTCCAGCAACGACCAACTATCTCCTAGAGACAGTATGGACGAGGTAGTGGGTAATAGACAGGTAGGCACCTTGTCAACATGCACATCAAGCGCAGCCACACCTGGGATGTCAAACAACAGCCAATCACTCAAAATGCCGATATCGAATAAAGTAAATGCATATGACGACATAAATACTCGCTAAATGAGCATATGGAAGAAATTGCTTAAATGTGAATATGCGATAAGTACAAAATGTCCGAAAGCTATTTAAAAAATACCACGCGATAAAATTACGCAAGTTTACCACAATTTGCATGAGCGACGTATGTAAGTTGGGAGAAGATTAACAAATACGCAGAACAAAATAAAATGTAATGAATTTTATCCACATTAAAAAGACCTAGTTTAAGTGTAAGTTGGTTTAGCCCAACTGCGGTGAAGAAGCATCATGAATGCGACATGCATGGGGCACTATATATATATATATCATTGTTAAAGAGAGAAGCTAAAGGGGAGCGGGATAAAGAAACCCACAACACAAACGCTACTGAGGTCGGCTACTTGCCATGTCAACAAGTGTAACCTACCAGAAGTGTTTGTCGTTCTTCGGACCCCAGTCCGACCCTCGGCAGACACTAACCGACGTCAAGTTCGAAGTGAGGGCCTCCATTGCTTTTGACCAAGTTTTCGATTAGCCTCCACTCTTCTTCTACCATCTACCCCCGTCGCACAAATAACGCACGACGCGGGAGTCGCCGATTTTATGAAGATCGAGTAGAAAGCTCAGTATGGCCGTCAAGCGGAGACAAGGATTCATTGTAATGCCTATCTGATATATTCCAATTAGGAGTAAATATTACCATAAACTCACTGACTTCGGCAAAAACGCCGTACTTGCCAGGGACTCAAACACGCAGGCCGGTAGGCTCGAAGCTGATGAAGTTAGACAAGTGGCCATCATAAGCATGGTACTCGCAGCCTTAGCAACGATAGCCCTATACCTCAGTTATGCACCGATCGTCTATAGTACTAACCTTCGGCACTCTTGGGGCCACCTACCACCGAAGCAGCTATGAACAAATATTAAACAAAGCTAGAAAAGTTCTCGTCAGCGAAGGTGCATAAGGGACTACAAAGTAACCTGAAGAAACTATCTTACTTCGATGAAGTAGCTTGTTTACGTTATGGTCTCCTAGGTTTTGGTGTTACACAGCATCACCATCGAAAACAGTCAGAAGAAGCTAAGATTTCCGTCCCATAGATGCCCAAAGTAGATCGATGTCAAATGCTAAGATACAACTATTCCTATGTATTGAAGTGCACCAGATGCACATGCGGAATGCGATGCAGATGATAAACGGTGTCTGTCCGCTGTGTCAATGGAGTGGATAGGGGCTACGAAAAAAACAGTCCGGCCTTCCATCTTCTTATTCCATCTCACACTTTTCATCCTTATCACAGTGTTCTAACTTCACTTTCATCTTCCAGTTTTCAAATCCTCGATTCTTTGCTCTACCCCACCTTGGTTTGATAGTTATTTGTCTTTCAGTTTTGACGCGCACAAGTCGCGCGGTATCAATACTGCCATGTCGACAAGTCCATGTCCAGTCAAGCGGACAACAGTACATCAGCTACTATTTGGATCCATCGATTTTCGCTGAGATTAGCACGCCTCGGCACGCATGCTGTTGCAGATGGGTCAAAGGACAACAGACAAATGACGCAGTTAATGGATATCTGCTGTGATCACCCTGCGATGCTCTTCTTGTGACACTGGTGTCATTTTCACATTGCGCCTATCCCACAGATAACACAGCTTCAAATGCCGGACACGCGCGGGTGGACATTGCTCTGAACTCCCGAGCTGAAGATGATCTGAGCAAGTGGATCCCAATCAGCATTGGAATGTGTGCCAGTAGATTGGCTAACTCGTTCCAAGCTTTGAAGGCGCACGGGGACAATAGGCGCCTATTTGACACAGCTGCCACTTGTTGTCGGAAAGCTATCCGACAGATCACCGTAGACCGTGACGCGGCCTGTAGTGTTCCAGTATAGAACACGTAGGATGTTCACATATTTCGTGGGAACACCCTTCCGAGCAAGCATCTCTAACAGAATGCATCGATTAACCAAATCGAACGTACTATTGAAGTCGAGGAATACAGCTACTGTCCGTCTGCAATATGCGTGGCGCTGGTCTAGCACCTCCGGCAGAGTGAATATATGGCCAACACAGCCACGTCCTGGGCGGAAACCTGCCTGCTCTTCCCTAATCCGAGATTCACGTTTCACAGTGAGGCGACGAACGAGAATCGAGGCCAGTACTTTTGTCACAACTAGCATTAAGCTAATACCCCTGTGGTTAGCACAGTCTGTTCGACTTTCCTTCTTGTATTTTGTCACTATAATCGATTCACTCCAGTTAGCCGGGACAATTCCTTTCATATATGTTCGAATAGGGAGGTCAGTGCTTTGCAAAGGACCTCATCTCCATCATTAAATAGTGCAAGTGGTAGGGAATCCGAGCCAGCACACGAAAGCGATTGAGGGCTGTGATCTCGTTTCGGGCCTCGGTCTCCGACGGAGGCTCTTAACTAACCGTCCATGGCTTAGCCTGCATCACCTGAGTAGGAAGAGGCCCGGGAGCAAAGGGCCAGCTGAAGTGATTTAGAAAGTTGTTGAATACTGCCTCTTTTTTATATCACGAAACGGTGATGAAGGGGGGTTTTTCCTTGGAAGGGTTTGCTTACGCAAACCCTGGAAACAAGAAACATGGTTTTATGTAAATGTGTAAAGTCCGTAAACTGAGCAGAAATGTTGGAAGTTTGGCGAGAGTTGTCCGGAAAAATGAATGTTGCTTGGATACAACAATGCGTGTTTGGTTGGAAACAAGACTGTTTCTGGGTGCAAAGGCTAAACAATGTGCATGTTACACGAGTTGGAAGGCTGATTGAACGTGTGCGTTTTGTCTGGTCTGAGTACATGTGCACTTGAGTGAATCGGGTTTTCAGCCTTCCGTAATTTCAGCCTTTAATAATTATAGGGACGTTGGGTCTCCATAACATCCCCCCCTTTAAGTTTGAACATACCGTTTGAGTTTCGGGTCGATCTGTATTGTTTCGGTTGTTCGACGGATGCGTTGTGATCTGCGAGGAGGAATCGGCGGTGCGAGTTCCACAGTTTCCGTCTGTTGCCCTGGAGTTCCGAAAGTATCCAATAGTATGTGCAGGGGTGTTTTTGCGGTCGACTGAGATGGTTTTCTGAGTATACCAGGTCGCGGTCGAAGTTGATTTTGATGACGAACCCAGGTGTCGTCGCCTACAACGATATCGTATAGCATACTACCACGATGGCCCGTTACTGTAGCTTCGATCCAGTGTGGGTGACCAGCCCGGTAGTCACGGGCAAAGACCGGAGCGCCAACAGCGTAGCCTTTGCACTTGGTTTTGAGTTTGGATTTCACCGGTGGTACTTTTGTTGGGATTAGTACGTCGTGTGTTGTGCGCAGTTTCTGACCCATCAATGCTTCGGCGGGTGATTTCCCTCCTGGAACTGCTGGATTAGGTGTGGTCCTGTAGATGAACAGGAAAGCCTGAATAATTGTTTCTGTAGTTCCCTCCCCTCGAGCCTTTAAGAGCGCTCGCTTGGAAGTGTCGACAAAACGCTCCGCTTGGCCGTTAGACTGTGGATGATAGGGTGGTGATCTGAGGTGCTGTACGCAGTGAGAGCGACAAAAATCCTCAAATTGGGATGACGTGAACTGCGTTCCGTTGTCGGACACTAGAACATCAGGGAATCCATGTTGACTGAATATGCGTTGGAGACAGGTTATTGTTGCGGTGGTAGTCGAAGAATTAATTGGTACGACTTCAGGCCGTTTAGAGTACGCATCAACCAGGACCAGATAGGAGGTACCATCAATTGGACCAGCATAATCGATATGTATTCGAGACCACGGTTTCTCTGTTGGTTGCCAGGGAACTGGTGGTTGGTGCTGTGGCATCTTGGCTGCTTGTTGACACCTGGAGCAACGGAGAACCAAATCTTCAATGTCGCTGTCTAGCCCAGGCCAATAGACGAAACTGCGAGCGATTGCCTTCATTCTGCTGATACCAGGGTGTGCAGAATGGAACTGACGGAGCACGGCTTGTCGAACGCGGACAGGAACTATGACTCGATCAGCGGTCATAAGGCAGGAGTCAACGACAGAGAGGGAGTCTCGACGCTGGAATAAGTGCTTGAGTTCTCCTGAGAAGGTAATGTTAGGCCAACGTGTCTGAACGTAAGCGATAGCTTGGCGGAGGACAGGATCGTGTGCAGTTTCGCGACGTATGTCGGCGGCTGTAAGAGGAAGGCTGCGGATAGTGTCTAAAAGCTGATGACGAACATCTTTTTCGACGGCGACAGCGGCGATCACGATATCTTCATTTACCGTATGTTTGGGGATGAGGCGTGAGAGACCGTCAGCTTGACCAAAATCCTGTGTGCGGCAAAAACGTATTTCGAAATCGTAACCGAGAAGGATGACGGCCCATCGTTGAAGTCGACTGGCTGAATACGTTGGAATACCCTTCTTGGAGCCAAAGATGGACAACAACGGCTTGTGATCGGTCAATAAGGTGAAATGTCGACCATACAGCATTTTGTGGAACTTTTTAACAGCAAAGACGATAGCCAAGGCTTCTTTCTCGATCTGACCGTAGTTCTTCTCTGCGGACGTCAACGTGCGGGAGGCATGCATGACCGCTTTCTCGGAGCCATCGGGGAAGCGATGGGAGAGGACCGCTCCGATTCCGTAATTGGAGGCATCGGCGGCGACTAGAATGGGTAGGGCTGGATCGTAATGTGTCAGCAGCAGGTCAGAACTGAGCATAGTTTTCAGGCGCGCGAAGGCCTTCTCGCATGCGGGGGACCAGTGCCAAGGAACATCCTTTTGCAACAGTTGATTCAGAGGGGCCCGTACATCGTGTAGTGATGGTAAGAAAGCACTGTAGTAAGTGATGAGACCAAGGAAGGACCGCAGTTGATGAATGTCGTTGGGAGGTGGCATCTGGTGAATGGCTTCGACGTTTCCGGGGTCGGGGTGACGGCCATTAGCATCGAAGACAAAGCCGAGGTACTTGATTGACCGTAGGAAGAATTGGCATTTATCGGCCCTCAGGCGGAAACCATATTCCTGGATCCGTTTAAAGACCGAGACCAGACGTTCTCGCAATTCTTCTGGGTTGCGACCAACAATAAGGAGATCATCCAGGTATGCGGCCGTTCCTGGAATGCCAGCGATCATTGCATCCATTGTCTGCTGGAATAGGGCTGGTGCGGTCTTGACGCCAAACGGCAGTCTGGTGTACTGAAGGAGACCGCGGTGTGTGTTGATCGTCAAAAGCGGTTGCGACTCCGGAGCCACCTCGATTTGTAAGTATGCGTCTGCCAGGTCGATTTTGGCAAAACACGTCCCGCCATTGAGTATGGTAAAGAGGTCGTTTGGTGATGGTAATGGGTAGCAGTTCGGTTGTAGAGCGGTATTGAGGCCCGTAGAGAAGTCGGCACAGATGCGAAGGGATCCATTTGGTTTCTTGACAACAACGATTGGAGCTGCCCAAGCAGAGTAGGACACCGGTACCAGGACACCCATATCTTCCAATCGTTTAAGTTCGGCATCGACCAATGGTAAGGCTGCGTATGGGACCGGCCTTTTAGGACGGAATGCCGGTTGAGCTCCGGGAGCAAGCTGTAACACGGCGCGGGTGCGTGAACAGCAGCCAAGACCATCTTGGAACACTGAGGAGAACTGTCGGATGAGGTCATCGGTTTCGTCAGTTGGTACGGCCAGAGATTGTACCGCGCTGCAGATGGTTCGGATAGGTAGATCGGCCATGCCAAGCTGTTCGAGCCAATCGAGACCAAGTAGATTGAGGTTTGCCTTGGCGATGTAGCAGATCCCGTCGAATGTGACACCTCGAAAGTAGACGGAACAATGCAGCTGCCCAGTTAGCTGCACGTGGCCACCACAGGCGCTGGTGGCGGGTTGAAGGGTTGGCTGGACTGGTGGACTACCAAGGGATCGCCAGAGTTTCTCGGAGATGATCGTGATGTCCGAAGCAGTGTCCAACTGCAATCGGACGGTCTGGCCATTAATATGGACGTCGACGAACTTCCTGCGATCCGCATTGACTTGGAACGTGGCAAGCAAGCTCATGGAGCTGCCAACCGGGCCAGTGTTGGGTTTGCGTCTGGATCGTGACCTCTTCTTTTGACTGTGGGTGGGGGCCAGGCCAGGTTTGGTCCCCTTGGGTTGTGCGGGTCTGCGGGTGGGGGCCAGCCCAGGTTTGACCCCCTTGTGCGACGTAGGATAACAGTATCCATCACGGTGCCCCACCCTGCCACAACGTTGGCATCGATGCTGTCGGAAGTTGCAATCTCGGTGGAAATGGTCTGCACCACAGAATCGGCACGGATGGGGTGGGGACTTCGCTCGGTTGAGTTGGGAGAGCCGCTCAGAAGGTTGCGGCTTGGGGGCTGCGACCACCTGGACCAGACCAGGCGCGGAAGCGTTCTGGATCATCGCGGAATCGTGTTTCAAATTGATCAGCGATTGACACTCCTCGGCCAGGTTGTGGAGTGTGATCGTGCTGTCTTGCTGCAGCTTGGATAGGAGGCGCGTTCGGATGTCGGCATCATGGGCGGACCGGAGACCAGAAATGAAAAGCAAGCACTTGAACTGGTCTTCTGTGAGGGAGCCAAGCTGGAACCGTTCGCATTCCCGATTGACGATGCCCGCGTATGTGACGAAATCATCGGCATCTCGTTTGGTCAGCTGCAGACATTGGTACCGGGTGTTGAACAGCGAGGACTGTTCGCCAAAGATCTGCGACAATCTGCGGACCGTTTCACCAAAGGAAACATCGCGGGGCTTCTTTGGCAGGATGAAGTTTGTATAACGTTGGTGCTCGACCGTGCCCAGTTTGCGCAGAAGCAGCCGGACCTTTTACGCGTCAGCCTGGGAAGCTAGGTCAACGGTGAACAGATCCTCGTACCGCTTATATCAGGAATCGAAGGTAATTTGAGTGCCAGGGTCATACAGGAATTCGGAGATACTGCTGCAGATATTTTCAACCGAAGGAGTGCTGCCCGTGGAACCTGATTGAAGGGAAGAACTGGAGAGTTTTTCCGTTAAGGCAGTCATTAAAGCAATCTGGTGCTCCAAAAGTAATTTAAACTCATTATATGCAACTGCCATGGGTTCAAATACTTCGTCGCCACTGTTGAATACTGCCTCATTTTTATATCACGAAACGGTGATGAAGGGGGGTTTTTCCTTGGAAGGGTTTGCGTAAGCAAACCCTGGAAACAAGAAACATGGTTTTATGTAAATGTGCAAAGTCCGTAAACTGAGCAGAAATGTTGGAAGTTTGGCGAGAGTTGTCCGGAAAAATGAATGTTGCTTGGATACAACAATGCGTGTTTGGTTGGAAACAAGACTGTTTCTGGGTGCAAAGGCTAAACAATGTGCATGTTACACGAGTTGGAAGGCTGATTGAACGTGTGCGTTTTGTCTGGTCTGAGTACATGTGCACTTGAGTGAATCGGGTTTTCAGCCTTCCGTAATTTCAGCCTTTAATAATTATAGGGACGTTGGGTCTCCATAACAAAAGTGTTCCGCCAAACGAGCCATACGGCGCTCCTTATTGTGTATCAGTGCATCCGCGCTGTCTCTGATTGTCCCACTGATGTCCGATTTCCTGGGATCAGTGGTGCGGATCAGCTGGAAAAGTTTGTGGTGATTGCCTATTGCTCCTGTCTCCTCCATTTTTTGAGCCCTACTGGTCCACCAGGCTTCTTTGGCAACACGCACGCTCCGCTTTAGCTATGCGAAAACAGTCCGTCTGGTCACATTGTGTTCAGTGCCAGCCGGGAGGTTTCTTCTGGATTCCAACAGGTACACCGAACTTCTGGATATCCAGTGGCTGGTGCGGTCACGATTGATAGTGTCACAAATAGATGCTCCTGCGTCGTGCATGGCGGCCGATATCCTATTCCTATCCTATTCTACTGAAGCACAGTGCCATTAAGGCAGAACAACGAAAGTTCGGCACGCAGTGCGTCTTGATAGACTTGCCTGATCGAGGACTAAGACAATTTCGCTATTGCCAATCCAATAAGACGCTTGGTGCGACTCTCAATAGAGTTTATGGAGAAACGACAGCGCACTAAGGCATGATCAGAGTCGACGCAGATATTCCAGTACGAGCCGCAATCCAGGATGAAACCACGCCACCTGTAACTTATGGCAATGAGTCCATCGCTGGCCAGCTACAGGATGCCAAGTGCCACATCAACGCCTAGTGTCTGAAAGCAGTGCTACTAAGAAACAACTGGTGCCCCGCACACAGTTGCAACAGACACTCGCCGTTGTCAGTCCGTTCGGAGTTGGGCCCACAACTAAAACCCAACTGAGTTTCTGAAGAGCTCAGACGCCCTAGTTGTACGCTCATATCCCCTGCAAGTACTATAATATCTGAACCAGTAGCACTGCGTAGTAGCGCATTCAGTTCGTCATAGAATGTGACCTTGACAGCATTACCCGGAAGTGAACCGACCTCTGGTTGGTTCGGCGGAGCTGTACGCTACCGAGCGCGTCCCCAAGTTGCGGATCGGGGAGTGCCTTCCTTGCGAATAAAACTGTGAATAAATCTCGGCTGTTCGCAGGTGAGATGAATAAGCGGTCGCGAACAATCAGAGCGTCCTAAGGTGTAGGGGCTCTGGGCTGGTCACCTAGTTCCACATTAAATACTACAAGAGCTCGCAAGACGCTGTGTCAAAGCCAACATGACCGGCTATAGGGTCGCTGACGACTCGCTTCTGGTCACAGAAGTAAGTAGTTAACGGAAAACGGATGAACAACCTTGATGGCCACCGGCTTCTATGAAGGCGTATGAGACACCTGGCTGTCAACGGCCTTTGTGCTTCTCGGCGAGTTCGGTAGTCCAGGGAATCTTGGCCTCTGCTGCTTTACTCGGGCTTTTTGGGCGCCCAGAGTAGTTTGACTCTATTCGACAGCGGTTTTTCCTCTCCTAGATAGCCCGCACCCAACGGTTCGCGGTATACGTCAATGGCGATGCACCATCTACACACCCCACATCCAGTGTAAACCCGAAGGAATAAAACCGGGAGGCATGTGGATGGGATCCACGTTTCATCAACGGAGCCGGCCCACACTCCATCACAGGCAAACACAAGCACGCTGTATTTGGGGAATCAAAAGTACACAAGGCGGTGGTTAGACCGCAGTCCGCTCCACACTGAGTGCATGGAACCACTCTGCAAGCGCATGAGGTGGAGATACCGCCTGGTGCTGAAATTCCCTCAGTTTCATCTAAGGCTGTGCAGGCAGGGGGTGAAAAACACCAGATGTCCCCATCGCGTGCTAATCAAACTGCGGAGGTGCCTACTCCAAACACCTCACCCTGTCTTCCGGGGGTACAGGTCGTGGAGCCGGGCATGAGCGTTGAGCCACGGGCCTCTTCGCTTGTAGGACGAAAGAAAAATCAGAACAGAACTGCTTATACTCTTCAGGACAGTTTGAAAAGCGCCAAGGATGATGAGTCAAACAAGCTGCAGCATAAGACGTACACTACAGTTGTTTCAGCGTCATCTGATAACGTGCGTCCAGTCTCTGCCTGCGGCCAAGTCGGCTGCTGTTCATCTAACTTCTAAAACTCGTGGGGTAAATACATCCCGTCGAGGTGATTCTTCCATGGACAGCAGCGTGATATTCCGTAACGCAGTGGAATCCACTGCTGCACTTCCCGCCGAACGTACATTGGACGACCTACAGTGGTTTAAGATGTGCATAACGAAGCTGCTTCCGCCTGGGTTTCCGGGTGTTACCGTCAGGAAAGTGATTACATTGGGTAACGTCCCAGTTAACGCCCCAAACGCTCGACCACGGTTACTTTGTGTAGTCCTATCTACCCCGGAGAAACGCAACGCGATGGTGCGGTTTGCTTTCAAACTGAAGGGTATTAATGTTAGCGTTCAGCCAGACCTTCCGCTAGCGGATAGGATGAAGCTAAAATAGACCATTTAGGACCTCAAATCCAGACGAGCGACCGGTGAACAAGGTCTCCGGTTGGTGAGTTTTCGGGTGGTCAGTCGGCTCTTTTTCGCCCTACCAGTGCCAGTCTTGGTAGCACACGGCCCAGGGCTGGACATCACAAGTACCTACAGATAGTGCTAAGCAATGTGCACAGCCTAAGGAATAAGATGTGTGAGATAGGTCTGCTTGTAGATGGGTCTCATCCCGATATACTTGCATTCACTGAAACGTGTCTGTCTCAAGATATCACGGACGGCGAAGTACATCTGTCTGGTTACGCACTATTTAGATGTGATCACTCCGTTGGTCGACAAGGCGGGGACGTTCTGCTTTACCTTAGCTGTGGACATGATATTTTGCGTACCTATATGTTTCAGTCGGCAGATAAAATTGTCGTAGCTCTGTCTGTAGTGATTAGCACTTCCTCGGTTCAACTTACAGTTGTAATTGTGTATAGAAGCCCTGGGAGTACGTCCAAAAAGGTATATGACTTTATTCGCTCCCAATCCGTAAACAGGTGTTTGATAGTGGGGGACTTCAATTTACCGGAAGTTTGCTGGGCAGATCCTTCTTACAACTAGGCGGAAGGTACATACGGTGCAGATCTTCTTAAGTTTACGCTACAAGTACCGTTGCATCCGTTCGTGGACCTACCCACTAGGTACATGGATGCCCAAGTATCGTCTATTCTGGATCTAGCTTTTGTCAAGTCACCAGACTTCGTAGATAACATCACTTACAGCTCTCTCTTGAGTGCCAGTGATCATGTCTGTATATCATTCAGGTGTGTTCTGAGCAGACATCACCAGAGCATCGCTGAGCCATATCCAAACATATGGCGCGCTAACTATCAGGCAATGCGTATCAAGCTTTCTGGGTTGCGTTGCGAAACCTCGGTGGTCGATACGGTTCAGGCGGCCTGGGATAAAATTAAGCCTTTTCTCACGAAGTGTCTACTTCCTACATTACGCTTGCGAGGGGAAAAGAGACACGAGCACGACCCCCATAAATAGACACCACAGGAAAGTACCTGCTCCAGAAGCGTTCTAGGTGCTGGAGGATCTACCGTGCGGCTCCATCAACTAGCCCCTATGATAGGTACCGCGAGGCTAGAAATAGATGTAAACAACATTTGAAGAAAGCTAGGCTGATGTACGAAAAGGAATTGGCTGATGGAGCTTCGGAAAATCCGAAGTTCTTCGCTTATGTTAAGAGAAGCTGTGGTTCAAATTCGCTAAATCCAGCTTCGATGCGGGTCGATGGAACGCATGCGTATGCGAACTCGTGTACTTGGTGAGCAGTAGGTAGGGGCTTTCGTATGTGAGGCAGCGTTAACTAGCGTTGAACTTGTCCCCAGAGTACCTGAGGGTTCATATTTAGCTGAATTTACTGTGATGGAAACGCAAGTCCTTAGGCTGCTGCAAGAACTGAACCCTTCTAAAGCAGCTGTATCTGATTCAATTCACCCGAAGCTTCTGCATGAATTGGCGGTGGAACTAAGTGGACCGATGACGATGGTGTTTCAGAGGTCACTTGACAGCTGTACATTAGCTTCTGAATAGAAGGAGGCTGTCATCTGTCCTATCTTCAAAAATAGCGACAGGATTCTGTCAGCCAATTATAGGCCAGTCAGTCTGACTGGCTTCGTGGTCAAACTGATGGAAAAGCTGGTGAGAGATTCTTTGGAAGGTCACCTGAATAGATTAAATCTATTCAGAAGTGCACAACACAGATTCCGGAAAGGGTTTTCGTGTCTGACGAATTTGTTGGTCGCTCGTGAAGCATGGGCCGAGGCATTGGACAATGGCCACGTAGTGGATGTGTTTTATGTCGACTTCTCGAAAGCATTTGATAAGATAGCCCACTTGAGGCTATCACAAAAGTTGAACTTCTACGGCATATCTGGTCGCGCCCTTCACTAGGTATCTGCATTCTTGCAGGGAAGAGAGCAGTATGTACGGGCGAATGGCAGCTGATCCTTTAGGCAAGCGATCCTTAGTGGTGTCCCACAGCGCTCGCGCTTGAACCAATGCTTTTCTCCATTTAGGTAAACGATCTTCCTGGGGAGCTTGGGGTATCGTCCCTATTGTTTGCTGATGACCTTAAGCTATGGAATGTTGTAAACGTCTCTGAGGGGTCTGAGGCCATTCAACATGTCCTGGACAGACTCTGGAACTGGTCCACTTTGTGGCTACTGCCCATTAACCCGGCCAATTGTTCCGTCCTTCGTATAGGAGCAACTTTCCCACCTTCGAGGTAAGTGCTCGGTGGGGGTTAAACTCCCCCTTGTCTCCAACCAGGCAGACCTAGGCGTCGTCTATTTCTCCTCTTTGCATTCTGATGACAACTGGAAGGCCGCAAGTAGGAGTTACAGAATGTTGTGGTTGATACACCGTTCTTCGGGCAGAGTAAGGGCTTACAGCAGGCTGTCGCCACCCTTCAATATCTCCAGCGGTGTGAGACAAGGATGCCCGCTGTCACCTTTCCTATTCAACTTCGCTATTGACGAAGTCATGGAGATTGCATTTACAGGACATGACTTGGAAGGTGTGGAGCTACTCCCAGGAGAACGACTCCTTGACTTAGAGTATGCAGACGACATTGCCCTCATCTGTGACAGCTCCCAGACGTGCTAAGCCGCGCTGGACAGATTAGCACTGGCTGTCAGTCGCTTCGGGCTTTGCTTTGCACCACCGAAGTGCAAAGCGTTCTTCCAGGATTGGCAGGGTTCGCCCCCTGTGCTGACTCTTGGTGGGGATCAGCTAGAAGTCGTTCAGAAATTCAATTACCTGGGAAGTTGTATCAGCGCCCTTGGGATCGAAGACGAGATCACGAACCGCATAGCGAAAGCTCGAAGTGCTTTTGCTAACCTTCGCCACCTATGGCGACGGCGCGACATTACTCTCGCCCTGAAGGGTAGAGTGTACAATGCAGCGGTACGTTCGACCTTACTGTACGGTTGCGAAACCTGGCCCCTAAGATCGGCGGACATGAAGAGGCTACTTACCTTCGACCATCGGTGCCTTCGCAGTTTGGCTCACATCTGGTGGGAACACCGCGTGAGTAACGAGCGTGTTCGACGCCTTGTTTACGGCCTAGGAAAAGGGAATGAACCGCTCAGCACCGTCATTTCACTCACCAGGCTCCGATGGCTGGGCCACGTGTTGCGCATGCCAGCCCACCGACTCCCTCGACGTGCGTTGTTTGCTCACCGGGGATGTGGGTGGAAGAAGAGGAGAGGTGGCCAAGCGATGACTTGGTCCAGAGGAATGAAGGCTCTCACTTCTGAGCTGGCCTCAGTTGGAGCTTCACGGCTCCCTGGTTGGGGTCCAAAAGACGGTGAACACGTTTGGCTGGATACACTTGCTGATATGGCAAGGAGCCGACCTCAGTGGCGTTCCTGTTGTGAGTTTCTTTGTCCCTCCCCATCCCTTTAGCCTCCCCCTCCACCTACGATCTTATCTCATAGCGTAAAACATAATAATTTTTTCTTTTTGCCTAGTAGCCGGCTGGTGGCTTACCGGAACGATGCCTATCCGTTGCTGGTAGTTCAGCTGGCATTCAACTGTCGTATTTATTTTTCCTTTATGTATTGTATGTATGTATGTATTTCCTTTATGTATTGCGGTACAATAGCGGAGGTGTTTTACCATCTCTAGCTGACATGTATAATGATGATGATGATGATGATGATACGCCGTTCTTTCGGAGTCCTCACTGCCAATACATTCGTGAAGCTGTTGTCAATTTTCGTTCGGCCCCATCTGGGATACTGCATCCATGCTTATCCGCCTTGCCTTGTTTGGGACAACATGGAGCTCGATGGTTTTGAGAGTAGGTATCAAATTGGTCAAGGGGTTACGGAGGCAATCGTACCTTAAGCATCTAATTAGCTTAGGTATGTATTCTATGCACTGCTGATGACTTCGAGGAGAGCTAATCCTTACATACCGCATTTTAACAGGAAAGGTTGGATTGGACTTGAGATGGCTACTTATCCCGGCTAGGTTGTCTTGTCTTTGCGGTCATCCCATGAAGCTACACAAGCCGCGTTCCGACCAGATCAGGGCGGAAACGGTTATCGAGCTTCCAAAAGTGTAGTCGGTGAACATACGGTTAAGGGTTTCAAGCGTCAGTTAGACGTTCTTGGGTGGCAACACGGAACCTTTCCCTTCTTTTGACCATATCCATCTTTCAACTTTGAGTTCATATACTGTCACTATCCTTACTCTTTGGTGTTATCCTCCATTTAAATGGCTTTCCTTCCTCTTTATCTTCCATTTGCTTTCTACGCCTTCCTTACTTCACGTGACCTACACAGCGCGGACTGCTAGGTCAGCGAACGTGGGCAGTAATTGGTTGACTAAGGTGTGGTTCGGGTGTTTCGTTTTAGATCCATCAAGACCTTGTAGCACCTTATCATTTCCTGGTTCAACGATCCGCTCAAGAAGTAGCACACAAGGGATTTTCCTACCGTTCCAGTCCCATCTGAGTCTGAATCTGAATATGCGGGATCGGGTAGCTGTCTGGTACAGCAGGGTTGTTCAGTGCACGGTAGTCTCCGCGTGGTCGTCAGTCCCCGCACGACTTTTTAGGGACTGTGTAGAGATGACCATGGACTGTTGGATGGTCGGACGATTCCTAAGCGTAGCATGTGTTCGAACTCGGTCTTGGCGGTAGCGAGTTGGTCGGGTGGTAGCCGTCGAGGTTGGGAAGTGACCGGAGGTCCTCTCGTGACGATATGGTGTGTAATCTCGTGTGTAGGGTTTGGAAATTCGACGGACATTTGGTGAAGCATCATCATCATCATCATCAACAGCAGTACATCAGCCATTTGAACTGATGCTTCGCTGCCATACAACCATGAGGACCTATGAAATAAAGAATAAGAAAAGGGAGAGAAGGGGGACTTACCTGAAAACCTTAATGCCCTAAGCAAACATTCAGGGTCAAGGCGCCTACACCTTGTGTAGACAACATACCGTCACAAACAGCTGGCTATCGTGCAAAGATAAGGCGGCATCGGCGAGACAGCTTCCTTGCGGCTTTCACTGCCACGTGTCATAATCAGCCATTACCCTTCAGATAACTCAGCACCAAACACACTTTAAACAGACAATCCGATTAGGAGACGGCAGCAGACGCGCCACTGGTGTCGACTGCGAGCCATGTCCTGTAAAGTCTCGAGCCAAGCACAAGGTGGGTCACGTGGACTCCAATCCGGAAGGCGAGACGGACCAACGGCACCCAGTTTAGTCATCAGTGACTTCATTTCCCGCTGCCAAGTCAACTTCTGTCCACCTCGAGCCTTGCGCCATCCTACACCTGGTAGGCTGAACAAGGCCCTCCTAGGTAAGCGGTGACCAGGCATACGTAGCACGTGCCCGAGCCAACGTAACTTATTCAGTGCTATCTGTTGTTCTAGGGAGCTAGCATGATCATCACCACCTAGTACTCGCCTACGCACATCATCGTTGCGGACACGCTGGTGCCATCCGACACCAGCAATGCTTCGTAAACAACGGTGATCAAAGACTTGAAGGCGCCTCAGATCTTCAGACCGAATTGGCCAAGTTTCACTACCATAGAGCAGAACGGCCCTCACTGTGGCCTTGTATACACGGCCTTTCAGACGGAGGGAAACTCCCTTCTGTCGCCAAAGATGACGCAGGTTCAAGAAGGCAGCTCTAGCCTTTGCAATGCGTGAGCTCACGTCAGTTTCTATGCGCCCATCATTGCTGATGCATCTGCCAAGATAAGTGAATTGATCAACCACCTCGAGTTCCTCGTTAGCAAGCGTCAAGGGGTCATCGAGTGGCTGGTGGTCCTGCAGCAACACTTTGCACTTTGAAGGTGCGAAGTGCATACCAAATAATGGGACCACTCTGGATAGGCTATTCAGGGTTGATTGTGCCGCCGCAACATTGTCGAAAAGCAAGACGATATCGTCCGCATAATCTAGATCAACTAACCGTTCACCAGGCAGTACAACACCTACATCGTGAGATTCCGCAAGGGAACACTCCATGATAGAATCCACGACGAAATTGAACAAAAACGGGGAAATCGGGCAACCCTGTCGAACGCCACTTGTAGTCGAAAAGCTATCCGATAGGGCACCATAGACCCTGACGCGGCCTCTAGTGTTCGAGTATACAGCACGAAGGATGTTCACATATTTCGTGGGAACACCTTTCCGCGCAAGTATTTCGAACAGAATCGATCGATCGACTGAATCGAACGCACTCTTGAAATCGAGGAACACAGCTATTGTCGGTCTGCGGTATGCGTGGCGCTGCTCTAGCACCTGCCGCAAAGTAAATATATGGTCTATACAGCCACGTCCTGGGCGAAAACCGGCCTGCTCTTCTCTAACCCGAGATTCCCGTTCTGCAGTGAGGCGACGAACGATAATCGAGGCCAGTAATTTTGTCACAACTGGCGTTAGGCTAATACCCCTGTGGTTCGCACAGTCTGTGCGACTGCCCTTCTTGTATATTGCCACTATAATCGATTCGCTCCAATTAGCTGGCACACTCTTCGTTCCAGATACGTTCGAATAGGGAGGTCAGTGCTTTGCAGAGGACCTCACCTCCATCCTTAAATAGTGCAGGTGGTAGGGAATCCAGGCCAGCTAGACGAAAACGATTGAGGGCTGTGATCGCGTTTCGGACCTCGGCCTCCGACGGAGGCTCTAAACTAACCGTCCATGGCTCGTCCTGCATCACCTGAGTAGGAAGAGGTCCGGCAGCAGGGGGCCAGCTGAACTGATGTTCAAAGTGCTCAGCCCAACGAGCCATACGGCGCTCCTTATTGTGTATCAGCGCACCCGCGCTGTCCCTGATTGTCTCACTGACGCCTGGTTTTCTCGGACCAGTGGTGCGTATTAGCTGGAAGAGCTTCCGGTAATTGCCTACTGCTCCTGCCTCCTCCATTTCTTGAGCCCGACTGGTCCACCAGGCTTCCTTGTCAGCACGTAGGCTCCGCTTTAGTTCACGCCTAATAGCCCGTCTGGTCACATTGTGTTCAGAACCAGCCGGGAGGTGCCTTCTAGCTTCCAAAAGGTTCACGGACCTCTCGGATATCCAGTGACTGGTGCGATGACGACTGATAGTGCCACAAACAGATGCTCCTGCGTCGTGCATAGTGGCCGAGATCCTATTCCACTGATGTTCAGTATCATTAGGACAAGACAGCGAGAGTTCGCTATGCAGTGCTTCTTGATAGGCTTGCCTGACAGAGGGCTGGGACAATTTCTCCGTTGCCAATCGGGGGAGACGCTTTGTGCGCCTTCCGGTAAACTTCATGGAGAAACGACAGCGCACCAAGGCATGGTCAGAGTCGACACAGGTACTCCAGTACGAGCGGCAATCCAGAATGGAACCGCGCCACCTGTAACTTATGGCTATGTGATCAATTTGGGTCCATCGCTGACCAGCTACAGGTGGACGCCAAGTGGCACTTCGGCGCCCACTGTGTCTAAAAGCAGTGCTAGTAAGAAACAACTGGTGCTCCGCACACAGTTGCAGCAGACGCTCGCCGTTGTCAGTCCGTTCGGCGTTAAGTCCATACTTACCACCCAGCTGAGCTTCTGAAGAGCTCAGACGCCCTACTTGTGCGTTCATATCCCCTGCAAGTACTATAATATCTGAACTAGTAGCACTGCGTAGCAGCGTGTTCAGTTCGTGATAGAAAGTGTCCTTGACTGCATTAGAACTGCAGTCCGTGGGAGCATAAGCAGAAATCACAAACAAACAGCGTTTTGTTTTACTTCGCGAATTCACCTTAGCTGATGTCGTCAAACGGGCTGCACATAAACGGCTGTTCACCGGAATCCAATCAACCAACGATGACTCAGCCTTGGAACTGAGAATGATACCTACACCAGCTTGACCCGTGAGTGCCGCATCGGCGTCTCCGGATGCGTGCAACCAATAACGAGAGGATAAACCGGGTGCAGTCAATTCAATAACCCCGTTAGGGTCATTAATCCTAGTTTCGGACACACAACACACATCAACACCCAGTGTGTCCAAGGTGCGTGCGAGTGCAGCCTGCTGACCTGTTTGTCTTAGAGTGCGGACGTTGAAGGTCGCCATGGAAACGGGACAGCGTGGCCTTATAAGGGACTGTTGCCTATAGGCGTCCGATAGGTGCTGTGGGATGGTGGCTGCAGATGGTTCTACTCCAGTAGCACTTCGGTTGCTGTCAATTAAGCTGGGAATTATAGAAGGAAGGTTAGTAATGGGGGCCGGGATGGGAGTAAGAGAAAAAGGTGGAAAAGAAAGAAGGGAGGCGCCAGCAGTAGCATGCTTTCGCTTATCCGCCCTGCTGTATGCAGCAGATAAGGCGACTCTTGATAATCTGCGCGACGGCCGATGCAGGATGAAGTTTATGTTTGAAGAAAATGTCATGGTTGTATGTGGGCTGGGATACTGCCAGGGCGCCCAGACCTAGACAGGAGAACGATTAGGGTCCTCATCCAAAGCCTTTGGCTCAAAAGCCTGTCCGCAAGGCAGCGGGGTGGCAGTGATTTAGTTTTACAGAAATGAACGCCATCCCATTTCAAACCCCCAACCTGGAGGACCAGGAGACTGAGTTTGTCTGACCTCTCACCATTGACCAACCTGGTAGGAGTAGCTCTCAAGATGCTCAGAGGCATCACCCAGTATAGCTCAATGGGTCAATGAGGTACGCAAACCGTCGCACCACGTTAAGGTCCAGTCTCGTTGCGACGGTGAAGCACAGGAAACTGACGGAGCAAATCAGTGAACACGCTGCCAATAGGTGATGCCAGTCGAAGACCGATCGAGCTGATCGATGTGGCTCTACCTCGGACAGTAAGAGACGTGGAACTGTCGAAAAGCTTCCTGCAGCTCAAGCCGACTATCAGACCAAATTTCGTAAGGAAATCAGCACCAATGATAGGACGCTGAACGTCAGCGATTATGAAGACGAAGAGAAAGGTTCATCTGTTCTATATCAAGTGTGAGGAGTTTTTGACCATACCTCGGGATCTTAGTATTGTTATCCGCCTGACGAGTAAAGCCGGTAGGAACAAGGTAGGGCTTTTCTAATCGGAGAGGTACAACACTGATCTCAGTATAGGGGTCAACCAAAAAGGAGAGGTTGGTTGATAAGTTGTGGACGTAGAAAAGGCGACTAGGAGTGTGGCCAGACACAGCCCTCGCCTTTACTGGTTGGCTCGGGCGTTTCCCTGTGGAGCGTTGCGCAATGCTTTGAGATGAGTGCATCCGGGTCGACACCTCCTGGTATTATTGCCAAATCGACGATGGTAATAGCAGAAGTGTCGTGATGGGTTTCTGTACAAACTGCCTGCTTCGTGAGGACAATCTCCAACTTCTACTTCGCGTGCGCTGTATACTCGAGATTGCGAGCTCGAGTTTCGATAAACGGTGACACAGTGATTCAAAAGGGTCATTTCCGAGAGCGCTAGGATTCTATCGCATGAACAGCGGGTTGTCTGAAGAAGCACTTGTGGACTTGGTCGGTAGTCTCTGCAAGCTTATCAGCGGAGACAGAGAATAGCAGTAGTGGTAGATGGAAGACATTTAGTCCATAGTTGACGTAAGATGCCGTCGTCAACTCTCACGGAGCCGGCAAGAGAGCGCATGTATCATAGAAGCTGCAATGGCATGCGGTCGCCAAGTTCGACATCTGACAGTAGTTGCTGAAGTCTCGCTTCGTCGGAAGCTGCGGTGCGCTTCAAAAGTCGGATTTCAGTTTATCATAAAGCACGTCGGGCGGAATATGGGAGGGTAGATCAGCGACATCGGCAGCGATATGCGTAGGGAGATTCGATGCAACGTGAGAAAACATGATAAACTGGGAAATGATATGGCAGCATCGAAATAGCGCCTCTAACAGTAAAAACCAAACAAGCGGGTTGGAAGCGTCGAATGGAGGAAATGAGAAACTCGCAAGATTTTCGGAAGCACAAAGAAGGAAAGCGATCGGATGACATTTGGATTAGAAAACCAACAAAATAGGAGTTCTGGGCCTTCAAGAAGAAAAGTTAAAAACGGAAAATAAGTTAAAAAGCAATTATGTAATGGAAAGAGCTACACAAATGGCTAACGGAAAGCTCAGTCAGTTATGAACAGAGTTTAACCATAATCCGGTTAGTTCTAAGTCTTCCAAATGTCCGTAACTGGCCGTATGCCTCGACAAGAAGGCAATCCGAGTACGTAACGACTTCGCTCACCAGACAGTAACGACACCGAAAAATCACGAAGAACGCACGCGCATCGAGCCAAAGCGAGAACGCCATAGGAAATTCGAAGAATTACTGCAACGATTCAGATACTTAAAATAAATGTACAATAAACAGAGGAAGATGGAACAATAAAATACAACTGAAAATGAAGAAATTTATAAGCGCTACAAGCTTGTTCCAACTGCCAACCACGCGGTTCGCAATGTATTTCCCTCTGATATCTATTCGACACCACCGGTGCTTGAGCTTAAGATGATGATCTGTCAGATGATCTGATGTAGTTGGTTCAAATAGGTCGGTAGGCTTGATGCCACTTAGACCCTTCATGATCCGAAACAACTCCATGAAACCCGCTCTCAATATACGCCTTTCCACGAAAAACAATCCTAAGCTCTTTAGACGCTCATCATACCTCTCTGCACGTTGGCCCTCAATCATTCTAGTCGCAACTGTAGGACAGAGCAGGACAGGATCCAGGGAGGAAACAAGCTTCCGCTTAACGTTCTTCCCGTTTCGTGTGAAAATAAGCGAAAAATTCCTCAGAACTGCGACTTGAAAGAATATTCTTAATTGTTTAATGGTGAAAAAAGAAGCAAATGCAAGACGAACAACACACTATCATGAAATAATGAGATTAGGGGCAGTCACTGAAGCTCAAGAAAATTCGGGAAATAAGGCCAGCCAATGTTTGCCTAGGCTACGTTTAAATGGTTCCACAGTTTCGCATGCTAATAGTGCGGAAGGAAGTTTATTCCAAACAGGAACAACCAGGTTTGCACAGAACGTGGCTCTTAACCCTAGCCTAGATCTATGATGTTTCAATTTCATGCAATGGACCCGCAAATTGTCTGACGTAGCTGGCTAAAACAGATCGGTTGGCTTGACACCATGGAGAGCTTTGATAATTTTGAACGTCTCTATTAAGTCACCTCTTAATCTGCGTCTTCTCATTGAGAACAAACCCACGTTAGCTAACCGATCTTCATTTGGTAACCCGCGCTGCCCTCTATCATTCGTATGGCCAGTCTTTGCACATTCTCAATACAAATATCTCTGCACGTGGAGTGCCCATGCTTGAACACAGTATTCCAGTAGCTAACCTGTACAAACGACACCTTTCCGGAGATACGGCGCCGACGCTTTGAGATGGTAATCCGGTGTCTTTATGCGTACTTAAGTTCAGGTTCAGTTGGGATCGGAACGATAAGATAATCTCGTGAATGTTCCTTCTTTTGAGTATTGCCGGATGGGAAATTGATAGGTCTGCTTGAGATGTTGAAACGCCTAGAACAGAGACCGCATCACACCCCGTCCAACCAATTACTGCCCACATTTTCCTGCCAGCAGTCCCTACCAGGCCGGTTTATGTGAAATAAAAGAGCGAAGGGTAAGCTAAAAAAACAGAGGAGGAATATCAGCTAAATAATGATAATACCAAAGTGTGAGAAGAAATTAAAAAAGGAAAGTTGAAGATATAAGTCGTTTAGGAGAAGGGGAAGGTTTAGTACTGCCACTTAAGAGCATCTACCTGACGCTCGAAACCCTCTACCACAGACTCCCTAACGACGTGCTCGGGAAGCGAGTACCAACGTTCAATAACTCGGTGCGACAAGCAAGTTTCCGTCCTTACCCGGTCAGAACGCAGTTTGTGCAGCTTCAACGGGTGATCTCGGAGACTAGGCAGCTTGGCGGGACTAAATAGCCAGGACAAGTCTGGACCGATCATATCCGTTAAGATATGGTAAGTGAGGATCAAGTTTCCTCTAATTCTGCGGTAGTGTATTGAGTACATACCCAAGCTAAGCAAACGTTCGGGATACGTTGGCCCCCGTAATCATTGCACTAACCTATTACCCACTCGCAAAACCCTCTCCAGTTCTATTTTGTCCCTTAGAAGACAAGGTAGACAAGCCTGAATGCAGTACTCTAAATGGAGTCGCACGAAAGCTGAGAACAGCTTCACAAAAATATTGGCCGTTAGGACACCGAAGGAACGGCGAATAAACCACATCATACGGAACCCTCTACAGCAGCGTTCCTCCAATTGTCCCCAGAGTGAAGCAATAAGATGTAAGTGATACCTAGATCAAGCTGCTGAGTGACAACAGGTAGTTCACCTCCACCAACCACATAACGCGTGGGAGGGCTAGCAACTCCAATGCGGAGGACAGAACATTTCGCCTGATTTATAGGCATTAAACATAAGGTTGACCAATCCAAGAGTCTATCCATGGCACTCTGAAGTGCCTCAGAGCCACCAGAGATATCCACAATATTCCAGAGCTTGAGGTCATCAGCAAACAATAACGTCGGGACCTCAAGTTCCTGGGGTAAATCGTTGACATAAATTGTGAAAAGCAACGGCCCTAGAAGCGAGCTCAGCGGAAGCCAATAAGAACAGCTTGTATAAGCGAAAGGCTACGCCCCACGCGTACACACTGTTCTCTCCCCTCTAGGAAAGCAGAGATCCATTTAAGGGCGGCTCCAGATATCCCATACGATCTCAAGTTCAATGAGTCGTTGATATGGGACAGTATCAAGGGCTTTCGAGAAGTCAACGTCCATAGCGTGACCGTTGTCTACTGCCTCAGCCCAGCTTTCAGGAGCTACAAGTAAATTTGTCAGACATGAATATCCCTTACGGAATCCATGCTGTGCCGCACTGAGGTTAAACTTAATCAGGTGATTCTCCACCGAATCCCTGACCAATTTTGCAAACAACTTAACTACTACGCTTGTTAAGCTGACAGGTCGGTAGTTCGCGGGTAGAGCTGTCACCGCCCTTAAAAATCGGACAGATGATTGCCTTCTTCTATTCCGAAGGTAAGGCACAACTGTCGAGTGATATTGTAAACATGCACGTCAGAGGGCCACTTAGTTCAGCGGCCAATTCATGTATCAGCTTCGGATGAATTGAATCAGGGACAGAAGCTTTGGAAGGATTTAGCCTCTGCAATAGCCCGAAGACTTGTGTCTCCATTATGCTGGTTTCAGTTAGGCAAGAATCCTCTAGGACTTTTGTGATCAGCTCAACCTGAGGTAGAGAGATCTCACGAGAAAAGATACCAGTATACTGTTCGCTAACTATACAAGCATTACCATAGTCGGTATACCCATGGGTCCCGTGCGCTCGTAGTAAAGCCGGTATAGACAGGTTTGTACCGCTGCGTCTCTTTACGTAAGCAAAGAACTTTGGATTTGTTACGGCTGCGTTAGCCAAATCCCCCTCATACTGAAGACGAAGAGTTCTAAGATGTTACTTACATTTATTTCTAACCGCTCGATAGCTTCCGTAGGTGATGGTTAATGAAGCCGTATGGCAAGTTCGCCAGCACCTAGAGCGCTTCCTGAGCAGGTATTTACCTGTATGACCTATCCAAGTAGACTGCGCCCGTGTCACGCGTCTCCTAATGAGTAAGATGTGGGGAGCAGCGATCTCGGTGAGGTATGCCTTAAATTTATCCCAGGCTGTCTCAACGGTGTCAGCCACGGTGATCGCACAATGCAGAACTGAAGCTTTGTCTCGCATTGCGTTAAAGCTTGCCCGCCAAATTCATGAACATGCCTCAGCGGTAGTTTGATGACACTTAGTTAGAGCACATCGAAAGGATATGCAGACATGGTCACTGGCTCCTAGAGGACAGCCGTAAGTTATGTCACTTACGAAACCGTGTGACTTCGCAAAAATGAGATCCAAGGTAGACGGAACTTGGTTGCGCACACATCTAGTTGGGAGGTCCACAAAGTAATCCAAAGGCAGTTGCAATGTTAGCTCAAGGAGATTCGAACCGAAAGTGCCCACTGCCGAACTGCAAGATAGATCAGCCCACCTGACTTCAGGGAGGTTGAAGTCACCCAGTATTAGACACCTATTGGCAGCCTGAGTACGAATAAATTCAATAACCTTCCTGTAGATACTTCTAGGACTTCGACATACCACTACAACTGTAAACTGAGCAGAGGAAGTGCACACAATAGTCGACAGGACTTCAACAGTTTGATTCGGCGACTGGAACACACATAAAGAGCGACGCCCCCACCTTGGCGGCCCACGGAGCGATCACTTCTAAGCAGTGCGCAGCCAGGTAAACATACTTCACCGTTTGTGATATCCGGGAACATACATGTTTCGGTCATAGCAAGTATGTCGGGACGAGATTTGTCTACAAGTGGACTAACCTTGTTCACCTTGTACCTTAGGCTACGCACATTACTAAGCACTACCTGGAAATACTCGGCACGAGCAGCCCTGGGTCGTACGCTACCAGGAACGGTTCTGGTAGGGCAGAGTTTGACTTCCGGCTGATCACCTGAAAACCCACAAAACGCAGGCGTTGCTCATCAGCCGACCGTCTGCTCTTGAGGTTTTTGATGGCTTCCTTTAACTTCAGTCGATCTGCAAGTAGGAGGTCCGGCTGAACGCTGACATTACTACCCTTAAGTTTGAATGCAAAGCGCATTAACGCTTTGCGTTCCTCCGGGTTTGAGAAGACTACATTAAGTAGTGGGGGTCGCGGATTTGGCGTATCTACAGGGGCGTTCCCCAAGCTGGTAAGCTTCCTGATAGTGACACCGGGGAAACCAGGTGGAAGCGTCTTGCTGACACAGCTTGAACAACTGGTTATCCAGCATGCGTTCCTTGGGAAGAGCTGCCGCGGATTCAGCAACGTTACGAAAGATAACGCTACCATCAGTAAAAGAATATTCTAGACGAGGTGTATTCACTCCACGACTCTTCGAGTTGACCCCAGTTTTAACCGGTTTGGCAGGTGCCACGGCGCGTTTCCTCGCCAAGGAAGCTGGAGTAATTGAGGATGAAGTTTTGAGTTCTACCTCCAACTCCCTCCTTTGCGGGTGTGGCCGAAGTCGACATGACGCGTTGCTTCGCCAATGGAACTGTGGTGATTGGAGTCGGGGGTTTGTGCTTCACCTTCAATGCCTTAATGCTTTCAGTACCTTCAGGCTTTCGGACTTTCTTAGCCCACTTCCTTTTGCTTTTATTGGGCACAGGGGCTGTAAGTTCGGTCTCGCTTTGGACGGCTTCTAGGATGACATCAGAGGCCTCTTTAGAGGCATCCCGGACCCCTGGGAATCATGACACGGTAGCCATCACCTCAGTCGGATTGTCAACGACAGCAACTGAGGTTAGTCGCGTGCCTTCCTCCAATAAGCCGACATAAATAGGAAAAACAATTTTCATCATCAGTAACTCCACTTTCCGACCAAGAGATGTGAGGAAAGACCACAACTCCTGGTTACCCACCCCGAGGTTGATCGATGTCTGCCCAGTGACCTTAAGACGCGTGGATCGACGGCGACAGCATAGAAGACCACTGAACAGCATGCTATCGTTAATCCAGTCTTGCGTACTGATCAGGGCTCAAGTCGGTACAGGTCTCATGGTACCAGCAGTTTTATACATAGCACTGCATGTCAGCAGACTCGTCTTTCACAGGCGTTGAACAGCTAACGCTGCCGCAAACAGCATTAGATCCGCTGAGCAACGCAGACGAAGACATACTAGCGCCGGTATTCAGTGAATCCGACATGACGCTTTCAATGTGTGAAACAAGCATCAAAACGTAAAACCGACAAGCTGTTCCCTTCAGAGCAGTCGAAACAATTACGGGTCAAAACACATAAATACCAGAAAATAGAGGCTGAACCCGAAAATGATGGATGACGTTTGTAAGTACCCGAAAACGGGAAACACGTAACACTTCGAAAAAGACGATCGAAAATTATATGAATGAAGCGAACTTTGACAAAAGTTGAATTTATTTGCATGACACTTGCAAACGGCGTTCCGAAAGTCCTACGAAAGTAAAACCTCAAAAAGTCAGCACGCTCAAAAATTTCAATTTACCGCAAAGGAGGAGGAAACCGAAGTAATAAGGATATTATTGGCTTAGGCGGGGCAGCATATTGCATCTAACCAGTAAATATACAATGATGCAAAAACAATGTGGAGTGAAAGCAAGTAATCGGCGCACTCACATAGCCATCGTTGCATCATAACTCACTCAGGTCGGGTGGAACGGACGATAAAGCTTCGCAAAATAAGTACGCTAGTGGAAAATAAACAAATAAAAACACGAGCACTTCAAGCAGTTTGATAATCAATTAAGGTACATTAATACCTGCGCACTTGTAATATAGTATACTTGATTTGAATCTGATATTATCATATTTTATAGTTTTAACGTTAGCCGTCACACATTCCAATCATTCACCTAGTTAAAGCTGCATGACCGTTCGTCATCATAACATTTGCCAATCGTTTTCATGTGTAACGCAGCTGTGTTATTTGAAAACTTTTGTATTTCCAGTTTAATGATGATATTTAATAAAACGTTTATTATAGTACCTGAGAGATTCGTGCAACTATGTGAACCGTACAGTCCCGGCTACGCACTGAACAATAGCCTGCGTTGCCACAGTAACGGCAATTCACTGATGCCAAGGTCCGATTTTTGGTTTGTACCACCACGTGTTGTTTAAAGTTTGTTTGGATATTGGTGTTATTGCTCATTGCCACAACTCACCGTAGTTATTTCCCATGATCTCCGTACGGCGGTTAATTGCCTTTTTTGAGGCGACATTCCCTTATTTCACCTGTCTCCCTGCACAGTGCGACGATTTTTCGCAGTGAATCGTTAACAAATCGTAGAGGATCGTGGACCATTGTGTTAGACCGGCCAACGCACTACTGAGTTATTTAGGTAATTGCTGACAACAATAGTACTAAACAATAAACTACGTAAATTTGCTTTACGAGTAATGTAGAACACTGCAACAAGCTGTCTTCATTTGATGGTTGGATCATTGTAAGTTAGAGAGCAGAAGGAAAAATCCTTTGTCAGCTCCATCGCCTCCCATTCGTCACAGGGATCAAGGTGGACATTGCAAGTCGGTACCAATAGAACCGCTGCATTGACACAAGAAGCAACACGATCTGAGTTTAATCAACGGGTAAGAATCCAATTGATGTTTGAAACATTCCTCCGACTGCGCATCAACGACATACACAGGTAGATTATCCCATTCGTTCACTACTCTGGTAGACAGAGTGACGTCACAACGGACCCGAAGTCTCCTTTGTTTAAACAATTTCCAATGGAGATCCCGAGTCGAACTGACAGAATTGAGTAAAAAGAAATTCTGCAATTCAACTCCAAGTTCCCCTCTAACGATACACCATGTGAAAAGCAAATCCTCGCGATCTCGACGGTAGGCTAGGTAGAACAATTCAGGCACTGGAGACGATGCGAGTAAGGCAGGTTTCTTAACTATAGAAAGGATTTAGATCCTCTCCGCTGAACTTTTTCAATCAAGTTGCATTCAAATTTGGAAAGAGGATAAACAGCGGGCAGTCCATACTCAAGAATCGTAAGTACATGAGAAGTGAACAAAAGCCTGAAGGTCTCCGGAGTCAAGCGAGAGAAGGATCGTCGTATGGCGAAAAACAACCTGTTGGCAGAAGCAACTTTTCTCAAGGTATCTGCAGTCGATTTTAGGTCTGGGGTCACAACAACGCCGAGGTCCCTCTCACGATTAGAGTTCGGCAGCAAAAATCCACCGATATGATAAATTCCAAATGTTTCGGAGGCATCGATCGGATGAACGGAAAATTTATCGCGATTTATGGGTAATTGACACCTGATCGACCAATCATGCAGCTCATCGAGCCTTGTTTGTAATAAAACAGCTTCGTCTAAACAGAAGACTTCCATCCATATCTTTAAATCATCTGCGTAAATCAAGCAACCTGCCCGTAGTACAGGTGCCAGGTCATTAATAATGACTTTAAAATGTTCAGGGCCAAAAACAGAGCCTTGCGGAACACCGCTGGTCAAATTTACAGGGAAGGAAAGGGCCTCATTTACTTGCACACGGAAAGCTCGGTCATGCAGGAAATCAGTGAGCCAAGGGAAGATTTTCCTGAAACACCAATATTGCGAAGTTTTCCAAGCAAAATTTCGTGTGGAACTTCGTCAAAAGCTTTACTAAAATCCACAGATGCGACCACTAGCCGCTTACCAGCGTCCATGGATTTAGCCCACTTTTCTCGGGCTACCAGAAGATTGGTGATACATGAATGCGAAGGACAAAACCCATGCTGCGCATCTGAAATGATCTTGAAGTTCTGGAAGTGCAGGTTGAGAGCTCGCTTAAGAATCCTCTCCATAATCTTGCAGACGACAGGTGTTAGACAAATGGGCCGATAATTCGTAGGATCTTGTCGATTTCCTCCTTTGCACATGGGCTTGACTATGCCCACTTTCCAGGCAAGCGGAAGACGCCCGGCCTAAAGTGAGCACCGAACTACGTGGCAGCTAGGAATAGCGATATATTCGGCCACAACCTTGAGGAAATGAGGATGCAATCCAACAGGTCCCGGGGTAGAGTTGGGATCTAACTCGCACAAAAGTTTTCATACCATAGTAACATTTATGTCCATATAACTGAGAATGGAGAGCAGGGACGAATAACAATCAACTGACGGCACCTCCGCTGTATAGACCGATGAATAATGGCGAGCTAAAAGATTAGCTTTATCAGCATCCACGTGGAGCACGGTGTTAAGGTCGTGGGAACGCACGGACGGTATTCCACTTCCGGCTCTGGTGATCCTTTTCAAGTAGGAGAAAATCAGCTTCGGTATAGAGTTGAAATGTTCAGCTAGATGACCTTCGTATTGCTGCCGTTTCGTACGTTTGCTTTCGATGTACATACGTCCCGGGCCAATTTATAATTGCTATAATCGGTTTCCATTCTCGAAAGCCTGTAGCGATTCCAAAGTTTGTGTCATTGGTTCATGAGCGATCGTAACTCTCGGGCAATCCAGGGGACCTCTAGTAAATGGTTTTCGTTTGGATATAGGAACAATATCCGCAATAAGGGACAACATTTTTGTACAAACAAATAACTAAATAAATAATGCTTTTATTCTCGACAAGGCGAGCCACAACTTTACAGGCAAGATCATTTTGACAATACGATGTGTGATCAAGAATTTTCAAAAATCCGATATGTTTGCCATAACGGTGCTTGTTTGTGCAGGGGGAATGTAAGTATGTAATTGTGTGTGCGTTTAGGTAGCTGTGCAATTCGCGCTTGTAACTGTGCTGCTCCATTCTTGAATGTTTGCTATCGTCAGCAATGTGCGAGTAGAAGTTTGGTGTCCGTAGGTTGGAAAGGATTATCCAGATATCCACGGGGAAGTACCTTTATTTTGTGGCGAGCCACTATCGCCACGTCACAGCGTTATTAAGCAGACATTTGTGGCTTTTTATAGGGAGAGCGCTTGCCAGGCGAAAGCCCACCACGTCCTGCAACACTGCCGCCAAGGCTCCAAGCAACAGTGACGTCCAAGTGCTGAGGGAGACTCCAATCTTGCTCGCCAGCGGCCTTCTCCAAGCGGTTTGGATCAGCACGCCAGAAATTCCGCCTACAGCCACAGTGGTTGTGAATCCTCAATCGTGTGGTCCATTGAAAGGAAAGTAGGCAGTGGTCACTCCTCCCGATTGGTGGCAAGACATTCAAATCAGAAACATACGATGGTGCAGGCGAAAGCACAAGATCGAGTATGTGCGGCGTCTGACAGGGGATACTGCGAGTAGGTGCCGCGACATGTTGAATTAAAGTGCTTTCAAGAACAGCTTCCAGAAATGTAGAATCGAAGGAGGCAGTTGCAGCATCACAGTGAAGAAAATCCCAATCAACATTAGGGGCATCAAAGTCCCCCATTTCTACCATGCTTCTTTAGAGAGGCCAATAAATTATCACCAGAACTCAGGAGAGCTCTGTAGAACACACCGAGAAGGCGAGGTCTACATCCATGGTGAATACGACACCAAAGCACTTCAGGCAGTCATCATTTCCCAAGACAACATCGACTACTTGGATCTTCAGGTTTTCCTTCCAGCAGAGTATGACGCCGCCCCCATCTCAAACCAATGCGATCAGCTCGTGAGAGACGGTAACCAGGAATATGTACTTCGGGACCTGGGAGTTCTGGGGACAACCATGACTCCGTAAACGCCATAAGGTACGGGAGAAGTACTGACGCAAGGTGCACAATTTCGCCTAGTTTGTTACTCTGACTGCGCACGTTCGCAAAAAGTACGTGCAATCCAGTTGTCGATCTTAATGTCCGGGAAGGAGAAGAACTGGCTTCCAGCGCGTTCGCTGCACTTTCCGAACCAAGCGAAAATCCTCAACATGCAAATCGGTTTCACCGTCCTTACGGTGAGTTCTCAATTCATAGACTGCCATCTTCATTTTAATTCGGTCTTCCGGGGATAGATCCCGTAACACGTGAAGGGGCTCCCCCTTGAGGCGCGAAGTTCGTCGAAGTATGCGACGGCAATCATCTTCACTGGCATAAAACCCTAAGGGGAAGCATCTTGGAAGCATCTTCGTGTATTCTGCAAAGTCGAACAGCAAAGACGATATTAATCCTCGGTTCCCCTCATCGAAAAGCAGGGAGACCATACGTTTTAAAAATAATTGATCATCCAAAATTCTCTCTGCTGTGTTGTCTTATCCGACTCCGGGGCGTTCATTATGATGAGAAAACGTTCTCGGTTAGGCAGTTTGGCGGTCTCGGGGATCGGTGGCTTGGAAGGCGGCTTGTCATGGAGCAGTTTCTCCAAATGTTCGATCCTATGAAGAACCGCTTTCAGCCCGCGCTTTGGAGGTGACGCTTTGTCTTCCACATATCTGCCTATAGGATTATATTTATGCATCATGGGAATCCGGCTTGCGTGAGCATCCACCGTGATCTAATTGACGACGGTCGCAAACGTCTTGGGCAGCAGTTTACTAGGCTGGTCACTAGAAATGTGTGACTCCTTGGGCGGGGCAGAAATTTGTTTAAAAACTGGCGTGACAAAATCAGGGGACAAGGAAGGGAAAAACGAAGGCGAATTTGGGAAACAGTCGGTTGGAGATCGGAGTGAGCACTAGCAGAGCAAGGAGTAAAAGCAGGTAAACCAGACTTAGCCCGCTGGGTGTTAAATAAAGAAAGAAAAGAGTCACAAAAGATACCAACAGACGATGCTGCATCCATAAGCAGACACTCATAAAACTTTGGTGAGATATACCACAACAAGTGATACGCAACCAGCCGTCGCAGAAAGAACATTGTATTCGTTCCCGACAGCATTTTGAATTGGACCGCCTACCACAATTACCATTCCGAATCCAGCACTTGTGATCGTCGCTGCGTAGTTCCGTCGCTTTGCATTTGGAATAGCACATGCACTCGGTAATTGGTAATGTGGTGTATATTTTTTAGCATTTTCGCTTCATGGTCTTGCAATACGCCGTAGGTATAACATCTGCTCATACCGCACACTTAACAGACGCACAGTTCGCCCTTGGCGTATGAAGACTCGTGCTTGTCTCCCCTACGTGAGTTAACAGCCGCAGAGAGCCGTAGCCATACTGTGCAACATCAAGATTTACTTACAGGTTGTTTGTAGTTATGAAACCTCATCCCACAGTGATGGAAATAGGTGGGCTATCAGTTGCTTCTGTGCAACCTGCATCCGCTGTTTAATGAACTTCGCCTGACATTTAGGGTGATCCGTACTTACAATATTCCTGCTAGATTATTTCTATGCTTTCTACTTGGATAACAGGAGCATCGCATTCCCTTGCTGTAATTTGTTTGGAAGTTTCGACGGTCTGGTCTTAGCTGTGTCAGTAGGTCGCACCGTTCTTTATTACAGTCCCCGCAGTTAATGGTCTGCTTTCTTTCATGCAGTTGTTTTAGCCGGGATTACCGGAAGCTTATCGGTCATTGTTTGGCACGTCTCGTTGCACAGCAAGCGTGAACATGCTTTCTGGGGCGTACGCTCACCTTGACTTAGAAATCCCTCTCACGACAGTCTTTAAGGTGGTTAATATTTCGCACTGAGGGGAAAACTTCGTTCAGCCTCACGTGGATGGCTTCGCACCAGTTCCTACATCACCTAGACAAATACGGCCTATGCGCTGCCGACCAAGTTCTACAAAACGCTTCTCTTATTGCAATGATCACCCATAGCGATGAACTCAAACCGTCTGCTGTGCCTGAGTTGCTCAGTCCAGTGACATCGGAGTTCTGAGAACTGCATGACAAAGGCACGAAGTGCTCCGGAAACACGTTCATTACTAAGGCGTCCCTGTCAGAAAGCCTTTGCGATGCACTGGCTAGGGCTTTGTGAAGAGACTGAAGGCTCCATCAGGTTACTACAGCTGTGTAATGGGTATCATTGTGGTGTGCAGCTGTAGAGAAGAAAGGAAACTGTTTCTTTGCGCGCGTTCAAAGTTGAATGGTTGCTATAACGGCACTCTCTCCCGTTTGCCTTTCAGAGCGCCTTTCCTGCTCAATCACCGGAGGACAACAAGAACACGAAATTGGTTAGCTGTAACTTCCTTTGTTCCAATTTACCTCATATTTATTACCTTTTGTAGAGGCTACGTGTTGTGTAATAGAACTTCGTTCTCAACCCTTTGAGTTCTTCCGTGCTTGCGTGTTACACACCTTAAACTTAAGGTCACTTTCCTCAGGGCCACTCGCCGGGCACGTAGCGATAAAGCGTCACGAGCTGTGAAAAGGACTGTGTTGTCGCCGTTTGAACGTTTGTCGGTGGACATCATCCACGCATTCCCCATTGTATATATACACGCCGTGTGCCTAGATGTAGTGCGGCGGATGTTTTTACATTGGCGTCCCACAACGCAGGCGAAGTTATGTAGGTCTAAAATTGGTAGCATTGTGGAGCTAACATCACACTATTAGGCATTCGTTGCCTTAGGACACATGGTTTCAACAATCGTTGCTGGGGTTAAGATGTACCCTTATGGGGAGGCAGCGGATTCCTGCAATTTTTTCATATACCAGACCTGCCGTGTCGCGCTAACTGCTGCATCTGGAATACGACAAGCTCTTCAAGGCTTATACATTGCTTTACACATGTGGTGCCATGCAAACCTGCACTTTCACAGTTGGCCAACGTGGAAGCTGTCTTTAGGTTAATGGTACGTGCGTATTTCTAATTTTATTGGTGCAACCATATGAAGTTCAACACCCATGTTTTCATGGACATAGCCCATAACGTTACGAATAATTGGCCTATGGATACTTTCTCCGCATTTCAATTTAAGTCACATTTGTACCTTTTGAATGCTTTGCTGTAGTATGCCCATAACCTCTAGTACTGAGGCGCGCCATACAAATGACAAACGTGATGGCATCCCTGTCTGCTGCAACAGCCTGCGCTCCGGAGAGCCATTATGTGGTGTTGAATATGGTGCTTGCGTACGCAGTGGAGCCGCTTTCTTCACGGTGTATACGGACAACGTGATCCACGTGCTCGGCAAGCAGTACCGCATCAGTTCTTTTCATCCGATTAGGCATGCCACTGTCAGCCATTGACCGTATGTCAGATGTGTATAAGCAGGGTACTAAGACAAGTGAAATAAATATATAAATGTTTTATTCTCGTCAAAGTGTGGCACGCATTTTGGGATTGCTCAGAATAATGCATGGTTGTACATAATAATATACTGTAAAAGATTAGGTGCCGAAGTAATAAGGTGCAGTCAGTGGTGCGGCCCATATGCCCCTAAGAAGGAATGAACTTCAGCCTCGAGTGTGTTGGGGTACGACACCGAAGGCGTAATCAGAATTGTATAGGCGAACTGGGGAAACTTGGAATGGTCCGCTGAGTTTGGCTACACAATGCATGTCAGTTGTTTGACGCCTAAGGATAAAGTTGTTAAACTTTGGGCGATACTGACATGTCACCGATTAAACATGTACGTGTATTTGTATGCGAGCAGATATGTGTATAGAACTTGTGAAATAAGGCACCGTTGAAATTTTTAAGGCGTGGTAGAGGGCAGTGACTTTATTGAGTGGCGAGTCACATCCTCCATGATTACCGGTACGAAAGAGGATGTAGTACGTGTATCCACCAAGGACAAGGACTGTAGAGTTACTTAGTGCTCAGTCACTATACTGTTTCCGCATACATTTGAAGGTGTGGTTTAGACCCCTGCTGCATTCAAACTGCAAGCGGTGCAGAATTCTTGCGCACAGGTTCATGTATGCACTCGAGTTATGGTGGAGCACGTTTATACTTTGTGGCTTTCATAACGCATGTGATTCTCTCAAGATAACATAAAGAGGGCCTTAACTAGAAAGCCTTTTACCACGCGCAGCATGTGGTAGTCACGCGAGGTACCGACGCCGCTAATCATTAGCTGAGGTGTTGACTGGCAAATGGTGGAAAACTTTCCGCAATTTATATCTGTTCTGAAATTGGAACGCAGGGTGCTGGCTTCATTGGCCGACAGTAAACAGCCGATGTTTGTGTTGTGAATGAAGACAATGCGCACCACCCATTGCCGTGACCATGCTGGCAAAGCGACTTGCACAGCTTCGGTTAATCTAATGATATCATTTCAGTTCAAACATGGAACCTTAACACGGCAGCTGAAATCGTGTTGCCGACGTGGGGAAACCATGTGGCACACTTTCCGAAATGAAGGTAAGCATGATGCGGTCCTTCCGCAGCTTTCATATCATGTTTACATTTTACGTCGCGCAACACGTGCAATGTTCCTTTGAACTGAGCCGTATGCCAAAATATACCGCCCTAAGTTTCAGGGGCATGACTGTCAGGGGATAAAACAAAATATCCCTGAACGTCGCCAGTGCGAAGGCATGTAAACTCTTTGGCTGCAAATAGCTGCTTGCTTGCGGCTGCAGCGCCGTTTTGTTGTCTGTACCTCCACACGGTACACGGTGAACAGCCACAGTGTCCCCAACGATGGTGACTACATACATCGCGTGAAGATCTTCCATGCAGCATGACAGCTTCATCGTCACAAGTGCTAGCGACATTACAAACCCGTCACGTTTCTCGCACGGTAAGTTGGATACCCGATTGCAGCAACTTAACCAGTACTAACAGTCGCGCTTTCTTGTACCACACGAGCTATGCGAAGCTGCCGCCGTGTTCACGTAGGCTCAGCATGAACCCATGGCATAACATAAGCTTTCCTTCAGAGGAGGAATGCCTAACGCTTTATTCAGTCTCAACCATACCTGTTGATGTGCCTAGTAGGACTGCACTACCATTCTCATAACCAATGGCACTTGCCAACAACCCTTGCTGCGCGGAGCATTTAACACCACACAGCGATTGTTTTGTTACGTTTCAGCTTATCCTGGGTGAGTACGATCTTACCTCTACCTAACCCGCATTTGGGCTTCAGATGCAAGAACACGTGCAAAATTTTTCGGAGAAAACTCTTGGCAGCGTAAACGTTTTGGTAGCCTGTTTGTGTCAGCCAAAGTTATCCTTATTGCACTGCGGACAGTACCGGCTGCTTTCCCGGAGGAAGTGCTCCCTTTGCAAGAGGAGTGGTTAGGCATAGAAGAGAAACAACGTATGGTACGTATTTCGCTGATTTAACATAAATCAATTAAGATCAGTTACTTTGGCCAACTACACGGCAGTAACCTTTCGGAAGCAACGTGCCAAGTACTTCAACGTGTGTTGTCAACGATCGTCGCTGAAAGTAGCTAATTTTCCGGTGTTGGGCAACGCCTTGCATTTATGCGAATAGCCATTTACTCACTTATACATGGTAAGGTTCTACTCAACCTCACTAAAAGTACCTAGCTTCCTTGCTCCAACAATTTAGCGATGAAAGGCTCTCGTACGCTGATGTCGCAACGACGCTCAAGAATTGCCTTCACGATATGCAACACAGATGCCAAAGAAAAGGACCAGTTTAAACCTGAAGCAATGCGCTAAACAGTTCTCTTTTGGTTGCTAACCAACCTCTCCAATGTCAATGTTGGAGCTAATTGACCTTAATCTACCAGAAGAGAACTAAAGTTTGGTCCGTTTCCATTATACATATATGCAAATTTCGCGTACATGACCTTTTAACTTGGCTCGGTTATATTATATTGCACGGATGCAAAAGAGGAGTCTGCGATGCGAACTGCTTGTGGTAGGGCACTTAACGGACATGCGATTGTAGCCTCCAGTGCACAGCGCTGGTACGCAGGTATACTGATATTCACCTGCACAAAGTGATACCAAAATATTGCTACACAAGGTATAAAGTTTGCGCAAAGGTTGGGTTACGATACTTAGGGTGAGTATGGTCACGTAGCAGCCTTCCCTTGCAGCAGATTAGGCGCCGCGCTATTAACGTGGAATAGCGCACGCGTAACGACGCCATAGGCAGACCAAGAGGTAGCCATTTGTTCGTGCTTGTCTGACTAACAGAGAAGACCCTGTCTCAATCCGCAACCTTATTGGTGCGAGAAAGCCTACTGCGCTATATGGAAACGCGCCGGACAGTGGACACCGACCTTCCACGATTTCCATCGGGCGTCCAGTTGTTTGCAAACCGTGTTAAACTACTAAAAATTTAGTCTTCATTATTAGCGGGGAATGATCCTTCACCGTAAATTGCTGAATGAGCACAATAAAAAGGTCACTGCAAGATATTGCTTGTATGCCTATTCTACGTGACGATGAATAAGTTAGCGGCTTTTGTTCTAGTTGATCAAAAATATAACAAGAGACCCTGTAAACCAAAACATTCGGGACCGTCCTATCCGCCACTGGCGCGGTTTTGAATGAGGACTGTTGTTTATAAGGACAACCGGTTTCTGAGTGCGCTAAAAGTAATAGTTTTATTGGGTAAACTTCATTCGCAACGTGTTTGTAAAGAGTTCAGTACCACCAAACATCCAAAAACTGATATGTACCAGGCCCAATTTGCAAAGTTGAATAAAAGTGGAAAAGTTGAAATATAACGGTGAGTGAGGTGTTAAAAAGAAAAAGGAATATAGAAACTGGTTTAAGGAAGTCCACGGCATGTATTTCAACAAGCATCCTACGTTATTAATAAACATTACTATGGGCTCAGTGGCCTCAACTTTATCTCCTACCACCTACAACCGTGTGTACCGGAATCACGCTGCCAAACAAACATTATGTTCAAGTAACGGATAGTACGCTCCGGAGACATTCGGCTCTGTATGAGCAATAAATTTTGGTTACACGGCTTGTGCGTACATACTAGATAGCAACAACTGCGATATTTCTGCTGCTAATACTTTTCCAAATACTGCGAAATGAAAGCCGGGTTGCAGAGACGAACTGTTGTTCACAAAGCATGCACAATTTTTCCGCTTGATGGTGTAGTTACATCTTAATTAGAGACACACTTTGAACAATTCGCATGATGGAACTGTGCCGAGTTCTCTTACGAAGAAAGTTCTAATTCTGTTATACGTGCTTTACTATATGTGGCATACCTTAGAGCTCATTTCTTAGGCAATATCGGCACCTTTATGGTCTTATTGTTGTTGTACTGGATCTTTCAATTAAGATAAAAATGCGTCATCAAGCCGAAAATTTTATGCACCACCCGTGAACCAGTTCGTCTCCGCAAATGCCGGACATTTTGCGCTGTTTTGCCCAGCGTTAGCTCTAGAATAGCTCAGCTGCTGCTATGCAGTATGTGTTGTTTAACAGATGAAATTTGTTACTTCCAGCAAAGACGTTCCTTTGTGGCGTAGCATGTGAGCGAATGTTACCAAAGAGAAATCTATTGGCCGTGCTGTTTGCTTATTGTGTAGTTTTAGGTAGAGTATGAGAAGGCGCACACTGCCATACATAATTATAATAAGTAAATAAACAACAAACTTTTTCTCGAAACTTTGGAGGCAAGTCAAACCGACCATGCTCAAAATTGAACAAGCGTTAGCCTTCCGCCAAGTTCATGCTCGATTACACGCAGGAACGTGAAAATGAAAGTCATATTTTGAGAAGCAGCACAGTTCACACTGTGTTGATAAGGAAGGACTGCATATGATTAACAAAAGTACGTAAATATATGTGAGCGTACGTATGTAAATTAGGGGTGTGTGGAGTAGGGATGCTTGCCAGTTGGATGCAGAAGGCAGTGACTTTGTTCGGTGGTGAGTCACCTCCGCCGCTCCGCAGCGTTGTACCTCGGACATCGCTGGCATTTTATAGGGTGAACGCTTGCCAACTGAATACCCACCACGTCCCGGAACACTGTCATCAATTGCAAGTTGAGCCAACTGTCACTGGCAAGGCCGCATTTGGACCGATTTATCTCGTAGCTATTTGCATGCACGCTGCATTCAATATCACGGTGGTTGATAGAGTGGCTTTGCCAGGATTCACCGTGGATGTTTGAGCGCAGCGGTACTAGCGAGGAAGTTCTATGTTCATTGGAGTGGAGCGGTAGCAGTATTCAGGTTGGGAACGGTATGGAGGTGTTTGTGTGGTTTGTATGCTTTGGAGTCCATATCCAGGCGGTCAACCCACGGGCCAAGTGGGGTGAAGGAAGGTCCACCGTTGAGAAACATGGTTCTTATTCCTTCCATCCCTTATTTGACTGAGAAGAGAACAAGGAAGGCCCAGAAATTCTTCCAGGAAATCTAAAAAACGATATGAAAGTGCATCATTACAGATGCTGCTATGTGCAAACGATGGTCATAATGATGGTATTAATAAAAACGTTGGTATGTTTAGACAAACTCCTCGGACTACTTCATCACCAAACATACTACCTTCCAATGTGCCTGTAATTTTTTCCTTACATCTCATAATCTGTAAAATATTTTCCTACGCAATCCTGATTAAGCACCCGGGGGCGTGCCCCGAGATCAATTGGAGGAAAATCTTCATGCAAAATTTAGGCCACATGGGCCAAAAAACCGATGGCACTTGCTAAATTTAGCGCTTAAAGTTGCAAGATGTGCGTGGTAAATGAAAAGCCGGAAATCCGCAGCCTTCCATCACGGTACATCTTAACCCAAGCAACGTCAGTTAAAAACACGCGTCCAAAAGCAACCAATGCCTGGTAGTGCGGAATTAGCTCCAAAATGCTATCGTTTTTAGACCTACATAACTTCGCCTGCGTTGTGGTACGCCAATGTGAAAACGTCCGCCGCAGTACGTCTAGGCACATGACGCGTATATAAACAATGGGAAATGCGTGGATGATGTCCACCGACAAACATTCGAACGGCGACAACACAGTCCTTTTCACAGCTCGTGACGCTTTATCGGTACGTGCCCGGAAAGTGGCCCTGAGAAAAGTGACCTTTAAGTTTAAGGTGTGTAACACGCGAGCACGGAAGAACTCAAAGGGTTGAGAACGAAGTTCTATTACACAACACGTAGCCTCTACAAAAGGTAATAAACATGAGGTAAATTGGAACAAAGGAAGTTACAGCTAACCAATTTCGTGTTCTTGTTGTCCTCCGGTGATTGAGCAGGAAAGGCGCTCTGAAAGGCAAACGGGAGAGAGTGCCGTTATAGCAACCATTCAACTTTGAACGCGCGCCAAGAAACAGTTTCGATTCTTCTCTACACCACACCCCCTCTAAGCAGGCAGCGTCCCCGTTGCCACAACATAGCCGCCCTGAGCCGGCACCTCCATTTCAACTGCTACTTCCCTAGGCGTTTCGTTGTGTCCCCCGACAGATTGGTCAACTTTACTCCGGAATGGCTTGAGTCGATTGTAATGTACTGTCATGGGTTGACTGGCAGGGTTGTTGGGATCTTTGATAACACATGTCACATCCGAGATCACCCGCTGTATTATGTACGGTCCTGTCCACTCATGGTGTAGCTTAACCGGAATTCCTGCCGTTGGTACCTGGTGCAAGTAAACTTGGTCGCCAGCCTTTAAAGGAGCGCCGAAAACTTTCTTGTCGTAATAGTCTTTCTGTCGTCAATGGGCGTTCCCAAGGTGAATACTTGCCGCTTGATGTGTTTGATGAAGCGAATCAAGGAGTTTGCCAACAAACTCTGTCACCGACGAATGTGGCTGTTGCGGACTGGGTAATCGGATGTCAGACGGTAATCGGACTTCTCTTCCGGTACACATAAAAGATGGTGTTTGACCAGTAGAAGCGTGCACTGTGCTCCGATATGCCAGCAAGCATTCTGGTAACATAGCGTCCCACTCACTTACATTTTGCTCCACAAAGGCCTTCAGTAGCGATTTCAGCGACCGGTTTGTACGCTCAAGTTTTCCGTTGCCTTGTGGGTGGTAAGCAGTCGTTCGCGTCTTGTCTATACCGAACACACGACAAAGTTCCTGAACCAGCAAACTCTTGAAACATGAGCCTCAATCAGAATGTAGCTGCCCCGGTGCTCCCCAGTGTCACACCCAGTGATTTACCATCGCCGTTGCTACGGTGACTGTATCGGCTTGGGCGATCGGAACTGCTTCGCACCACTTGGTGAAATAGTCGACCATAACCAAGATGTACCGATGGCCACGTGATGTTTCTGGTAGGGGACCAACAAGCTCTACTCCCACAATCTCGTTCGGGTAGCCTGCATTCATGGGCTGCAATGGTGCTCTCCTGGTGATGGTCGGGTTCTTGAATGTGGCGCGTGTCTTACACGTCTGGCAAAAGTTAGTGACGTCTCTCCGTTGATGCGGCCACCAAAACCGTTGACGTGCTGCCGCTTCCAGTTTGTTGATTCCAGCATGTCCCAGCTGTTCGTGCAGTTTAGATAGCACTTCGGAAACTAATGAGCGCGGAACTACGATTCTCCTGATATAGTTTGGGCCAAAATTAAATACTAGCACACCTTCCTCGATCGAGAGCTTGTCCCACATCGCCCATAAGCCTCGGGCTTCGTAACTTTTGCCCTCCATTTCCTTCGCGGTAGGTTTGTCGCTCCCCAATAGCCGTTTGTCTTAGATCGGTGATACGTCTGGATCTGCTGCCTGTGCCTCCTGCCAGCGACCGTACTCCGAACTTTGAAGGTTAACTAGAGCTACGAGTTGTGTACTACAAGACGGGCAGTCTTTATGAGCACGAGTAGGAAGTCTGGAAAGAGCGTCCGCGTTGGCATGCTGTGCACCGGGGCGGTGTCTACACTCAAAATCATACTCTTGAAGTTGTTCCTACCATCTGGCGATCTGTCCCTCGATGTCTTTGAAATTCTGTAACCAACGAAGTGACTGATGATCTGTTCTTACCAGAAACTTCCTTCCTAATAGGTAGTTTCGGTTTTGTTTTATAAAGCATACTAGGGCTAGCATTTCCTTTCTGGTAGTGCAGTAATTCCTTTCTCTTGCACTGAGACTTCTACTGCCTTACGCCACCACTCGTTCTATTCTGTCATGCCCTTTCTGTGACAAAACAGCTCCAATCGCCTGGTGGCTCGCGTCCATGTCTAGAATAAACTCCCCGGCATTTGGTGACAGGTCGGGGAAAACCAACATCGGAGCTGCACAAAGGGTTTCTCGTAACCGATCGAGTGAATTTCGACACTCAACAATCCATTCGAAGGTTTTGCCTTTCTGTAACAAGGTATTCAACGGCGCAGCGATCTCTGAGAACCATTTCACGAATCGCCGATAGTATGAGGCTAACCCTAAAAAACTGCGTAGTGCATCAACGTTGGCAGGGGTTGGCCATAATCTTACTTGCTCCGTCTTACGAGGGTCAGTACGAATCCCCATCCCCGAAATGACGTGCTCAAGGTACGTTACCTCGGTTTGTAGTAAATGGCACTTTGTGGGCTGGAGTTTGAGGCCCACATTTACTAGGCTTGTTAGCACCTCCGCTAAGTTTTTTAGATGCTCATCTTTTGTTTTTCCGTGTACAATGACATCGTCCAGGTAAACGAGACACTTGTGGGGCATCAATTCGTGTAACACTTTCTGCATCAGTCGTTGAAAAGTCGCAGGGGCGTTAGAGAGGCCAAAAGGCATGGTCTGGAACTCATAAAAAACTGATGGTACTACAAACGCCGTTTTTGCTGTCGCTCTCCTCCACTTCTACTTGCCAGTAGCCGGAAGCCAAATCTAGCGTACTGAAATAAACGGATCCTCTCAGTGCGTCAAATAGATCATCGATCCTGGGGAGGGGAAAAACGTCTTTTCGAGTAATCTCATTTAATCGTCTATAGTCGACACATAGGCGAAAACCACCATCCTTTTTCTTCACTAGAACAACCGGGGCTGCCCATGGTGAAGTCGAGTGCCGTATTACCTCCTTTTCTATCATGTCATCTATGAGCTTTTGCAATTCAGTCTGCCAATGTAATGGTATGCGTCTTGGGGGGCTTTTAATCGGGATTGCATCGCCGGTGTCGATACGGTGTTTCACGAAATTGGTTCGACCCAAGTCGGTACTGCGTCAAGCAAATGCGTCTGAGTGGTTGCGCAACATATCTTTGGGCCGCTTCAGTGTCTGCTCATCCGTGACTCTGTCGAGTGAGCGAATAAAGGCGTTAATGTACTTCTCACTCTCTAAGGTGTCCTCATAGGTTGTAGCTGCTTCCAAAGCACCACTTCCACAGGGTTTTAACAAAACTGTACAGTTATCGGTGATTAGTTGGCACCTGTCCAGATCCAATCCACACTTCAACCGGCGTAACAGATCCATCCCAACAATAACAGCAAACGGAATTTTGTCCGCAACGATAAACTCCTGGGTGAAGCTCTGTTTCGGGACGTCAACTTGTGTGGTTAGGGATCCTCGAACGGACAACAATTCTCCATTGGCGGCAGTTAGTTGGCAGCGAAAAGGCGCGTATACACGTTCTGCTAGCTGGTTAGTCCAACTAGATCTGATTAGCTCTTACATACACCTGTGTCGATGGGACCTATCAATGGAACCCCTGCGATCTGTAGTTCTATTGCGAATGCTGAATCTGTGGTCGACGCACAAACAATGGCTGGTATAAAGCGTGAATGCAATCGGTGCCACTCACCTGGGCGTCCGTTATTGTAGCGAGGTAGACCGCGATTCGGAATTGGTCGGCGTGGCCACCGAGAACCCTGTTGCGTTGGTCGCCATGAGCCTGAATATCTTTGCTGATAGTCAGGATGCCACGTTAACTGTTCCGTTGGCGCACTTCTGGGGCGTCTATTTCCCGTCAAAGCGTAACACCCGGAAGTCGGCGTGGTCATCGCTCTGTGGACCTGCTCAATTTGTTCGCCAATTCGTACGGCTACATACAACTGCTCGGGAGGGTGAAGAAGGAATTCTCCTTTAATGGAAGGTGTTTGTATTCCTTCTAATAGTTGCTCTAGTGTTCTTTTGTCACGCTCCATTGATGACTGTCGCTCGTATGCGATGTCCGCCATCTTTCGAAGTTCACGTACGTACGTCCCAATGCTTTCCCCGGGCCACTGGTATCGGGAGTGGAATTCCCTGCGTAGGGGTGCAGGTAAAGAAGGAGGGTCCAGTAGGCGGCGCAAGGCATAGAAAATCTCAGTCGTGACTTCTCTTTCCAGCATTTTACTATCAGAAACGACATTAAAAGCATCCCCTGACAGTAAGCCGGCGAGCACGCCTGAATGTTGTTTGACTGGGAACTGCCGGAGGTAAAGCTGGATTTGTTTCTCCCATCTGGAGTACGGCATCCCGGGAGTGTAACGCACCGGAGGTTGGATTGGATGCATACAGACTGACGAACTCGAGTCTGTTGACAATTTTTCCAAAGTACGGGACAAAACATCCAGGGAAGCGGAAAGTCTGGTAGTGGGTTCAACGACATCAGAATGGCCTTCGTCATCAGACTTGTTCATTTTTGGCATGATCTTCAATAGACTAATGATGATTGATTCCTGCTTCTTGTGACTCGGCAGGGTCGCCACTTTGTAACACGCAAGCACGGAAGAAATCAAAGGGTTGAGAACGAAGTTCTATTACACAACACGTAGCCTCTACAAAAGGTAATAAACATGAGGTAAACTGGAACAAAGGAAGTTACAGTTAACCAACGTCGTGTTCTCGTTGTCCTCCGGTAATTGAGCAGGAAAGGCGCTCTGAAAGGCAAACGGGAGAGAGTGCCGTTATAGCAACCATTCAACTTTGAACGCGCGCCAAGAAACAGTTTCGTTTCTTCTCTACAGCTGCACACCACAATGATACCCATTACACAGCTGTAGTAACCTGATGGAGCCTTCAGTCTCTTCACAAAGCCCTAGCCAGTGCATCGCAAAGGCTTTCTGACAGGGACGCCTTAGTAATGAACGTGTTTCCGGAGCACTTCGTGCCTTTGTCATGCAGTTCGCAGAACTCCGATGTCACTGGACTGAGCAACTCAGGCACAGCAGACGGTTTGAGTTCATCGCTATGGGTGATCATTGCAATAAGAGAAGCGTTTTGTAGAACTTGGTCGGCAGCGCATAGGCCATATTTATCTAGGTGATGTAGGAACTGGTGCGAAGCCATCCACGTGAGGCTGAACGAAGGTTTCCCCTCAGTGCGAAATATTAAGCACATTAAAGACTGTCGTGAGAGCGATTTCTAAGTCAAGGTGAGCGTACGTCCCAGAAAGCATGTTCACGCTTGCTGTGCAACGAGACGTGCCAAACAATGACCGATAAGCTTCCGGTAATCCCGGCTAAAACAACTGCATGAAAGAAAGCAGACCATTAACTGCGGGGACTGTAATAAAGAACGGTGCGACCTACTGACACAGCTAAGACCAGACCGTCGAAACTTCCATACAAATTACAGCAAGGGAATGCGATGCTCCTGTTATCCAAGTAGAAAGCATAGGGATAATCTAGCAGGAATATTGTAAGTACGGATCACCCTAAATGTCAGGCGAAGTTCATTAAACAGCCGATGCAGGTTGCACAGAAGCAACTGATAGCCCACCTATTTCCATCACTGTGGGATGAGGTTTCATAACTACAAACAACCTGTAAGTAAACCTTGATGTTGCACAGTATGGCTACGGCTCTCTGCAGCTGTTAACTCACGTAGGGGAGACAAGCACGAGTCTTCATACGCCAAGAGCGAACTGTGCGTCTGTTAAGTGTGCGGTACGAGCAGATGTTATACCTACGGCGTATTGCAAGACCATGAAGCGAAAATGCTAAAAAATATACACCACATTACCAATTACCGAGTGCATGTGCTATTCCAATTGCAAAGCGACGGAACTACGCAGCGACGATCACAAGTGCTGGATTCGGAATGGTAATTGTGGTAGGCGGTCCAATTCAAAATGCTGTCTTGAATGAATACAAAGAGACACAGCTTGTTGCAGTGTTCTACATTACGCGTGAAACAAATTTACTTTACCTACTTTATTTTTTAATACTATTGTTGTTAACTATTCTCTAAATATCTTTGTAGTGCGTTGGCCGGTCTAACACAATGATCCACGATCCTCTACGATTTGTTAACAATTCACTGCGATAAATCGTCGCACTGTGCAGGGAGACAGGTGAAATAAGGGAATGTCGCCTCAAAAAATGCAATTAACCGCCGTACGGAGATCATAGGAAATAAGTACGGTGAGTTGCGGCAATAAGCAATAACACCAATATACAACAATCTTTAAACAACACGTGGTGGTACAAACCAAAATTCGGACCTGGGCATCAGTGAATTGCCGTTACTTTGGCAACGCAGGCTATTGTTCAGTGCGTAGCCGGGACTGTACGGTTCACATAGTTGCACGAATCTCTCAGGTACTATAATAAACGTTTTATTAAATATCATCATTAAACTGGAAATACAAAAGTTTTCAAATAACACAGCTGCGTTACACATGAAAACGATTGGCAAATGTTATGATGACGAACGGTCATGCAGCTTTAACTAGGTGAATGATTGGAATGTGTGACGGCTAACGTTGAAACTATAAAATATGATAATATCAGCTTCAAATCAGATATACTTTATTACAAGTGCGCAGTTATTAATGTACCTTCATTAATTATCAAACTGCTAGAAATGCTATAGTTTTGGATAATAGTTTTGCCACTGCTATACTCAGACACAACACAAATTATCCATCTATGTGTATGTGATTGTGCCGATTCCTTGCTTTCATTCCACCTTTTGTTGTTGATACTATTGTTTATTTGCTGGTTTGGTGCAACATGCTTCCCAGCTTAACATCATTAGAAATTACTATTTATATACGCTTCAATACACGAGTACCGTGCGAAATTACTGCCCCCGTTTAGACATTTTTTGGCTAGGTCTATGCAGCTGCTCCTTTCTCACCAGAACCGTCCCAACGAGACTGGTGCTTAACGTAACGCGACGGTTTGCATGCCACTTTGACGCATTTAGCTGCGCTGTGTGGTTCCTTCGGGACGCTGGACAGGTTATTCTACCAGGGTGGTCAATGGTTAGAAGTCAGACAACCTCAGTCTCCTGGTCTTAAGTTTGTGGATTCCAAATGGTATAGCGCCCTTTGCTTTAATGATAAATTATAGTCACCTCCTCGCTGAAGTGCAGACAGGGTTTTGAGCTAGGAACTTTAGTTAAGTACCCTAATCGTCCTCCTGTCTAGTTCGGTGCTCCCTGACTATATCTCAGCCAACGTACAACCATGACGCTGTCCCAAAAATCTAACTATATCCTGCATCGGCCGTTGTTCAGCTTCTAAAGGGTGGCCTTATCCGTTGCATACAGAAGGGCGGATAAGCGCAAACATACTACGGCTGGCGCCACCGTTCTTGTTTTTCAAGCTGTTTCTTTTACTCTTATCCGCAATATTATGCTTCTCCCAAAATTCCCAGCCTAATTGCCAGCGACCGAAGTGACACTACAATAGAAACGTCTGCATCCAACCTCCCACAACACCCCACGGACGCCCATGGACAACCGTTCCTTTTAAAGTCACACTGTCCCATCTACTTGGCGGCCTTCAAAGTTCGAATTCTAGGAAAACCAGGTCCACAGTCTGCAGTTGCACGCCCGTCGGACACACTGGGTATTGTCGCACGCTGTTTTTCAGAAACTAGGATCAACGATCCTAATGGGCTTGTTCAATTAACCACCCGGCTTGTCCTCACGCGATTGGCTGGACGCATCCAGGGACGCTGATGCAGCATCCGTGGAGCCAAGTGGGGTAGGTGTTATTCTCAGCTCCACAGCTGCGTGATCTTTGGCTTATTGGGTTTCCGTGCACAGACGTTTGGATACAGCTAAGTTGACAATATCGACCAAGGTTGCTTCACGTGGTGACCTAACACGGTTTGTGCTTTCCCCCTATGATTCCGCCGACTGCAGTTCTACTGCTACGAAGTACGTTTTATCACAAACAGAATGCGCTATTACGCAGTGCTACCGGTTTAGAGATAATGGTACTTGCTTGGAAGATGAATGCAAGAGTGTGGAGGCTGAGCCTTTTAGAAGCTCAGCTAGATGGTACTTGCGGGCTTGACTCCGAATAGACTGACAAGAGCGAGCGTCTGTTGCAACTGTTTGCGAAGCATCAGTTGTTTCCTAGTAGCACTGCTTTTAGTCACCGGGAGAGCCGAAGTGTCACTTGGCATCCTCCTGTATTCGGTCTGTTTTGGGTCCAACTCGATCGCATTGTCAAAAGTCGAAGGCGGCATGTTACTATCCTGGATAGCCGCTCATGCTGGAATATCTGCGTCGACTCTGGTCACCACTTGGTACGCAGTCTTTTCTCCATGAACTTCACAGGGCCACGCACCAAGCGTCTCCCTGGATTGGCAACTGATAACGTGTCTCAGCCCTCGGGCAGGCAAGTCTAGCAAGATGCCTTGGGTGCTGAACTTTCGCTCTCTTGTCCTAATGGCACCGAGCTTCGATGCAATAGGATCGCGGTCGCCATGAACGACGCAGGAACATCTGCATGTGACACTAGCAATTGTGACAGCACATGCCACTGTGTATCCGAGTGGCTGTTGTAATCCAGAAGGAAACTCGCGGTTGGCTCTAAGCACAACGTGACCAGACGGCCTATTAGGCGTGAAATAAGGCAGAGACTGCTTGCTTACTAGGAAGCCTGGTGGACCAGTAAGGCTCAAGAAATGGAGGAGACAGCAGCATTGGGAACTTACTACAAGCTCTTACTGCTGATCCGCTCAACCGATCCCAGGAAACCAGGCGTCAGTGCGGCGTGCAGAGACAGCGCGGTGCACTGATACACAATATGGAGCGCCGTATGGCTTGCTGGGCGGAACACTTCCAAGATCAGCTCAGCTGACCCTCTGCTCCCGGTCCACTTCCTACTCAGGTGATGCAGGACGAGCCATCTACAATTAAGTTAGAGTCTCCGTCGGAGACCCAGGCCCGAAACGAGATCACAGCCCTCAATCGTTTTCTTGCTGCTGGCCAAGATTCTCTGCCATCTGCATTATTTCAGGATGGAGGTGAGGTCCGCTTCAAAGCACTTACATCTCTATTCGAAAGTAGATAAAAGGAGGTGCCCCTTGTAACTGGATTGAATCGATTATAGTGAAAAAATACAGGAAAGAAAGTCGACCAGACTGTGCTAACCACAGAGTATTAGATTAACACTAGTTTTGACAACAATACTGACCTCCATTCTTATTCGTCGCTTCACTGTGAAACGGGAATCGCGCATTGAGGAAGAGCAGGCCGGTTTCCTCCCAGGAAGTAGCTACATTGACCATATATTCACTCTGCGGGAGGGGCTGGAGCAGCACCACGCATTTTGCAGACGGACAGTAGCTGTATTCCTTGACTACACTAGTGTGTTCTATTTGGTTAACCGATGCATTCCGTTTGAGATACTTACGCGGAAGGGTGTTCCCACGAAATAGGTGAATGGCCTACGTGTTCTATATAAGAACACTACAGGCGGCTTCAGTGTCTACGTTGAAATGTCGGAAAGGTTATGACAACAGGTGGCGTACGGCTGGGTTGTCGGCTTTCCCAGTTTCGTTCAATTTTGTTGTGGGCTCCAACATGAAGTTTTGCTTACGGAATCGCCACTAACTATAGTCACTGCCCGGTAGATATCCGGTTAGTGCTACCAGACTAATGGACAGCACTTACTTCTTCGCACATTCCTGACCATTATCGAACTTTCAAAATACTGCGGAAACCATACACAAACACCAGCTACACCGCTAATTGCAAACAAACTTACGTGAGCAACTACGCCCATACATTTACTTTCACTGTTATGTCAAAGATGTGTTTTTGTACATTGTTCATCGCCCTTTGTTAGCTTACCAGGCTCCTGTCTTTAAAGGAGTGCTAGCATCGTCGAGAATGAAAGTTTATTTATTTTTTGGCAGGCTTCTAGTTCGTGCCAGGTGACACGATAGTTGATCTAGATAATACGTGCGATATCATCTTGCATTATGACGATGTTGGAGGGACACCATCCACTCTGAATTGCCTCTCCATTGAGCTCCTATTATATAGTATGCGCTTCACATCTTTAAATTTATAGGTGGTGCTGCTAAACCACCAGCAACATGATGCCACATTAACCCTTGATAGCGAGAAACTCTGGGTGCTTAATAGATTTACCAACCAAAGCAGCTGCATCAGCCACGATGGGCGCATAGAAACTGCAGTCAGTTAAGGCATTGCGAAAGCCCGCACTGTCTTTTTGTACCTGCGGCATCTTCGCGGACAGAAAAGACCTTCCCTCAGTCTGAAAGGCCGGCTAGACCAGGTCACAGCGTGGCCCGCTCTGCACTATGGGAGTGAGACATGGCGCTAACGATCTGCATATCTGAGGAGCATACAAAGCCTCGACCATCCTTGTTTGTGATGCATTGATGTTGGGTGGCACAAGTGTGTCCGCTGCGACGATCGCGTGGATAACTAAGTTAGTTCCCTAGGATAACAGATAGCAGCGAATAAGTTGCGTTGGTTTGCGCACCTACTACGTATGCCTGGTCCCGACTTACCTTAGAGGGCCTTGTTTAGTGTGTCAGATGTAGGATAGCGCAAGGCTCATGGTGGTCAAAAGTTGACATGGTAGCGCGAAATAAGGGCACCGACGACCAAACTGGGTGCCGTCTGTCCGTGTTGCAATTCAGGACCTGAAACCACGCGACCTGCCTTGTACCTGGCTCAAGATTTTACCGGTCATGGCTCGCTGTCGACAATAGTGGCGCACCTGCTGCTATCTGTTATTTGGACCGACTATGTAAGGTGTGTTTGGTGCTGCTTTTCTGTAGGTTAATGGCTGATTATGCCGCGGGGCAGCGGACGTTGAAAGAAAGCTGTCTCGCTAGTGCCGTCTTATGTTTGCACGATAGCTATCTGTTTGGGTCGGATGTCATTACTGCAAGCAGTAGGCGCCTTGACCCTGAATGTTCGCTCGTGGCATTAAGGTTTTCCATTAAGCCCCCTTATCTTCCTTTTATTATTCTTTGTGCTTTAGTTTATCATGGTTGTATGGTAGCGAAACCTCAGTTCAACTGGCTAATGTACCGCTGTTGTTGTTTGACTGCTTGACCCACCGAATGGAAGGAGGCTACTGTATGTCTTATTTTTAACCTAGGTGACAAATACCTACTTGAAACCTATAGACCGGTAAATTTGACGAGCTTTCTGGTCAAGCTGTTGGAAAAGCTTGTGAGTGACGCGCTCAAAGCAGAGTCACGTGTGTTTTAGTTGCTCATTCTCTTTCAGCACGGTTTTCGGAAGGGCTGTTCTTGCCTAACCAACCAGGGCGCCATACAGAGCCGATGGTGAGGCGACAGTAGTTCGATTATGAATCCCAGCATAATTTAGATAATTGTGGGTTACGGACTGTGTTTAACTGGTTAGCTGCTCTAACGTTTTATCAAGTTAAGACATTTTATATGTAGTTAGCCAGCACTAACATAATTGAATTTGGTTAAGCAACCTTACTCTGTTCTGGCTGTTCTATTACAGTCTCCGTAGAATGCTAAGCGTCGTGCCTCAATGTGCACGTAAGCTAGGCTTGGAAAACACCTCAGCTATTATGTCAAATGACATTATAAAAGACAGAAACTTGTAGTGGTGCAGCGCCAGCTGAGCCACCAATGAACCTCACACCGGCATGCTCGTATCTAGCTTTTGTGTCTTGTAAAATTTGTAATACTTGGGAAATAAGCTCGCCGCTGGAGGAGGATTGAAACGGGGAAAATGACAAGGAAAGTAGGGACTGAAGATACATACTCAGAATAAAGAATCAAAAGCATTGTTTTTCTTATCAATTTCGTCATCAAACTTGTGCACCATGTTCTATGCAGCAAATAGGCCGCCGTTGTTTGTTCTTTATGACAGTCGGGGCATCAAGAAACATTTTGCAGGATAGGTAATGATATTGCTTGAGCAAAATATCGTCAGTTTGACTACGCCAAGATAGGACGAAGAAAGTGTTCGGCTAAAACTTTATTTTAAAAAGCTGGGGCTATAAACCCGAATGCGTAACTGCCAGTCCAGAGGCATTGCGATGGGCCGGACACTGTTAGCTGCATTTTTGGGGCTGACTAACTTCCGCTTATCGTTAAACTAGCGATAGCTCTCAAAGAAACGCGGGTGCAGGAAAGGTGATAATCTGACACACCACCAATTTGTGTGCACACATTTAGTCCGAGTGGACGCGGAATGCATTTGTAAGTTGTCAACTACAAAAATAAAGTTGGAATTTTGACCACGACTTCTGCGCACAACCCAGCTACTTTCAAGTTAGCAGTGGCTGGTACAAAGTTACAAAACTTTTGTTGCAACCGTAGCATCATGGTATAAAATGATAGCATGTACATAATATCCTCTTAGCCAGGCGGTTACGCAGATGTTTTACTACCCAAGTTCTTTTTGCTTAGTTAAATTATGAATCCTGTTTAGGACGCCTATAGACGATCGCGTCGCCCTGGACTTTTGAGACAAGCCACCAAAATATGCTCTTATCTATTAAGCGCTCAGCGGCCTTCCAGCTGCGCTCATGAGCTTTCCATTTCCCTAACGACTCGCATGTTATGCAAGACTGTGGAAGCTTGGATTTTGAAGGTGCACGTTCAATGGCGCCCTGGTGTCACATATTAGTTCCCTTGGAAAACGACACACAGCTGGTTCATGCGATGCAGGGTTCGTCTACAAGCATTGCTAGACACTGCACATACCCACCTTGTTTGAACAGATTCTCCGCGTCCATTAGGACAATATTAGTAAGCCGCTGCCACAGCGTCTGTACAATATGTGCGGTAGTGTTACAACCTTCCTAAGTAATCGTGGTAGTTAGGAGTTGTTAGGGCATTTATTGGCTGTAGTGAGCTATGGAAGTGCGGTATGTCAGCAACAACCAGGGAAGATGGAGTGACCTTAGAGGAATATAGACCCAAGAAGACTACAAGAAGACCTTAGAAGAATATAGGAATGGATTTTGCCGGGGCGCTTTGTACTGGGCGCGCAATATTCTTTTGGTTTTCGAAGAAACTGTTCTACCAACCCGGTAGCTTCATTGTGGTGCACCATAGTTTGGACATGCTGTCAATAGAGTATGCTGAGCAAATTTCTGTTGGTTTCGTCTAGGTGTGATACTCAGTTGTTAATAAGTAGGGCAGCGCAAGCAAACTGAGTTATCCATGGAACTAAAGCAGTGCGGGCGGCTTTCTCATATGATCAGTTGACAATGTGGCTCGCTTCTGGCGAACGTGTATACCTATGGACCAGGAAGTGGATGTAAAAGTGACCTTGCTCGGTCACTCATTTGCGTCGTAAGGCATGACCGCCTTGCAGGCTGTGCATTTTTTCAAGGCCAGCAGCAACAATGGATTACTACGGCTATGATAATAGAGAGTATTTTACGGTACCTAAACGAATAGTTATTCTCGACTATGAGAGGCACGCCCATGAAAGCATGCTCAGGTGGATGCAAATTTACAGAGGGTTTTGGCACTTGTATAAACGACACTAGGTAATCATTCAGATGTTATTGATTAAAAATGTACAAAAGATACAAAAGCAAAAGACAATTGGTTTACCTTTGGCTCGGGACACCTTTGCAAGCACGTAATTAGTCTGCTATATAGTTCACCAGTACATCAGCTAAGAATAGGTACGGGATCCCGGAGGAACAATTAGAAAACAATTGAAGAGCGAAATCGTTAGGCACGTAACTATTTACTGGGTTCGCGTGTACGTAAAGCAATAATCAACGGCGAATTCGTAAAAAGAAAAGTGAAGACAGCAGCTGCATATGCAGAGGTGCCAGTCTAACAAGCGTTTCAAGCCTAGTGAAATGTGACGCGTGTTTACCTGCCAGTGTGAAGTCATGGGCTGTGACTTTATTCGTGTGTCCAGTCACATCCGCCACTTCGCAGTATTGTTAAACGGACATTTGTGGCTTTGTACAGAGAAAACGTTTACCAGTCGAAAATACACCACGTCTTGGAACAATGACCTTTGTAACTGGTTATGCTTCTTGTTGAACGAATATTTGCTGGGTTATTCGCAGGCAAGCAGCCTCCAATTTCCTGTTGGTTGTTGCATGATGGTAGACGGCCTGGTTTTGCCCTGGGTCCCCTCCTGCCCTGACCGAATGGTTAGGCGTGTTGGTAGGTGGGACCTGGATTGTAAATATTTCTATTGGTGTGCTGATCATCTAGACAACCAAGTAAACTTTCTTGGGGTTATCTAATGAAATCTTATATTGAAGCTCTGTTGAAGCGATGAAGAATACCGACCCAATATTTCAGGCCAGGAAGGATAGTACAAGTTGTTACGAACAACAAATCGGGGGTCCTCCCATGGTAAGTTGTAAAAGTGATTGGAGTGCTAGGCAGCCACGGCTAATTAGGCGGTCAAAAAGGAGTGAATAACTTTAGGGGGTAAGCATAAACGAATTCTGCAGTATTGAAATGGCCGAAGCAAATTGTGCTGGATTTAATTAATGTTAGCAATAATTCAGGAATTAACTATTTGTGCACGACATTGCATCGGAAAAAGAATCTGCCTGCCGAAGCCAAATGCAAGGTACTTTAGACATGTTGACGTTAAATGTCAACAAGTACTGTAGATAAGAATTATGTGAGACATACTATTGAGCGAACTGCACCCAACTGTTTAGAACTCAAAAATTTGTACGCTTGCAAGTTAACGGATAATTTATCAAGTAGGTAAGCTGTAACAACTGCGGATAATATTCTATCCATATGCAGGTAGAGGAACATGGTGCTTCTTGTTTTACTATTGAGGTCAAAGCGATGGATGATCCACGGTTGCATGAACTTGCATAAGTGACGAGCTCGAGAAAGACGGCAACGCCCAAAGCAGCCGAAACGCAGTTGAGCATCCGTTTAGTTTCAAAATTGCTTGACTACTGTAACCCTACACCAAGTAACACTGTTAAGTAAACATCTCAAACACGTGTACCATAGAAGTGGAGACATACGGATAGAAGTAAGCAGGCCACAGATTGGTAGAGAGCGGAAGAGGTGTTTCTACGTTGGGATGGAAAACAAGAAGAGGTAAAGAGCGTTTGAAGGGTTCTAAAGCAAATACGCGCCATCAGTCGAGATCCAATGGTGGCGGACGAGGTGTGCTGGGGTTGAAGCGATCCTATCGCGCAAACAGGCTGACCGCAAAGAGTCGCATCGAAGTCCTTACTATGTGGGATTGAAAGAAGCCTGTGGCAGGCGGACACTATTACGCTAACGTCAGAACGGTCGTTGGGTTACGAGGGTAACGGCAGAGCAGGCAGGTGGTAATAAAAGAAAAGCCGTGGTCAACGGCACGCCACTGTGGTGACTAAAGCTTCACAGCCTAGACGCTACATGGAGAAGGAGAGACGTCTTATATGAGTAGTAAAATATTAAGAAAGCGTAGGCGTAGGTTGCTGTAGGATTTAAAATGTTAAGATGGCTTAAATGATTCGTTGTAAATGGAGACCGACAGAGATTCTTGATCTCCATTCCGCTGCAGTCAGCGGTGGTCAGCACCTGTGGCGGCTGCCTAAGTAGTGGTGACAGCTGTGTATTGCCGCACAGCTACATAGTCCGAAATAGGAAGGATAGGAATAAGATAAAGCCAGGTAGACGAAAAGACCGTTGAGTACCGATAAGGGAAGAAAGAGCAAGTAGCGAGAACGGAAGAGCTTAGCCCGTTTACGTCTGCAATGGCTGGAAGCAGTCAAAGAGCATGGGACTGGTCAGAGATCGCTAACTCAGGGAAGGCCACTGATATTTAGCCGTTCAATTCGAGAAGAAAGCGCACAACGCTGCGGAAAGGTAATCATAGGATTACGAATGCAAAGGCATTATTAAGGGGAAATGTTAAGGCCAACGACGTTCTCGAGTTAAGGCGAACAGACCGTTGGATCTATCGAAGCTTTATCCGTAAGGTCTCTGTAGTCGGAAAGCTGGAGACCATTAGCAGGAGACCAAAATATCGGCTCCTTGAGATTAGGCCGTATAAATAGGGTCGGAATAATAACAGTGAGCGTTGGCAGGTACAGAAATGCCAACAAGAAAGTGTATATTATGAGGAGGGAAACCTTACCAGTAACGCTCCTGAGAGCGGAGTTACCGAGCGTTTGGTCAACAGGGCCTTGATCATTAAAACCTTAGAGTCTAGGAGAGGTCAGAAAGCAGGGGACTGTTCAGACCAGCCCAGGTAAAGTAGCAGGTTGTGGTTAGGCCACCCGAGTAAGTTGGGATTAATGGTAGTGAGTGTCATAATGGCCAGAAGAGTTGGAGATGAAAGTGTTTCCATGAATAAAGGGTCAACCTTCAAACAACGCTCTCTAGATGAGGTGAACAAAGTTTTGGGCCTGCAGAGCCTACATCCATTAGGTCTCGGTAGTATGAAAGCAGCCAAATGGCAGGAGACTTGAAACATGAGAATGCATCAGGACCCAAAGGTTTATCCGTCCAATTAAGGAATGTATGTAAAGGGACGGCGCGGAAAATAAAGCACAGGATGGGGATGGAGGCGGTTTTATTGAGGAAAATTAGAAAAGCCAGCGATTTTCACAAGGCAATGTAAACAGAACGGTAAATAACTAAAAAATCAACTTGCTTCTTAACAGTGTGAGACACAACTTTACAGGCATGTACATGGTAAGATAACAGATTTACATTAAAAATTTAAAAAATGCGTGTTTAGAATAACAGTGAATGTATGTGTTTCACTGTATATATGTTGGCAATTTTGTAAAAGTGTAGCTGTGTAGCTTGTTAGTAAACGTGCCGTAGCATGTTTGACCGTTTGTACTCGTCAGGAATTTGTGAATAAGCGATTGTTGTCCGTGGGTTGAATAGCATTTACCAGATATCCACGGAGCAGTAACTTCAGCTGGTTGCCAGTCACATCCGCCATATCGCAATGATGAGAAGCAGCCACTCCATCAGTAACCTGTACCCTCAAACCTTCAATCGGACGACCGACGCTTAGTGCCATGCCCTTCTTTGTCATCATCTGATCAGTGAAATTCTCTGGGACTACTACGAGGCCTCCGGATGTGTCGACTATTCAAGTCTCGTCTGTTCGGTCTCTGGCTCTCAGAGTTCTCTCAGACTACCGGGATATCACCGGTGATTTTTCAGAACTGAACGGTTCATACTTCGCACGAGAGCGTCCTTGGCTTCACCACACTTTATTAGTAAACCTTTTTCATCCTGACTATCGTCTCCTAATTACTCTCACGAGTTAACCTTCGCACTGCCGTCCGCATTCATCCGCTCATAGCTGATTCTTTAAATTTCCTTTTCTTCTTGCAACGTTGCTTTACCAATGTTGCTCCTGCATTCGGTCTCAACCTAGTTGTCCTTAGTTTTACCTAAGATGCCGCTCGCATTCGGACTGCTGTCATCATCATCGGTTTACCTGTTTCTCTCCAACAATCGTATTAATCGCTTAACTTTGTCAACACGCTTTGTTATATCCGCCTCTTGACCCTGCGCGTGCAGATCCTTCTTCCTACCTAGTAGTTGTAATCTAAGTCACACCAGCGTCGTGATGTAAAGAACGCGCTTGCAAATCATATACACTAAACAAAATTACATAAGCTTTAACGTATCATAGGTACCGTTTCGCACCACCAGTCTGTGTTTGTGCTTCTTGATCCATTGCTGTTTGGCTGCCTCTTGTCCGTTGCCCGTTTTCTCCCGAGATTTCCAGTTACACCCGCCAAAATAAGAAGGTTTATCCGCTGGGACTGATCGACCTACTCTCAATAGCCGGATGGTTTAAACGCCTTATCTTTTCTCCGGGAAATGAAGAACTCACACATCGTTCCAAACGGAGCTCTTTCCGCCATTCTGGAGAAGCTACCACCACGGGGTCTAAACAAATGGGTTTAGCTCGCCTCGTACTCACAGCAGAACAATTTACTCACCTGGAATAATATATTTATATGGATCCACTGTTCCACGACCGAAGACGGACAATTCTGGCGTGATTACCTTCACTGCCTCAAACATTCCGATCCTCCAGTCACCTGGAGCTTTTCTGATGTCAGTTCACGGACAGCGTAGAACTCGTATAAGCGGCTTTTCGGATGATCTTTCATGGAGTTTTCACTTGGCCATGGAGCCAATTACACTTACATTTAAAGGAATTCCTAGTCCACTTTGCGGAGAATAGCATTTTTCCTGTTTTGGACATATTCAGACACAAGAAACAACTGCACTCGCCGTCCCTATGACAAGTCCAGCATGGATAGCTGGACACGGGTTGCGAGCCGGACAATATAATAGCAGAAGCCGGCCTTTATTAACAATGTGTTTACTCACCTGCATCATTATCATTCGACTCTGCGACTCTTTCCCATCATTGACTGGCTTCAACGACTACTGCCGGATCATTACTAATCCATTCGGCCAACCAACGAAGAATTTTGGCTGTTAACCGACTGCGAATAATAGAGTGCAAGATCGGTCTATACGATGCATAGCCGACTAGCACTACAGTTCAACGGAAGCTACGACAGTGTTCCAGGACGTGGTGGGTTTTCGCCTGGCAAGCGTTCTCCCTATAAAAAGCCACAAATGTCCGCTTAACAACACTGCAACGTGGCGGCTGACTCGCCACAAAATAAAGTCACAGCTATACATTTCACACTGACGCAGTCCTCAGCTTTCTACATCCAAACTGTGCAACTGATTTTACTATGAAGAATGCTTTCATGGAGTACAGATCATCCCGGCTTCGTAATGGTCATTGATTGCACTAAACCTTGTTTGGGCTCCTGTGCTCATGGATCACTACATGGCAAATTTACACCCCACTTGTATCTTGACGCAACAATTTTTTGCGCGCCACAGCGCCATCATGTTCCTTGATTTGACTATTACCCGACAATATGCTCGCTCATATGGACTACATTTTTTCGTTTATTCCTTTCATTAAAACGAAATGTTTTAATATTTCAAAGAAGCTATGCTTGTATGCATATTTGATCATGCCTTTAGAGGTGTGTCTCGTTTTACAGAGAATATACCATTTATTTATTTATTTATTTATTTGCTCGTGGTGTTCGATGGTGAAAGCGCTCGCCAGGCGAAAACCCGCAAAGTCCTGGAACACTGCCGCCGTACTATTTCCTAGAACGGGTTAAACCCATACCACCAGGCTGGCACCACGAGGAGTTGTTCAGCTAGCCAGCCGAAATTTGACCCGGAAGTTCTAAGTAGTCGGAAAGCAGGATACCATTGAAACGCGACCAGGTAAGTCAGCGCGTTGTGCCTGGGCCGCAACTTGGTGATGGGGATAACGTTAGCGAGTGTCAGCAATAATGCCAGTTTGGGATGCAAGTTTATCTACAATTATGCGGCAAACTTGGCAAGCAATATACTAACACTTCCTGCGCTTACCAGCATTCGGGAACTGAAAGATAATCTCTTAATACTTACGTGCAGCATAGGACACATGCTTCACAACGCCGTCCGGCTGCGAAAACTGTCTGAACCTGACAGCCTTGTTTTATGTTCCTTGCGTGCGCAACGATTGAGACGTACCCGCACGTCCGTGAGTATTATACATCTGATGTTACCCGTGCTAGTTGTATAAAGTCCACGAGATGGTAAGCTCACTCCGTACCGTCTGACAACTTACGACTACCGTCGTATAACCATGTTTACCAACATGAAATTGGGCCAATGTACCGTTAAACAGGTAGCAAGTGTCCTGCTTCTGGATAAAGCAAACTGCAATCTACGCCACACAACCGCAGCACCGCCAACTGGGTATGATACAAGTCTGCTGCATCGTTGCGATACTTACCGACCATCCATGCAATTCCTGGGGCAATATGGAACGCAACAGTATTGCTTATTTGTGCATGAAATCTTGCTGGAAGTACAACTTCACCGTTTCAACAAAAGCTGCCAGATTTTTCTGATTCGTATACGTAGAAAGTGCATGTCTGCTTTTGCAAGTCGAGGGCAAGTTCTTTAAGGTTTTAAGTTTTCTACCGTTTTCTTAGTTATACAAAACTAAGACTGGTCCTGCACATTTTGCGTGATGGCAGCACACCAGTAAGAGATTTGTGTGGACCGAAGGCCGACGCAGGCACCTACAATGGCTCTATCGGAATTGCGATGAACGCTTGGCGCATTCCCTTATATACAACTCCACCAAGTGATAGAAAAAGCACCATCCGTACACAAGTCAGTTGCGCTCATTTATCGCTGCCATGCAACCACAACAACCCGCCGAACGAATAATAATTAGCATAAGCGAATAAGACATGCCGAAAAAGCTCAGTGGCATAAGCAATCATTCGGGGTCCAGGTGCCTAAACCTAGTTTACACCGTACCGTCACAACCGTTCAAACCGAGTCAAAAGTGCAGTAACACGTACATGAACCGAAGCGACTCAGCTGCCTACGCTTGGTAATACAAATATACCTACTTTCATAGACTCACCGATAAGCCAAGCATCTTATATTTTTAACTTTGTTGCTCCACCCTGTGTACCATAAAAGGCCTGTGCAAGCGTGCCCTGCGTAGTCAAGCCTAACCATCCTTTTTGTTTTAAAAACTCCACAGAGGATCAGCTTGAAAAGGCCAACTCTCACCCACATAGAGTAGGACAGTTTTCACCGTGGCTTTGTACACAGCCTTTTAGACGGGTGAAAACTCATTTCTGAATCCATCCACATGGTTGATAAAAGCAGTCGGTTCTACCTTTCACAAAATATAAATACATGTTGTTTGCTTTATAATGCCTGCATAGGCATACCCGTGCTTTTATAACACTTGAGGATTGGTAAATGTAACTAGCGGTTGAAGTTTATTCGTAGCATGCGTATCAACGTGACAGCTTTATATGACTATGTTTAGGTATGAATGTGCGTGGCCCTGTTTTTGGATTTGCTACTGTAGCCGTATTTGTACTCGCTTTCAACTGGATAGTCAGTTAAAGCAGTAGGGAATAAAGTGCTTGGTTTTGCATGGCTGATGACTGTGGACTGGCTAAGATCGGCAGGCTAAGTAAGTGTGGTGGCGCTAAGTAGTCGCAATTCACATTCGCCACGTCGCAGTGTTGTTAAACAGACGGTTTGGGATTTTATAAATTAAAAAGTAAAGCGTATATCTCTAGGATGGCTAGCAGCTGTGACAGTGAGGGAAGGCGTTTGCCAGGCGGAACCCCACCACACCCTGGAACACTGCCTAAGGGAAATCCCTTGAACTACACTAACCCGAACTATCCAGCTGGAAACACGAGGAGGTTAGACGAGCCGGTTACGAGGGATGACCAGACATATGTCGTATGTGTCCAAACTAACGCGAAGGATTCGATGCTAGTTGTTGTTCTACTGTATTACCTGTAGTATCACTGGCATACGCACATCAGCTTTGCGGGCAGGCTGGTGTCACCCGGCCCCAGCAATGCTTCGCAGACCACGATGAGCAGAGACTTTAAGGGGTCTCAGGTTTTCAGGCCAAGGAGGCTGTGTCTCACTCCCATAGAATAGTAAGGCCCAAACAGTAACCCTGTAAGCACGGCCTCTCAGACACGGGAACCATCTTTCTGTCACCTAAAGTGTCGCATATTCAAGCAAGCAGTTCGGACTTTTACTACACCAGAACTGACTTAGTGGTTATGTGACCATTGTTGCTGACGTAACTGCCATGGTAGGTGCAGTGATTTACTTCCTTGAGTTTCTAGCCATCAAGAGTCAAGGGTCCAGTAACAGGGTAGTGGTATTGCAACAAAACAATCAAGTTAGTGCGAAGCAAACTAGAGAGGTTACTCCGGGTTGATTGCGCCCCCATCATCGCTAAACCGCAGGATAATATCGTCCGCAAAATCGAGATAAATTAACCTTCACCAGGCAGCAACACGACAATGCATCATGAGACTTTACAAGGGTACATTCCATGACAAAGTTAAACAAAATTGGAAAGTTGGACAACCCTGACGAATGCTACTTATTGATAAGAAGCTAACAGATACTTCACCGTAACCGCGAATTCTGCCCGTCATCTTGGAGTGTAGAGAAGATATAAAGTTCACAAAGCAATTATCGGTCTGCAGTATGCGTGATGCTGCCTTAACACTTGCTTGCTGTAAAGCTGTGGTCCATACATCTCCGTTCTGGGCAGAATCTTGGCTTGCCTCCCTTATGCGATATTCCCAGTTTGAGGTGAGGCGACGAACAGAAATGAGGACCAATAATTTTATCACCACGGGCTTTAGGCTAGTACTACTATGCGTATCACAGACGGCTTAACGGCCATGCTGGTATGTCGCTACTAATATCTAGCTATTCCAGTTCGCCGGGATGAACACCCACGGACATGTTCGAATATGACGGCCAGTGCATTGCGGAGGATTTCACATTCATCCATTATTCGTATAGTTGGGGAATCATCTGTGCCTGCAGCATGAAAACGATTAAGAGCTGTGGTTGCGGTTTGCACCTCAGCCGCCGATGGAGACCATAAACTGGAAGTCCATGATTCATCCTTCATCATCTTAGTAAGCAGAGGTCAAGGAGTAAAGGATAGCTAAACTGTTCTCGAAAGGGTTTCGCCAAATGTGTCATACGGCGTCCATTATTGGGAGACAGGAAACCTGCACCACCGCTGCTTATCTTATTGCCACCGGGTTTCCCGGGACTGGTGGTGCGAATCAAGTGAAAGGTCGTTGCGATACTTGCCTACTGCTTCCACATCCTACATTTCCTAAGCCCTACATGGCAAACAGGCTTCATCAGCAGCGCACAGACTCCGCATTAATTCCCGCCTAATAGTCCATCAAGTCAAGTTGTACTTACAGGCAGCCGGGCATTTCTTACGATTGTTGACAAGTTCCCCAGGCCTTTTGGCTATATAGAGAGTTGTGTGGTTGCGACTGTTAGTGTTACAAGCAGAAGATATTGTCCCGTGCATGGCGGCCGAGATCTCGTCCCACTGAAGAGCAGTGTCATTAAAGTAAGGGAGCAAACTTTCTATACGCAATGCAACCTGGTTGGCTCGGCTGACCGTGGACTGAAATAATTTAACCCTTTCGTAGCCGGAAAGGCCTTAAAGCCCTCCACGGTAACGTTTAGGAAAAGACGACATCGTACCAAGGCATGGTTTGAGTCGACACGTACTTCAGAACGAACGACAATCAGCTACGTAACCCCGCCAAATATATCACACAGCAAAGTGATCTATTTGAACAATGAACAATTATTTATAACGGGTAAAAAACCTGGGGCTTGACATGTCCCGTAGGGTGTATAGCGTGATAAAAAAGATAGCGAAGTGATAATGGAGTCTTCACTTCGGGGGCTTACAGATGTAACTGCACTGTCGTGTAGAGGGAGTTTGAAATGAGAATGTACTCACACAAAGCAACAGGGGAGTGGTTATTGTTCACATCCTAGGCGAGAAAAATAAAAAAGGTGGTAGGGACAACGCTTACTCGTGTGCAACAATCTTTGGTCGACAGGATAGAGTAATCCAGTTTCTGTAGTAGTAGCGTTTAGCAAATTTCCTGCAAGGAGTTTGGAATGACTCATTCTCGAGTAGGGTTATGGCACTATCCCCTGTCTGTTGTGCATTAGTGCCAGCATCTGGTGGTCATGAGCTATAGCACATAGTGAAAATGTGACAGGGTATCGTCAAGGCATTTTTTGAAAAGGACAGGGTGGGTGCATTAATTACATGTTCCGGGAGGGCGTTCCAAGGCTGTGCCACTCGAAGGGAGAAATAGTTTCGCCGATATTCTAGGCGGCTGTACTGGAGGGCGTCAAGTGGCACGTCCTGGCCCACTTTGGATAAAAGCGGTACTAGTAGATACAGATCATTCTCCGTGCACAGTTGCAACAAACGCCCGCGGTTGTCTGTTCGGATGGAGTAACGCCCATACTTACTAACTAGCCTAGCTCTTGAAGTTCTGAGATGACCTACTTTCATATATATAACCCTTGCATGTACGCTATTACCACTCCCGTAACACCACGCAGTAGCCTGTTTTTCCTAGGCATAAGCTGTTCTTGGCAGCGGTAGAACTGCAGTCGACGGCGGCATAAAAGGAACCTACAAGAAGACGGTTCCTTGTGCCATTTAATGAATAGCTTTCAACTGATTTCGTCCAACGTGCTTCACACAAACGGCTGTTTTATAAGGTCCAATCACCCAACGATGACGGTTGTGTAACTGAGCACGATTCCAAACAAACCTTGACCTGTGATTACCGCATCAGCATCAGCGGATAGGTGTAACCAATAGCGAGAGGAAAAGCTGGGTACATTTCATTCAAGAACCCCGTGAAGGACCTTGGTCTTAGTATCGTATACGCAACACATGTCAATCCCCACTGTGTCCAACCCATTGCGAGTGCAAACTTTTGTCCTATTTTTGTTAGAGTGCGAACGTTGCATGCAGCCAGGGAAGCGGACAGTGGGGCGTTATAAGGGACTGTTGCCGTTAGGCGTCGAGCGGGTGGTGCGGCAAGATAGCTTTAGATGATAGAACTGCAGTGGCATTACAAATGCTTTCAAGTGAGCTGGTAATTATAGTATGAATGTAGTGGGGGTAGGGATGGGATCAAGGGACACGGGTGGCAAGGAAAAAAGGAAGGCGCAAAACGGCGCATGTTTTTGCTTATCCGCCCTGCTGTATTCAGTAGATAAGGCGACCCCAGACAATCGGAGAGACAGCCGATGCGGGACGTAATCGTTGTGTGAAGAAACGGCTATGCTTGCACGTGGGATAAGATACTGTATTGGTACCCAGACCTAGACTTAGATCTAGACAGGAAAACAATTAGAGTACACAATCAAGGCCGGTATGCAAGGAAGAAGTTGTGACAGAAAATTGGTTATACAGAAATGGACAATGTTCCATTTCTTACCCGCAACCAAGTGGACAGGAAGATTGTGTTTGTCTGACCTCTAAACATTTACCAAGTAGTTAGGGGTAGCTATACAGGGGCCGTAAGTATCAAATAATGGGTCAAGGAAGTGCGCAAGCAGTCCTGCCACGTTACGCTTTGATTTCGTTGCGACGCGCAAAATCTTCCACTGCAAGGCTGTTTGCAGTGTTTTTGACCTTTTCTTACGGAGATGATACATTAGTTTGCCAAACACGCTGATCCTTTTGTCAACATACATTTGCCATCTCTACGTACTTTTCCATATTAATGTAGAACCACTGTCGGCTACCTGACGTTCCCTTAGGAATTTAATATAATTTATTGTATCTGAGAGAATCGCGCGGGAACTTTGGCGTCTAACAATTTTCTGTGATCCAATAAATAAAAGGCCTATGTTTATTTAGGAAAAAGATTACCTTGGATGAGGTATTTTAGCAGGTTTGTCTAGTTTCTGTTAGTTGTTGGCTATCTTTAAGCGTCCTTGTTTATAAATCGTGTTGCAAGAGGTTTGCCTATTTAGAATTTTCGTGCACTGTTTTGAAGTTAATAACTGATCGTTGTATGTGCAATCTTATTGCTTGTCTACTCGTTTTCAAGTTTCTATATAATTTCGACTAAGCAGAATAGCGACTGTGTTGTATAGCAGGTAGTTTTAGTCGGCGAGGCTTGCGCTGTCTGTTGCAGCGATAGCTGTACTGCATCAGGAAACAACGAGTCTGGCATTATGTAGCGTGATAACTGTAACAGGTGGTTCAATCGGCGATTTACGGGCCCAAACGCAGAGTAGTGCGCAACGCTATTCAAACCAAGTTCTTACTTTCTAGCGGCCTCGGCTGTTGTAAAGTTAGAAAACGTGCAGCTGCTGGTACTTACAGTTCTACATCGCGTGGTTCCAGTTTGCAGTGGTGGTGCAAGCAGTTACTTCGGGAACTACCTTTGCCGCGGGTTGGATTTGTTTTTAAATGTTAGTCTTGAGTGTTAGTTTGCGTGTGTTTGAGTGTTTGCTTTACGTTAAACTAACTTGTAATACAGATTGTCGCGTCAAGGGTAACGGTTGCAGCAGTTGGCAGTAAAGAATCTGCTATGGGTAGTGAATTTGGCCCGACAACTAACGATGTCCAGTTGCGGGTCCAGGAGCCAGCTAGACTGAAGGGAAAGAAGATCGAGTAATTGCATAAACCATACGTTAAAGTTGCAGCTCATACCGTCCTAGAATCAGGTAGAAAACAAGCAAATCCGTCGTTTGCCTAAAAACCAAATATTGGTTGCGAGGATATAACGCCTGTCTTAAGCACCGCTTTTTCTTGGTAGCCGGTCAAGTCGGCTATCGTCGCTGACACTTTGGGGTTGTTTCCTGATAAAGGACTCTGAGACAGGTGCCTGTGTAGGTCTTAATTCTACATTATCAAAAATTACTGGTGGCGCTCCATCATCCTATAGCACAACAGTTATAAGTAAGATAACAAAAGTGAAAAGAATATTTCCGTTTATAAAAAGCTTTATGCCATTTCCTGCAATAAACATCGTTATATATGTAATTTTGTAAAACTACATTTATAATGTATCTGTGTGGGTACATATATGTATGAGAACATCTTATTCTGCAGAAGTAATAAAGTACACCGGTGCGTTGACTGTTAATAGCGATCGTTTCTGATGAAACATCGTCCACCAAAGCGAAAGATGCGTGTACATGTAGAGGCATGTAAATTACTATGCATATATGCTGCCCACCAACAGAAAACGTAGAGGAATTACATCAAAAGGCAGAAATACATCCCTAAGGTAAAAAATTTAGAAATATTTAATTAAAAATGTATATAGTTCGATGACAAAATTAAAACACTAAGCTATATTCCACCATTGAAAGGGGTTAAATGTGATTTACACCAAACATTTTATAGTAAGATCTTCCTCCTGTCCATCTAAAATACAGACTGGTCCGAAATTAACAAAATTAACGTTTTTATTCAACTATTCAGTTATTTCTATCATCGTCGTCGCTGAAAGTTTATTGTTATAGGCGCTTCTGCAATATTTTGCCGAGGGCTAGTATTTCTTTACTTATCTAGATGATCCTATCCAATCCACGGAAGCCAGTCACACAGTACGAAGTATTCAGTTAACCGGTTCTCACGCTGAGGACGCGAAAGATTGGAAACACAAAGACGAAGTCTCTCTTCCAAATTCAAGCAGCACAGCCACAACTACTTATGTGCATACAATCATCCGCACTTATCAAACGGTTCCACCTTATGCTGATAATAATGTGTCATTATTTAAATCTATCCGGCTTTGATGTACACATCATCATGTTCATGCATTAGCAAGCTTGTCTGGCCTTGTAGAGAATAAACCACTTAACGATTTAGGTTAACATTTCTATGCCCAACAGATAAACGCTCTATGGAAGATACATTTCCCAACTAGCAGGGTTGACAACAGCCGGAATAACTTTCGCAAGTTATAGTAAAATCTTTCCACTACAACGGAGGTCAGGTTCAACAGAAACAGACTTAATTTTCCGTATATATCCCAAATAATTGCATTATCTCTTTGTATTGCAAAGTACAATGACCTTGTATTGAGGTCACGTTTCTATTAGCTCTTGCTGTCACCTCCCATTGCTTGCCTGATTCCCTGCTTGTTTGCTAGGCTATTATTCTTCTACTTGACTTCTTCGGCCCATGAAGTGGTCACCACACTCTACCATACGAATGCGCCCCCTTTACGCAAAAACATAAGCCGCTCACACCCCATTACTCGCTTGCTTTATTCCTTATATGCCTGGTCCTCTTTCTCCTAATTGCATACTCCGGTTCAGGCTTTCGTTTGGTCTCTCGGTATCCCTAATAAGGTTTTCATCTTTCCTTAACGTATGTCACGCTCATTTTAGTCCTCGCATGTCCTATATCTGGTTCATCCTACAACCTTATCTGCATAACACCGTACTCAGTATTGGTCACAACCATATACCAGTAGACCGATGTCGCCGTTATTCCACCGGCACCAGCTTCTCGCCTTTTTTCCATGTCTGTCTGCTACACACTTTTGCTTGACAAACCTGTACTAACTGTGCTCCCTCGGCTCCTGAAATTTCCCATCTCCAATCATTTTGTCATGGGCCTCCTATATATTTTAAGCCCAGATAGCCATGTCGCTTTTCCCACATGTTTCACTTCCCTATATTGTCTATTCTTCCTACTCCTCTTAGACCCATCTGGCATCTAAGGTCTCTTATCCCATAAATTTATAAAGTTCTCTTTGCTGTATTGGTATCCGCTAGTACTTCATACTGCCCTATCTCTGTGCCAAGCTTTTTAGTTCACCTTTATGTCCGCCATTCACGATCCTGGCACCACCCGTCCTCCTGACTATTTGGATTCAGCCTACTAGCCTTTAGGACTACACAGTTCGCCTAACTGGACATAACACAGGTATATGAACAACACTAGCCTTACGCTACCGGCATAATTAGCTTAAGCTAAATAACTAAATAAATTGATTCCCGTTAGCAACAAGTCACGCCTCGTTAGGCGTGCTCATAAACTGATTGCCCCTAAATGACTCCCCACAGCCTCAAAATGCAAACGCAGGATGAGCCCTTGATTATGCGCCACAGGACCAGTACCTCGTACTTTTCAATGTAATGCTGCTCTCTGAACGCCATAGACCATGGACGCTCATAGTTTAAAGATCCTAATGGTTCTGTTTACATTTCGTGGGGAGGCACGTGGGCTTTTCCACTCTTTATCAATAAACCCTTCCTACCCTGACCCTAACCTTTTCTTCTCTCGCTTTCTGTTTTCATTCCTTCTTTCAAGCGGACGGCCAGCTTTACTGCCTTACCGTGATCTAGCCTCACTTGACCTGTCAGTTTCTCTATAGCTACTCTTTTGTGACTGAGACTTCAGCGGTGCAGGCTTTGCAGACTCAGCTATACGTTTTCACTACCTCTAGGGTCTGCTAGATTTGCTCACTCTATATTGTTCTAGCCTTTTTCTTACCTTCATTTTAAGTCCCAATCCCAAAGCGCTGACCACTCCAGTCTCGCTTGATCGGCGCTATGCTTTCCGAATTCACTGAGAATTATGAGACGTTACCTTTCTTCTTTTGGCTGTCCTAATAGACTGCTTACTTCCTCTAAAATTTCGCTGACTTCCCCACTCCTTCCATAAAAGCCTTTCTCAAACATACACAATCTTTTCCTTAACTCGGTCCCTGATTGCTATTTAACTGGATGGTCATCTCTGTGCTTTGCCCTAATCTATTCTTTTCTGACCGTAATTGTGCTTTCTGACTGCAGCCATACTGATGAGACGTATATGATCTAAGTGCTGCATACCCAACACACTGCTTCCCCCAAGAACTTTGCTGAACTTGCTCATGCTTTGTTCTCACAGCTTAATTTATTCCTAACCTTGATCCTCACCATTCGTCCACCCTACTAAATTAAACGACTCAGTCGCAATCCACTGACTAATCCAAACCCTTCGGATCGACCTCTCGCTCTCCGATATCGCGCAGTCCTCTGTGGCGTCGCTGTTCATGGTACAGCTAATCTAAATATTTATGGGACACATGTACAGGAGATATTTATTTTATAGTGATGCATATAATGTGAGATTCATTAGTGAAAGCACTTTGCGACTGATCGTTTTTTCTGAGTTCCGGTTGCATCGTTTTTATCTGTTTGTGTGGCTGCCTTTGTTCGTTGTCGTTTTCTCCGAGCTTTCCACAGAACCGGTGGCCAGAACCCGAGGATACGTCCACTGCCTTGACCTCAACACTACAACGAAGCACAATATTTCCTTATCTGGAAATATGTGAGTACTTATTACACTGCCTCGTTACTTACCGGATGGACAAAACATTCATCTGTTATCTTGGATGGATGCCAATATATTGAGGCCTGAACAACCCGGTTCAGCTCGCCTCTTCTTCACATAACTCTTACTCGGATTTCACTTGCTGACATTTAATGTTAACTGGGACATTTCATCTAACCAGAGGGCAGATTTTCGTGCCTTTGCTAAGCACATAATTTGGAAATATCCCAGCACAATACTTTCACAAACAATACTTCCACTGTGGCAAGAACAAATCCGTTCGGCCCTTTACGCTAATGAAATTCTTTTCACTTACCACATCTGGAGCAGCTTACACTACAATTACCGTCCATATGGTCGTAGATGCAAGTGTCCCCAAGCAACAGAACTTACCCTGGAAGGATTTTCGCTTCATCATTTAGGACAACTTGTAGCTTCGTTGGGCCTGAACGATTGCGTTTGGCCCTTCTCCTTGCTCTAATAATTGATACAACAATGTATTACTGGATACTTTTCGGAGACATTACGCAGTTCTACCGACGACAAGTACAAAACATACCAGCATGTTCGATTTATAGTTTACCTACTGCACGGGCCGTGCGATTCCGTCAAGAAGTGACAGGACCCATGGATGATACGGTCCAGCCCCATTATGCATCAGCCAGCGAAAATTAGGGGTATATCCTGACTGCGACTAACGGAACCAATATTCGGTCCATAAGAAGCCTTGCCAATTGCAGCTTGTCGCTGGAATGCGTCGATGGCAGTGTTCCAGGACGTGGTGGGTTTTCGCCTGGCAAGCGTTCTCCTTAATTTTGACTTTTAGCATTACAATGCGCGCACTGCGCAATATTAAATAAGGCTGTGAAAATTTCTTTGTCTAATTAATTTACCAACTTTACAGCATTTGGTTAACCGTAATGCCGAGCATTCGAATCGGAGGCAAACGGTTGCTAGCTTTTTAGCACACTATAACACAGTTTTAAGGTTAAACCAGATTAGGATGACAGAGTCTAGAGGTCAATTGTTTCACTCCCGTCCTACCAATCAACAAACGTTACCATCATTAAAGTACCCTGCTAGGTCTGCGACTACTGGGCATCGTTGATCGCTTAGTTTGGGAATGCATTCATCAGCTGTATGTTGCATACGGGAGCTGGGCTCTAACCAAGGGTGGAATTTTGTTACGGGCTAAAGTGAAATGGAACAGCAAACACGAGTAAAGCAATGGGGCGCGTTAATAAATGATTATTAAGGTTTCAATAATCAAATGGAATGCAGTTATTATATTTATAAGGAGATGAATCAATCTAACTTTTGTGGCGAAGCAGTTTACGGTATCCATGGTAACACGTGCCCCGCAAAACCGAAATGATGAACTACAGCAAAATACTGGTGTTTCAATTGTCTCTTGAACTTTGAAATATCTTAGTCGTCTAATAAACTTGACCGTATTTCAAGTATACAATAAATTAAAATCTGCTGAAATAAAGTGTAGAATGTATCAGTAAGGCTTACCTCGCATGATGTGTTGTAATTGTTCGTTGGTGATGAATTCTTATGAAACCTCATTTTCTGCAACGGAGAAATCAGTGAAGCAGCAACGTGCACTAAATGAAAGCAGGCAGAAATATTAAACGTTAATGGTAGGGTTGTTGAATGTAAACCGGGACGGAGATGGTGAAGGCATGATATTGTGAAGTATGCAATGAAATGGATGAAGTTGTAAATTCCGTATGAGAACTAAAGATGACGAAATAATGATCTGCATAAAGTGCGTGCTAAGAAAGTGAAGAGGGTTATATTAACCGAATAAGAATTGCTCAGTTGTTTACGGTGTATAAGTATGAGCAAATTATTGACGTGGAATTAAATTGGAAGTAACGATGTGCGGTCTATTCATCCTGGAGATGGATGAAAAGTGGTGCAAGTGGAATGATGCATAAAGATAGCATGATATATCATGTATAAGCGGTAGCATTTGTGAAGTAACGTTACATGGCAGTGAGAAATGAAATCCATATACCCTAGGTGGGGTGGATGTATGTATGTGGTCCGAATGGTAGGGATAATTTTTCAAGTATTTATATCATACATATTATGATAATGGAAATGAGGAAAATGGTGCAATATACTAGAAGGATAAGTGTATTTCCCCAGAAAAAGGTGAAGATATGTTATCCATATACATGTATATTTGTATATAAATATAAATATTTATATATGGATATATGAATGCATGATAACGCATGTATATCTATTTAAACCTGTTTTATTAATGGAGTGAATATGCATGATTCAATTATGACTTACTTGGGGAAATGTAGTAACGCCTTCCTCGATCGGTAAATGGGTGTGTTTCGTATGTGTGGAGGCCAGATTCTTCCGGGGAATGTCAGCGCTGGGAGTCATCATGCAGCACGAGAACAGGCTATGGCCATGAATGATGCTACCTGTACCTGTGGACTGCGACGTAGGCCTGCATACTGAGTTCATGTAAGCGACAAGCATTGAACGTTTCTAAAAGTTAATGAGCAGTTAAGTACGCATGTATGGTATGTGAAAGTAAGTGTGCTCACGTTGACACACTTGAGGAATACGGAAATCGGTTGCTGAATTCAATGGCATAGCAAGCTTTGCGCATGAGGAAGAAGGTGTACAGCAAATGGAGACGTATGCGTCACTGGGACGGTAGTTTAGTAGTGAGAACAGGCAATACAGCGAAATGGCGCTGCTGTAGTTGGAGTTGGGTGTGTTCGCATTCTCATAACTAGCAAAGGGACAACGTTTGAAAATGAATGTCGAATTTCGTTCACGTCATAGAATGGCCATGCTTCAGAACGGGAGGTGCAATAGAGGCTAGGGAATATGGTGTGGGATTATGGACACATCCACGGAATCGTGTGCGAAGGCGTGCTGGCCATTCGTAGTAAACGTATGTAATTTTCACAGATTTGGCGTGGTTATGCGCACTGAAGAGTGCTCTTTTTGATACCTAGCCCGCGTGACTATTGCACGGAGAAGTATTTTTGATGGCATAATAGGGAACGCATGCTCGCAAAATAAGTGGTAGCTATTTAGGCGTCACTAGCTGAAGCGTATGTATGTACAATGGAGAAACAAGTATAACGCCGGTAACTGTACGTGCCTTCATCAACGGTGGTTACTTAGACCATGTATGTTCTAAACCACTGGCATCAGAATTACCTCAAGGTAAGGTTCAAATATTTGGTGAACAAGCCTTGAGTACAAATTCGTGGTTATCCTCTGTTTGTCCCATATTATGGGTTCCATCATAGGTACAACGTTAGGGTATATGGCTGGCTACACAGACGTTGTGGGCCAGCGTTTTTTGAGCCCCACCTGACGGCACACGTGTGTCATCATTAAGGTTGGTAATGAGGGGTACGTTTAACGTTAAACGGCTCTATGCATGTTGTTTGCTGTTTCCATGTAAGTGTTTTGGCAGGTGCTGTTATGGTTTCGGCTGACCTACCGATGACCTGCTGCTAGCGTGCACTCTGATCAGCCCGACTTCCCAAAGCAGGAGACCGGCGTACGGCTGGCAAGTATATTTTTGCTTAACGTCCAACTAACGGTACATTCAATTTATGGCCAAATCAATAGCCCTCAGCGCAAAACGCTCTCATTGGCTGGTTCCGTCCCATTAACACCTTCCCCCGCAAAAGTTGGCATAAGACTTCATTTTTGGATCCAACTGCATTCTTACGACAGGTCTCCGTAGTCGATCAGTACAGCGCCGGGTCTGGACCTTCGGTTCCTCTGAGACTTCTGTGCGGGATGCATCCGAATTGCTTTGGGGATTAGATGGCACGTCGAAACTCCCTAATAGAATATCTAACGGTAGTAACCGAGCGCTTGTGCCCGCAGGGATGTTAGTTGGTCGCAGCTGATTGGAATGCCTGGTCCAAATCAAATTACCCACATTAACCTCATATAGCACCTGTCCAATATTTCTCCGCATCGATCCTACCACCCATTGCGGGTTTCCCGCGCGATAGTCTCTTACTAAGACACGTTGTCCGGGGTAAAAGCGGCGTGCTTGAGTTCTGTGTCGCTCGTTGTAGTACTGCTCCATCCGAACGTTCCTTTCTTGCTCATTAGTACACCTCGGAGTTAGCAGGGAATTCACAGTACGGAGTTTTCTTCCCATTAGTGCTTCTGCCGGCGACAACTGGTTTGGTACTTGGAATTTGAAGTTGATCTGTACACGAGCAAAAATGTATCAAGTATCTCCTGTGTGGTTCATTCCCCCCGCATCTTTAGTAGCGATCGCTTAAACGTGTCGACGAAGCGCTCTGCTTGTCCATTTGACTGAGGGTGAAACGGTGGCGACCGTAGATGCGTGATACCATGCTGTGCGCAGTATTCGGCAAATTGGGAAGAAGTGAACTGAGAACCATTGTCAGTGACCAAGGTTTCTGTTATTCCGTGTTGATTGAAAAGTCTCCTCAAAATGTTAATTGTTGCACCACTTGTCGCATGCTCCATACAGAAGACCTCAGGCCATTTACTATAGGAATCAACAACTATTAGGTACTGCTGACCGTTTAGGGGACCAAAGAACTCAGCGTGCACGCGTTCCCACGGTTTTGTTGCCAACGGCCAGGAAGCTAAGTCAGCTTTTCTCGGTGCCTTACTAGCAAGCGCGCATCTGGGACATGACTTTACTAGTTGCTCGAGTTCCGAATCAATGTTTAGCCAGTAGACAAAACTCCGAGCAATGCTTTTCATTCTGTTAATTCCAGGATGTGCCCGATGAAATTGCTGAAGGACTCTTTGGCGATATTCTTTGGGTATGACAATTCTCTCGGCCAAAAGTAAACACCCATTTACGATCGAAAGTTCGTCCTTTCTCCGAGAGAGAATTTGTAGCTCTCCGGATAGAGTATCACTTGGCCACTGCGTAGTGTGAAATTTGATTACCTGGCGCAAGAGGGGATCTCGCACAGTTGCGTCACGTACTATGTCGAACATCACGGGAAGCTTCCTAAAATTCCCCATCAAGACCTGGTTGACCTCTGATTCAAGGGAGATTGCTGCAATTATAGATTCTTCCTGCTGATGCTGTTGTAGCTCCAATAACCGGGAAAGTGCGTCTGCTTGACCTATGTCCTTTGTAGCCGTGCACTTCACCGCAAAATCAAAGGCGAGTAGGGCCGTGGCCCAACGCTGCAGTCTGTTCGCGGTATAAACGGGTATACCGGACTTTGATCCAAATATGGCTAGGAGTGGTTTATGGTCGGTAAGCAGGGTAAACCTCCTGCCATACAACATTTTGTGAAATTTCTTTATTGCAAAGACTATCGCTAATGCCTCTTTCTCTATCTGCCCGTAATTCTTTTCGGCTGGCGACAGTGATCGAGCTGCGTGTGCGATCACTTTTTCCGATCCGTCAGCAAACTTATGAGAGATAACTGCACCCACGCCATACTTCGAAGCGTCTGCCGCCACCACCATTTCAAGTGTAGGGTCGTAATGTGTCAGCATAAGGTCAGAACACAGCATTCGCTTCACCTCCTTAAAGGACTTCTGACAATCTTCGGACCAGTGCCAACGTTTGTCCTTGGTGAGTAACTCATTGAGTGGTCCACGCACGCTGTGCATATGTGGCAGAAATTGACTGTAATGACTGACGAGTCCTAAGAAGGACCTCAGAGTAGGCACATCTTTGGGAGGTGGCATCTTTTTTATAGCATCAATGTCTGCCGGATCTGGACGTCTACCGTTCTTGTCAATTATGAAGCCAAGAAAATTAATGGAGTCCATGAAAAACGTGCACTTTTCTGGGCGAAGTCTAAATCCGTAGTCTTGTATGCGATCAAGTACAAAGTGCAGCTTTCTGAAAAGGTCATCTGGGTTAGTTCCGACGACAATGATATCGTCCAAATATGCGGCAGCACCATCTACATCTGTTAGCATAGTATCCATGATTTGCTGAAAAATTGCTGGCGCGGACTTAACTCCGAATGGAAGTCGATGCTACTGATACAAACCTCGGTGCGTATTTATCGTCAGTAATTCTCTCTAAGCTTCATCAACTTCTACTTGTAAGTACGCATCCGATAGATCTAGCTTGGCAAAACACTGACCCCCATTTAGTTTCGAGAACAAATCATCTGGGACTGGCAGAGGATACTGATGCGTGTTTAACGCTTCATTCAGCCCAGTAGAAAAGTCGGCACATATTCGGATCTGGCCGTTCAGCTTCTTGACAACCACAATTGGAGCCGCCCAAGAAGAGTAGTTCACTGCATAGATAACCCCAAGTTTCTCCAAACGATCAAGTTCCTGGTCAACAATTGGGACTGCTGCGTAAGGTACTGGCCGCTTTGCACGGAAAACAGGAACAGCATCGGGTTTTAAGGACAATGAGGCTTGCAACTTTGTACATTTACCAAGTCCTTCA
>OX104064.1:38343766-38579859 GCA_944474145.2 Dicrocoelium dendriticum
GAATTGTCGCTTACAAACCATGATGGCCATGGAAAACAGAAGACGATATCGGTTGGTCCTTGCAGCTTTTGTACCATAGTGTCAGTGGAGAAACCGAAGCGATTCAGGAACCGACCATAAATGAGAAAATACGTTTTGGTTTTCAGCATTATGGCATTAGCACCCGTAAGCTGCGTGCGACTGTTTCTGATGAGACCTCCTGTGGGTTGTTATTAGGGTAATGGATTAACTAAAATTATGGTTAGACATGGATATAGATCGTTCATGGGTTATCCTACCGATTAGCCCATTAAAGATCTGGTTATTTTCTGAATACTACGCAGAACGCGTGACAGGTTTTGGAGCTAGGTAAAACAGTAAATCTTGCATTTTTGCATTTGGCGTCGACCACGGAACAGCAAGCGACACTCTTCCACCCATAAGAACCGTAAATTGGGCATTGCCAATTCACTACCCGTTCAGGTTGCTTTTCAGAGTGGTTTCGCGTCACGTAGAAAGCTCAGTACGGTACTTATGAACGGTACTCCAACTCGCCTACAACTGGATACTGCCTCCGACATCACCATCATCTCAAAAAGTACCTGGCACCATATAAACAAACCACTCATTAAAACTCGCAGAGCAATACAGTCGTTTAGAGTGCCGCAGAAATTTCTTTTCCATCCGTGTCTGTCACCCGTGGAATGCTCTCCCAGCACCGGTCGTCTCTACACTGACACTAACAATATTTAAAAGACGGCTGGACGATGCACTCATCCACTTACAATTTGTTACTTAACACTACGTCTCCATCCTACACCTGGAGTATACCATGGAATTATTTGTTGTTAACTGTGGGTGTTGTGAATCTAAGTGGATCGCAGGACTGCAGCGAAGCAAACGATAAGTCCTTATTTTCGTATTTAAAGTACTAACTATTTTACTATCCTTATCATCATTATTGTTATGTTGATATCACCACCAACTATCCAACGGGGCTTTTAAAGCAACGCTTCTTAACCCGTATAAATTCATTGTTCATTGTTCAAAGTTGTTCCAGACTAATAAAATAGCCCATAATGCTTCTGGAGGTGTCCTTACTCTGGTCGCGCAGTTTACGTGTGAAATCTCATTTAACGGTGTTCTTAAGACGGGAATCCGTTACTTAACCGACAGGCCCACACTTAATCTGCTGGGTATTGATTGGATTGAGAAATTAGAACTACTTGACATTCCCCTAAACACCTTATGCAAGCAGCTTCAAATGCATACAATCCAGCCAACGGTACCTATGCAGGTGATACGGTCTTTAAAGCGCAAAATTTCCACCGTGTTCCAAGATACCCTTGGCCACTGAACAAAATTCAAGGCCTCATTAACGTTGCGTCCAGGAACAACACCTGTTTTTAGACCTAAGCGTCCCGTACCTTACGCTTCTGTTCAACCACTTGAGCAAGTACTTGACCGCTTACAGCAGGCTGGTGTCATTAATCCCGTAAACTATTCTGCATGGGCAGCACCCGTTGTCGTCGTAAGAAAACCAAACAAACAACTACGCATCTGTGCTGATTTTTCGACTGGCCTCAACGCAACCTTTGACAACGATCAATATCCCCATCCAGTACCAGAGGATATTTTGCCAAATTAAACGGGGGCACATGTTTCGCCAAGCTAGATCTGTCTGACGCCTACCTCCAGGTTGAGGTAGCGGAGAATTCTCGTGAACTACTTACGATAAACACTCATCGTGGTTTGATTCAGTATAATCGCTTACCTTTTGGTGTATACTCGGCCCCATCCATTTTTCAGCAGTTAAATAAATAAATAGTATATTCTCATCATTGCGAGGCACCGTCAGGGCGTGATCATGGTAATACAGACATGTATGATCGGCAATTGCACAAATTACTATATCATGACAAATAGCATAAGAATGTATGTGTGCTGATATGTATAAGTATGTTTATGTCTGTAGTTAGAAGTAGCCATGTTGTGTGAGTAGATTAATGTAATTCTGTGTGTGCTTTTGTTTGTTGGCTTCGCCATTCAAGGGGGAAATCAATGAAACGCTTCGTATCGGATGACTTTCGTGATGTGTGAATGCTCATCCGGAAAAAGAAGAGGCAGTGACTTTATTTAGTGGAGAGTCACATCCGCCATGTCACAGTGTTGTTAAACGGATATCTGTGGTTTTCCATAGGGAGAACGCTAGCCAGGCGAAATCCCACAACACTATGTTGGCGGGTATCACTGGAGCAGCGGCTTATCTGGATGATATAATTGTTATGGGTCACACTCAGTCCGACCTACTAAACACGCTAGCTAATGTGCTTACCCGAATACAGGAATATGGCTTCTGCCTACGCGAGGACAAGTATGATTTCTTTTTAACCTCAATCAAATTCCCCGGTTTTATCCTTGACAGAAATGGCAGACGCCCGGATCCGGAAAATACCAACTCGATCCGCAACATGCCTCCACCGTCGGATATGTCCTCCCGCCGTCCGTTCTTAGGACTCGTCATCCATTATAGTTCATTTTCGCCAGTCATGCATCGCCTACGTGCACCACTAAATCAATTACGGACCGAAAGTTCTACGTGGAAGTGGTCCTCAGAATGTGAAGTTAGTTTCTATGCGATTAAGTCATTGCTAACCTCAGATCTCTTACTGACACATTACCATCCTTCTCGAGACAACATAACAGCCTCAGATGCATCTGATAAAAGCATTGAGGCAGTCATATTCTATGTTTATGCAGACGGGTCTCAAAAGGCTATTGCACATGCTGCTAGATCTCGCACAACCGCTGAAAAGAACTATAGCCAAATTGAAAAAGAGGCTTTGGCTATCATATACGCCGTAAACAGTTTCACAAGATGCTGTATGACCGCCGTTTCACGTTATTAACTGATCACAAACCACTACTGACCATTTTCGGCTCCATAAAAGAATTCCAGTGTACACAGCTAACCGCTTGCAGCGCTGGGCACTGACACTGTTAGCCTATGACTTCGACATACGTTATCAGTCAACTACCAGTATTTGTCAGGCAGACGATTTATCGCGACTTATAGGACCTCACAAACAGAATCAGGATGATACGGTGATTACATCTGTAGAAGCGGAACCGGACATTGCGTTCATTATAAATGACGTGTCGAACAAACTTCCGGTTACCTCAGATGCGGTTCGTCATGCCACCCTCCAAGATCCCTTACTTAAACAAGTTGCCCATTTCCAGCGATCGAAGCGGCAAACAACATATAAAGCAGCTGAACTTCAACCGTTCTACCAGTGAAGACCCTCTTTGTCCATCGTGAGCGATTGCATTATTTTGCAGATCGGGTCGTTATTCCTAAGATCCTGCAATTGAAGGTGCTACGAAAATTTCATAGTGGTCACCCTGGAATAAACCGAATGAAAGCACTAGCGCGCAGCTATGTCTACTGGCCTTTTTTAGATAAACAATTAGAAGAGTTAGCAAAGAGCTGCAATAGGTGTGCAGTTGCAGCAAAAGCACCACCAAACGAAGAAATCCACCCTTGGCCAACACACTGACAAACCGTGGATTCATGTGCATGTAGATTTTGCCGGACCCGTTAACGGTAACAATTTGCTAGTAGTTGTCGACTCATAAAGCAAGTGGCCCGAGGTGTTTCTGATGCAACACACAACAGCTGGAGCCACTGTTTCGAAATTAAGACAGTTATTTAGCCGGTCTGGCTACAGAGAAACCCTGGTTAGTAATAATGGTACACAACTCACTTCAGCATGTTTCTCCAACTTTTGTAAAAATTGTGCCATCAATCACATCAGAACACCTCCGTTTCACCCGCAACCCAACGGCCAAGCAGAATGTTTCGTGGACACTTTTAAGCGCGCCCTCTTGAAAGCAGCAGGGGAGGGAACGACCCGGGAAATCCTTGAACGTTTTTTGTTTTATATCGGGTCACCTCGAAAGCCCAAACGCCGAACGGATTTTTCAGGCCGAGGCTTTGATAAATCGTAAGCTACGAACTACATTTGATGCCCTTCGGCCCACAATAGAAGTTTCGACTAAGGAACAGAAATCTACTATGGGACAACAGTCATGTAAACATCGAGGGACAAGACAATGTGCGTTCACCCATGGTCAACCAGTCCTCGCACGCGACTATCGCAATGGTCATCCAAATTGTGCAAAATAAATGGTCACTGCTAGGCAGGGTAAAGTTATTTACGAGGTGCGAGTTGGCTCACAATTAGGGATTGGTCATGTGAACCGGCTGCGGCCAACTAGGTGCATACCTGATGAAGAGCGTCACAGCCTGCCTCTTGACATGCTAATTGACACGTTTAACATTCCACGGTCTATAGAAAACTCAGAGGCACCGAAGTCTCCACCAGAGACTACCCAACATAGGCGCCGGGCAGACCGCGCTCGCAAAACTACGACACGTTTGCAGGTAAACCCTTGTAAGCGTTAGTACGATTGACATCTTCAAGGAGGAAGATATTAGGGTTAGAACCAAAACCTAACCCGAATAAGATCCAGCAGTTTTGGATAGTCGAAGCCAGATTGTGCCACAGTATTGTGTTCAAACTTGTACTTGCAACCAGAGCACAGAACCAAGCATGTACCAATTTGTGTGCACCAAATGACTACATGTGAATTACACAGTGTTTGCATGTTTTTCGCCAAAAACCAGAACAGTGTGTTCGTTTTATGCAACAGAACATTGTTATTGTCCCTTGGCTTACACAACATGCAACACTTGTGAAGAAACACACCTATAAAATTGCACATGTTTCGACTATTTCACACACTCTTAGTTTGTGCTATTGGCAAGTTTGGCCCTTGGGTTTTGTGTACTCAATACACATATTACTCGCCAGTGTCACGTTTTCTCTCAATACCTTGGCCTCTCATTAAGGTGTCGGTGTGAACCATCGCGATTAAGTCCATCTGCTGCGATTATAGTAGGTTAGCCATGGGTATAGATCATTAATGTGTTTAACCTACTGATTAGCCCATAAAAATCTGGTTATTTTTTGAACACTACGCAAATCGCATGACAGGTTTTTGAGCTAGGTTATAAAGTAAATTGTGCATTAACGGGCAAGATAGGTTAACCTGGTGGTTAGAAATCTCTGGATATCCATCTAGCCGGTGTGACCGTGGCATGGTTAGCTTTCTTTCCGGCTAATTGGAAGCTATAAACGTGAATGTTTTGATAGCAGAGGCGGTTGAAGCAAGTGATCTTGAGTTCCTTAAGGCCTGCCTCTGTTTTTCAACTTGTGTTTGGCGCACGCTTTACCAAGCTAAAGTTATGTACCTGAAGCCAGGAATGGCTACATTTTAAAGCAAAATGCTTGATTCTGGTACTGCTACTGGTTACTTTGTCGACCAGGTTGAGTGAACTTATTGATGTGTCGAGGACAGTTAGAGACAGCGCAATTAAGCCAGTGGGGGTTTGGCCATCTAGTTAGAATACTTTGAGTAGTATCGAGCAAGTAATGCAACCGATCAAGGGAGTTGGAAATTAGGTATATCCAATGGAGTACTGATTGATGAGGAGGAGTTATGGCAATGTATGTTTGTACCAGTACGCTAAATTTGCGGCTAGTTATAAAGAACTTTGGTACGTGCCGATAAATAAGAATAGATAAGATACCGCATTGGTCCAGAAATATGCAGAAAGAAAGTGGAAGCTTAAGGCACGATTCGCGTAATGGTTGCCTGGGTCAAGGTGAAGGTAAGCATGGGAGCTACGGAAGGGAGTACATTAAAGAAAGGCGGAGTGTAAATATGAAGGCACACATGAGGGATGCAGAAAGTCCTCAGCGCTGAAGGGACCAGGTTGAGAAAGGCAGCAGTAACCAAGAGGCTCTCAGTAGACTGGGTAGTATACAGACAGCAATGCCCTCGGTCAATAGTAGGTAAGGTAGTCGGACAAAAAGAGGGCCCATATAAACACAATCAAGAGGTCGGCCAAACCGGATAATAAGGTGTCGATGATGCCAAGATGCTGAAGTATCCAAATATCAATAAAAAGCTTTAGGCAAGATTAACATAATGGTTGCCATAGACTGGGTGGGACAAGTGGGATTGCCTTGGGTATGCTCGACTTGGAAGCAAATGGAGGAGAGACGAACGATGCAGGTAAGCATCAACTCTGAGGAGACCATGCTGAGTAGTGAGTCAGTGGTTAAAAGACACCTGTAAGCACAAGCTGCTTATATGTCAAGCTGAGAAAATGATTGTAAAACACTGTTGTAGTGCATCCCGCGACGTCCCCTATGCTCCAGCTGAGCCAGCTTTAAAACATTATCATCCGATGCACAGGCTTTGAGAAGACGTTTTATATTATCTAGACCCATAAAGTTTTGTACCTTCCCCTTTAAAGCCTGCGGATTGCGTACCTCTCATAGCCTTGATGACAATATTTCCGGATACCTACTTAAGCAAATAGGAAGAAACGTGTACGTAGTTCCTTCTGCACTGGTAGCGGAACGATAGTGCAGCACTTGCTTCTAAAGTTAACTTCTGATCCTCATCTCATTGTCCCGATAGTATATCACTATGCACCTCTTGTTGTGTTACCTTATGTAAGAAGCATTGGTTTAAGGTAATGCATAACAGCCATGGAGGCTGGAGTTTGAGGTGACCACACAACTGAAGGTAACTAAGTGGTAGGTTTTGAGGGATCACAATTTAGGTAAACCGCCGCTGAACCTTTTCGACCGATGTGCGGTCTGACGTTTGCACATTGCTGCAAACGAAGGTGCAATATTCTGGGTGTAGTCGGACATGACGCCGCTGAAGTTCTAGTCGTGCCTCATATGCGTTACCTTGACGGCCTATTTAAAAGGCTACTTGTCAGCCTTTGCAACTTGAGATTGCGCACTTTGCGTACTTAAGGCTCATAGAATACGGTAGACCAAACGCTTTCGCCAAAGTATTGTGTTGGATGTGTATGTCATTTAACCTCAAGTTGTCCTAAAGTATGGAGCATTTGTGTGTCATGACGCTCGATTTAGCAGGGGGAAAATTTATTTGACACTGCTGACACCATGCCACTAAAGCCTTCAGTGCGTCGCGGATTTCGCCAAGTGTCGGCGGAGAGGTAGGGGTGGCAATCTGGTAGGCTATTACAGAGTTCGCTTACATAAAACGAAAACTATGTTGATCAAAGCACCCTCCCTTGTACGACACCACTAGCAACTGGGGCAAGGATGGATTAATTCCGCACAGGGTTCACAGGCTGCTTGCGCCTGGTTAGGTAGGATACGATAAAATCGAGTAAAGGGTTATCTACACTGTAAAATTTAAGCTTAGGTAATAGGCGCCTATGGGAGGGCCTATCGGACGGCTTTAGCACATCCAGGCATATTGTAATTACTGCAAGGCTAGAATCTATCGCACTGGAAACTAGGTCAAGTAACTCAAGCTGACCGGCTGCGCAAGATCGAGCGGTTGGGAACCCATGCTGTGACCTGTTAATTTGCTCTCCCGCTTACAGGATATAAATGAGCGCCCGGTTAAGCATTTTGCAATCATGCCTGAGATAAGGATTTGTGGTTTATGGGTCGGTAGTTGTTGACCCTTTCAACAGCCACCTTTGTGGCGCCGGGTGTGGACAGAGCGCTTCCCAGCCAAAGGGTATTGGCCCTTTTCCATGCAGAGTAGAAAAGTGTTAAGGGAAATCGCGGACGTTTACTGCACCCATTCTTAATTAGAATGGGTGGAATTCCGTCAGGGCCAAGTCTGGTTGGCGGCTCAGTTGCTGAGATAGAGGAACGGATACCTTTTAGATCACCTTAAACCGTACAGAGCGACAGGTTGGTCGAAACATGTAGCCCGGTAGTGACTGGGAGCATTTCGACGCATTAGAAATCTTTGAAGTAGGAGTTGACTGCCTCACATATAGTGCCTATGGTCCTCAATTGCGTCTTTGGGGACAACACGTATGGAGTAGATCTTTGCTCCATAATGGGGGGTGCGAGGAAGTAGCAGCCGGCTGAGTTGCTTGGCTTTGTTCACACTCGCCATTGCGGTTGTTTGCTGGTAGTTTTGATAGTAAGGATATGGGTGCTAGCTGCCTCGTAATATCGTTGACTTTCAGGACGCCGGCTTGCGGCTTAGTTTGCCCTATATTTTTGGGGATATTATTTAATCGAGGTAAAAAGGTTATGTGCTCCAAACCGTAGTGTAGTTCACTGTAAAATATTGCAGTTGATCTCTCTTGGGTTCGGGCAGAAAGAAGTGGTTCCAGTCACTTGAGCTAATAATAATAACAAAGGTGGGCCAGTTTTTGGGTTCAACGGGCAGTAGATCTTTATGGTATCTGTTCTAGCAGGGCCGGGGGTCACGCTATTTATGTTCATTGCTCTATTTTGCAAAAACAGTTCGAGTAGTGCATCGGTTCTCATGACATTGTTCCTGTACTGCCTTCATAGGTAGCATCAAAGTTTTCCGATTGCTGTCGCTTCATGCGGATATTCCAACAACATTACTGATGGCAGGCAGTAGCGCCGGTAAGTAACATCAAAGTAACCCGCATACCTTAATTCTAGGCTGTGGGGGATAACAGTACCTGCAGGGAACACCGCTGAGGACATACCTGCGACGCTCCCATGGACACGGAATTAATACAGAACAATAGTAAAAAATCCCATTGATAAATGAAAACTCAAAGTTTTCAAGCGAACATATGTTTTCAATAATTCTTCATAATACAGAACAAAGAAATCACCCACACTTCGCAACCCTGACACAATAAAGGAACCCAGAAAGCTAATCAAATCAATACAAGTCACCTGAGTCGTCCGACTTCAACATCTCCAACCACTTGCGGTCGACTCCGAAGGAGACTACATAACCATGAGAAACAAATTTGCGAAGCGTGGCTGCGAATATCCGCGAGGATAATCGGTCAGATGCAATCTTTTTAATGTGGTATCACCAGTCGGCAGTGTTCCAGAACGTAGTGAGTCTTCGTCTGGCAAGCGTTTTCCCTACAAAGGGTTACAAATGTTGTTTAACAACACTGCAACGTGGCGGATGTGACTCGCTACCAAATAGAGTCACCGCCTCTAACACACATTGGCAAGTTGACCGCTACAACATTTACAAATTCTATGCATATATCTGTTCTCGCAGGAACACGCCTACATATTTGATTAGTGACATGCTACTATTCTTAAATATTGTTTTAGCTTTTTCCACATGCTTCACTCACCTGACCCACACTGTGTACACAACCTCATGGGACTAGTTCCTCATCAACATACTCCACACTAGTGATCTGATTCTTATCTCTACATCCCGCATTCTGTGAACATTGACTTCGTGCAACCTTTGGGCCATATGGACCCACACTAATCTCTCAAACTGTACTACTCGCGCTCTTGCTGCTGCTATCATGTAAAATATTGCAATATGTTTATCATGCCCAAAAGGCATGCCTCGCTTTGCCGAGAATAAAATGTTTATTTATTTATTTATTTAATTGCGCAGTAATTTTGGCAGACACTTGTGCAAATATAAACGCAGCTAGCCGATATCATTTCACAGCTTCAGATAATTTTGGTGTGAAGTTGTAGTACAATTATGCACTCCTCGTGGTCTTTCCAAGGATGCACGAGGCGTAGCAAGTCGTGCCTACGCTTTGAAAACCACTATGAGAAAGAAGACTGAGGCAGAAGAGCGAACTGCGTCGCAGTTTCCACTAACCCACCGACTAACAGTATCAACCGTAGAAGAATCCAGAATTTCGACGCTCGCCTGCCTGATGAAAACAAAACGCCCAGCTTGGAAGTCACTCATGCATGGTTTATTGGGTATGCACACACAACCTTTCTCCAAGCTATCGCAGTGAGAGCGTTGCACGACGCCCTGCGCAATGACGGTTCGCATTATGACCAGGAGGGTATCCGGCGCAAACAATTTCTCAATCGTCCACAAGCTGTACGCCTTTAAAAAGTTAACTGTGTACTTCATTCCGAAAGTTAACACATTTTGTTCGGTGTACAACAATGGACAGAAGTATTAATGCAATACTTTTTGGATAAGGGATTAACGGAGCTGATGGTTTGCCCATCAATGCGAACCTGTTTACGGAATATACGATCAAACTGTTTACGCAGACCAAGTGGAGGCAACTTGAGCGCAAAGGCTAAGGTACCATATGTCCGCTTTTGCTAACGTAAACTTGCGTCCATGTTTCCCATCCTATAGGCAGTGAGGAACTCCGTTAGGAAAAGCGATAACCCCTCAATCACGCATTTCCTGCGGTTCACACATAGCTTGTTCCTTGCCGACTGTATTTTAAATCTGCCATCTGCATTCTTATGACCGCCTAGGCGTAGGACGCTAGGTGCGTGGTCAATAATGCAGATGTCTTTTCATGTCCGTGCCTGTTTGATACGAACTGCCGCCAAGTATGCTTAGCACTAGGTTTCTATGGGCGGAATAGGTTCCACGGGTTTGCATGTAAGTGGCTTGCAGGGGTAGGCTGCTCGAGCATACGTACGAAACGCATAGGTATTGCGAATCTATAAGAAAACGTCCTTAAGTTAACTTACAGGCTGCCTGCCATCTGTTCACCCTCCATTTGCACTTAAAGTTATAAAGGCTGTAAAGCAGACCTGCTTGCTATTGGACAATACAGCGCTCTTTACAGGCTGTTCACATAAACTGTCAGCACAGTATTTCGCTATAAATGTGCCGTAAAACACCTGTGCTATGATAAGTAGATTATCCAGACCATATCCATCTTCCAAATTTGAGTTCATATTATGTCATTCTCCTCACTCTTTGGTGTTATCCTTCATTTAAATGACTTCCTCTTATTCTTCCAATTTCATACATCTTCCTTACTTCCCGTGAGCTACATAGCGGGGACTGTTAGTGCACGGCACGTAAGCAGTGTTGGTTTGGGTGTTTCATTTTACATCTATCAAGACCTCGTAGCACCTTACCAGTTCCTGTCCCCACGAGCCGCTCAAGAAGAAACGCTCAAGGGATATTTCCTATCGTCCCAGGCCAAATTTGATTCCGCATCCCCGGCTAGCACAAAATGGACTTCGAGAGGGAATGTGAGTAGTAAAGTCTTTCACTTACCACCCTAGACCTAACTCAATAGTGAAAGAATTTGACGACCTTTTTAATGCGAACTCTGTCTTCTTATTACAGCTTAATGAAACACAGTGTGGAAGAACTTTCAAAGTGTCAGAAAGCATGGTTAAACGATCGACGAGGGCACACCAGCGGAGTGTAAATGGTCGTCGACGGTAGACCCTGGACGAATTGGACCAATAACTGTGCGCGCAACTAGACACAGCGCACACGCTTAGACCCTACCCTTCTACGCCCGCGCCTAGCCGCTTTATACCGTACCTCTGCAACCCTGGGAAACGGCTTCCAACTCCCCAATTCTCAATGCTATTAACAGTTCACAGTAACACAGGTATTATTACGGCTCGCGCATGCTACCTAAACTTAGTTAACATGGTTCAGTGCACCACTAACGTTGTGTGGCATGCGGCGCTACAAAAATAAAATAACGAAAAAACGGAAGCACTTTCTTAGGTGCAGGTCGCAGGATGGGGCAGTTCGTGTACACGGCGAAGTCCCATCGCTAACCTTGATGCACCATGGTCATTTCATCTCAGCAACCGCAATGGCTGCGTAAAAAAGCGAAAGACGGAAATGCGCCTTTGGAAGGTAACCGGGAGTTGCAGAGTTGCCGCTTAGATTGTTCACGTCAATACCTATACGGTTCTCTGCCGTGTATAGTAGTGCATGATCCATCAATAACTGAGCACTTCATCAATTCATGGCTCAACGATCCACTCAAGATGGAACACTCACGGGATTCTCCTATCGTTCCAGTCCCCATCTGAACCGAACTGTATCCACGTTCCCACAGTCAACTTGCTGAATACTTGTGCTGAACACCACTACTGCGTCGAGACCCACAACATCTGGTACCTACCGACGAGATCAGGACCTTGCCGTAAGATCCCGAGGCAGAACCACCGAAAAGCTACGCTTACTCGTTCTGCGCAAAACCGTGAAACCCGTGAACGCCTGATAATAAATGGTTTTAAGTAATCCGGTATAATTAACTGCTGGCTGCTGCAAGTAGCTTTTGAGGCTTCACGTCAAGCATTACTGCGGATGGCCTTCGAATGCTGTCTCAGATATTGAGAGATGTCGTCCGTACATGAAGTGTTTTTTGCGAAGCTTTTTAACTGTACAGCTACCACAGGGATGAAGGAAGAGTGAATTTGAGTACCACGCGTTTCCTTGAAGATAAGCGTTTTGCAACACGGTTTTAATAGCGTAGCCGGAGTAATTTATCTGTGCCATCAATGTGTGTACTAGCAAAAGCTGCATCATGATGCGCACATTTACCGATAATATTCCACCGCGGATACATTCTAAATTAGCGTGCTGCAAGTAGGTGTGTATTAGAGCATAAACTTTCTACCAATTGCTGCTCCGTGCGCTGTCCTGCTTGAAGATATTTAGGAATGGCGGTTCCTCCATCAGTGCAATCGTTAGAGGAACTTGCTTTTATTGCTAGGTTGTTTGATCGACTACGGTCGCAGCCAAGGATCTCACACAGGTCCTCGTCGCCTCTTGGGTATCGGTAATAATTGGGCATTACCTAAAAATGTACGCGTCACGTCTGGGTCACGTTTGAGCGTAAGAAACGTTAGTACTATGAACCCTTATTGGCAGAACACACAGGAACTACAAATGGACTGCTTTTCTCTTATCTGAATACAACTACCAAAGCTGGCAGTAGCATTCCTACCTCTTGTTCCTGTGAGTATCGAAATTTACTTTACGAATACTTGGATAAAGTCAGTCGCTTGACCCAACAGTACGTCTCTTTCGTCGCCAAAGAAACTCCCTCCTATGACAAACCATTGTCCATTTTATCATATCAGTTGGATCAAGTAGACATTAAGAATAATTCTTGGTTACCTTTCTCCTTACTTTAGATTCTCATCCTTCACCCGGCCAGAATGGGTTGCGTCCACTGATTTTTACGATTGTGACGCAGTACGTCGCCCCACCTATCTGTCAGGTTTTCCGTCGTTTCTGTGAAGCTGGGAGTCCCCGTGTGCTTGGAAGGTTGGTATTGTCAAAGCCATGTACGAAGGAAGGAACAGGCTAGATCCAGCCAGATGTAATGCAAGCTGCTTAACGTTGATAGTACGTAATGTTATGGAGCGGATATTGAAGCAGGCTCCTCTTCACTTCCCCGAAGAACTAAATGTCTTCTCTTATGCACAGCACGGTTTTAAAACACAAGCTTATGTACTTTGAGCTTACTAGTTGCTATGGAGAAATGGGTGAAATCACTGGTTCCGGTAAACCCCTGGAGATTGTGTTTGTTGCTTTCAATAAAGATTTCCACAGTTCCGCACAAATAACTTTTGCGTAAATTCCGGTATTGCCTGGAATCATCTCTCTTGGATCCTTTAGCTCTTTCGCTACCGCGCGACGCAGGTGCAAGTAAAGGAAACATTTTCCGCCCCTGTCCAAGTAAGTGGTGGCGTCTCACAGGGTTCTGTCGTCGACCCTGTGCCTTGTAATGTTTTTATCCATGACTTACCGTCCGCACTTCAGGAGTATGGTTTAATATCCGCCGACGACCTAAAGCTGTGGATGGAAGTATGCAGTATGGATAATGCTGACAGATTGCAATCGACATTCGACCTGCAACATGATTGGTCAATTAACTGGTAGTTTCCAAGGAATCGTGAGAAAGGTTCTGTTCCTCCAGTTAGTGTGTCTGAACCATTTGGCACCAACCATATTTGTTCTTACTTGCTCAGAAAATCCCTCAGGAGAGGAACCTGGGAGTGCTAATTTTGCCAGCTCACAAATCTAATCGAGCTACCAAAGGGTAGGTTTACAATACTTTTAGTTCTATTGCGTCATCTCTCGTCTGACGCTGGGAGACTTTTGGTCCCTGTTATCTTCACACATACGCCCGCTTCTCGAATACGGACTATCTACCACCAACCCACTTACGAATTGCGAATGGGTTATGTTTGAGTACGTTCAACGGCGTGGATCCAAATCCGTTCCTAAGCTGCGGGACCTGTATAATTCTCTTTGGTGCAAAAAGCTGAACCTCATTTCCCTGGATTACCGTCCTCATTGCCATTTCATCTTTACCCGACGTATTCTTAGAGGAGATTTGGGGAATTAATTACAGAAATGCTTTTATCTGAACCCAGAGGAGGAACAGAGACCACAGTTTGAACCTGCTCAAACCGAGGAGCCATCGAGTGCGATTCAGCCTTGACACTATCCACCCGAGGCGCGAATGTCTAGAACCGCCTTCCGAAGGTCGTCGTCGATGCCGAGACAGAGGAACGTCTCAAGCGTTCGTCGGATTCTCATACTAGTTTACGGGGATGCAGCTGCTTCCAATGCAGCTTCAGTGATTCTCTGTGGGACTTTATTCCGCAATGACTCAAACTATCTCCTCAACTATCGGGGAGTGACGGAGCTGAAAAAGATCTTGGTTCCGCTCTCTCTCATCCAATTGTCCAAAGACTTGTGTCCGCCCGAACGTCTTCCTCAAGGTAAACATGCTTTCCTGTTTACTTGTTGACCACTGTCATTTGGGTTACAGCCAAGGCTTGCTCACATGAAAATGTCGAAAATGCCGCAAACACGCGTATCACAGCTCGCAACCACCTCCCATCGGCTGCTGCAAGAACTGAAACCTTCTAAATAAGCTGGGTCTGATTCAATTCATCCGAAGCTTCTGTATGATTTGGTGGTGGAACTAAGTGAACCGCTGATGTGGGTGTCTCAGAAGTGACTTGACAGCTGTACATTACCTTTTGAATGGAACGAGGCTGTCTTTCTATGTATTAAAATGGCGACAGGAGTCTGTCAGCCAATTATAGTCAAGTCAGTCTGTCTAAGGTCTTGGTCCAATTGTTTAAACGCTAGTGCGGGAGTCGTTGGAAGGTCGCCTGTATAGATTTAATCTACTCAGTAGTGTACAACAGGGATTCCGAAAGGGGTTTCCGTGTCTGATGGATCTGTTGGTTGCTCGTGGAATTTGAGCTGAGGCAGTGGACAATAGCCACTTAGTGAATGTACGTTCTGTCGCCTCCTTGAAAGCATTTGTTAAGGTAGTTCACTTGAGACAAGCCCAAAAGCTGAGCTCCCGGGGCGTAACTGGCCGTACATTTTACGGGATATCTTCATCCTTGCAGGGACGAGAGCAGTGTGTACGTGTGAGTCGCAGCTCATCCGTTATGCAAGCGGTCCTTAGCGGTGTCCCACAAGGCTCGATCGTTGGACCAATGCTGTACTCCATTTACGCAAACGACCTTCCTGAGAAGCTTTAAGTACCACTGCCATTGTTTGCTCATTAACGGAAGCTATAGAATGTTGCAAATATCCCTGCAGTTCTGTGGTCATTCAACATGTCATGGACAGGCTCTGAGACTGGTCTAGTTGGTGGCTACTTCTCTTTATTCATGCTATATGTTCCAACCCTGGTACAGAAGCAACATTCCCACGTTCCAAGTAGGTGCTCGGCGGGGTCCAACTTCCCCTTGTTCCCAACCAAGTAGAACTAGGCGTCGTCCAAGCATGATCTTTGCATTCCAAGTACAACTGAAAGAGGGCCGTAAGTTGGGGTTTCAGAATGCTGTGGTTAATACGCCACGCTTTCGTAGTCACAACTGAAGACATATTTATAAAGCTGTTCTCGGCTTTCGTTTGACCCCAGCTGGAATATTGCTTCCACGCATACGTGGCCAGCCCTGTTCGTGAAAAAATGAAGGTCGATGGAATCTGAAACAATACCAAATTGGTCGGGGCTTAATAAGGCAAAATTACCTCGAGCGGCTACGTAGCCTGGGTAGGAATTAAATGCACAACTGCTAGCTTCGAGACCGTAGGCTTACGTAATTCATTTTAAAAGGAAAGGTTGGACCTGAGTTGTGCATTATAGCTATTTTATCTAGTCCACGCGGACATCTCAGGACGCTAAAACAGCCACTTGAATACGGCCAGTGAAAACGACAATTGTCAACGAAGTAGTCAACAACCAGCAAAGCTATGTGCTGCAGAAACTTCAAGGTAGGAAATATAAGAAGCGGCTCCGAGTAAGCTCCGGATATGCGCAGAAAGCTATGACGACTAGCTGCTGCCAGTAGGAGGGAAATGAAGGTAAGACGAACGGCAGACAATGGCGCTAGGAGAGAAGTATCAATGGCCAGCAATGGCACTGGGAATAATCCTTCTAGGTATGGGTCGGTGGCTGTTGTCTTAAAGTACGACGCCACCATTGTGGCACGGTGTGATGACAGCGCGCTTCCAAGCCGAAGGGTATTAGCCCCTCTCCATGGAGAGTGTGAACAGGTGTTAGGGCAGTATGGGAAGGTCATGGCCTCCGTTTTAAATCAAAAAGGGTGTAATCCCGTCAGGGCCAAGGTACGTACCTCGCTTAATTGCTAAGATAGCGGAACGGATACCTTTTAGGTCAAAGTACACCGTACAGTGAGTGGTTGGTGGACACGCGTATATCAGTAGTGTGAGCGTTTCGACGCAGTGGGACTCTTTGAGGTAGGAGATGTATGCCTCGTATATAGTGCGTTGGGTCCTTAATTGCGTCGCTGGGTCCAACACGTATGGAGGAGATTAATGCATCAGAATAATGGGTTAAGTAGGACGCAGAAAGGTTGAGGTGCTTAAGTTCGTTCACAATAGCCATTACCGCTCTTTGTTGGGTAGTTATGATCAATATATATTTGGAAAGCACAGAAAGGAGACGAAGGCTGTTAGATGCATGCAATGTATATCTCTAGATGAACTGCTGTCTCACAATCACTTTGGCTCTCGGGACGTGTGCAAAGTTGGACGTCTTGTTGTAGGAACATCGCAGTTTGCGCACCCTCGCATGCAGCTTATTTTGCCTCATATTTTTGGTGCGCTTCTACTTAACCGTGATAAGGGTCATGTGGTCAGAACAGTAGTGTAATTCACCGTAACGTATTGCAGTCGACCTCACCAGAGGGTCGGACAGAATGAATTCGTTCTTATTCCTTGATCTAATAACCAGGGCAAATGTGGGCCAGTTTATAGAGTTCAAAGGGTATCTGTTCAAGCTAGGCCAGTGGCCAGGATTTTTAAGGAATTGAGCTGCATCCCACTTTGTACGCCCGCCCCGGCAATGCGTGGCCTAAGGCTACGCTTACTTTTGGTGAAACTAGGGTAACTCGTAAGTCTACTAACTGATTTTAACAGGTCCGCGCTATAAACTATTGCAACCATCCTTACAATTTGATGCAAGCTAAGTGGCCTCTATGGTAGGCGTTTGCCGTAGGCTAAAGCCCTTATGTATCATGCAGGTTGAAAGCGCACGCAACGAGCTTGCATGCATACGGTTGGCTCGAGATTCACCTAAAACTAGCTATAATGGCTTAAGCACTCACATGGGATGTTTCCGGTGCCCTACAAGGCATCCAAGTAACATTGCAAATCACATGGTGTCAGCTACAATCCATAAAATAAAGAGTAATATGCGAATAAACATCTTCACTGTTTCTACACTCTCTCCACAATACAAGATAGTGGGTGGTGACTTTAATATGCCACATACCTCTTGGAATGGCCAGAGCGCACCTCTCAGATATAGCGGCTTTGCTGACACCATATATGCGGACAAGTGGATCCAACACGTCCATGTTCCTACTAGGCTCTGTAACACTCGCGACTTAAATTTTACGTTTACATCTGGAATACTGTCACTATTGTATGTACATCATTCCAGGAAGCGACCACAAGGTAGTTCATCTATCATTTACGCTTACTACCTCACCCCATTTCAACTGATCTAGCTGGTGAGCCTTGGACGTTCAGCAACCGGGATAGCTTTTCTGTGCTTGTCTGATCAGTCAATCGGGAAAGTGTTTTCCTCTCCATGGATGTTGACCCTGTCCCACGTGACCTGTACAATACCATCAACAACAGCTTAGACGTGGTCGCTCCGCTAATGCGCAGGTACAGGGCGAACACGACAAAGCGTTTATTCAATTTAAAGAAGCTGCCGATGAACCTCTGAAAAATGCGTCACTAATACGCTAGGATTCAGGGTATTCATAACCTTGTTTTCATAAACAAAATCACACATTCTAACTAGATATAAGAAGGGGAATTAAGGTTGGGGCTCAGGTGACTTTGAGGAGGTGTATCATAGGATTAACGGCCATCCAGTAAACGCAGATAACCTGGCGTTCTGATCGCGGCGTTTCTAGTCAATGCACTTAACAGGTTCAACGATGCTTCTAGGATGTCACTCATTTGACTTGGAGGCGGTGTAGCAATGACGGAGTGGTCCTAACGGTGGCACGCCTAGACCGGCTTTCTAAAAGTCAATTCTGAATAGCCAATAATGTCACCAGGTGTGCGACGGGGGCCTAAGATTGCAGCACGTGTGACCTAAAGGCGCGGCTGCAAGGTTTTATCATTCTTTCGCAAGCGTATGTTGTCAACCTGCCCACGAGTTCCAATCCGTGTGATCCATCGCATGCACACCGTCGCTATATGCGTGCTATACCGATCGGTCATATCTTTTGCACGAGTAACGTTTATCTGAATAGCGTTTGTAACGATGAACGCTTGCTGAAAGTGTGCTTTAGTTGCACAGTTTCATTATCCACTCTTTTCTTGTGATTGTATCTGAACGGCATAAAAGACCGCAATTAATGCGCTGACAAACAGTTCCACCACTGCATCTATGTGCGACGAAAAGTTTAAAATCATGCGGTATTTCCATGACGGATATTTCCAGCATTGCGTGCTGACGGGCTCCTCTAGCATATATATTAGGTTCCACAACAATGAAAGCAGAAGACTTTTCGCAAACTCATTCACAGACAAATGACAACCTCGCCTGTTTATTTCGCGCAACGTGTGGACACGGCACAACCCCACCGTGCCCCTAAATATACGCTCTAAAAGTAAAGATTAGTGGCGCGCATTTATCAAGTATAAAAGTGCACGGGTACCGTACTTTGGACCATTTCACGCATAGCTTCAACCGCCTACAAGTTCCCGTTGCTGTCTCAGTCAGTAACAACGCGTAAAGGAACGACGTCGCCATTCCGTGATGTCCACGAATAGGTAAAGTTATGGAATGAAATCACCGTAATTAATGTACTGCGTAGAATCCACCAGTATTGCCCCTCTGTAACGCGTCACTAGCCCACGAATGCATGCGGACACGAGAAAAGGAACCGCACCTTCTACTTTTCCCTCAAACAGTACAAGTACTTTTTTCTAAATGAGTGATTTCACGCGCCCCTTCAGTAAATTGCTCAGCCTGACTATGTTGTCATAAACGATATAAAGCTTGCCTCGTTATCCGGATGCCGCAATATTTAATCACAAAATTTCTGATTATAAGCGTATGATGAAACGTACTCTACAACCTTAACACCGCTGACTACTCTATTGCATTTAGCCGCCGCTTAAAGGGAAACAGCCGCGCTTGGATGAGATTCGTCTTCTCACTGTACAATATCATCAGGACCTGAAGTCTTATACGTACGTCGCTGTCACCGGCTATCCTGGATTCCAAAATTCGCCTATTTTTAGGAGTTTCTGCAAAATGTTCTTCTTGGAATTAGGTCTGGAGTTGGCGCCATACTCTAGGAGAAGCCCGCGTTGCGGGTACAGAACGTAGCTCCGGTTGGTAACGCGGTTGGTAGGTTGTAGGTACTAAGAACGTGTCTACGACGGACACAATTCGCTTAACTTTTGTGTTGTCTAGAGACCCTAATGACCCTTGGATCCCGATTGCTGGAATCGATTAAATTGCACGGCTTGGTCAAGGATGTTTTAATAAAGGGAGGTTTCCATGCCTCATTCAACTGGGATTTGTCTCAGTTTGACTTCGCCCGTTTCAGTGGCTTTTCCTCACGTCACGCACGTCAACAATTACGAAGAGTTCCTTTGCATTCTTGATACGATGGCGAACACAGGTAACAAGTTCACGGATGAGACATACTTCAACACTTTACTCCCCATGTCCACTTACACACGGTAGGCGGCACCAGTGTCCGGATTCGTCCGTCACTGTAGCCAGCTGCCGGACGCTTGCGCCTACAGAGGGACCAGAATAACTTTCACTGCACTACTTCTTCTCCAACCAAACATCCCACATTCAGGGTAAACTCAGAAGAATAAATCCCGGAGGCATGTGGATGGGAGCTACGTTACATTAACAGAACCGGCCCACAGTCCTTCGCAGGCGTATGCAAGCGCGCTCTACTTGGGAAGTCAAACGCACACAAGGCAGTGGCTGAACCGTAGTCCGCTTTACACCGAGCGCATGCAACCAATCTTTGTGCCTAGCACGGCCACAAGGAGCGTGCACCCCGTCCCTTCCAGCAACGACTAATTGTCTCCTAGGGCTAGTATTACAAGGTGGTGGGTAAGAGACAGGTAGGCACCATGTAAATATGCACAGCAAACGCGGCCACCTCAAAGCTAACTAGAACCACTTAACCTCTTGCGAAGATATCAACTACAATAAATAAAACAACGTCTACAGATATGCTGCCCTAACTGCTCAAGGAAAACGCATTCGAAATAAATTGGTCGCCAACAAATCCACTATAGATATACGAGGTCAGAGCACATATTTTAAGAAAGTACCACAAACGAGAAAAGGTACCCTTGGTCAACGACATTTCGCTTAAGCGACGTGCACAAGTTACTAGAAAGTAATTCAGATAGACAATGCTATGGGATACGCATGTATTAGGAAAATTTGCAAAACCACCACCTGAAGTATACAGACCCAGGATGCAAGCACGCGATTAGTAACTCGAATACAGCGTACCTACAAACGCTGCACCGGTTATGCCTACTTTCTCTACAGGACTTAGCGTCTTTTCTGTGTTGGCTCCAAGTGGTCTCGCTCATGGCTCACTATTCCAGTCTGGCTCAGGCAATCGCGAACGCAGGTGCTACTGCATCATTGCTTGATTAAGATGGAGTACAACCCATCAATGCCTGTCGCACGGGGGCTTGCTTTTGCACCTCGGCAACGGCGATTATGATCAGCATGCGGCATGCAAGCCGATCAATCGTTTTCGAGTTCCATACCCTGCAATCTACATTAGATCATGTGAAGCACTGTTTGACCATGTCCTGGTAAGGAAGCTTTGGCTTTTCCACAGCTTGCTAATCTAAACTCAGCTGACCATGTAATAACAGCTTTGGTATCCTTATCCACATAGACTACTTCATAGGTTAATGGTTAAATTGCTATATTTTTGTACAATTACCGTCCATGCTTGTTTGTATTGTCATGAGCATGCATTCGCAGGCGTGACTTGCACTGCTGGGAATAAAACGAATAATCTTTAATTATTTATTAACTGGAAACTATCCTCGACGTGGGTCTAACCCATTCTGTCTCCTCACCTACTCGGAAACTTCCGGGTCAATCGCAGCGCTTCCTCGACCTCGTGTTCACGCCCCAACCATCCGATGCATCTGAATTAGAGATTCATCAGCCAACCAAAGTATACGAATAAGAGTATTCAACCTTTTATATACAATATTACATTTGTAATGAACGCGTTCGTTGTGTATGCCTACGGCTGGATAGTTACTTCTGTTTTCCGTCTCGAAAGTTGAACTTGTTCTCTCTAGCTAAATGCTTGGTTATACTATGGTTTATTGTGAAATGTAAATGGTGTTCTTAAAGGAGCGCAATGAACCAAAAGAATGTATGGCCGAATGGTTTAAGTTCAAGTTCAAGTACAACGCATGTAAATAAATAAATAAATAAATAGTATATTCTCGGTAAAACGAGACACACCTGTAAAGGCGTGATCATAGATGCATACAATCATAGCTTCTGTGGAATGTTAAAACATTTCGTTTTAATGAAAGGTATAAAAGAAAAAATGTTGTCCGTATGAGTGAGCATACTGTCAGGTAATAGTCAGACCCAGGGACATAATGGCGCTGTGGCGCGCAAAATTCCGTCAAAACACAAGTTGGGGGTAATTTCGCCAGGTAGTGATCCATGAGCACAGGAGCCTAAACAAGGTTTTGTTGCAACCACTAACCATTACGAGATAGGGATGATCTGTGCTCCATCAAAGCATTCTTCATAGCAGAATTAGTTGCACAGGTTCGATGTAGAAGGCTGAGGACTGCGTCAGTGTGAAATGCTTAGCTGTGACTTTATTTTGTGGCGAGCCACATCCGCCGCGTTGCAGTGTTGTTAAGCGGACATTTGTGGCTTTTTATAGGGAGAACGCTTGCCAGGCGAAAACCCACCACGTCCTGCAACACTGCCGTAGCTTTCGTTGAACAGTAGTGCAAGTCGGTTATGCATCGTATAGACCGATTTTGCATTCTATTATTCGCAGTCGGTTTACAGCCAAAATTCTTCGTTGGTTGGCCGAATGGCTTAGTACTGATACGGCAGCAGTCGTTGAGGCCGGTAATACTGCAAGATTCGAAGAGTCGAATGATAATGATGCAGGTGAGTAAACACATTGTTAATAGAGGCCGGCTCTTCTATTATATTCTTGCTTGGCTCGCAAACTGTGTCCAGCTATCCACGCCGGACTAGTCATGGGGTCGGTGAGTGAAGTTGTTTCTTGTGGCTGAATATGTCCTTAATAGGTAAAAACGCCATTCTCTTCAAATTGGATTTGGGATTCCTGCAAATGTAAGTAAGTGTAACTGTTTCCATAACCAAGTGAAAATTCCATGGAAGACCATCGGAATAGCCATACGTGCGCAACGCTGTCCGTGAAATGACATCAGAATAGCTCCAGGTGACTGCCGAATAGGAATGTTTGAGGCAGTGAAAATAATCACGCCAGAGTGGATTGCCTTCGGCTGTGGAACGGGGGATCCATGTACATATATTATTCCAGGTGAATAAATTGTTCTCTGACTACGAGGCGAGCTAAACCCATTTGTTTAGACCCCGTGAAGGTAGCGCCTCCGGAATGGCGGAATGAGATCCATATGGACCAGTGTGTGGGTTTTTCATTTCCTGGAGAAAGGACCAAGCGTTTTGAGGATGGGTCGGCCGGTCCCAGTGGATAAACCTTCTTGTTTTGGCGAGTGTACCTTTGGGAATCTCGGGAAAAACGGGCAACGGACAAGAGGAAGGTGTAAATGAATTAAGGAAAACCAGGCGGTACAAGACCAGTAAAAGCTTAGGGCATAAAGGGGGATATTTTAAACTGCAGAACAAGAGCGTTGAGTTGATATTCACTCAGTCCACTTCAGTACCATTGCAACTTCTGCGGGCATTGCGTTACAATAACATATGACTCTATGGGATAAACGAAACGTTGCTCCCAACCCGGTCAGCACAGTGAATGTGCAACTTCCGTGGGTGGACGCGAATGTCTGGCAATTGAGTTGGGTGGAGTGGTCCAGTGAAATCAGGATCAATCGGTCACATTTGCATGCTGTATGTGCAAACCAAGTAGCAACGAAGCTACCTATAATGCCTGGGTAACATCTCAAACTTACGTAGCTCGTCAGGGTACATCAACTTCTTTAACCCATGTACCATGTTCGACCCAAGCTGCAAGACCTGCTCAACTACTATCCTGTCACGAACAAGGCAGGCATACCAATGCATTGGCAAAAATTGAAAATTTAAGATATAAAGATGAAAAAGTAGTTAATTACGACCGAATGTGTATATGTCTATGGAAGGCCGTACTAGATGTCCGTATAATAAAGGTAGGAGAGCAAACGTACTTAGTGAACCTTGTATAAATTAACTCTTGTCAAGTCAGAATAAGTTTTATGAATCGACATGGGTACATTTTCAACGCTTTACAATAACAACTACAAATGTGCTAGTTACTTTATCACCATTGTAAATATGTGTGCATCGACAAAAGGTCAATGTGTAGTGCTGTCAACTTTTAAAAGATCAGTGTACACGAGGAAAACGTAACCAGTTCTTGACCGAATAATTTAAAGCCAGATTTTCAAGCTAGATTTGCAATCTACAAGTGCACAGCATCCAGAGATGTTATCAAAAATAACGCAAGGACAGCAGTGCTGACCATAGAAGTAGCTTGACCATGTCAATGTTGATATACTCTGTGAAGACTGATGTATCCATGGCGGTATAGTAAACGTGGTGATCCGTGACATCAGCGAGGCCGATCCATAAAGACCCCAACTGCAAGTGTGGATGCAGTCCGATTGCCCTAAGGAAACATTTCTCTGGAAGTAGGGTACGTTAAAAATTAAAGCAAGGTTATAAGTGCATTGAAAGGGGTTTTATAGTGAATAAATGTTAACACGGTGATATACGATTTGAGATTTGCAAATTTTAGCTTTCGATCCTAACCTAGAACAAAGTACAAGAATGATGATGGAATGCAGAGAAACCTTCCGGTGGTGATTCTATCGTAGAAGGATCTTGGTTTAAAATTTGCGCAGGTACCATTGCACTCCTCGCTGTTTTGTACCTAGTTTAAGTTATGTACCGCCGGAGTTATCACGAAATCCGATGCGCCAAGAATTCGGGCCCAGGCGCACGGCCGGCAACCGCGCAGGCTAGATTATGGCGAATCAGGCCTCTTATTATTTAAATGAAAAGCCGTCCATCCTTCGGTTACAACGTTAGCGATTACCCTGTGAATGCTGTAACTATACGTGGGGACAAATGCAACCCTTATGTTTATTGAACTTTACAATTGATGCTACAACTTGTACCTATTAATAAATAAAACAAACCTGCTCATGTACTTAAACGTACACAGTTTTCAATTTTAAGCTTACTTTCCGTGTGTACCATTTCAACACTATCTCCATCCATTTGTTCGCCAGAGGCATGTCTTCTGGTCCGGTAATGAACAAAACAATCGTTATGATAGTTATTGCGCTACCCTGTAGAGCAAGCATCGGCAATTTTCACAGCGGTGTTCCAATGGTTTAGTTTCAGGAGCATTATTGTGTGTCAAGTTAATTATCGATTTGGCTCCTCATTGCAGTTACTTTCGCTTTGTTTTGGTGGACCATCGGGTCACTGTGGTGTAAATGTAGGAGGAAGGATGTTTGTTAGCGCTGTTACTTCGTACTCATAGCTGGTAGTTGCGAAAGAGCAAGCAACAGTTTAGCTTTTCACCGTTGCATAAGAAACAGAAAGGTCACTGCAGTTTTAAAATGTTTAAGTCCAGCAGTTGTTTAACATCTCCATGAGGATGCGAGTTAACAAGGATTCAGGCAAGGAATTCCAGTCGTTTATCACAAGCACCGTTATAGTACACTTAGAGCGAAGTTGAGTGCCTTACCCTGCTAGCACGAGAGTCTCGCGACAGTCAAGCTGACGTGCCCCAAGTGTACCATGAAAAACCTATGGTGGTAGTTGAGGATCCTATGAGAGTCCTATGAGCAAGCCAAAATCCGCAACTGAACATCTTTGGGACTGTCACGGGACTGTCGAATGAAATTTCCGCGAACCTGCCACAATGAAGTTTTGGTCTTATCGATGCTTAGCCTTTTTCTCACGGCTATCGTGCTACTGCGACAATTGCGATCGCAGTGATTGATGCAACTTCATGTCGCTGAGTGAAAAACCGATAGCTGTTCCAGAATCGTTCCATTGGTTGTCTACGCTAGTTTTCCTCTATTTTGCGACTTCTTCTAGACAACGCGGACGTCCAGAAACAACAAATACAGAAAGGAAAGCAAACTAAACGGCGAGTGATAAACATGTAAAAGTGAGCATGGGAAATGCACCTATTGGCGCATTAGAAAAGCTCAAATTACCACTATTCTAAGCAAATAGCCATGCATGCACTACATTGCTGGATTCCAAAGTATCACACTAGGAAGGCCGTAACACGGACATATTTTGGCGTGTCGTAATACTGCATGTCTTGTATAAAAGTGTAAATAATAACAAGTTATACAGTATTATCCAAATCCGACGTGCCAGCTTGCTGCTCGCTATTTCCTTCTGTCATACAAGTAGCTGGCTGCATCCGTCTCTCGATTTTTAATTTGTGACCCTTTCCGTAGCTTCGGGGTAGGATTTGCGGTGTATGGCATCTATAAAGGTTAGCGTGTAGCTTATTTCATGTACTTACCCACAACGGCGCTAGCAAAGGGCATTCCAGAGAGGCAGGTTATGTTTTGTACGCCATATATAATATCTGACTTGCCAGTCTGTTTGGCATAGTAGAAACCATAAGGTATCCCGTTGCTTAACAGCTTATGACCCCAAATATGTGATAAATAGTTCAGCTGGTAGAAGGCACGGGTTACTAACGGACAAGTACCATTTTCGTCATGACATCAGGCTGGTTGAGCTGCGCGCTCATACAAAATAACGAATCAACTAAATTCATTAAAAAGTCACTGGACAAATCTGGCCAACCTCTTTTGTTATTACTCCGTAGCGCAACGCGTCTAGAGGTAGCTTCACATCAACTAAGCTACCCTAAGGGGTGTAAGTTATAATGTAATGCTTCGTACTTCTGCCATATCGGTATAATAAAATGTAAGCACAATGATTACCTCGCATGGCGTCAACAGCCTCTTTACTCTTCATCAAAAGTGCTGAATCTGGGGTTATACATGAGTTTGTTTGTACAGAGCTAAGACAGCTGAAATTGATTGTGAAACTACTTGGAAACCACGACATAGGATTTTGGATCTACGTTTCCTTTGTTTGATGAGGACAGTGTATCTTCCCCTTAATCTAAGCGCCGTAAAGGAACATTTGCCTCCGTCGACCCAGCCAACCAATCGCCCTTGCTCCGGTAGAAGTTGGAGAGGCGCAGAAATGGTAGCGAATATTTCACTGAACCGTCGACAATTTGAGGCATGTGCGAGAACGCTTCGCAAATCCCTAATATGCTGTGGCTTACGCCAAGTTTTTAGCTTTACGTTTTTGTGTCTGTCTGTTTCAAGGCAATCTGCTGGAAATACGTAACCAAGAAAATGCACTTGGCCTTGGAAAAAATGGCATTTGGATTTTTTATTTGGGTCCAGCAAGAGGCAACTGCTCCAAGCTCAACAGCGACCGATCGTTGTACTCTTCGATCAACCTGCCAGGAATAATATTATCATTCAAGTAAATCGAAGGAGCTTTAGGGACAAAGAATTTTAGAATTTTCTTCATCAACCGCTGAAAAGCAACGGCTTTGGCCAAGCCAAATAGCACCGACTCAAGAAAACAGAATCCGGATGGCACCAGGCAAGCTTTTGTACACTGCTTACCTAGGTAAAATTCTACTTGCCAATATCCCGCGTTTATATCTAGTCGGAACCTTCTTGAACAATTACCAGCGTCAAAGTTAACATTAATACGGGAAGCTAGAAAGGAGTTTCTAGCGTTTGTTTGCTTAATTTTTTGTAGCCCAAGCAAAATCGCAAGGATCTATCCTTTTCCTTAAGAAGTGCGAACGGACGGTTTGAAAAACAACGAAGTACGAATAAACACCTTCAAAACGTCACAACTCTTGCTGTCTAAGGTAGGTTGCTAGCAAAACTAATTGCAGATAACAACGCTATGTGAGAGCGACAGTAGCGAAAAGTAACCACTCAATGTAGGCGTTTCTCACTAGTGGATATATACAGTGTCAGAGAATAACTCAACAAATCAGCAATGGCATGCAATGTAACCATTCAGCGAGCATGAAGTTTGTAGTGCTAAGAAGTGGATCCTAGCACAGATGTGCATAGAACCTACAATGGCTTGCCGCAACTAAACAACGATGACAAAGATAGGACGAAAAACAAATAATGGCGCTAGGAGAGACAGTATTAGTGGCCAGCAATGACATTTGGATGAAGTCCTCTTGTGACTAGTAAATACGACCAGTTTCACAGAATAAGTCAACGCACAGCAAAGGTACATGCTGCAGACACTCCAAGCGAATGAAGGTTGGAAATATAAGAAGTGGCTCCGAGTAAGATCCGGATATGCGCAGAAAGCTATGACGACTAGCTGCTGCCAGTAGGAGGGAAATGAAGGTAAGACGAACGGCAGACAATGGCTCTAGGAGAGAAGTATCAATGGCCAGCAATGGCACTGGGAATAATCCTTCTAGGTATGGGTCGGTGGCTGTTGTCTTAACGTACGACGCCACCATTGTGGCACGGTGTGATGACAGCGCGCTTCCAAGCCGAAGGGTATTAGCCCCTCTCCATGGAGAGTGTGAACAGGTGTTAGGGCAGTATGGGAAGGTCATGGCCTCCGTTTTAAATCAAAAAGGGTGTAATCCCGTCAGGGCCAAGGTACGTACCTCGCTTAATTGCTAAGATAGCGGAACGCATACCTTTTAGGTCAAAGTAAACCGTACAGTGAGTGGTTGGTGGACACACGTATATCAGTAGTGTGAGCGTTTCGACGCAGTGGGACTCTTTGAGGTAGGAGGTGTATGCCTCGTATATAGTGCGTTGGGTCTTTAATTGCGTCGCTGGGTCCAACACGTATGGAGGAGATTACCGCATCAGAATAATGGGTAAAATAGGACGCAGAAAGGTTGAGGTGCTTAAGTTCGTTCACAATAGCCATTACCGCTCTTTGTTGGGTAGTTATGATCAATATATATTTGGAAAGCACAGAAAGGAGACGAAGGCTGTTAGATGCATGCAATGTATATCTCTAGATGAACTGCTGTCTCACAATCACTTTGGCTCTCGGGACGTGTGCAAAGTTGGAAGTCTTGTTGTAGGAACATCGCAGTTTGCGCACCCTCGCATGCAGCTTATTTTGCTTCATATTTTTGGTGCGCTTCTACTTAACCGTGATAAGGGTCATGTGGTCAGAACAGTAGTGTAATTCACCGTAACGTATTGCAGTCGACCTCACCAGAGGGTCGGACAGAATGAATTCGTTCTTATTCCTTGATCTAATAACCAGGGCAAATGTGGGCCAGTTTATAGAGTTCAAAGGGTATCTGTTCAAGCTAGGCCAGTGGCCAGGATTTTTAAGTAATTGAGCTGCATCCCACTTTGTAAGCCCGCCCCGGCAATGCGTGGCCTAAGGCTACGCTTACTTTTGGTAAAACTAGGGTAACTCGTAAGTCTACTAACTGATTTTAACAGGTCCGCGCTATAAACTATTGCAACCATCCTTACAATTTGATGCAAGCTAAGTGGCCTCTATGGTAGGCGTTTGCCGTAGGCTAAAGCCCTTATGTATCATGCAGGTTGAAAGCGCACGCAACGAGCTTGCATGCATACGGTTGGCTCGAGATTCACCTAAAACTAGCTATAATGGCTTAAGCACTCACATGGGATGTTTCCGATGCCCTACAAGGCATCCAAGTAACATTGCGAATCACATGGTGTCAGCTACAATCCATAAAATAAAGAGTAATATGCGAATAAACATCTTCACTGTTTCTACACTCTCTTCACAATACAAGATAGTGGGTGGTGACTTTAATATGCCACATACCTCTTGGAATCTCCAGAGCGCACCTCTCAGATATAGCGGCTTTGCTGACACCATATATGCGGACAAGTGGATCCAACACGTCCATGTTCCTACTAGGCTCTGTTACACTCGCGACTTAAATTTTACGTTTACATCTGGAATACTGTCACTATTGTATGTACATCATTCCAGGTAGCGACAACAAGATAGTTCATCTATCATTTACGCTTAATACCTCACCCCAATTCAACTGATCCAGCTGGTGAGCCTTGGACGTTCAGCAACCGGGATAGCTTTTCTTTGCTTGTCTGATCAGTCAATTGGGAAAGCGTTCTCCTCTCCAAGGATGTTGCCCCTGTCCCACGTGACCTGTACAATACCATCAACAACAGCTTAGACGTGGTCGCTCCGCTAATGCGCAGGTACAGGGCGATCACGACAAAGCCTTCATCCAATTTAAAGAAGCTGCCGATGAACCTCTGAGAAATGCGTCACCAATACGCTAGGACGCAAGGTATTCATAACGTTTTCTTAGGAACCAAGGCATAAAAAACTGGCTGCAATCCTAATCTGCTGGCATATGGAGCACAAGTGCATTCAGAGGGTAATTTTGTGATTATTTTATACTATATCAAGGCGGTGGATTAAAGGTTGCCGTCAGGTTGGAAACGAAATATAAGCAGGATGCGCGATTGCGAAACGTTAGTGTCATGAGGAAAATTTTTTTGTGGAGTATTGGAAAGATTTACGACGCTCTCTAGGTAATATAAACAGATTTTGGTTTAGCCGAACCAAGCTTGTTGACCCTACAACGTTTTAGCGAATTTGTTGCGCTGGAACGCAACTAGTCAAGACTGGAGTGGTAAGCTCTTTTGGCTTAAGGCGTAGAATAAAGACTGGAAAATTGCTAAAGCATTGAAGGTTAACCTCCTCTGGTAGTCCATCGTTGTAAGTTAAACATGGCTTTGAGTCTTATTGTCGATAGAGCTTTGCGTCACCTTCTGAATTACCTCAGATACTTCTTCTGGAATTGAGCAATTCTTCAACAACAGGATGGTTCAAAATTTAGCGGCCCCGATACTAACCTTGCTACTGAACACATCTTACGACTGGACATGAATGAAACTGTTGCGGCTATAAGCAAACATGGCATACGCCACAGGATGGAAACTGGATGGAAGGCGACTGCGTTTAACAGCGCAATTGATCAGCTTTAGGCCAGAACAACGTAACTTGGAACAAATACAGGTACCAGAGTAGTTACTTAGTAACATTTTTGTATATGCTTTAACGACCTTCTCAACACTGAAGCATTGGTGCGGGCAAACAGCTATCATAACTTTATAGCATTTCTTGGACCTCACTCAGCTGCTTACTTCTAATGTCAAAGCAAAAGTCGTTAGCGGTTTGAGCGTCGCAGATTCCCTTGTACATATTTGTTCACATCTTGTTGGCGTGCCTCTTGCAACACCGGGAACATAAATTTACTTTTATATAAAAGCTTCTCTTATGTCAAGGAAGGTTATGAATAGTACATGTTTACCATCAAACTGTGCAGTCGCATGGTTAAACAACTCCAATTGGCACGTTTGACAAGATTTGGACGCTAAAATTCCTTGCGGTTGTCTATTAATAAGGTTAAGACTAAGTAGAAAGTTAAGCAATTTTCCCCTAACTACTCTTTCTATCACTCTCGAAACAATAAACGTGTGGTTAATGGAGAGGTAGTTTTCTATGTTTTGACCACTAAATTGCATACGTCAAAGGATAAATATAGAATGCTTCCACGTAGTTGGATATACGTCGTATTTCATTGAGAATGTAAATAATTTCAGAAGTATAGCTGGAATCTCCTGGCCCCTTAGTACCAGCAGCGATGATGGGAGACCATAAAGGCCAGGGCGTAGTGACAGCGCGTGTGGTCTAATTACTCGGGTTATGGGACGTAAGTCGAAAGAAATTACGTCTAGCGAGTGGTGGGTAAGCTTGAACACAAGAGTGGGCAAGATCAGGTTTAAGTCAGTAAATAAAGCGCAGGAGCGGCTATGAACAATCCCAGTTGTTTCCATTGGAACAGCAACCACAGACTAACTGGCGAGTATCAGAGTGGTGATTGATATAATTGTAAGAATGACATTAAATTTAACAAAAAAGATAGAAAAGTTTTGTTGCTGGTGTAAGGGGCAGCGCGCTTTTCGGCCAGCAAAACAGCCATTAAAAGTGTTGTCAGCTGCTTCTGAATTTGTTTATGAGAACAAAGTTATGAATACCTTGAGTCCTAGCGTATTGGTGACGCATTTCTCAGAGGTTCATCGGCAGCTTCTTTAAATTGGATGAACGCTTTGTCGTGTTCGCCCTGTACCTGCGCATTAGCGGAGCGACCACGTCTAAGCTGTTGTTGATGGTATTGTACAGGTCACGTGGGACAGGGTCAACATCCTTGGAGAGGAGAACGCTTTCCCAATTGACTGATCAGACAAGCACAGAAAAGCTATCCCGGTTGCTGAACGTCCAAGGCTCACCAGCTAGATCAGTTGAGATGGGGTGAGGTAGTAAGCGTAAATGATAGATGAACTACCTTGTGGTCGCTTCCTGGAATGATGTACATACAATAGTGACAGTATTCCAGATGTAAACGTAAAATTTAAGTCGTGAATGTTACAGAGCCTAGTAGGAACATGGACGTGTTGGATCCACTTGTCCGCATATATGGTGTCAGCAAAGCCGCTATATCTGAGAGGTGCGCTCTGGCCATTCCAAGAGGTATGTGGCATATTAAAGTCACCACCCACTATCTTGTATTGTGGAGAGAGTGTAGAAACAGTGAAGATGTTTATTCGCATATTACTCTTTATTTTATGGATTGTAGCTGACACCATGTGATTCGCAATGTTATTTGGATGCCTTGTAGGGCACCGGAAACATCTCATGTGAGTGCTTAAGCCATTATAGCTAGTTTTAGGTGAATCTCGAGCCAACCGTATGCATGCAAGCTCGTTGCGTGCGCTTTCAACCTGCATGATACATAAGGGCTTTAGCCTACGGCAAACGCCTACCATAGAGGCCACTTAGCTTGCATCAAATTGTAAGGATGGTTGCAATAGTTTATAGCGCGGACCTGTTAAAATCAGTTAGTAGACTTACGCTTTACCCTAGTTTCACCAAAAGTAAGCGTAGCCTTAGGCCACGCATTGCCGGGGCGGGCGTACAAAGTGGGATGCAGCTCAATTACTTAAAAATCCTGGCCACTGGCCTAGCTTGAACAGATACCCTTTGAACTCTATAAACTGGCCCACATTTGCCCTGGTTATTAGATCAAGGAATAAGAACGAATTCATTCTGTCCGACCCTCTGGTGAGGTCGACTGCAATACGTTACGGTGAATTACACTACTGTTCTGACCACATGACCCTTATCACGGTTAAGTAGAAGCGCACCAAAAATATGAAGCAAAATAAGCTGCATGCGAGGGTGCGCAAACTGCGATGTTCCTACAACAAGACGTCCAACTTTGCACACGTCCCGAGAGCCAAAGTGATTGTGAGACAGCAGTTCATCTAGAGATATACATTGCATGCATCTAACAGCCTTCGTCTCCTTTCTGTGCTTTCCAAATATATATTGATCATAACTACCCAACAAAGAGCGGTAATGGCTATTGTGAACGAACTTAAGCACCTCAACCTTTCTGCGTCCTATTTTACCCATTATTCTGATGCGGTAATCTCCTCCATACGTGTTGGACCCAGCGACGCAATTAAGGACCCAACGCACTATATACGAGGCATACACCTCCTACCTCAAAGAGTCCCACTGCGTCGAAACGCTCACACTACTGATATACGCGTGTCCACCAACCACTCACTGTACGGTTTACTTTGACCTAAAAGGTATCCGTTCCGCTATCTTAGCAATTAAGCGAGGTACGTACCTTGGCCCTGACGGGATTACACCCTTTTTGATTTAAAACGGAGGCCATGACCTTCCCATACTGCCCTAACACCTGTTCACACTCTCCATGGAGAGGGGCTAATACCCTTCGGCTTGGAAGCGCGCTGTCATCACACCGTGCCACAATGGTGGCGTCGTACTTTAAGACAACAGCCACCGACCCATACCTAGAAGGATTATTCCCAGTGCCATTGCTGGCCATTGATACTTCTCTCCTAGAGCCATTGTCTGCCGTTCGTCTTACCTTCATTTCCCTCCTACTGGCAGCAGCTAGTCGTCATAGCTTTCTGCGCATATCCGGAGCTTACTCGGAGCCACTTCTTATATTTCCAACCTTCATTCGCTTGGAGTGTCTGCAGCATGTACCTTTGCTGTGCGTTGACTTATTCTGTGAAACTGGTCGTATTTACTAGTCACCAGAGGACTGCATCCAAATGTCATTGCTGGCCACTAATACTGTCTCTCCTAGCGCCATTATTTGTTTTTCGTCCTATCTTTGTCATCGCTGTTTAGTTGCGGCAAGCCATTGTAGGTTCTATGCACATCTGTGCTAGGATCCACTTCTTAGCACTACAAATTTCATGCTCGCTGAATGGTTACATTGCATGCCATTGCTGATTTGTTGAGTTATTCTCTGACACTGTATATATCCACTAGTGAGAAACGCCTACATTGAGTGGTTACTTTTCGCTACTGTCGCTCTCACATAGCGCCGTTATCTGCAATTAGTTTTGCTAGCAACCTACCTTAGACAGCAAGATTTGTGACGTTTTGAAGGTGTTTATTCGTACTTTGTTGTTTTTCAAACCGTCCGTTCGCACTTCTTAAGGAAAAGGATAGATCCTTGCGATTTTGCTTGGGCTACTGAAAATTTAGCAAACAAACGCTAGAAACTCCTTTCTAGCTTCCCGTATTAATGTTAACTTTGACGCTGGTAATTGTTCAAGAAGGTTCCGACTAGATATAAACGCGGGATATTGGCAAGTAGAATTTTACCTAGGTAAGCAGTGTACAAAAGCTTGCCTTGTGCCATCCGGATTCTGTTTTCTTGAGTCGGTGCTATTTGGCTTGGCCAAAGCCGTTGCTTTTCAGCGGTTGATGAAGAAAATTCTAGAATTCTTTGTCCCTAAAGCTCCTTCGATTTACTTGAATGATAATATTATTCCTGGCAGGTTGATCGAAGAGTACAACGATCGGTCGCTGTTGAGCTTGGAGCAGTTGCCTCTTGCTGGACACAAATAAAAAAAATCCAAATGCCATTTTTTTCAAGGCCAAGTGCATTTTCTTGGTTACGTATTTCCAGCAGATTGCCTTGAAACAGACAGACACAAAAACGTAAAGCTAAAAACTTGGCGTAAGCCACAGCATATTAGGGATTTGCGAAGCGTTCTCGCACATGCCTCAAATTGTCGACGGTTCAGTGAAATATTCGCTACCATTTCTGCGCCTCTCCAACTTCTACCGGAGCAAGGGCGATTGGTTGGCTGGGTCGACGGAGGCAAATGTTCCTTTACGGCGCTTAGATTAAGGGGAAGATACACTGTCCTCATCAAACAAAGGAAACGTAGATCCAAAATCCTATGTCGTGGTTTCCAAGTAGTTTCACAATCAATTTCAGCTGTCTTAGCTCTGTACAAACAAACTCATGTATAACCCCAGATTCAGCACTTTTGATGAAGAGTAAAGAGGCTGTTGACGCCATGCGAGGTAATCATTGTGCTTACATTTTATTATACCGATATGGCAGAATTACGAAGCATTACATTATAACTTACACCCCTTAGGGTAGCTTAGTTGATGTGAAGCTACCTCTAGACGCGTTGCGCTACGGAGTAATAACAAAAGAGGTTGGCCAGATTTGTCCAGTGACTTTTTAATGAATTTAGTTGAATCGTTATTTTGTATGAGCGCGCAGCTCAACCAGCCTGACGTCATGACGAAAATGGTACTTGTCCGTTAGTAACCCGTGCCTTCTACCAGCTGAACTATTTATCACATATTTGGGGTCATAAGCTGTTAAGCAACGGGATACCTTATGGTTTCTACTATGCCAAACAGACTGGCAAGTCAGATATTATATATGGCGTACAAAACATAACCTGCCTCTCTGGAATGCCCTTTGCTAGCGCCGTTGTGGGTACGTACATGAAATAAGCTACCCGCTAACCTTTATAGATGCCATACACCGCAAATCCTACCCCGAAGCTACGGAAAGGGTCACAAATTAAAAATCGAGAGACGGATGCAGCCAGCTACTGGTATGACAGAAGGAAATAGCGAGCAGCAAGCTGGCACGTCGGATTTGGATAATACTGTATAACTTGTTATTATTTACACTTTTATACAAGACATGCAGTATTACGACACGCCAAAATATGTCCGTGTTACGGCGTTCCTAGTGTGATACTTTGGAATCCAGCAATGTAGTGCATGCATGGCTATTTGCTTAGAATAGTGGTAATTTGAGCTTTTCTAATGCGCCAATAGGTGCATTTCCCATGCTCACTTTTACATTTTTATCACTCGCCGTTTAGTTTGCTTTCCTTTCTGTATTTGTTGTTTCTGGGCGTCCGCGTTGTCTAGAAGAAGTCGCAAAATAGAGGAAAACTAGCGTAGACAACCAATGGAACGATTCTGGAACAGCTATCGGTTTTTCACTCAGCGACATGAAGTTGCATCAATCACTGCGATCGCAATTGTCGCAGTAGCACGATAGCCGTGCAAAAAAGGCTAAGCATCGATAAGACCAAAAATTCATTGTGGCAGGTTTGCGGAAATTTCATTCGACAGTCCCGTGACAGTCCCAAAGATGTTCAGTTGCGGATTTTGGCTTGCTCATAGGACTCTCATAGGATCCTCAACTACCACCATAGGTTTTTCATGGTACACTTGGGGCACGTCAGCTTGACTGTCGCGAGACTCTCGTGCTAGCAGGGTAAGGCACTCAACTTCGCTCTAAGTGTACTATAACGGTGCTTGTGATAAACGACTGGAATTCCTTGCCTGAATCCTTGTTAACTCGCATCCTCATGGAGATGTTAAACAACTGCTGGACTTAAACATTTTAAAACTGCAGTGACCTTTCTGTTTCTTATGCAACGGTGAAAAGCTAAACTGTTGCTTGCTTTTTCGCAACTACCAGCTATGAGTACTAAGTAACAGCGCTAACAAACATCCTTCCTCCTACATTTACACCACAGTGATCCGATGGTCCACCAAAACAAAGCGAAGGTAACTGCAATGAGGGGCCAAATCGATAATTAACTTGACACACAATAATGCTCCTGAAACTAAACCATTGGAACACCGCTGTGAAAATTGCCGATGCTTGCTCTACAGGGTAGCGCAATAACTATCATAACGATTGTTTTGTTCATTACCGGACCAGAAGACACGCCTCTGGCGAACAAATGGATGGAGATAGTGTTGAAATGGTACACACGGAAAGTAAGCTGAAAATTGAAAACTGTGTACGTTTAAGTACATGAGCAGGTTTGTTTTATTTATTAATAGGTACAAGTTGTAGCATCAATTGTAAAGTTCAATAAACACAAGGGTTGTATATGTCCCCACGTATAGTTACAGCATTCACAGGGTAATCGCTAACGTTGTAACCGAAGGATGGACGGCTTTTCAGTTAAATAATAAGAGGCCTGATTCGCCATAATCTAGCCTGCGCGGTTGCCGGCCGTGCGCCTGGGCCCGAATTCTTGGCGCATCGGATTTCGTGATAACTCCGGCGGTACATAACTTAAACTTGGTACAAAACAGCGAGGAGTGCAATGGTACCTGCGCAAATTTAAAACCAAGATCTTTCTACGATAGAATCACCACCGGAAGGTTTCTCTGCATTCCATCATCATTCTTGTACTTTGTTCTAGGTTAGGATCGAAAGCTAAAATTTGCAAATCTCAAATCGTATATCACCGTGTTAACATTTATTCACTATAAAACCCCCTTCAATGCACCTATAACCTTGCTTTAATTTTTAACGTACCTTACTTTTAGAGAAATGTTTCCTTAGGGCAATCGGACTGCATCCACACTTGCAGTTGGGGTCTTTATGGATCGGCCTCGCTGATGTCACGGATCACCACGTTTACTATACCGCCATGGATACGTCAGTCTTCACAGAGTATATCAACATTGACATTGTCAAGCTACTTCTATGGTCAGCACTGCTGTCCTTGCGTTATTTTTGATAACATCTCTGGATGCTGTGCACTTGTAGATTGCAAATCTAGCTTGAAAATCTGGCTTTAAATTATTCGGTCAAGAACTGGTTACGTTTTCCTCGTGTACACTGATCTTTTAAAAGTTGACAGCACTACACATTGACCTTTTGTCGATGCACACATATTTACAATGGTGATAAAGTAACTAGCACATTTGTAGTTGTTATTGTAAAGCGTTGAAAATGTACCCATGTCGATTCATAAAACTTATTCTGACTTGACAAGAGTTAATTTATACAAGGTTCACTAAGTACGTTTGCTCTCCTACCTTTATTATACGGACATCTAGTACGGCCTTCCATAGACATATACACATTCGGTCGTAATTAACTACTTTTTCATCTTTATATCTTAAATTTTCAATTTTTGCCAATGCATTGGTATGCCTGCCTTGTTCGTGACAGGATAGTAGTTGAGCAGGTCTTGCAGCTTGGGTCGAACATGGTACATGGGTTAAAGAAGTTGATGTACCCTGACGAGCTACGTAAGTTTGAGATGTTACCCAGGCATTATAGGTAGCTTCGTTGCTACTTGGTTTGCACATACAGCATGCAAATGTGACCGATTGATCCTGATTTCACTGGACCACTCCACCCAACTCAATTGCCAGACATTCGCGTCCACCCACGGAAGTTGCACATTCACTGTGCTGACCGGGTTGGGAGCAACGTTTCGTTTATCCCATAGAGTCATATGTTATTGTAACGCAATGCCCGCAGAAGTTGCAATGGTACTGAAGTGGACTGAGTGAATATCAACTCAACGCTCTTGTTCTGCAGTTTAAAATATCCCCCTTTATGCCCTAAGCTTTTACTGGTCTTGTACCGCCTGGTGTTCCTTAATTCATTTACACCTTCCTCTTGTCCGTTGCCCGTTTTTCCCGAGATTCCCAAAGGTACACTCGCCAAAACAAGAAGGTTTATCCACTGGGACCGGCCGACCCATCCTCAAAACGCTTGGTCCTTTCTCCAGGAAATGAAAAACCCACACACTGGTCCATATGGATCTCATTCCGCCATTCCGGAGGCGCTACCTTCACGGGGTCTAAACAAATGGGTTTAGCTCGCCTCGTAGTCAGAGAACAATTTATTCACCTGGAATAATATATGTACATGGATCCCCCGTTCCACAACCGAAGGCAATCAACTCTGGCGTGATTATTTTCACTGCCTCAAACATTCCTATTCGCCAGTCACCTGGAGCTATTCTGATGTCATTTCACGGACAGCGTTGCGCACGTATGGCTATTCCGATGGTCTTCCATGGAATTTTCACTTGGCTATGGAAACAGTTACACTTACTTACATTTGCAGGAATCCCAAATCCAATTTGAAGAGAATGGCGTTTTTACCTATTAAGGACATATTCAGCCACAAGAAACAACTTCACTCACCGACCCCATGACTAGTCCAGCGTGGATAGCTGGACACAGTTTGCGAGCCAAGCAAGAATATAATAGAAGAGCCGGCCTCTATTAACAATGTGTTTACTCACCTGCATCATTATCATTCGACTCTTCGAATCTTGCAGTATTACCGGCCTCAACGACTGCTGCCGTTTCAGTACTAAGCCATTCGGCCAACCAACGAAGAATTTTGGCTGTAAACCGACTGCGAATAATAGAATGCAAAATCGGTCTATACGATGCATAACCGACTTGCACTACTGTTCAACGAAAGCTACGGCAGTGTTGCAGGACGTGGTGGGTTTTCGCCTGGCAAGCGTTCTCCCTATAAAAAGCCACAAATGTCCGCTTAACAACACTGCAACGCGGCGGATGTGGCTCGCCACAAAATAAAGTCACAGCTAAGCATTTCACACTGACGCAGTCCTCAGCCTTCTACATCGAACCTGTGCAACTAATTCTGCTATGAAGAATGCTTTGATGGAGCACAGATCATCCCTATCTCGTAATGGTTAGTGGTTGCAACAAAACCTTGTTTAGGCTCCTGTGCTCATGGATCACTACCTGGCGAAATTACCCCCAACTTGTGTTTTGACGGAATTTTGCGCGCCACAGCGCCATTATGTCCCTGGGTCTGACTATTACCTGACAGTATGCTCACTCATACGGACAACATTTTTTCTTTTATACCTTTCATTAAAACGAAATGTTTTAACATTCCACAGAAGCTATGATTGTATGCATCTATGATCACGCCTTTACAGGTGTGTCTCGTTTTACCGAGAATATACTATTTATTTATTTATTTACATGCGTTGTACTTGAACTTGAACTTAAACCATTCGGCCATACATTCTTTTGGTTCATTGCGCTCCTTTAAGAACACCATTTACATTTCACAATAAACCATAGTATAACCAAGCATTTAGCTAGAGAGAACAAGTTCAACTTTCGAGACGGAAAACAGAAGTAACTATCCAGCCGTAGGCATACACAACGAACGCGTTCATTACAAATTTAATATTGTATATAAAATGTTGAATAATCTTATTCGTATAATTTGGTTGGCTGATGAATCTCTAATTCAGATGCATCGGATGGTTGGGGCGTGAACACGAGGTCGAGGAAGCGCTGCGATTGACCCGGAAGTTTCCGAGTAGGTGAGGAGACAGAATGGGTTAGACCCACGTCGAGGGTAGTTTCCAGTTAATAAATAATTAAAGATTATTCGTTTTATTCCCAGCAGTGCAAGTCACGCCTGCGAATGCATGCTCATGACAATACAAACAAGCATGGACGGTAATTGTACAAAAATATAGCAATTTAACCATTAACCTATGAAGTAGTCTATGTGGATAAGGATACCAAAGCTGTTATTACATGGTCAGCTGAGTTTAGATTAGCAAGCTGTGGAAAAGCCAAAGCTTCCTTACCAGGACATGGTCAAACAGTGCTTCACATGATCTAAGGTAGATTGCAGGGTATGGAACTCGAAAGCGATTGATCGGCTTGCATGCCGCATGCTGATCATAATCGCCGTTGCCGAGGTGCAAAAGCAAGCCCCCGTGCGACAGGCATTGATGGGTTGTACTCCATCTTAATCAAGCAATGATGCAGTAGCACCTGCGTTCGCGATTGCCTGAGCCAGACTGGAATAGTGAGCCATGAGCGAGACCACTTGGAGCCAACACAGAAAAGACGATAAGTCCTGTAGAGAAAGTAGGCATAACCGGTGCAGCGTTTGTAGGTACGCTGTATTCGAGTTACTAATCGCGTGCTTGCATCCTGGGTCTGTATACTTCAGGTGGTGGTTTTGCAAATTTTCCTAATACATGCGTATCCCATAGCATTGTCTATCTGAATTACTTTCTAGTAACTTGTGCACGTCGCTTAAGCGAAATGTCGTTGACCAAGGGTACCTTTTCTCGTTTGTGGTACTTTCTTAAAATATGTGCTCTGACCTCGTATATCTATAGTGGATTTATTGGCGACCAATTTATTTCGAATGCGTTTTCCTTGAGCAGTTAGGGCAGCATATCTGTAGACGTTGTTTTATTTATTGTAGTTGATATCTTCGCAAGAGGTTAAGTGGTTCTAGTTAACTTTGAGGTGGCCGCGTTTGCTGTGCATATTTACATGGTGCCTACCTGTCTCTTACCCACCACCTTGTAATACTAGCCCTAGGAGACGATTAGTCGTTGCTGGAAGGGACGGGGTGCACGCTCCTTGTGGCCGTGCTAGGCACAAAGATTGGTTGCATGTGCTCGGTGTAAAGCGGACTACGGGTCAGCCACTGCCTTGTGTGCGTTTGACTTCCCAAGTAGAGCGCGCTTGCATACGCCTGCGAAGGACTGTGGGCCGGTTCTGTTAATGTAACGTAGCTCCCATCCACATGCCTCCGGGATTTATTCTTCTGAGTTTACCCTGAATGTGGGATGTTTGGTTGGAGAAGAAGTAGTGCAGTGAAAGTTATGCTGGTCCCTCTGTAAGCGCAAGCGTCCGGCAGCTGGCTACAGTGACGGACGAATCCGGACACTGGTGCCGCCTACCGTGTGTAAGTGGACATGGGGAGTAAAGTGTTGAAGTATGTCTCATCCGTGAACTTGTTACCTGTGTTCGCCATCGTATCAAGAATGCAAAGGAACTCTTCGTAATTGTTGACGTGCGTGACGTGAGGAAAAGCCACTGAAACGGGCGAAGTCAAACTGAGACAAATCCCAGGTGAATGAGGCATGGAAACCTCCCTTTATTAAAACATCCTTGACCAAGCCGTGCAATTTAATCGATTCCAGCAATCGGGATCCAAGGGTCATTAGGGTCTCTAGACAACACAAAAGTTAAGCGAATTGTGTCCGTCGTAGACACGTTCTTAGTACCTACAACCTACCAACCGCGTTACCAACCGGAGCTACGTTCTGTACCCGCAACGCGGGCTTCTCCTAGAGTATGGCGCCAACTCCAGACCTAATTCCAAGAAGAACATTTTGCAGAAACTCCTAAAAATAGGCGAATTTTGGAATCCAGGATAGCCGGTGACAGCGACGTAAGTATAAGACTTCAGGTCCTGATGATATTGTACAGTGAGAAGACGAATCTTATCCAAGCGCGGCTGTTTCCCTTTAAGCGGCGGCTAAATGCAATACAGTAGTCAGCGGTGTTAAGGTTGTAGAGTACGTTTCATCATACGCTTATAATCAGAAATTTTGTGATTAAATATTGCGGCATCCGGATAACGAGGCAAGCTTTATATCGTTTATGACAACATAGTCAGGCTGAGCAATTTATTGAAGGGGCGCGTGAAATCACTCATTTAGAAAAAAGTACTTGTACTGTTTGAGGGAAAAGTAGAAGGTGCGGTTCCTTTTCTCGTGTCCGCATGCATTCGTGGGCTAGTGACGCGTTACAGAGGGGCAATACTGGTGGATTCTACGCAGTACATTAATTACGGTGATTTCATTCCATAACTTTACCTATTCGTGGACATCACGGAATGGCGACGTCGTTCCTTTACGCGTTGTTACTGACTGAGACAGCAACGGGAACTTGTAGGCGGTTGAAGCTATGCGTGAAATGGTCCAAAGTACGGTACCCGTGCACTTTTATACTTGATAAATGCGCGCCACTAATCTTTACTTTTAGAGCGTATATTTAGGGGCACGGTGGCGTTGTGCCATGTCCACACGTTGCGCGAAATAAACAGGCGAGGTTGTCATTTGTCTGTGAATGAGTTTGCGAAAAGTCTTCTGCTTTCATTGTTGTGGAACCTAATATATATGCTAGAGGAGCCCGTCAGCACGCAATGCTGGAAATATCCGTCATGGAAATACCGCATGATTTTAAACTTTTCGTCGCACATAGATGCAGTGGTGGAACTGTTTGTCAGCGCATTAATTGCGGTCTTTTATGCCGTTCAGATACAATCACAAGAAAAGAGTGGATAATGAAACTGTGCAACTAAAGCACACTTTCAGCAAGCGTTCATCGTTACAAACGCTATTCAGATAAACGTTACTCGTGCAAAAGATATGACCGATCGGTATAGCACGCATATAGCGACGGTGTGCATGCGATGGATCACACGGATTGGAACTCGTGGGCAGGTTGACAACATACGCTTGCGAAAGAATGATAAAACCTTGCAGCCGCGCCTTTAGGTCACACGTGCTGCAATCTTAGGCCCCCGTCGCACACCTGGTGACATTATTGGCTATTCAGAATTGACTTTTAGAAAGCCCGTCTAGGCGTGCCACCGTTAGGACCACTCCGTCATTGCTACACCGCCTCCAAGTCAAATGAGTGACATCCTAGAAGCATCGTTGAACCTGTTAAGTGCATTGACTAGAAACGCCGCGATCAGAACGCCAGGTTATCTGCGTTTACTGGATGGCCGTTAATCCTATGATACACCTCCTCAAAGTCACCTGAGCCCCAACCTTAATCCTCCATCGTTTATCTGTAAAAATGTTGGCCCATTACATTTTGCTCTTAGAAATCTTTCCCACCCGTTTCGCCTAATTGACTGCAGGGCTTTTTTGCACGGCATTTAGCTCCTATAAGCTGCGTAGTAAATCTTCCGTCTCACTTCTGGTAAGTGTTTTGGCTCTTGGTTTTTGAATATTAGAACGCCTGCCAACAACGTCTCCTAGACGTTCAATCAGCCATTGATTTAATGCTTCCCAGTAGCATGAGCAACAGCAGATGTCCACCGTCGCTTCTCTGGTAAGTGTACTGGCTCTTCACTTATGCCTTTCAGCACGCCAGCGTATATGCGCTGGCTATATATGTGCTCACCATTGTTACGCAAACGTGCTACGACACGCCTTGATACACAACACCTCCCTGAGAAGCTGCTGTACTATCTCGCTAGAACAGTAGTTAGTGTCCGGACAATGCACCTGACGCTTTTAGATCGCTATATTCTGCGCGCCTGGAAAGTGCACTTTCAAACAAATATAACTAAATGGATAATTTCTGGCCGACTGTGGGAGACACGCCTTCAAGTGCATGAGCATGGTAATACAAACACATAAAATCGGTACTGGAACAGAAAGGTTAAATTTTATCTAGTTCATACTAAGTATGTGTGTAAGTATGTGTATTTCAAACTGATTTAAGCAAGGCGTACCTATTAAATTCTTTGTGTGATAACAAATATGAGAGACAAGTAGCACAACACACAACCGCTTCATGCGCTATGTTTTCTTTATTGCCTCGTGCTAACTAGCTTTTTAAATAACAATTTCAAAACTTTGAATAGAAAGACATAATTTCTGCGTTCGCCCATAATATACTTTGCCAGTTTTGTGAACGCAGCATGTTTGGTTTAAATGTGGTTTGTAGCCAAATGCATCCCAGCTATCATACTGACAACAGATCAGGTGTAATATGCAAGCACTGAAACACTCTAAGTTTAGGGAAGGAAATTTTACTGCACAACATACAACCTCTACAAAAAGGTAATCAACATGTGATAAAATGGAGCAAGGGAACTTACAGCTAACCAATTTCCCGGTGTTCTTGTTCTCCTCTAGTAACTGAGTAAAAAGCGCTTTGAATGCCAAACGAAAGAGAGTACCTTCAATCCAGCTATTTAGGATCGGACGTGCGTTAAAAACCGTTTTGATCCTTCTCTACACCACACCCCCTTTATCCAGGCAGCGTACTTGTTTTCACACCGTAACCTACTTAACCCCATGACTCCTGTGCAATAGCTGATTCCGCAGGCGTTTCATTTGGTAGGTTGACAGGGTGCCCAGTTTTACTGTGGAATATATATATGGTGGATTTATCGAAAGGTCGCGACACAAAGTTGAAGGCCTTTACACATAGAGATACCGAAATATACGCTCAACTTAATAAGATAAACCTATTCGTGAAGTGAATAAGACGCAAAGGTACAACCAACGTTGAACACTTTACTTAAGCGATGTAGAAAGATATCATTCTCTGGCCGTCATTGTCTCACAAACATTGCAAGCTATAAAATCAAGTGAAACATTACATGAACGCAAGGTGTCATCAAACACGAATTTGTCTGGGATGCCAAGGCCCCAATGGCACGAATTATTTCCTCTGTTTTGTAAAAGGTTGGATCAGAATTCCATATATTTTTCCGAGAAGGGATCGATCCATCCCAAGGTAAAATGAAGTTTTCTCCATCCTTTGCTTTGTTCCAAGCGTAGAACTCGGAGATCGCTAAGTAAACATGAAGCTAAAACAGTAATAGCCTGTATCATGCTCTCGCGTTACAATGTAATAGACGAAAACATTTGCCATTATTTTATGATTAATTTATCAACTGTTAATTTTATCTGCACTTAGCTTCCAAATATAAACATTTGGCACAAAATAATAACAACGGTTTGTTAAAACTTTCTCTTTTGTCATAATAGACTAGGAGCTTTTCTTTCCCTGCCTCGGTAGGGAAGCTTTCGTGCGTACAAAATACGTGCTCAGAAACAAACGTGCATTTATTCATGTTTGCCCACCTATTGTTTAAAACTTTATTAGTCTTTCCACAGTGCTTTTTTATTTACATTTTTATTTATGTATATTTGGAGTTCGATTTGGCTCCATGGTATTTGCAGACCTAGCTTAAAACGTATGTGTGAAAATCAACTTGTCCATTGTTTTATTCTTACGGTAAGGTCGGGATATGCAGTACAGTGGCCTAGCTTCAAGTGTGCCTTTTCATTTTGGATAATGGTGGGATCCGGATATGTTAAGTTGCTTTCGGTGCCTGAATCAATTCATTTTTAATCAGTGTCAGCTGTGAAGCATGGGTTGCACATTTCAATGTTAATAAAATTTGGTGCGTCCCGCCTGAAGTGTACTAGTTGTCCACAACCTAATACTCATAGGTACTTTATTCCAAAGCTTTATATAGAATACCATGAAACAATCCGTGCGTATTCTTTTCCTAGCCTTCAAGGTTATAGTCAGGTTACACATACTATGTAAGTCGTATTTTGTCCCAGTGCTTAGCTGCAATCGTGAGCACACTATATGTCAATTTGTAAACTGGTTTATGTAAAAAGTAAAGGCTAAAGTTCATGCAACGCAGCCAAAGAAGTTGGTCCATGAGATTGATGCAATGCACTTCCAGTAAGGGGCCTTTTTGTCATGTGCCTTTGGCTTTTTCCAATAGGCCCCCGGTCAGATTCCCTTAAGGTGCTGCAAATAAAAGTGCAATATTCTGTCTGTGGACGAGTGGCCATTCTACAGAGTTCTAATCGTGCTACAGCAGTGTAACGTGCCGGCTTATGTGACGGGCCGTCGTACTTTGGCCACACTTAAACGTATTCATTCGGTAAAGTTAAAGTTGTGGAATAACGCAATCCTAGGTCCCTTCTGAAGATGCTCGTTTTGATTACGGTGTTAATTATAGGAAAGGTCCTGGTCAACATATTGCATCTACAAGCGATGACTATGATTTTCGGCTGAGAACGGCATCGGCCACGTAGGACACCAGGACTCTAAAGCGGCCATGTCCTCGCGGATTTTGTCTAGTTCAGGTAATGGGTCATTTGGTTTAAAAATATAGATGAAAGAGCCGATCATTTATTAACAAGTCACGTACATCGCTTACATACACCAGGAAAAGTGTAGACCTAGTAGGCTTTCTTGAACAACACCACGTGTAACGGCTGGGGTAGTTGCGACAACCCCTCCTATTTAAACAGATTGTTTACGTCGATTAAACTGAAAGCGAAGCCAGATTAACAGAGGCTGTCAAACGCCTTAAGCTCTATCCTTATACACAAGGCGCTGATGAAGAACTCAAGCAGATGGCTTTTGCATAGCAAGCTACAATGCTTTTACCTTCAAGTCAGAATCTATGCTTTCTGTGATAAGATCAAAAACATCTAATCGGCACGTCGCACAGAATCGTGCTGTGAGGAACCCATGCTTAAACTTATCGATGATCCATGACCTGCAGAGCTGTTAAAATTTCCTATTTTACTCTTTTCTCTATTAAACGGATTATAAGAAAATTATTGTTTACTGGGCGGAAAATGCAAACTACTTGCATCGATCCTCCGTTGTGACGTGGCGTAATAATAGAGGGTCACCACGCTTTAGGGTACTCAGCACGCGACATGTATAAGGCAAAACTTTCAGGCTAATAAGGGGATTACCTTCACAAGCATCTTGTGTTAAAATGGGTGCTATTCCACCTGGACCAGTGTATAAGGACGGCCTAATTGCTGATACTGTTGACCGTATACCTTTAATTTCGAACCGAACAAGTTGCAGTGGTGCATTAGGCATTCGCAACAGCCATTCGGTCACAGGTTTCCTCTATACAAAGTGACCATATAAATAATTAAACAGTGCACAGGTTGTTTGCTGGTCACTGATAAAACTGTCGCCTCCATTTCGTGTACAACAAATCTTAAAAGCGTCCTTCAAGGTTCTCCGGCCTAGTAGACAACTAAACGCGCGATGTTAGCGCCCGAGTTCTACTGCAGTAAGTTCTTGACGGATTTAATGAAGCTGAAATTGGTTTGATGGCTCTAAGGCCAAATCATTCGCCCTCATTACAAAGATGAAATTCGGAGTACTACAATATTTCCTCCGCAGCTTTTGTATTTGCTTGAGTGTTTGCTTGTAAACGCTGCACACGTAGGTCCCTAATTTGAGGATTGGTTAACAAAGGTAGCCACCGCAATCTGTTTAAGAGCCAGAACATTTACAACGGGGTGGGTTGAGCTTTACGCAGCCGCAGTAAATAAAATATGCACCGCAGAAGCAGCAGAGGTGTAGGATAGCAAATGAGGTGGAGAAAAGCTGGAAGCAAAAGTTTTAGAAGAATGATTATGCTGGACAGATGAAAAAGCCGGCAGCAAAAGAAAGTGGCAACAATAGCGGCGTTAGCCGAATCAGGTGATGTCCCAGCATTGGTGAAGTAAAACAGAGCTGTTTGAAAGAGGTGGCGATGTGAATTTGAACATAACTGGCTGTCCCAGTGCGTAGTCAGTTGGTTAACTGAACTCGGTCTAATAGGCGCTGGGTAACGTCCCATGCACTTTGGAAGTCCGTTAGTTACCAGCGCTTGCGGCCCCATTCCGCAGCATTCGGCTACCGTCTATAGAAACGCTCTAATTTATACTCCTTTGAGCATGTTAATCACAAATGTGCCGTGTCGCACGTCGTGCCCCACAGTTATGGATGATGGCGATGGCTTTGCAACCATCACCTGCAAAGCCGGAGTGCAGGGGACTGTACTTTCGGACGAGTTTTGTGGGCTGCCAATTTTACTTTCCATATAGCATTCGGCATCTGTTTGACACCGGATGATGTCACCTTTGTGCACTTTTAAGCCGCTCAAAGCGGCTAAGGCGAACTATGCATGGATTTCCTGCCGTCTGCGTCGAACTTATTGGTGTGAGTCGTGGTTGGCTTTACTAGCTCCTAGGTAAACGCTTGTCTTAGCGACGAAAAGTAGGTCCGTTTAAAAGCGGTGGCCAGGCGAATTTGCACGCAACTGGCCATCGTAGTGAGCACCGTAAGTTGGTTAGTTTGGCCCAGGATAATGGGAGCTACGTACCGTTTCATGCGCATTGTAAGCCGGTTAGCTTCCAGCGCTTGTGGCTTGATTCCGTAGTTTCAAACTGTACCAATGTGGGTTGACTGGGAGGCTTTCAGGAACTTTGCAAGCATTGTGTGCGGCCCGGCCCACTCATGGTATAGCTTGGCCAGGACTCTTCGGGTAAATGCCTGATGCAAGTAAACTTGGTCGCCAGACTTCAAACTAACAACTAAGGCTTCTTGTCGTACTAGTATTTCTGTCACCGGTGGACGTTCCCAAATTAAACGCGTGCCACCTACCATGTTATATACATAGAAGCAAAGAGTCTGCTAACATACTCCGTCACCGATGCGTGTGGCTGTTGCGAAACGGGTAGTCGATTGTCAGACGGTAATCAAAGCTCGCTTCCGGTCGACATAACGATTGGTGTTTGACGAGTATAGGCGGGAACGTTGCGCTGTTTTGCCAGCATGCTAGTTAGTAGCATAAGGTCCCACTCACTGACCATTTGATCCACGAAGGTCTACAATAGCGACTTCAGCAATCGACTTGTACGTTCGACATTTCCGTTGTATTGGGGAGTTAAGACGTCGGTTGTTTCTTGTCTAAACCGAACACGATAAAGTTTCTGCACCAGGATAATCTCAAACCATGAGCCACTATCGGAGCGTAGCAGCCCGGGTGCCCCCTAAGGACATACCCAGTGCTTCACCAGCGCCGTTGTCACTGTGACCATAACAGCTTATGCACGCTGGTCCGCTTCACACTACTAAATGCAGTAGTGGACCATGACCAGGATATACCGACGCCCAGGTGATTTTTCTGGTAGGTGGTCAACATGATCTACTCCCACTATTTCGTTCGGGTACTTTGAACGCATAGGTTGCAAAAGTGCCCTCCGGGTGATGCTCGGCTGCTTGAACGTGCGCATGTCTCATACGTCTGGCATTAAGCAACGACGTCTCTTCGTCGATGTTATCATAAAAACCGTTGATGTGTTCCTGCTTTGAGTTTGTCAACTACAGCAGTACCCAGCAGTTCATAAAATATCGTTAGCTGATGAACGTAGAACTGCGATTCCCCTGATGTAGTTTGGGCCAAAAACAAACACTAGCACACCTTACTCGATGGTGAATTTGTCCTAACTCGCCCAAAAGAATCGAGGTCCGTAGCTTTTCTTTCCATTTATTTCAAGGTAGGGTTGTTACTCGTCAAGCGCCGCCTGTCATAGCGCGCGGTACGTATTGGTCTGCTGCCTGTGCCTCATGCCAACGACTGTGCTCCGAACTTCGAAGGTTAACCAGAGCTACTTTTGATGTAGTACAAGGCGGGCGGTCTACATGAGTACGAATAGGAACTCTAGTAAGGGCGTCTGCATTGGTATGTTGTGCACTAGGTCGATATAAGTGCTCAACTTCATACACTTGCAGCTGTTCCTGTCATCTAGCGATCTGCCCCTGCGAGTCCATGAAATTCTGCAAACAGCAAATTAACTGATGAACTGTCCATACCAAACGATTGTTTCCCATTAGGAATTGGCCAGTTTGCGTTTAAAAATACTAGCGCGAACGTTCCTTTTCTGGTTGTCAATAGCATCGTTCTCCCGCAGTGAGATTCCTACTTACTCCAGGCACCAAACGTTCTATACATTCCTGCTGTTTCTGCGACAAAACAGCCCAACCGCCTCTTCGCTAAAGTCCGTGTTTAGAATGAACTCCACAGCAGCTGGTGACAGGTCGGGGAAAACAAACACGAGGGTGGCATATAAGAATTTTCGTAACTGATCGAAAGACAGTTGACGTTCTACTGTCACCCAAACTTCCGACCTTTCGGTAACAAAGCATTAAAGGGTCGTTTGATCTCAATGAAAGCTTTTATGTATAGCCGGTAGTATGAAGCCAACACTATAAAACCACTTAACTCGTCGACGTTGGCGGGGGTTTGCCACGATTTCACCTGTTTCGTCTTGCGGGGATCCGTTTGAATTCTTATCTCCGCAAGGATGTGCACGAGATATGTAAATAAATATTTTATTCTCGTACTAATCTAGGCACCCAAACTTAGGCATGATCAAGCTATGTTATCTCTTCCTGTAAAAGCTAGCACTTGATCGGTTTTATTTTAGGTCCTAATTTGATTGCGCGTTTTAATGCTATACGCACTTTGTTCAAGTGTTACTTCCTTGTTTCTTAAACTAATATAACATCCTCTGAGTAAATGAGGCGCTGCCACGAAATCAAACCCTGCAAAACTTTCGGCAGCATGTGTTAAAAGGTAGAGGGCACCTTTGCGGGACCAAAAGGCACGGTTTGGACTTCATAAAACCCTGATGGTACCACGAATACGGTTTTTGCATTTTCATTCTCTTTCACTAATACTTGCCTTTACCCCGAAACCAGATCCAAATTGCTGAATAAAGTAGAGCTTCACCGCGCATCTAATAAGACATCGATTTTAACGTAAGGAAATGCGTCCTTCCACAATTGACTTCCTTTAATCGCCTGTAATCTAGACATACTCGGTAAGTACCATCCTTCTTCTAAAGGAGCATCACCAGGTTTGTCCAAGTGGACCTAGTAGGCCCTACCTCGTACATTTTCAGCATTCCATCAGCTGCAGCAGTTCACCCTGCATAAGTAGTGGTCTTCGTCAAGGGGATTGTTCAAGCGGAATATTATCCTCCGTGTTGTTCCGGGGATTTACGAGGTTGGTTCGGCCCAAAACACTCGTTTGCAGTGAAAAGACTACTGCGTGTTTCCGTAACATGGTCTCTAGCTCTTTCAGTGTATGCTCGTCAGCGGACAAGTTAAGGGAATAAACGAAGTAGCTAAAGTTTTGTTTACCATCTGAACTTCACTATAATTGTCTTGGACTAAGTTCCTTTGGCTTCTTCAGGCGAACTTTGCTCCACTTTAATTGATTAGTGTCAAAAGGTTGCTAAGAGCAGTAGCTGTACACGTTTTCTCTGGAAGCAGGATCCAATTCACCACGACCATCACTATAACTTATTTGGCCTACTTCGGCACGCACGGTCTTTATGTTTAATGGCGCGAACTTAGAAAGTAATAAGAGCGGCGAGATTGAAAAAAACAAGTGAATATGACTTCAAACATGCAATCAAAATAAAAACCATCCTCCAAGAGATACAAAAGCGGAGTTCTTAACTAGAAAAATAGAACTTATTGAAAGCTATAACCAAAATTGTTTACATTAACATTGATTTCTAGCGCTAAAATTCAAACTGCGTATGTCAGAACAAATATAAAACCTTTTCCAAGGCCAAACTATTGCGAAAAGTAATACAAAATTAGACCATCTAAAAAAGTGTTAACCTCTGATTACGTTAAATGTAAAAGCAATGTGTTACGTGTAGTGGTTAGCAAATTATTTGCCATTGCATGGCGGTAGCCATCGCAATGAGGCTGGGCCTTATCGTGGTGCGATGGCTTGCGTGCCTCAGATCCTTTCAGCCATGATTGGTGGTGCTTTTTTGCACCTCAAGAGCCACTCATACTAAATTGGTCAATGGTTAGAGACAAGACAAACTCAGCCTCCTGGTCTTCCAGGTTGGGGGTAGGAATGAAGGTGGATCCTCCTTGCATAAAACGGGCTCGCGCTAGTCCAGTGTTAAAACCCGCTGCCTTTCGGTAATGCTTTTGAATCAAAGCCTGTGGTTGAGAACCTTAGTCGTTCTCCTGTCTAGGCCTGGGCAACCTGACAGTATGCAGCCCACGCAATAAAATGAAATTTTCTTTAAATGCTTTCTTGCTGCTCTGGCCGTCGCAGAGGATAAACAACAGCGCCCTATCTGCTGCATAGAGCAGGGTAGATAGGGTATGAATTCTACTGCTCAAGCCTTCCCGTCTTCTTGTACCCCTCTTTGCGCTTCTTCATCCTTATCGCCCCGCTCCAACTTTAGTTTTATCCACTCATTTTCAATCCTCCAATGTTTGGCCCATTCCCAGCTTTCTTCCATAGTCGCTTGCCTTCTAGTTTCAAATCGCACACAGTTGCAGGGCGTCGCTCCAATCCAGTAGACAACTCCACGTTCCACCATGCAGACAGCGTCGGTTCAGTCTTTTCCCTTGGGAGTCCTCGCGTATCGCTAAGACTGGCATGCCCCAACGCGCGCACTTGCTACTGGTTGGCCAACAGGCAGCACATGCCTGCACACTAGAGACCCTATCAATCGATATTTGTTGTTTATCAGAAACCCGCCTGCAAGCTCCGAGCTCCGTGGTTACAGAGCAATTCTTCAACTGCGACCCTGGAGGAAAATTCTCATTACGCCTCTCCGGCGAGGCTGCAGCTTCAACTGCCGGTCAAGCTGACCTCGGTATTGTTTTAGGTCACCGGACTGAAACTGCCCTTGATCGATTGGGTCCCAGTACACAGTAAGATGTGCGCCGTTAGATAAGCTGGTTCGTTCCGTGCTGCGAAGTCCCGCGGGGACAAACGGTGCTTGTTTGTCATTGCGGACTACGCCCCCGCAAACTGTAGCACTGCTTCGGTAAAAGATGATTTCCGTCAGCAACTTCACGAGCTTCATTGTTACAGCAAAAACTCGAATACGGTGGTGTTGGCTAGCGATCTAAACACCCAAGTCGGAAAATTGTCCTCTGCTGAGCTTCATCTGGGCGTCAACACGGTGTAGGCTCCCGTAATGATAACCGTGAGTGATTGCTGCAACTGTGTGAAGATGCTCGTCTCTTTCTCGCGATCACTAACTTTCGACACAGCACCCGCAGCAACGTGACTTGGCGGCCACCAGCCTCGGGCCAGCCATGGGCGTAAATCGATCATGTCGCTATCAGTTACCGCTAGAGTGGCAGTGTCCAAAACTGTCGCACGAATCGGAGCACGAGCGTGGACTATGACCACCTCCTTGCCTGCGCCGACCTCCAGGTGCGGTACGTTGGACGTCCGCAACGTCGACGTGAACGGATTGACACCAGCCAGCTGGCGAAGCCAGATTACTTGAATGTGTATGAAAGTGCGCTGACATCTGGGCTAAATAAGCGCCCACTGAACCCCGTCGAAGATCACTGGTCGCATCTTCGTAAAATGTCAGTGTTAAGGGGCATGTCTTTATGTGGTAAAGCAAATGGCCAAGCCGGATATTGGGTCTCTACACCATCTCTGGAACTTACGCATGCTCGCCGGCGTATTCCGACTAGAATTGAGTACAATGAGGCTCACAAAGCCTCAAGGCAAAACTAGTGCTAGTATGAAGCAAGAACGTGAAACCTGGTGGTCTCATCGTGCCTCTGAGATGGAAACAGCCGCTTCCGTGGGCAATGATCATAACTTTTTTCGTCTTATACGGGAAACAGACAGCAGGCGACCTGGTGTTAGCGAGTCCCTATGCGACGACAGTGGGAAGCCGATCCACAGCCTGTAAAAACGCTTGGAGAGTTGAGCGGAACACTTGGCAAGGCTCAAAATTAAGCAAAGGGATGCACAATAGTGTGCATCAACACATGAGGCATAACAATCCCTCATCTTCGAGCAAGCGCCATCCCCAGAAGTGGAGTTGGTAATGCCCCACCAACGCAGACCAAAATGGCTTTCACGCTCCAAAGCAAGTTGCTACATTTACTAAATATTCCCATATTCATTTCTTTATTACTGGTGACAGTCTCCTCTAGCTCACTGAGGTTGGGACATAGCCTCATGAATATAGAAAATCGGCACTAAGGGATAAAATGTGCGATGTTTAGGTAAGAAATGTGTGTATTATCCAGTCCAAAATGTGTCAACTGATCCGAAAGGTCTTCTGTGTTACGCAGGTAGACCTGGCTCATGCGGCCTTGATATAAACTCCAAAACCACATAAAGGCTTAAAAATACTAAACTATATTCCTAGTTGTTTATGTAGCTCATTATCCACTGAAAAGGTTGCGCTGAGGCCTTCTAACCGTAGGTTAATTATAAGCTCTCCTAAATTCCCATGCAGACAAAATATTCCTTCCTGGATTTCTAGCGTTTTCGCACAAAATTAAAGCTTAGTTGCGTATATTTGCCATGTATGCCTGCAACCTGTACTTGTCGGCCACCTACGACGTCCCTAGTTGTTGCAGGGTATGGCGGGCTAGTTAGCGCATTTCTGGATAGCTATGACTATGTAGAACATATATCGCTTCGCCACTTTTTACATTTTCTTTTCTTTTTCCGCTATCTGCTTGCAAAGCAGAAAGCCATTTGTAGCGAAAAGGAATAATAGCCTTATTCGTGGACTACTATACAATTGCGAATAACTCGCAAACTACTGTAGGTATTGCATTTTGTCTACTTTCAGCGTAATCAGCGGTTAAATCTTGTCCTGAGCAGCTCAACTTAGTGCTACGTTACTCAGTATTCTAGCCTTAGAAAAGGCTTTTCTTTTTGCTGAAATGTACTCAGCTTGAAATTTTGCGCCAGAAAGCAAATCAGCGCAAGGAAGGTTGGGCTACTGTTTTGTTAATTTGTATTTTTCTAATGAACCACACTGCATTAGTATGTCTCTTAGCAAATCCTTTTTATTTTAACCTGCATTTCTCAAAATTATCTTTTAACTTTTCGTATCCCTTATAATCCCGCCACTCTCATTTCTTCCATGTGCGACTGAGCGGACCAAAAAGTTCAATGAATTTAAAGGGAACTTGTGGTGAATTGTAGCATGTTCCAAAGAAACTCGGCACAACTACAGCTCTGCGCAGTTTTCACAACAAAAGAATTAGGAGCTCAAAATCGCCAGAAGGAACCAGCAACATTTCAAGGTGGGCTCCTGCGACCCATCAGCTGTACACCAAACAATGCCAATGCATTTGTAATTGCCAACTAGGATGATATACTCGTATTTTGCCTACTTCCATGCAAGAGCATAGGATGAAGGTAAAGATTGCTCGGAACCCTTAAGGGTGCAGTAGTTTGATGGTCTAGAAAAATATTTATTTCTTTATTTATTTAATTTAACCAACCTGAGTTATCGGTTTCTTTTTCGGTCATTAAGCGAGCTTCTCCCTGGGCCGTCTCCTTGGATCCGCCCTCACTCGCAAAAGTCGAAGGTGAGATCAGGCTGTTGAAATTGTATAAGGCTGCAAGAGCAGAGAGAATTCCACCAGCCCTCTTCAAATTCGAAGGACCTGCTCTAATAGAACATTTACACGAGCTGTTAGTGAAACTTTGGGAGCAGGACACTGTCCAGACAGACTGGAACCGCTCCGTCATCGTCCCAACTTGCAAGGGAAACTCCCGTTTGGAATGCAGCAATCATAGAACGATCAGTCTGATTTCGATTGCCTCGAAATTGCTTGTCACTGTCATTCTCCACAAACTGACTGTCACTGGTGAAAGCCAGATACGTGAAGAGCATGCCGGATTTCGTCTAGGTCGGGGCTGCATCCACCACATCTTCACTTGCGGCAATGGTTGGAGCACCGCAATGTTTATCTGCGACGCATCGTTGTCATGTTTCTTGACATAAATGGTGTCTTGGATTCAATCGATCGACGTGCTGTTTGTAACTATTTGCTGAGTAAAGGTGTGCCTGATAAATATGTAAACATTATCAAAACGTTGTACTCATATAGTTGGGGCAGAGTGAGGGTTTATGGCAAACCGTCGCCACCCTTCAGTAACACCAGCGGTGTAAGACAAGGTTGCCGGCTGTCACCTTTCCTCTTTAATTTCGTTTATGATGCAGGCATGAAAACAGCGTTCGCTGGACACGACCTAGGAGGTGTGGAGTTACTTCTGGTGAGCGACGTCTTGACTTAGGGTATGCAAATGATACTGCCCTAATCTGTGACAACTCCCAAACATGCCAAGCAGCAATGGACCGACTAGCACTTTCTGTCAATCGTCTTGAGCTATGCTTTGCTCTATCGAAATGCAAAGTATTTCTCCAAGATTGGCAGGGACCTAACCCTGCGCTAATTCTTGGTGGTGATCTGCTAGGTCGTTCAGGAATTCAAGTACCTGGGCAAATAAATTAGCACCCATGTGAATAAAGATGAGCTTACGAACCGTAAAGCGAAAGCTCGAGGTGTTTTTGCGAAGCCCCGCCACCTGTGGTGCAGACGCGACAGTACTCTCACCCTGAAGAGAAGAGTTTATAACGCAGCCGTCCGTTCAATTCTCCTATATGGTTGTGTAACCTGGCCCATCAGGTCGACAGACATAAAGAGGCTTGTCGTGTTTGATCATCGCTGCCTTCGTAGCTTAGCTCATATCTGGTGGGAGCACCTTGTGAGCAATGAGCGCGTTCGGCGTTGCGTATTTGGTGCAGGAAGAGAGAGTGAATCGCTCAGCACCATTATAGCACGCATCAGGATCCGATGGTTTGGCCACGTGTTGCACATACCATCACACCGACTCCCGCGACGTGCATTGTTGGCGCGTTGTGGATTCGCTTGGAAGAGGAAGAGGGGAGGCCAAGCGATGACTTGGTCGAGAGAGATGAAAACATTCTCTTCGAAGTTTGCGTCGGTTGGTGCATCCAGACTGCCTGGCTGGGGTCCTAAGGGCGGTGAACACGTTTGGTTGGACACACTTGCCGATATGGCTTGGAGCCGACCCCAATGACTTTCGTGTTGTGCGTTCCTTTGTTCATCACCGTCCTGCTTAGCATCACCCTCCAGTCACGATCTTACTCCTTACGCGTAATACCACCTTCTTTATACGGCAAGATAGGCAACTGTTAGCTCTCCGGAACGATGTCCATCCGTCACTGGGGACCCAGCCGGCGTGCCACTGTTTTTCATTTCTTGGTTTTTGCATGGCGGCACAATAGCTGAAGTGTTTTCCCCTGTGGCTAACGTGTATAATGATGATGATGACGGTGATGCATGAAGGTAGACGAATAACGCCCTTATATTATTTCGCTAAAAGTGGTTTTCTGTTTTGCAAACAGACAGCAGCATAATGAAAATTAATTGTAAAATGTAACGAAGCGGCATAAGCTCTAAATAGGCAAACCCATCTGGAAATATTGCCTAAAAGTCCCTGCAGTACTTAGATACGAAATAAGTGTCCGAAAAGAAACATTTTAATGCATACAAAGCAACCATGTGATGATAATTCGCGGAAACGTCAGGAAGCCAGTAAGGGAGGTTATAAATGCAAGTGGCTTCAGCAAGCCTATAAGTAGCCTACAGCCAGAAGGCCTCCGTGTACCATTTTCAGAGGATACACAGCCACATAGGCAAATATGAACACAGAGTTCAGTATATTTAAGCCTCTAAGTGGTTGTGAATGTTTTAGCAAAACTGCCTAAGCCAGGCTAATCTGAACAATACAGACCTTTAGGAGCATTTAACACTTTTGGCCTGAAAAACGCATATATTTGTTAGAGCAAAGGTTCTATATCCATAAGGTTGTATCACCAACCCCAGTGAGCTAGAGGAGCTTGCCACTAATAATAAGGAAATGAGTGTCGGAAAATTTAGCGAAATGCTTCGAGGCGTAAAATTTATTTAGGTTTGCGTTTGTGGAGCATTAACAATTTTGCTTCTAAGGGTTGAGGGTCTTGGAACACGAAGGAGTATTGTGCCTTAGGTGTTGAGAAACACTAGCATGCAGCTCTGCTAAACTTCAAGCTTATGCGCTCCAATTTTATGTTCCGAAGCGAGTGCCAGCTGTGCCTATCCACGTGGCAATGTTAACTAGTACTGTAACGACGCTTGATTGTTTCTCTGTAGAGAGCTGTTCTCGCTCTCTTAGCAGAGTGGTAAGGTAAAACAAGAGTAGGAAAGTAGGTAAAATAGGTGGGAATTTTTGTTCATCAACCATGACGCGTAACGCATGGTAGGCTTTGGAGCCAGGTATAAGATAAGATAACGCAGGGACGGTCGAGATATGACGAAGCGGTGGTCAGTTTTCTGGATGCCAAGCCAGCCAATGTGACAGGGCCTCTTTGTTGCTGGTTAGCTGTCTCCCCAGTGAAATTGAAACTGGTAATGCGAATGTTTTACTAGCAAAAGCGGTTGAAGAAGTGGATCTGGTTTACATGACGCCTGACTTCAAGTGTTTCCAATGGTGATCGGCACATGAAAACAGATGTAACTAAATATATGGGGGCCAAGCGAGGAAAAGTGGAGAGCAAAATGCTATTTCTTGGGCTTACGGTTTTTATAGTGGTCACGTTATCAACCAGATGGAAAATATATAATATTTTGCGGGGTGCACCCCGATTATAGTTGGAAACGGCAGAGTAAAGTAGCGAGTACCCAGGTTAGTTAAAACGCATCATTTAACGTTAACTAGCAACGGGCATCTACGAAGTTTCATCGAAGTACATACAAAGCTGATAGTTAGATAGTGTTTTGCACAAGTCTAAGGCTATCTTATGTGCGTTATGTGTATCCACAGCAGCGATAGGCCCTAACATCTTTTAATATTCACAGGTCTGGTAGAGTGCCTCAACCCACCTCAACTTTCAAAAGCCTAATATTTTTCACGGACCCAGGGGTCTAAGAGTTGGGAACTAATAAGTTAAATCTGAAAGCTAAGCGATGAGGGTGTAGATACGATGGAAGGACTAAATTTCCCTGTTCAGATGAATTCGTTAATGCTGTGCGCTGTCCTATATAAGAAATAATTACGGCTTTGCGAATCAGTCAGTCATTAGGCTAGTCTGTACTATTCTTTGACCATTTTGAACAGTGACAAAGTGGATATTGAAGAAAAAGGAGCAGGAGGGTTATAGATACTGGTTGATCCTTGCAGACTTTTGACCAAATTGTCAATGGAAGTAAGCAAATTGGGGTATCATGGAACAAAGAAAATTACAGTTAATCACTGTCCTAATGAGTATCTTGCAGCACCGTTTCTCGCTCTGGTCGGTTCGCTTCCTATTTTTGTAGCCTGCGCAATACACGTTGGGTTTAGTCGCCTCTAGCTTCTATACTGTCTCGTATTTGACACGTCTCTTACGTGTCACTGATTGAAGACTAGTATCCCAGGCGCCACCCAACATCAGCCAGCGTTAACGAACGGGAATCCTTTAGCAAATTCACAGAGACATCATCAACTTTTTTCACTATATTACAACGTTTGAGTTGACGGCAAATACTGAGGATATGTCCGAATTTTCTATGCTGATGGCATTTAGAATTCCGATGCGGACAAGTATACCGGGAATGCAGCTTTCCACAAGGAGCACATATGCCACTCTTTGTCGACTTGACCACACTTTAAATTCTTTTGGGCGTGCGATCGAGCAATGCCGGGAGGTTTAAGCGCGTTAGATTGCCACTGTTTCCTTGTTTCGGCATGAACTCGGCGTTTGGTTAAGCCAAAGAAAACTTGCTGAACAACAGTAGTCTTCTGGGGTTTTGTAAGTTCAGAAACAGATGGACTTCACTTGATTAGAAGTCGGTGCTGGAAATGGTAAGAGCTGATGACATAAATCAGGATTATTTATGCCAGCAATCAGGCGATCTCTCAGGTATTCATTAAGCTTATCCCCAAATGCACAAGATGAAGCTTGAGGATGAAGTTGGAGGATGAAATCGCGAACAGATTGATTAGGTCGACGCATCAGTAAGTTGAACTTTACCTTTCGGAAACCACACAATTTTCCGGTAAAAAATGAGTCAAAATGAAGTCCTCCAACTTTTCATAAGACAATTTCGGCGGTAGCTAAGGATAAGCCAGGTTCTTCAGGAGTGAATAGGCCTCACGCCTAACATCAGTTAAAAGTGAGCGCCTTTAAGGTCTTCGCGAGAGTCCCCTTTAGTGAGCCACCATAGCTCGAATCTTTCCATGTATTCTTGTAACTCCCGGGGAGATGCATTTACGTTTAAGGATTCCATAGTTGTATTCATTTTTGAATAAACACGGACCACGATGGCAAGTACAGATGGTCCGGAACCGAAATGGAATTAGGGTCCAACCAAGTTAGTCCCGACTCGTAGTAAGGACACCCGAATTGGACATACATAAACTAGTGGTGCCGTAACAAACGGCGTTTCATATAACACGTGCTTCAGTGGAGCTGACCAACGGAAAATTGAGTCACAAAGGTGCGAGGTAAGCAGAAACGTGTTGGGGTGCACCGATGGATGGGTTTCAGGCGTGATCACTCACATACTTTTTCTGACGATGTGGGGTCACTATGAGTACGGTTTCACGAGTAACAATCATGAGATGGCTCACGCTAGTGTTCAAACAGTACAAGGTCACGGACAAGACGACAGAGTGCTAAAGGTGAACCGTATTACAGCGTCCTGCATTCCACACGATTTAACAAGCAAAATGGGGTACAGTCGGTAGGCTGGATCCGACCCACGGGCCGTAGTTTGGTGACCCCTGCACTAGACAAATGTTTCGTCCGATCGAGGCTAGTCAGTGGCGCGCATCCACTATGCGGCTTGTAATCTAATTGTGGATAATCAAATAAAGACATATATATTGATATGTCTGGCCAAAAGTATGCCCATGACGATCAATCTGGAAGACGGAAGGAGAGGGGTTTCGCTCCGGCCCCTTACAACTAATACCGCAACGCGTCTGCCATTCAGGGATGAAGAATAGAGCTCTGAATTTTAGAGCGTAAAACAAAATGAGAAACCACATCAAGAACCATGAGCTGTACATTAATAAATTCTACAGAACCAACTGATTGAACAAATGCACCATTTGTTAGTCCATGTCTGATAGGCATGCTGTGGTGTTTGGGCGCCGCTACGTAAGTAATGTATTCGTGCGCATTGCTTTTACAGACAACTGTAGATGATCCGTCGGAACTGAGGAGTACAAAAACAGCGAAAGAGGATGGTGAATAACTAATTCTGCATCCATCGCCAAAGAAGCGGCCATTCCAGATAACTTGAAGAAACCACTGCCCGAAATCACGATTGATGACTTCGACGAAGGAATTCGTCCATAACGCAAGAGTAATAAAATTGAATTACTTAAACAAGAACAGACTGAGCCAACGTGACTAAGTTAGTGGTGGTCGGTACCCTGAGATGATTTCTTACGAGTGAAGGTAGTGAGAACCTGCAATGTTTACAAAGCCGCACGTTTTCAATCTTTCAAACACAATCAATCCAGGTTCATGGAAAATTATGTTAAAAGCAGGCTGCACATCAGATCGTCAGTGCAATATTGCTCTATTACGCAAAGGTCGGAGGTAAAACTGCTGCCTACTGACACTATTTACTAACGAACGCTGTCTTAATGTTTGTGGGAATTCGCAAGTTCAACACAATCAGTCAAATTTCCACGTTTTTTCGTGGCCAAATTTGAGAAAAACGGCCTTCAACTGTGAAATATACTAAGAGGAAAGTGTGAACCCCCGGAACCTATTCACACGCAAAATACATTGAGTAGGAAACACTGACCCAGGTTACTCCAATACCAACCACAATCGTAGCTGCTGCTCAGCACAGCGAACACAAGAGTTGTAGGAGTCAGAGGTCATTAAACAGTCGACGGCATATGTGAAGCACACAATGGCCAAAGTAGCACGATGACTAGGCATGGAATCTTTTCGAACTAACAGTGAAAACAATGCGTGTACGATTCGAAGTGTGCATATGGTGTCAGCGTCGCCATGTCATTCAAACAACTAAGAGTGGATTAAAAGAGAGTGGACTACTCGGAACTTCTCGCATCCTAGTAGCACCAGTGAAACTAGGAAAGAACAAGGAATCGCTGGGTGGCTACGGCTGCATGAAGAGCATCGAACTTACGTGCACCATTTCAGCCAAAATAATTGTCATGGCGCAAAGCGCACTAAACAGAACATCGATAGAAGGTGGCCTATGCCAAGCTACTAAACGAACCTCCCTTTCGTATGAAAGCACACTAAGGTGAGTGGTTTAACCACTAAGTTCCATGGAATGTTTTCTAATACATTAACTGGTAGAAGCTTTAAGAATAACCGTTTGAACACAATTTAATTGCGTCTAACCGGTGGTTAGTCGGCCGGTGGCCTAGTGGTCTGCGCACCTGGTTTGCAACCATAAGGTCCCCGGTTCGAATCCGCGTAGGGTGCGGCGTCCTCGCAGTATACTCAGCCCGCGCGCGACTGGTAGTGGTCGCGCGTCAGCGAAGCGCCGTACTACTAACCGGTGGTAACAGCGTTGAACCGTACACACCATAGTCACAAACGAAATCAACTAATATGAATAAATAGGGTTCGGGTTACCTCAAGGTCAAACGACCTGCTCGGGGAGCAGCACTACGAAATGTTAATACTTTCCTACCTGATTGCAGGTCTCTGTGATTAAACGTTAACGGTATGGCGCCAATCCGTTGCTGTCTCGTCATCCTAGACGCCGATGTTAGATATGACATACGTCCACCCTCTGTGGCTACTATTTCAGTGTAAGCAGTTTCACCCTGATCTCGTGTACAAAAAGATGTTCTTAAAAAGATAGCAAGCAGCCTCAGCAGCTGACAACAAAATTCGAAGTTCGGAAAACTTGGCCCAGAAGAACGCAGATGCACGCCAATGTTTGCGTCGTTTAGCTACGATGGCATCGCCGCCTTAAGGCCATTGACAGTAAATTTGGCGGCTAGTTAGCTGCTTAAATACGCCTCAGCTTTGAAAATCTTCCATAAAATCGGAAGTCATACTTCAGAGAACATAATTGGAATAACACAGCCAAAGCTCGCGCATAAATGCATCCGTAGCTCTTTCGTTTAAGGAATATGTAAGTAAAGATAGCCACATCGCGACCATCAGTCGCACTATGCCATCTGTTCTTCCCACGAAGTGCGGCCAGTGTGAAATATGACTACAAACAAGTGGCAAGGTGTAAGAAACCCAATTCAATCAGTAAAGCAATAAATAGAAATACACAGGAAGGTGAGAAATATCTGAAAGCAATGAACCGAAGAAAATAATCAATCCGGAAATGGATCTCTCATGAAAACTGGGATTGATCGACTTGCACAACTAAGAATGTGGAAGCACTGTTATAAGCCAAAGTGGAAATTGAAGGAATCTGTGTGGACGAGGAAGAAACAACTCAGTGAAGTGAATCTTATCGTTATATGGGAACACAGGTGTCAAAAAATAGCGGCTGATGTACAAAACTGTTAGAATCTATCCTTTGGAGCCATAGCTCTCTGTGGAAGAAGGGAAAGCACTGAACACTTCGGCATGCATGCTGTGAAGGTAAGACAATGCGGCCAATTCAGTGCAAAACTCGTCAAATATGATGGCTCCGAACACTAAATTCCTAGTCCGAGTATTCAGATCCGATTGCGCAGGATCACGATCGTCGCGGTCAGAACTGGTTGATCGATGGACTAACTGATCCGCATGTCTAAAGAAGCGCTTGCGGACAGCTGACAAAGGTCGCGAACTTTGGGATCTCAGTGGAGACGTCTGTTTGGAAGCGGGAGGTGTGCGCTTAAGATTAACAGAAATATTCCAAAAGGGGGTCGGAAGAAGGGAAGAAGAGGGGGTCAAAGAGGAACGGCGAGTGGACTGGCTTGAGTCACGGCGCATCGATAACTGTACAGGGAACAGGGGGATTGCAGGAGAATCGCCAATAGACGATCTTGTACAAGGCTTTCGAGATTCGGATGAAGAAGGTGAGGTCGATGTTCTGTTTTGAAGCCCATCCGCATCACCTTGTTGTATTGACTCACCAGTTAAAGGTAACCAAACAGTGCGAACTTCGTGCAAAGGTCTCATGATACTTTGGTAACCGGAGGGACCTAGTGAGACAAGGGTGAGAGAATAGATATAAACGTAAATGAAAGCAAGACAGCAACTTCGAAGTGTGCGACCAACGAATGTGGAATGAATTGATGAGTATGAGAGGCATGGGAATGGAATGATTTGTGGTGAGTTCTGAAAGATTGAACACAAATGCGCTCGAAAAACACATGAGCACCATGCCACAAACTGCTACAGTAAAAGTCATGACAACACCGTAGCGTTGCTCATAATATGCGACGACCTCAGCGATCGAGCGCAAATAGTAGCGGCTCGGAGCATAGGTTTCGACTGACATCCCGAAGGTCGCGGGCTTAATGCGAATTCTTGCTCTCTGTCTGATGAGTGCATTCAAATACAAAACTGGTCGTGGAGCGCATTACCGAGAGCAGGTGTCACATGACATTTAGCAGGCGGTGGCCCTAGCTGAAGATTTTCCAGGGTATGTGAAAAGATGTGATTGCCAACATCCGTAGTCATCGCTTTCGACGATGCAAGTATGCCGAAGATAACATTGGTCCGTGAACTGAAGTTCATGAGAGAGAAACGGGTAGTAGATGTTTTCGGATGATCAAAACTGCTAAGTGGTCATTATCATTCAGAGGGCAAGGTATTCAAGCGATTTCAAAAATGTCTAAGTACTCCGGGGAGGCAGTTCGACGAGAAGTAATCCTAAAACGCTAGGGGCGCCACTCGGATGTAAACTGGTTTACATCCTGAAAACGAGCAAGTCATCCAAAAAGCTACAGGGAAGTTGGGATAGTCTCGATCGAGTGAGCATTCCTCCCTTTCAGGGAGTCAGGTACAAGCAGGTCAGATGGAAAGCCAACGAAAAGAAAAGTAACTGAGAGTGATTAGTTTGCATGCCGCAGCAACAACAGACAATGAAGGGGAACCAAAGTAATGACTCACTTCCCCTAGATGAATTGCGCGGAGATGAGCAAGCCAAGAGCGAAGGAGAGAGGGAAGCTTCCTGACCGTCCATGGTGTAGAATCGGGGATCAACCACAGTGTCTGTGGAGTAGAGAAGTCCGCTGTGAAGATACAAACGAGCGCGATAAACCAGTGAGTGCCATGACTCCACGGAGGCGGCACTAGCAGTGAGCTGGCTTTTCACTTGACGAAGAACCTAAACGGCGGAAAAAAGCCGTGAATTAGAGGACGAAGAAAGGTGGATGGTGCTGGCGAAGCACGAGTGAAAATAGGACAAGCAGATCAGCCCAAAAATTACGCTATTGGTCTATCAAAGTTGCCGAAATGCTGATAGACTTGCTTAGTCGATTGGATGTGGCCAATAGTACAAAATGACTTCACTAAACTAACTGACGAAAACGAGGGGAGGTAAAGATGATGAGGATGATGATGACGACAGGCGGGATGAGGTGGAAATAATCCCGAGACGGTGGCACCATACACGCCAAGATGCAACCACCTCAGTAATGAACTGTCATGATAAGACAGATGAAGCAATGGAAAGGGGGTTTATGACGAGCAAAAAGCATAAGCTTAACATGAGCCGTAGGTTGGTAATGGAAACTATAACAAATTCGAAGACTACCCATACGCATCGATGATGCAACAGAGCAACGGCATATTAGAAGTAAGGTTACGAGAATGAGGTAGCCCCATGCGAAACGGAATATGTTTATATGGTTAATGCTCAGTGTAAAGAGCAATCGGATTGCCCACCAACCTGGACTGATTTACGTGCATCAGTGAGGAGTATAATTCTACAGAAGCTAGTTAACTGGAATACGTTCCAAAGTATCCGTTCATGAACCAAGGTGTAGAAAGCAGAGCGCGATATTCAAGCTTTATTGGAAAAGCCTAAGATGAGAGCCACATACGACTGAGTTTAGAAGATCGCTCTAGGATTGGGAAACCGGGAAAGATAAGTTCATCGACAATAAAGACGACTATGCTGTTGATTTAATCTTAAAGTATTGGCTCTCAGTTTGGTATTCGGGTTGAGTTATAGGTGGCAAGATACGTGACTGGAATCGCTCAGTATTTAGTATACTAATATGACGTCTCCACTTAGCCGCCGGTAACATTCAATGAACAACCCGAGTTTCATCAACCGTTTCTAGTACGGAAGATAGCACAAACCCTTTTCTGTTTTTCTTTGAACAATGAACAATGAATTTATACGGGTTAAGAAGCGTTGCTTTACAAGCCCCGTTGGATAGTTGGTGGGGATATCAACATAACAATTATGATGAAGAGGATAGTCAAATAGTTAACACTTTAAATACGAAAATAAGGACTTATCGTTTGCTTCGCTGCAGTCCCGCGATCCACTTAGATTCACAACACCCACAGATAACAACAAATAATTCCAGGGTAAACTCCAGGTGTAGGATGGAGACATAGTGTTAAGTAACAAAGTGTAAGTGGATGAGTGCATCGTCCAACCATCTTTTAAATATTGTTAGTGTCGGTGCAGAAACGACCGATTCTGGGAGAGCATTCCACGGGTGACACACACGGATGGAAAAGAAATTTCTGCGGCACTCCAGACGACTGTATTGTTCTGCGAGTTTTAATGAGTGGCCCCTCAGGTTTGTATTGCTGCTGAGTTGCAGTAAAGGGCGGCACACATGATGTGGGTCTCGCAGAATCAAGTATGTCATAATCAGGTCGCCTCGTAGCCTGCGATAGCTGCTACTGAACAATCCTAGTCGTCGCAGCCTCTCCTGGTAGGACCGATTGCGCATTCCAATGACGTTCTTAGATGCCCGGCGTTGTGGCTGCTCCAGTGCATTAAGATCGGGTTTCAGCCATGGATGCCAGGTTTGAATTGCATATTCGACATGGGGGCGAACATACGCACTGAGCATTTGTCGAAATATGGAGCTGTTTATTTGTCCAAACGCCCGCCTCAACAGCCCAACGTGTTGGTTCCCGGTCTTCGATGCCTTTTCCGATTGCCTGGAGCAACCCAAGTCATCTTGAACCAGGACACCCAAGTCACGTTCGAGAGTTGCTTGTTGCAGTACATCCGTTCCGAGTCGGTATGAGTAGCTGCCCTGATGTCGGATGGAAAGCACCTTGCATTTACTGACGTTGAAATGCAATAAGTTTTGGATCGACCATTGATACACTGTATCTAAGTCACGTTGGAGCACATGTTGGTCGGTGTTCGCCTGGATCCTGCGCCAGATCTTGATATCCTCGGCAAACATTAGGAAGTTTGAAGCGATTCCATATGCAAGGTCATTAATAAACACCAAAAACAAACGTGGACCTAGAACCGAGCCTTGCGGCACACCACACTCCACTTGTATGGGGTCCGATAAAGAGCTCCGAACTCTGACCACAAATTGCCTTTGAAAGAGAAAGTTGGCGATCCAGCTTAAAAGAGGGTCGCCGATCCCGTAATGCTGCAGCTTGGATAGTAGTATCCGATGGTCTAGGCGATCGAAAGCCTTGGAAAAATCCAGGTAGATCGCATCAACACCTTCTCCAGCGTCGGCTGCCTCGGTCCAACTACTGCGTGCAATTAGTAAATTAGTTGTACATGACCGCTGTCGACGGAAACCGTTTTTGAGGAGTCCAAATGCTGCGACGTCCCGCTTTAGCCAAGATTAACAATCCTAAATAGGATATTAAAATTGGGGACGCAGGTAGGTATTGAGCATCCGAGAGATGGCTAAATCGAAACTACATATCGCCCTCCACAAAAGATCAACACACTGGTTAATTCTTTTTGAAGCGGACTGACAGGAACAACCGAGTTCACGTCCCTGGAGGTAATCTGCATATCGCACACCCCAAACCGGTAGATGTAAGTGTCGGTTGCGGATGTGAACAACTCGCCACTTATCCATAGTGATGGACAGCGCTTTCTTCCCTGATGGAACTCAGGATTTATGGAGATCGCGCAGGAAGACTTCGCGGTTATTCAGCCACTTGATGGCAAGCCAAATCTTAACGTCGCCCACAAAGGGTAGATTTTCAAGGTAGTAACTCGCTAAATGACTATGGAGAACCATGAACAAGCGAGGCCCAAAAGCCGAAGATTATAATAACGCCGAATCCCAATCGAATTTGATCGAACAGGGATGCTCGAACGCTAACCGCCAATTACCGCTGGTGGATAGGTGCCCATCTATCTTAACACTGGATCTCCGACGTAATGTTTCTGAAGGTTATGAAGCAAGATACGATGATCCAAGCGGTCGAACGCTTTTGAAAAGTCAAAACAGATGACATCGGTGCCTGTCTCCTCGTCAACTGTTTCAGCTCAATTGCAGCGTACAATCAGCACGTTTGTGGTACATGATCGATGTTGACGAAAGCCGTGCTGCTTCGGCGCGATAACACTGTAGCTTTCGAGGTAGCATATCAATGACTCCGCAAAAACCATTTCTATGACCTTGGAGCGCACACAGAGAAGCGTTAGGGGGCGGTGATTGGCAGGCTCAGATCTACTCCCCTTGCAAATAGGGGTGATGGTACCCCGTTTCCACTTTGACGGAATTATGTCCACATCTAGAGAGCGGTTCGGTTATGTACTTGGCTGCTACCTGCAGTGCTTTTGGGTGAATGCTATCCGCTCCAAGAGTTGTGCGTACGCAAGGATAGTAGATTTTTCAACTCCGTTTCTGCAGTGAATTTGACGCTGATTAAACTTGATGTTGGAATTAAGGAAAACAGGAATAGCGTTTCAGTCTTGTATTCCATGGAAGATAGATGAGTACTGAGCCCGTAGGCGTTGGTCACCTCTCACTGTACGTATATCTATACCAAACGTAATGAGTGGCGGAATTCTGCCAGCACTTTACGAAGGTTATCGATGTTTGTAAAGAAGCTTGTATTTTGAATTGGTACGCAGGATTCCCAACATATATAGACAGGAATGCTGTTGCTGTGCATGTTGAAGGAGTGTGGGCCGGCTCCGTTGATGAAAGGTGGCTCCCATCCACACGCCTCTCGGTCCCATTCCGTTGGGTTTACATTGGATATGGGGTGTGTAGATGGAAATATAGGTGGTGTAGCGCAAGTCACCCATGGTCCCTCTGTAGGTGCAGACGTCCTATGACTGTCTCCGTGGGGGCCGCAGTGACAGGGAAATCCGGAAACGCATACCGCCAAGCAGAATTATTTCGCCACCTCTTGTTGGTGTGCAAAGTTATAGTTACTAACCAATCGCACACAGTAGTTGCGTGGAGCTACGTATATTCAGACTCTTCTTTCGACTAGCAGCGTGAAGGTCATTATAAATATTTTCCATGCTAGCTCTTTGATACACCAAATCATGAATGTCCAACTGGCTCCTACAAAAAATCCAGTGAGCAGTGGAACGAAATCGTTCCGCCTCTGAATCTGGATAGTTGGTGAAACAAAGGTTATCGAGCAATAAAGTCACATAATCGCCTCTATCTAAAGGACTGCACACATCCAGCCTATCAATCATGAGCTGCTCGACAGCTTATCCGCTATCTTAAAGCTAATGAAAGCGATGGTGTGATTGTACAGGGGTGTGCTAGGGGTTACTTCAGATAGATAGGCTGTAAACTTTGTACTCTCGATTGCAGGAGTTTCCAGATCATGAATGTTGAAATCTACTGTAGAGAGGATAGCGCTGTGTTGGTTTCGTCCGAATCCGAAATACGGTATTAGTCTGTGGTTCATTTACGGAACGGATTTGGGTGGTCGGTAAAGCATGGACCCAAGGCACATGCCATTGCCTTACAACCATAGCTTACATCAAGGAGATCAGTGACACGTGTGTGCGGATCGTTCTAGAGTTCACAACGAAAGTTCGAACTGTATGAACTATCAGTCCTCCCCCCCCTACCCGTTTCGGAGAAGCGACATACCGGAGACTTTCAAGGTACCCTAAGCGAGGCTTTTAAATCGGTAGTTGCCATTTCAGATTTTACGTAGCTCTTTCTCCATCTGCTGCGGATTTGTCAATTTCACTATTTTTGATATTTTCTACGGTTAGACTAAGTACAAGGTCACTAATGTTGTTCTTCATCGACTGATTTAAAAGAAATTGGAGATACTGCGAGTATTACGCAGTTCGTTAGCTGTGGACATGAAATCATAAACACATACAAAAATTTTAAGATATTTACCTCAATAGTTCACAGTTTAGTTCGGAAAAGCATTAGACATATTTCGCCCTAATGGTGAGCATTCCCTCGGTCCCCTACGGGGGATCAAAACCATGAGCGCTAGAGGCAGATGCCAACTCGCCAGCAGCTTAAGCCACTGAACCATGGGGGAGGTTGGCTGGGCTACATAATCTGCAAGCTAACTGGGATTCAGCACAACCTATCTCCTACTTTCACGGACAGTGGCTAGGTTGCGTCCTCTCGCTAGGGCTACATCCATAGCATTTGAAATTGGGAAGCTGAATTTTAAATTACTGATGAGTAGGAAGATGTTTTAATTGTAATTTTAAGGTATTCATCCTAGTAGTTCATAAGCTACATAGCACATTCTAGTCCATAAAAGCACCAGACGCGTTTCGCCCTATTGGAGCTCGTCAGTGGTGCGCATTCCATAAGTCTCCTACTGGATGCAGCGTCTAGCGAGAGGACATCAAAACCTCGGAGGCTAGCCAATGCCCGTGACAGAGGAAGGCAGGTTGTGCTATATCCCAGTTAGCTTGCAAATTATGCAGTCTAGCCGACATACAAAAATTATCAAAAGGCGTTTTTGTAACTTAATGAATCAACGTTCCGATTGACAAACTAGGCTTTGACATTGTACCACCAACAGGATGCAAATGCCCACGATTTATTTCAGCAGTGCAATCATTATCTGAAAATTCGGGCAGTTTATTCGAGTGACACAGGTGCACCCAGCTTCATTCTCTTTTTATACAATTTTGGATGTATTGGTGTTATTTTTGATCCATCCGCAGTAGTTATTGTAGAATGCTGAAAATGCACTCACGTGAGTAACTAAAACTTAGATGGACTTGAACGTCGCTAATTTAATCGCTCAGCCACGGTTCAGTGGTCATTATGATATTTGGAGACTGAAAGTGGACGAGGTTGAAGCTTGATCCACTTAGTTGTGCGTTGATTCACAGAAAAGACAGTACTTCTGTAACCAAAAGTGAGTCAGTGGATGTTGAATCAAGACTGGAGGTTGTGCCAACTGTTAAAGGGGTCGGCCACTAGCCTTTTCCGATGAGTCTATCGACCATGAGGTTCGGTCGGATTATAGGGTTGCACGCGGCTGTCCAGGCGCTGATTGTTGCTCGTATTCCGACGTCAATGAGAAGATTCGAAATGTGGGCATATAGAAGATGAACATACGGGCAACCCCAGGGAAAGCCAACACAAATACATAAGCACAGGCAACAGTAACACGTTAGTAGCTTGCATTGTTGCTTCGCTGCCGTACATTGTATGTGGATTAGAGTGTTGTTGTGGTAAGAGTTCGGGTAAGCCTCCCAAAACGTAACCACAAGAGAGCGGGAGCCAGTCAACGGTTATAGAAAGGGAGCTACCACAAAAGGAACAATCAAGCATCGGCGGACTGTGTACGCGTAGTTGGTGAGCTCGTGGAATACAGCAGTCATACATGTGAATGAGAAGACCTGATGCCGATAGTACAGAATGACTTGAGAACAATCACCTGTAGGTTGATTGAAGTGTTGTACGCATGTAACACAACAACAGAGTAGGTCAATACGTAAGTGTTTGCAAAAGCGATGTCGAAAATACAAGGTAACAATCAAGAGTCATCCGTGAATTGGAAGGCACTCCGCCAAGATCCACTGTTAACAACACCGTTAGGTTACAAAATCAATAGCAGAAGACACATAAAATTGTGCCTAGTCGAATGGGTCGGGATTTCGTGATCACATGTAAAGCGCATTAACAGTACGCCGTACGGACGCTTTGGTGCCAAGCAACCACCACCAGTGGTGCGTGGGCTAAGGATACTTTGAGGGTCGCATGGTCCCTAACGCAAACTAGAACCCGTGATCTCCAAAGTACAAGGCAGGCTTGTGATCCTTAAGGCCATAGGCCGGTGCAGGTAGAAATAAAACTTTCCTTCCTCGAATGAACAGGTAAAGTCAAGGATCTACCATGGAAAACTATATTGACCGAACAGAGGAGTTGGCAACAAAGTTGGTAGGCAGGATCGGTCAGAATGATCGAAAAAGGCAAATGGACAAAAGGAATGGCCGACAAGATGATGCACGATGAACCCAAGGGAAGATGAGAGAAAAAAGTAATGCCATGGAAGGAATTCCTCGCACGTTTCCTCAGACAGCAATATACCTGGAAATTGGTGTATTTAATTTGGATTGTTTGCATAAGAGCAAAAGTATTGAAAGGTGATAAGATACACCACACTGAAAGACGGTCTATACGGTAAAAACTTCATACGTCGAAGAGTACCTTTGACTCAATTATTCGCGCACACAAAGGGGTGAGTAGGAGTAGCTCCTTCTTACGTAACTCCCGAAATAGTGTCAGTATATACAGGACGTCGCCACCATTGTCTGCTGCAAGCAGGGTGCTCAACTTTTCCCTTATTGTTTAACTAATTGGTTCGAAAAATATGAGTGGCTATGTCCTATCCGATTTTACTGAAATAGAGCTTGGTTAAGCAAACTATGGACAACCTGAGAATGTACGAGTGATGAGCTCAATCAGTAGAAGAGCCGCATCCTTGGCTACGCTGAACAGTAGGGCATGTACAATGTACCTGCAGTGTCTGGTACTGTTGCCGAAACTGCTGCATACGTTGCTGATCAAGGAATGGTGCCTACAATATGTCAAGTAGTCCACTTGTATATTGCTAGCAACATCGTTGATGTGGTACATGACCATCCAGGAAAGGACATTACAACTAGTAGACGCAAAGAGCGAGTGAGGCTCGACATAGTTCTAAAGTTTGATGATAGACCGCTCCGAGGTTAAACAAAGGACAGAGCTGAACGGCCAATTCAAACATACATTTAAATGTTGTCGACGCAATGCAAGCATTTGAATTCCATTATTTTGCTCCAAAGAAAACCCAGAGTATCAACAGGTTGAATGCCTGTCGCATGGCTACGTGAGAACACTATTGCGTCGGAGAGAACTCCGAAAGTGCGGCCAAATCGGATAAAAATGAAGGAGGAAAATTGGAAAAGTGGAGACAAGGTGTGATAAGTGGATATGGACAAAGACGTGCAAATCATCACGGGACAAAACTGCGAGCTGAAAGCGATCAATGGAGTTAGAAAACACAAGCGCACACATGTGTGGGTAGCGAACACACTCCACGATGGAGACGTGTACAGTCACGAAACACCAGCTTGCAGGCATGTGCACTGCTGTATGTCTGTGAAGAGTCAGAAACGGGACATAGCTGCTTCACTTACACTACCATTAGCCCCTAGATTTTCGCCACCAACGATAGACAGAAGCAAGTGTGCAGTTTGAGAAGCGAGACTCGCACGGGATGTGAAAGACAAAGTGGCATAAGCGATAAAACAACGAACGCAACTGACCTTGAAAAGCGAATTCACATTTGACCTCAAACATAGACCCACTGAATTGAGCAAAAACGTATATAGCAATGGGCAGGAGTAGGCGGCCAAGGAGGCAATCAGGTCTGTCAGTAGCAGATTAGTGAACAGACAATTCGTGTGCAAAGTCGACAACCGATTCAATATGATGGATAAAAAAGGACCTATGAAGAGAAAGAATGAGAACAGAGAAGTTAGTGGAATTTTGCAGAACGCACAAAGTGATTTACAGTACGGGGGCGTGAGACAGCACAGCAGGAGCTGAGCGAAATGAGTGGCGTAACCACATGCAGGCATAAAGCATTGGATGACTTATCAGAATTCAGATAGAAGCATACGACAGAATGGTATATTCGATTCACAAAGTTGCGAAACAAACGACCAGGATACTAAGTGCATAAAGCTCAAACGGACAAAGGTATCTAAGATGAGTGTTCTCCTCATGAGACAGTGGTCATCAGATCATCTACTGTTTTCGTAGCAAAGAAACCCATCGTGAGTGTGCGCTGTCCAAAAGTGGTGAGGTACTTGGTGATGAAAGACAACAGTCAAGGGACAGGCTAAGTAACAACGTGAGTGCACAACCAAGCGTGCGAACTATGTGCAACTTAGGCTGATGAAGCCAATTTACTGGGTGTCTGTATACATGCATCCGCAGCGGGCACTGTTTACAGAAGTCACACATGGCTGAGGATTAGGTCGACAACATGGCATAAAAGATTTGACCGAAAAGGTCAGTCAGGATGACGAGTGTCGTCTTGTTTCATGGTGATATCAAGATAGATCACATTAGTTGTTAGGTAGTAAACCGAGCATTGCTTTGTCGAGGAGTTAGTGTGGCTCTAATATCCATCCTCGTGCTCATATCGGCCGGTAATCTCGTCTGACAAATACAGCTCACCTTTTACAAGGGAGTAGTATGGGGAATTGGATGGATTAAGTAGAAGCTTAACACATCAAGACTCCGTCAAACAGACATCACACGTTCGGGAAAGTACTGTACAGACACTTCAACGGTTCCGGAATCGACAACAGTGCGTGTTTGTGCGGCTCAAACTTGCACAAAAGTAACGTTCAAATCAGTAGAAAGTGAGCGGCGCCACATAACATTCAGTAACTAAGTCACATCAGTCGTTACCGCTGCTCGTGACCTAGTGATCTTCAGCACGGACTGGTGAAAATCGAGTTGCGGGTTCGAACCCTAACAGGGTCCAGTGTAAGGCGCACTGCTGACGATTCCCGAGAAGATGAAACAGCCGTACAGAGCTTTACCGGGCGTGTGATGTCTGTCTGAGTGAGTGTACATGTGATGAAAGTTTATGTATACCAATCACTTTGTTCCGTTAAACCTTTAGTATATGTTCATCCCTATTTTCGCGATAATGTAAGAGTCCACTGTAGGTCGGAACTCGTATCGTAGTCAAGCAGCTGAACTGAACTGAAAGTTAACCTTTATCTCTTCATTTGTATGTTGACTTGCAAAGCGACCAGATGACATGACGAGTAACTGACTGGAACCACCAGAGCCGACAGACAGACGCCGGAAAATTGACGCGGTCATCGTCTAACAAAATAGAAGCATCTTAATGTCACGACTCACAGATATGGAGGCCACTAGCTGACGGGAGAGACGATGGAATCTTCGTATCGAGGAAATTGGTTGCAGTTCAAGTCGAAGATGAAGCACGCTGCTTCAAACTGTAATCGTGAAACATAGGACCAGGAGTAACCACAAGCCACATTGGCTGGAAAGGTCCCTATATCCAGGAAACACAGATGAGCAGATCAAGAGGGAGATGCTGCTGATGAGGAAATTAGTTCCGTTTTTCCCAGGCAAGACGAAGTTAACCATCCCGATCCATGTTTATTTTCCATTATATCCAGAGAAAATGTCAGCGTTACTCATCTGGTGAGGCTATGCACCACCATGAGGCGTGGAGAGTTGAACAGTGGAGTGAGCGCAAGTTTGGAAGAGCGCCCGGCCAACGTGTGACATGTAACCGTACTGACCGGGAGTATTATCACAATGGAACAGATATTACGAAAGTGAGATGCAAGCGAACGAAAAAGGAGAGTTGTAGTTGACGCGTCACATCTAAGGAAAAAGATGACGACTGGAACACCATGTGCACATGAGATCAGCACTGCGAAACACCGCTGGATAAGCAGTCCCCCGGTGCAAACAGCAGCAGCCAAATCTTCATGTGATAACTCTAAAGGCCAACAGACATTGGGTCTCTTCGCAGTCTCTGGAACTTATCGATGCTCGCCGACACATTCCAGCTGGAAGTGAGCATAATGAGACTCGCAAAATTACCGGGCAAGACTCCGTGCTAGCCTGAAGAGAGACCGCGAATCCTAGTGGTCTCATCGTGCGTCAGAAATGGAAGTGGCCGCTGCCCTCGGTAACTACCGGAAGTTATTGCTTCTGATACGAGAAACGGGCAGCAGGAGACCTGATGTTAGTGAAACTATACGTGACGAGAGTGGATAACCTATCCACGGCTTTTCAAAATGCTTGGAGCGTTGGACTGAGTACTTTGAAAGGCAATTTAATCGGCCAAAATTGTCAGATTCCTCGCCGGCCGCTGATCGTCCTGCTCCGTGGGCTGTCCCTTTGGATCTGCCCTCTGGCTCAGAAGTCGAACGTGAGATCGGACTGCTGAAGTTGAATAAAGTCAAAAGAGCAGATGATCTTCCTCCAGCCCTATTTAAATTCGGGGGACCTGCTCTTATTGATGATTTATACAAGTTATCAGTGAAACTGTGGGAGCAGAAAACTGTCCCAACCGACCGCAGCCGCTCCGTCATAGTTCAAAACTTCAAAAGGCTCCCGTTCGGAATGCGGTGAGAATAAAAGATTCTGTCTGATCTCCGTCGCTTCCAAACTGCTTGCCTGTCATCCTCCACAAACCGACTAGCACTCGTGAAGGCCGGATTCGTGAGGAGCAAGCCGGGTTTCGTCGAGGTCGGGGCTGCAACGATCACATCTTCACTCAGTGTCAATCGTTGGAGCACGGTACCATCTACTGGCGGCCCATCGTTGTCGTGTTCCCCGATGTCAAAGATGCCTTCGATTCGGTGGATCGATGTGCCCTTCGGGACTGGCTGCCAAGGAAACGTGTGTCCGAGAAATCTGTAAATGTTATCCGAACGTTATACGCGCGTAGATCTGGCAGAGAGAGGGTTAACGGCAAGCTGTCGTCGCCCTTAGATATCTCCAGCGGTGTAAGACTGAGGCCCGCTGTCACATTTCCTTTTCAAGTTTGCTATTGACGAAGTCATGGAGATCGTGTCCACAGGAAACGACTTATAAGGAGTGGAGTTGTTCCCAGGTGAAAGACTTCTTGACTTGGAGTATGCTGACGATATTGCCAACATAGGTGACAGCTCACAAACGTGCAAAGCTGCAGTGGACAGATTAGCGCTGGCTGTCAGCCGTTTCGGGCTTTGCTTTACGCTCTAAAAATGCAAAGTTTTCCTCCAAGATTGGAAGGGACCGCCTCTTGCGCTGACCCTTTGTTAGGGATCAGTTAGAAACCGTTAAAAAATTAAACTACCTGGACACGTATCAGCGCGTGTGGAATCGAAAAGGGGGTCACAAACCGTACAGCAAAAGCTCGAGGCGCTTTTGCTAACCTTCGCCACATATGGCGTCGGCGTGACATCACTATTTCCCTGAAGGGTAGAGTGTACAATGCAACCGTACGTTCGACCCTACTGTATGCTTCTGAAACCTGGCCCATCCGATCGTCAGACATAAAAAGGCTAGTTATATAAAACAACCGGTGCCTTCGAAGTTTGGCTCACACCTGGTGGGAACACCGCGTGAGCAACGAGCGTGTTCGACGACTTGTTTACGGCACAGGAAAAGGAAATGAACCGCTCAGCACCGTTATTTCGCGCACCAAGCTTCGATGGCTGGGCCACGTGTTGTGCATGCTAGCACACCGGCTCTCACGGAGCGTGTTGTTTGCGCACCTGGGGTGTTGATGGAAGAGGATAGTTGGTGGTCAAATGATGACTTGGAAGAATGAAATCTATCACTTCGAAGTTGGTCTCGGTTGGAGCCACTCGGCTCGCTTGTTGGGTCCGAAAAACAATGAACACGTTTGGCTGGATACACTTGCTGAGATGTCTAGAAGCCGACCTCAGTGGTGTTTGTGTTGTGAGTTTTTTGTCCCTCCCACTCCCGTTTAGCCTCCCCTCCAACCACAATCTCATTTCCTAGCATATTATAAATTTGCATAATGTAATCTTTTTGTGGCACAATATCGGCTCGTAGATTTCCTGAACGATGCCCATCCGTTACTGGTGGCTCAGCCGGCGTGCTTCGGTTGCAGTTTATTTTCTTCGTTTCTTATGTGTTGCGACACAATAGCTGAGGGGTTTTCCACTTCCAGCTAACGTGTATAATAACGGAAACATCAAGTGGCTTGGGACAGCGCACACATTGTAAACCCCTGGAAATTTGGCAGTTGTTGTAGTTGAACAAGATGGAAGGATTTCGTGCGAGCTGCTCACTTGCTGATTCATAAAGCACTTAACACTTACGTGAGAAAAACAGCAACCCTGAACTCGGTGAGAGGAGTGGACACAGACACAAACCAACAGATCAGCGAGTTACAGGCAACCGGCACAAACACCAATGGGGCTTGAGAGTGACGGTTGGCTATTTCTGCAAGCATATGGTAGGATATCACCGGCTAGTGACTATGGTCAAGGTAAAGTTCCATTCTGAAACAAATAACCGTGAACATCGAGGCGGAGTCAACCTGGTGAACTGTAAAGATTCTTTGTCTAGCTGTTACCAGATGGATTATTAGACTGGTCCCGATTCTGTGTCCAAGGCCATTCATTGCGATGAAAAGGTGAGAGCACCTAAGTTCACCGGGCCCTGAATCTTAACCGGCAACCTTCTACTCTGTGTGCGCTGAAGCAGCCAACCATCATTCTCAGGCTCCTTTGGAGTTTATGACTGTTGCGCCCAACTCACTGATTTGTTGACGCATATGGCAATGTGTCTTCCCATCTCAAGGAGTCTAAAGTTTTTCATGAGGACCTTAAATGGGTTAACAGTTTGTACGTGATCAGAATGTACGAACAAGTGCGGTTTCAAGTAAATGCCTACTCAGGGTATTTTTAAATAGGTAGCAGGGAACCATCATTTTGTGTTGCTGTATTGTTGATGATAAATACTACTAATAATGAACCGGAGGCTATAAATCTTTGTTGCTCTATGTAAACAGGATCAGGCACACACCCGGAATAGTATCTGTAATTCCCGCCCAGTTCAAGCGGACTGCAGTTGTGTGACGACGTATTCAGGTGTGACACGCTCTTTGAATCCATAACTATCTCTGGTAAACTGTTCCAATATTTTACCACTAGACGGTCGAAGCATGGAAGATGAGCTACACGCACCCGATCCAGTATCACGAGCTCGTGCTGGTGTACACATGTGGAGCAGAAGCCTTAGCGTGGGTAAATCACACAGATGTGATATCTGGTGGGACATTACGATGTCAATACTAAAGTGACGATAGGGCACGGTGCACAGCCCCAGTCACCTGCATCGGTCTATGTACGACATACCGCGTTAACTGGAGATGAGCCTAGTCGCTACGCGCTAAACAAGTTCCAGTTTCTGCACCTCGTCTAGGGTGATCGTACAGTAGGTGAGTGATATGTGTTCTGGAATGTGTCTTATGATGAAAGGAAAGAGGGGAGTATCAACGTCTTCATATCAAGTGCAGAAGCAGCGTTTAAGCGTCCAAAGCCCGCGCAATCCGTTTCCATATAGTCTAATTGTGCTGTCCACGGACTTCAAATCGCAGCGCGAGAGTACGCCTAGGTTATTCACGAAAGATGCAGGATGCAGTAATCGGCTGGTAAGAGTGTACATTTCCCCATCATCAGCTGTCCCTAGGCTTATAAATAACAACCTGACCGGATTGACTGACAGGTTGACGTCTGCAGACCACATGGAGAGACGGTGGAAGCTATGTTGCAACACGTCGCAATATTCGGGCGCATAAATTACTCACAACATCTCGTCAGATCATCCACAAAGAATGCGCACTGCAACCGGAGATCAGGAGTAAAATTAGCCCCAACACGGTACCTTCAGGCGTGCCAATGGTCGGTGGATACCAGTCGGTAGGATGGTCAGCTACGTGTACTCTCCATTTTCGTCCTGACCCAATGGTGCTGTGACCCACTAGTACCGCACACCCTCAGCATGCGGAGCACGACCTCAATATTGGTATTGTCGAACATCTTACTGAAGGCGATGTAGATTATGTCGACTGACTTACCCCAGTCGTCAACTGAGCGGCCACGGGCAAGCATAGCGACAGGGAGACGCGAGCGCAATCAGCCTGTGGTCTCTGGAAGTAGGCGATAACACCTTTTAGAGTGATTAGGTGTACATGAAGTGAGAGGAACTGATTGGTGTTCTGACAAAGCAAGCACTCGTGCAACGGAATCGGGGAAGCATGCATACATGCGTGTTTGCCGCACCGGAAGGAGTCTGGTACTGTGGGGAAGACGTACGGATGGACTTCATAAAGCGTGCATGCAGCTGAGCAAAGAGTTGCATTTCATCAGAAACAAGTGGCACAAGGAGAAGTTGAAAGAGACCGAACAGTATGCCGGAGGCTGCTAGCTTAAGGAATCTTAGGACAGCCATCGAGGCACAACAAAGGTGAATGTACAGGAAGAAAGGTATGCTGGTAACGGATATTTCCACGAGCACTCCAGAAATGCCGTCTCTCTGGGGAAAGTTGGAAATACAAACTTCGTATATATAACGGCTCAACACCATTCACTTGGAATGCTGCACCACCAAAGCACCCCAAGTAAGTTAGTTCTGAAGAGACTACATACGTAAATTATCTTCCAGAGTTGACGGCCAAGCAATATCGCGGTTGGGGTCGATGCGGGCGCAGTTAAGGCGCACTTAGCTTAGCTCACTTTCGCCATCCATACTTGGCAGCGTTCGGTGAGAATGTTGGCAAGCTAAGTGCTGGTCAGGCGGAATACGACCAAGCCTCGATTGGGTCGGAGCCCGCCCAAACCAAGTGGTATCACTCCGAATTATAACAACGTCCACCCACAGTGAGAACTAAGCCATACGAGCACTATATGTAGATTCGACTCGTACCGGTTCGTTTCAAGTAACAGGTCAGCAAAATAAAATTGAAGGAAGCAAAGGCAGAGGAACAAGATAGCATCGCTGCAGTAAGCAGTTTAATGATGGAGCCCCTCATTGAGCAAATTATCGGCATGAAGGCTGTGTGCTAGACCGCACTGGTAACGAATAGCAGCAATACTCTGGGGTGTGGGCAGTAACCCAGAGGGTAATATGGGCAAGTATTTTGTTAACACGAAACAGGTGTAGTGAAATCATTCAAACATGTGACAACAAACGTCAAGATACTCGAACGATGTAGAAAACAAGCCACCTCAACTCCCGTGCGGTATTCGTTTAATCATCCCACATAACGGAATTCGGCCGGAAAAAAACAGAAATTATCGAGTAAAAATCCTGCTAACCACTGATCTTGTGGTAAAAGAACTGGAACATAAGGGAAATCTGTAACTTGCATGTTGAATGGTAGCTTCAGGGCAATACGAATTCGTGATTGTAGTGCACACAATTTGTATACATCAACATAGCTTAACAAATAAAAGAACAATGACTGATCAAATCCCAGAAAGGTTAGCAAAACAAATGAGAAGATGCAGCATATTAGGGCCGTACCGACATTGCTGTTCAATCCAAATTAAGAATATGAAACGTGAGATGGTTTTTAACAATTGCAAAGCACACTGCCCGTTTCAAAGAATAAGGAGGAGTCAGAGAATCGTTTACTGCGTCTACAGACCTAAGACAAGTAGGTAGGGGTAAAAATTAGACAAAGCGTAAGGGAGATGGTAGAAAAGCCTCAAGTAGCCAGTGAGGACAGCCAAGTAACGGGACCCGGTGTAGTCTAGTAAATCAGAAACAAATGTTTACGATTCAACAAGCTGTTGATAGGCAGCAGAAGAGGATCGCTTAGCTCATGCTTGAGATCTTCGCAAACATGAACCGAAAGAAAAGTGACTAGGCTTGATTTCGCCTGCGTTTGAATTCATTTCGTGAACCACAGACCAAGCAGAAATTCATCTGATGGTCCCTAATATCGAATCCTCAAGTTTGCCAACACAGGTACTATGAAAAGTGATGAGGTTGGGCATTCATGCCACCGACAGCACGGAGCACACAACATGCATATGTAGAAGTGCGCACTTAAACTGACCCAAGTGAACGAATTCGATTTGACCGTATGTCGGCTGAGGTGCTGACCTAATCCGTGTGCAGTGTGCCTAGAATCCGATATTCCCACCGTAAAGTCTAAAGAACACAGTGCATGTGTAGTAACTAACAAAGCAGAGTGGAAAAGAATAAAGTGAAGTCAGACAGAGCTGACTTCAGTTGGTTGAAGCTATAGAGTAAACTGTATGCAGCATAGACCAGCAACAACGGTACAAACTCCAATACAAACAAGTGACATCGTGTGGATTAGAAAGTGAGTTGAATTCATGTAGGTAATACACCTATCTGCTGTTGCGTATGCGTAGCTTCAGCAACCGTGATCAGAGGAATTCGTCAGTTCGGTAAGCCAGAGCAGATACAGGTTGGGGATGCATATCAAAATGGCTTGTGGGACTTAAGTAGTTTTGAGCCGGACTATGAAACATGATGATGATAATGGTTAAAGTGTGTCTGCTTGTTACTCTATCTTACTCCATCAATTGTGCTAAGTCTATGGTCTCTAGCTGCTCATATTTAATTCTTATGTTACCACTTTCAGGTGTACCCTACCATGTCCGAAGAAAAACAAAGATTGAAGCACAGAGCAGTCGAAAGAGTTTCAGCCCCAGAGAACATACAGCTGCAGGAAATCCATGAACACATGATGAATGTATGCCAGGTGTGGAACAGTTGAACATTGGTCTGCCGAATGTCACCTAGGAAGGGTGTCGCTCTAAAATGAGTGAGGATCAGAACGACCTGTGGATACAACTTCTGAAGCAAACAGCGATGCTGTAGAAAAATTGCTAATGGACGATTGCGTGAAATAGCGTATCTACTTAGGAGAAGTATTCATAAAGATTTGAATTTGTCAAAGGGGTGTGCGCGATAGGTGCCGAGAATGTTGACTCTCTAAATAAAGAAAAACTGTGTCCAATGTTCAGAAGTAAATTTTGTACTCACGCACAAAGACAGACCGAATTAAGCAGCTAGTAGTGACAGGGTGAGACTTGGATCCACCGTTACGATCATTAAATCCCAAGATTCTCCAATGCCCAAGAAATAAAAGGTCCAGTTTAGTGCAGAAAACATCCTGTGTACAATTTGCTATGATGTTGATGGTATGTTTTTAATTGTCTATGTGCCACATAAGGTGATCGTCGCTGGTGTCTACCACGATGACTTGATGCGGCGACTGATAGTTGGTACCATAGAAAAACGTAGAGGAATGCTGACAGCTGGTGTTTTGATACAACATAACAATGCGCCAACTCGCACAGCTAAAATATCAAAACCTGCCATTCGTGAATACAACTTTCAGGAACTCGCTCATCCAGTCTATTCTCTTAACCTGGTCCCATGTAAATTTAAGCTGTTTCTAAGAAGAAATGAGGGGAGCGTAGAAAGCTGATAGGCGAAGTACGCAAGATATTTCTTTTTAAATGGTATTGGGTAATCGCGTCATCGACATAAAAGTATATCCAAGGGTGAATTCGTAGGAAAATACAGTAGTTGAAACCGGGATTCCTGCTTGCCTACCATGTCAGGCCCAAGTCTTATTGAACACCTATTGCACGTGATAGCTGCCCCACATGCGTGAAAGACACTCCAATCCTTCCAGGTGACGACAGGTTGTTTATGGACAGGGGATCGCGAAATGATACGAAGACGATACCCTTCTCAACCATGACAAACGGACCTGAGATACGCGCATTCTCAGGTAGAACGGTCGCGACTTTGTATTAACAACTGCAGTTAAATGAGCTTAGCTGACACCATTGCCTGTTCCAAACACTACAATTGAAAACTCATTTCGTCCCTACATGGACTTAACAAGCAAGTGCTTACGGAAAAGAAGAGAAATCCCGAGGGTACGATTGCCTAAAGACCGGTGTATCATGTAGTTTCACGAGAAACGATTTTGTGACTTCCTTCTAATGTTGTTCGAAACTAAACTTCTGAATCACTTATCAGATGGACTTCAGAAGGAAGCAGGTGCTAATTGGTTTAGAGTATATCGATGAGAAAGGAATCATTGGAGTTGCATCTCGTAAACGAAAATGCAGAATGCGAACAAAATACAAATCCCAACTTACCAATGCCACCGGCAATAGGCAAATAGGGATTGGTACGTTTGATGGATCCCCGATGGATGGGATGTGAATGAGATGTCGATAGGGGTGGTTGTGGTGTCCACACGGGTGTGGAGGGCTGAACGCAGTCGGTTCTTTGGGACTTGTCCACCAGTGGCGTAGCTTTGCTGACTGGCGCAGAGAAGAGACGAGCATATAGGGAATCCAGTTCCTCGAAAAAGACTTCCCCGAAGGGCGGCCAGGTAGTACTAGAGGGTAGATAATCATAGTGCTTAGAACACTTCCAAGGTGACTGAACTCCATCCAGGAGTGTCAGAAATGCGCGGAATTCATCGGTCTCACATTGTGGTATGACGGTGACAGAAGACGCGTTAAAGGAAGAATTGAATTTGGACACTTGCAGAGTGCATGTGCACTTCTCTCCGGAGTAAGAAGAGGAGTCTGGTGTCTGTCTACTTAGAGAGTCAGTAGCAGCGCGAGGATCAGGTGAACCAGTGGGGCGACTAAGTGAAGTCGTGGGCGAGGCGATAGGAATGGCGACTGAAGAAGCGACAGCGTCTGAACACTCAGACTCCTCGTCCGATAAATCCTGGATAAAATTAAGCTGGTACAAAGATGAGGATTGAGTCCGGGAACTTAGCGACAATGGTGCAGGCTGGTAGACATCGGTGGCTTCGAGTTTGGGAGTTGGGCTAGAGAACTCCGCTGCATGCTTCGCGACATCCAATAGCATGCCGTAAATCTCCTCTCCGCAGCTAAGAGGACCTTCATCTGTACGGCCAAATAGAAACGGTGGATCACAGGAACTAGTTAGGGGGAAATATTCAGAACTCCAAAAACGACAAGCAGAGCGTCGTCTTTGTATCCTACGTTCCGCACTCTTCAAGTATAGAAAAATATTAGGAGATTCGGGGAGAATGTGGGAGGATTTGCAAGAACAGTGATCCGCTTGTGAACAGATGAAAGAGCTGGAGGCTGTAGTTTCATCGGACGGCCGTTGCGCCATAGCCACAAACTTGTTATTAATCATAACCGAACTGAAATAGGGACAAAAAGGAATAGAGAGAAAATAGCTCATAACGGTGGTTCAAATATTTGGCATAATCGGGGTAGGACAAGTAAAACAAAATATTTTTGGGGACGAGAGGCGATTGCCTAGAATAAATACACCACAAAACAACTCGCTTAAAAACAAAAGCAATGGAATGGATGTATCACGTGGTCCATCATAAGGTCATGCGATAATAGCAAGGCCTCGCTTACTGACTAGATCGACTTCGTGAGCTTCAGTAAGACAAGAAGCAGAAAATATCTATATGGAGGCCACCGAGAACATGCATAATAACGACGATCTATAAAGTATACAAAGGTAGTCAGAAACGGTGGAATGAACGCAAATTATTACAAACATTCCAGAGTGAAACGGTTAGAAAATGAAGTAACATGTTTGCCTTTGTCACATGTCATTTTGCTTTTTGGTCAGTTTAATGACTGCGATGTTGGACAATTGAAAGAAGGTATAGATACATGCAGATTTTCTATCGATCTCTAATTCGAGAAATCCACAAGTGTTTCGAACCAGCGGCAGTCTTCAACATTGGATGCACAGCCCGGAAGATATGTGTGAACAACGATAGCTACACTGCAAATCGGTGCTTTCATGTTTTGCCATCATATAATGCCAGTTCTGTGTGAGCGAATAAAGCGCGTGGTAATCAGTCCCACGGCATGCACAGGACCTGACCAAGCCATCTTAATTTAAGGCAGAAGGCATCAGTAGTACGCCAGTATGCAGAACCGACGCTTCGCAGCCACGCAACCACCATCAGCCGCACGTAGGATACTGGGACGGTCAGGAGGTCCCTACGCAGGCTCGAATCCGCGCCTTCAGGTTACAAGGCAGGCTTGTGAGCCTTAAGGTTACAGATCAGCGCCATTTTAATTTGCGCTGTGACAGTCTGTCGAGAAAACTGACCGAAGTAACACAATGTCTCACTAGGTTGTTTCAAACGAGATGTCGCCAACATTCACTAGCTATCCCTCACAAACGCTGAATCGGAGTATTCTGTTTTATGTAATGGGCTGATTACCACGATAGGGTCTTCAAGTTTGAAGTAATTCAGAACAAAAAACTGGCTTGGAGAGCACTCTGAGGACGTTGGAATTATTTGGCACTGACAGAAAGGTTATAATGGTTTGGGGCAGATATCCAATGTAAAACTGCGGTAAAGTTCATAGAGGGTTGGTGGCATCCAGTTGCGAATTCACCTATCACTGTGGCCTCTACAGGAGGCCTGCGCCTACAGAGGAACCATGGGTGACTTGCTCCGCACCACCCAAACGCCCCATATCGGGTGTAAACCCGAAGGAATAAGACCGGGAGGCATGTGGATAGCAGACACGTTTCATCAACGAGGTCGGCGCACACTCTTTCAACACAAAGAGTATCAGCATTCCTGTATGTCTCATTTGTGGAATCTTACGTATCAGATGTGCAGAAGGCGGTGGATAGGCCGTAGTCTGCTCCATATTGGATGCATGTAACCATCGTTTGGGCCTAACACGGTCAAGAGGACCGCGCACCCCGTCCCCTCCAGCAACAACTAAGTGTCGCCTGGAAGCAGTATAACCGAGGTAGCGGTTTTTCGACAGTTAGGCACTTCGTCAACTTCCACATCAAGCGCAGCCACACCGGGGATTCCAACTAAAAGACACACAATATGACAGAAAATAAACACGCAAACTGAACAGCAAATGCGCGACAGTGTAAGAGAAAGCAAATAAAACAGTGTAGTAAGTCTGACATAGTGTAAGCGTGATTTTGGCAAGTGTAACTTAGAGCATATATGAACCGAAGAATACCGAAAATGACAGAAAGAAACAAACAAAATACACAGGTCTTTTGCGAAGGAATAAAAGAACTGAGCAAAAAAACAAAATGGGTTAAGTCAAATCCAGTGTAACACGGAACAAGTGCAAATCACTCCAACCCAAATGCGGTGAGGAAGCATAACACTTGCAACATCAACCTCAGCATAAGTCCATAACAAACGCGACAAAATCGCCCGTGTGAGGTAGCCAACGCTTTTCGGCATCCAGCAGTAGCATTTGACGTGCGCTGGAAACAATAGTTAAGTTGGTATGGTTTTTAAAATTCAATCCGGATTAGAAACCAACCTCCTGAAGGTAATTTCGTGTGGACTGCAGTCACACACACATACACACCCCGAAATGATTCATTTTCTTCGACAAGACAAAAAGCGCTAAATGAATGGTGACATAAAGAGTATTTTGTCCTGAGTTGTGAGGAGACGCGCGTGAGACGATCAACATTCATTTTTAAGCTTGAGCTGTTGCAGTACGGATTCTTTTGTTACGGAACACCCCGCATTGAAGCAAGTTAGTTTTGGCACTGCCAAACGTGGCGACTACAGATTGTGAATCAGCGAATACCTTCGAGGACATGACAGGCCGATGCATTCGCCCAGCTGAGTATGATTGGACTGCTGAGGTCTCGTCATCAACCGAAGTGGCATCTTTCATCGAGAGTAGTGAGTGGCCCCACCGGCAGCAACGGAGCTACCGAGGAAACCGGCAACAGCAGCACGGCAGTGTGTCGCTCCGACGCTTCGCTGTTACGCGACCACTCTATCCGTGTCGCCAGAGGTACTGCCAAGTCACCCGCAGATTCGAACCGGTGGCCTTTGGATCCCAAGGCAGATGCCTAATCCTTCCGGTCAGGTGAACTTGGGTTACAGTTGATCCAGATTTTCCTGGAACACAGTAACTATCAGCGAGACTATCGCTACTACAACGAACGGAAGATGTCCATTTGACTGACGACGGAACGCCCATAACTGGACTATGCGAGTCAGCGAAATGGCCAGCATATTAGCTCTCAACCTAACCTATTATGACGTAGTAAACACATGAGAGCACGAGTCAATTGCTTAGATTTTGATAGCAGATAGAAAAGCTCAAAATTTGGTTTATAAAATGGAAAAACTGGAAGCTATGTCTGGAAAAAAAGAAAGCAGATTGCTAATGCAGTGAAAGTGGATGAAGAACGGAGAAATTTAACGATGCTTACTTTGAGCTACTCTTATCTTCCGCCGTTCGAATACAATGGGAGCACTCTTTAGATACCGTGTGACAGGGTTCTGTGTCAGGTGCGGATGCACTAGCAAGCCCAAGAAAGCGGTCACCAGATCTAACCAAATCAACGGCCAGATTGCTCAAAGGTGGGTGGGCAGAAGGGGTGGATGGTTTTCGTGGAGCGGGAGTTGGCCATCGTGTACGTCCAGGTCGAAGATGCCGGTCCACCGATGAGGTTGGTAATCGCGTGCATTCCAGGTGATGCAAGTGCTCTAAATGCCTTTACAGGAGAACAGATGATGCACAATAGAATGTCACTTAGATCCCAAGAGTCAGGCAAATAAACAGTGGTGAAATGTGATACGGCACTATAATGCACATTAAATAGATTTGTCGTATGTGCAACCCAAAGCTGAAAAAACACCAAATGAAATCTATACCTACGCTTTCATATGTCCTACTAAAATAAGATGTTTGAGAAAAGGTGCTGCTTAGCTCAGGTGTTAAAATTTTATGCTCTTGAATTCGTGCTCTAAAGATGTTATTGTCATACATTTGTTTCTCCTTACGTGAAGTAAGGGGAAATTTCGTTCGGTCTACACAAAGAGCCCTCCGTTAGGGTTACCACAATTGTGAAACTTGAGTTCACCTGATACACAAGGGTGAGACCATGAAAGATGTTAATTCTTAACCAATACTCGTCCGCATTATAGCGGCCTGAATAAAGTGAGTGGTTCGGAACTTTGTGCAAAAGAATCATCCCCAATAATATGACCATTCTTTTTTCCTGTACTTACGCTGTGGATATTTTGAAGAAGTCTAACCGTACAAACATGGCCAGGACGGAAAAAGTTTAACCTGTGGAAGATATTTATTATTATTATTATTATTATTATTATCATTAATATTACTAACTGATTGCTCGCAACACTGGGCACCACAGTGGGTGCCGCCGATAAAACCTTGTTCTGCGCGCTCATAGCTGACGGTATGCGCTATGGTCCGTAAGCAATGCCGCCATGATTCGCCACTACGAGAAAAGGGCAGTAAGAGTCTAAACAGGAAGTGCGCAAAATGTCAATATGATGAGAACGAAGGTTATTGCGATTAGGCCCAGAAAGCAATTGGCACAGCAACAAATAAAAGTCGCTAGAGAAAATCATAACCAATAGATTCAATCTACTACTGGTCGTTAAAATGTGTGATCTGGATTATATGCGGGTTCCGATAATACATCAGGGGAAGGCAGTAGATCGATCGGATGATTCAAAAGACTCGGGAACCAGTTAAGTAAGAGTTTCGAGTTAGTGGTTCCGAAAGACCAGCCCAAATGTTAGGCTGCTTCAAAGGCTAAAAAACGGCGCGCATTAATGTTCTAGCCCTTAACAAAGCGAATATCATGCAAGATTAACATGGGTATAACATGATAATGCTGCCAGGTAGACTGATGAAAAAAGAAATAATTACAATTACAAATCTTCCTACTCATCAGTAATTTAAAATACAGCCTCACTTAGTTTCAAAGGCTATGGACGTAGCATCTAGTGAGATGAAGTCATGACATTCGGAGACTAGCCACTGTCATCTGCTAAGGTAGTAACCTGCGCGGCAGTGGAAGATAGGTTGTGCTATATCCCAGTTAGCTTGCAGATTATGTAGCTCAGCCGACGTCCCCCATGGCTCAGTGGCTTAAGCTGCTGACTAGTTGGCATCTGCCTCTAGCGGTCAAGGGTTCGATCCCCAGTAGGGGACCGACGGAATACGCACCACTGACGAGCCCCAATAAGGCGAAACATGTCTGGTGCTTTTCCGGACTAGGCTATGCTATGTAGCTTGTGAGCAGCTGGGACGAAAACATTCCAGTTACAATTTAAAAAATCCTCCTACTCATTAGTAAAATAAAGAAAAGCCTATAGTCCATGAAGAGGCTGCAATCAGTGTAGGAACGTATATATACCCTCCAAAACTAAGTAAATTGTAAGTGAGGACAAAGCAGAATTCATGAGCTAACCTGAATATCAGATCGTACATCACATCTTCGCAATGAAAGCTCAAAATTGTCCGAAACAACGACAAAGTGACCATGCCAAGCTGCAATACAAGAGAAGCATAAGACAAATGGGTTGGAGGCGAAAAGTGATAGTAGCGAGAAAAGAGCGCTGTGCACATGCTTCAAGTGGGATACCTCTATAGCAATGGAGTGAAAACGGAAATCATGTCTTGTTGATGACAGCAGGTTTCAATTGGAAATGACCTATGAGGTGCGTCACTATGTGAAGTGTGGAATTCAGGCCTCCATGAGTGCAGGATGGACCATTGACACATGACGGGATGTGCTCATCAACGTTCAAAAATTGTTTAGAGACTACAGAAGTAGGCTACTTTTGGAAAATTTGACAACAGGCGTAGAAGGGAAATAAGCTCAACCTGTGATCTTCGGACAATAATGAAAGGTATTTCTAAAAGGAATAGAATGCATGAGAACACCTCTGTGGTGTTTGAAAGAGAGGTTACGACAGCGACATACAATAATGTAAAGTACAATGGAAGTCAAGCAGTACAGCGATAAAAGAGGGAACATTTCAGCAGAAGGTAGCGAAAATAGCGTAGTTATCTCTCGCTTGAAGTGTCACTAAAGTATAGCAAGACTAATAAGGCAGATTTGAAATCCTCCTTTACCTACAATCTAGTAGATCGACCCTGTTTTATTGATTCAGCCAGTCCCAGAAGTGCAATTAAACGAAAGCAAAGTAAACTCGAAGAAAGTAAAAACAGGTCATTCTCGAAAGGAACTAAAAAAACGGAATCGTCAAAAAAGACTATCAGAAGCGGAAGACCGAAAATCAGACCGATGTATCATTCTCGATAGTGCCATATCCAACAGTGTTTCTAGAAACCAGTTTGATCAACCACAAACTCGTTCGCCTGGGAGGCAGTAAAAGACAGCACCATCCAACTGAAAGTAACAGTTGAATAGTAAATGGGAATATCACATGAAGAAGGATCGCAATGGTGAATCGCATCATATTAAAGGACATGATAACAGTAGTATGACTGAATGCAGATATGCTGAGATTCACGTATTAGCCCTAGTAAGGGATAATAAAGAAAGCAGAAACACTTGGGAGCAATGGGAAGAACGCAAAGTAAAACACTGTTTACGAAAGCAACCAGAATGCACGTAAAAGATGAAAGTGTTAGCCGTTCTTCGTGCTGGGTGCTTTAGCTGCATAAGTTTCGTTACCAGAATCAACACGATCAGCGCAAACTTCCAGAAGGAACTGGAAGTATGCAATAGTGATGTCGCCCACTCCGGTAATAAAACGTTTGCAGATAAAACATTCAACTCGAAAAACAACCGGACACACTCTCATCCGTGCTCCGAGCTACAAATATTCCCAATAATTGTCACACGTAAGAAATGTTAGTTAGAAAGACATTAACCCAGAGACCGAGGGAGTAAGAAATCCAGTACCAGAGTCGAAGAAGTAGCGTAGCTCGATTTTTGACCAGTTAAAGGGTTTTTATTGCATTGATGCGGAAAATGATGATGATATACAACTCAGAGCATCAACCGAATGTATTCTCCTTTAGGTACAGACCGCAGTGGTTAGTAGTAGTTGAGAAACACACAGTGATGCGGGTGAGTGAGAGCAGAACGAGTAACGGGTCTGTTGATGTGAACGAAGTGGGTTACGAAATAGAACGATGCGGAAAGAAAATGAGTGTAAAGTATGCTGTTCTACTCAGGTTCCTGAAGGTGGCCGGAGACCGAGTAACTCAGGCGTTTGGCTTTTAAACCACAGATCACGGGTCGGACAATGCGTAGGTGCGGAGGATCTAGCAGTATCCCCAACTCACATGCGACTGCCGATGGTTAAGTGGCAGCGGAGCGTTGGTAAATCAAAATTGACTTATCATTGAAGTCTCTACTCTTCCGCTTCGTTAATATCTGCAGTATGAAATTTAGGAATCCATGCTAGCGGCTAATCGTGAAACGAAAAGAACCAAATGTCGAGGAGAGGCAAGGTACACATGAGTTCGTCGGGACATGTATCCAAGTTAAAGAAAACAAGGAAGTATCATTTGTTATCGGTCGTTCCAAGGCATGATTCAACGCGTAACAAGTGCTGAGTAGTCTTACGTCATAAGTGAAAGTAGACGGTTGATCACAGGGAGGAGCTAAAAGAGAGCGAACGAACGAGATAGAGAAGCGATTTTTTCGAATCGTGGATTCCGATATTTGCGGCAGGTGATAAACAACTTAAAACTGAGTGAGGCATGCGTTTCGTAAGTGTTTCGTCGAAAAGGTTGAATCAAGACGGCGAAATCTGAAAACCCCACGTGCATTAAAGACGTCACTGCGTCTAGTCTCACTAGAAAGAGGTGTAGAAGTATATTCTTAATTGAAATCCGCGAGAACATCGAAAATTTCCGAGTTCGTGAGATAACAGTTAGGAGATAGCGCTTCCAACACTGGTGTAGTTGGAGTGTTCCCTCCCGCAGATAGCAAGAAACTAAAAGCATGTGCATAGGAAAAATCATGAGAGCACTGAGGAGGACAAGAGAACACGGGTGAAATATATCACGGCTGCTGAGGAACAAGCCTGAATAGATGGCCCTACGAAGAGGTTCACGATTATCATCCCGATTTGTTATAAATGCTGTGCGAATTAGCTACTGGCTCACCTGGCCAAATGGAGCCTTAGTGTGTAAAACGTAATGTTAACCGCCAAATAAAAGAACCGATTGGTTTCAAGCCTTTTTAAAACCATAAGTTCACCATCGATTCTTAGCATATTCCAATTTGTCCACAGGAAAGCGTGTACCTCAAAAAGGATGCTCAATAGATACTTCAAGGTGTTTGAAGCTCACGACACAGTGTGTTGCATTCCGATTGCACAGCAGATAGACGAAACAAAAGATGATATGCTGAACAGCGGGTAAATGGGGATCCAATCCAATGTACTCTATCGAGAACACAAAACACCATACTGCTCCTAATAATCAGTAAACGCCTTAGCAGCTTAAATGCCATCCCTAATAGTGGAGACCTGCAAAGGAAGTTGCCTTAGTGATTTGCAAGAGATGCTTCAACAAGTCGAGTGAGGAGAGCCATAAAACGTTAGATACTCATTAACGGTTAAGGTAAATGTGTGCAAATACGAATACTACACAAGTAGACGAAATAAAGTGCGCAGCGGTTAAACGACAGAGTAGTGAATGGTAGAAGCAGAGTGTGGGAGTGAGAGAGTACCATGCAAAACGGTTAATGCGTATTGCAAACAACCGCGATTGTTCACCCATCTGCAAAGATTTATGTGCGTCACTGTGGGTTATAGTTCCAAAAAAGCTAATTAATCCGAATATACCCCAGAATATCAGTTTCTGCAAAAAAGGGGAGGGAGCCTAATGTCATATCCAAGCGTATTTAGAAAACGGCTATGATGAAAGGACAGACAACTGAGTTTGGAAGGGTGTTCCCTGGAACGACCTGCTTGACAGACCCGGAGGGAGAAGTAAGTTCGTCGACAACCTAGACGACTGCGTTGTTGAATCAGCTTCGAGTTGTTACCTCGGGTTGGTGTTCGGCCTGAGTTGCAAAACCTGGCGGCATACAGGACTGGGATTGCTAAGTAAATGGCAAACCATTATGAGGTGTCCACGTAACCACCGGTAGCGTCTAACAACTTCAGTTGTCTCAGCCGTTCCTGTTACGGAAAGCGGCACAAACCCCCGGTACTTTTCGTTGCCCGAAGTTGTGAAGTCCCGAGTGTTGCAACGTCGCCCTTTTAGCCAAAGTTACCAAGCCTACATAGGGCACTCGAATTGGGGACGCAGGTAGGCACTTGGCGTCAGGGACAAGAGGGATAAATCGAAACTCCCGATTGCCCTCAGAAAGATACTAACATCATAGTCACCACATTTTGAAGTGGGTTCAGACTGACCGGAACAGCCGAGGTGGTCCCGCACGAGCATACCAAGGTCACGTCCCTGAGAACTGTTCTACAGATCGTGCGCCCCATGTATGCGAATGTAGACGTACCGGTGGCGCATGTGAACAACTCAGCACTTGTCCACATTTAATGGCAGAGCGTTCTTAACGGACGAACTCTAGGTTTAATCAAGAAGGCGCTGGAGGATCCCGTGGTCGTCTAACCCCTTGTTCGCCAGCTAAATGTTTGTGGCCAACGAAAATTGAAATTGCTGTGGTACTAACCTTGCTAGATCGTTAAGGAGAACCAAGAACAGACGGGACCCAAGTATTGAATCCTGCGGTATGCCGCACTCGACCCAAATTGGTCGGGCAAAGATATTCAGACTCTAACCTCTAATTGCTACTAGTTGAGAAAATAATCGATCCATCCCAACACTGAATCTCTGATATCATATTCCTGAAGCTTGTGAAGCAGGATACAATAAGCCAAACGATGGATAGATTGCATCGGCCCCCGTCTCCCCGTCAAGTACTTTAGTCCAGTCGTCGCAACAATCAGCAGGTTCGTGGTACGTGATCAATGCTAACGAAAACCGTGCTGTTCCGGGCCAGTTCAGTTCAATTAAACAACTATGATCCAGGTACTGAAGTGAGCTAGATCCAACTGCCACGACTCACGTCGTCAGAATAAAAAGGGTAAGAAAAGGAGGTTGAATGCAAACAGAATACAAAGAAATTTAACAGAAAAACGCAAAGATGGAATGGGGATTAAAAACTAGATGTAAGAAACCAAATGTAGGAACACCAATGACTGCGCGACTCCGACATGTCTGATACAGCCTACAACCACTGGTGTGTATCATTCCGGGGCACCCATATAAGAAGGTGGAATGCACCAGTCGATGATAGCGCAGCTTTCCAAATAATTCATCTATGAGTCTGCGGATAGGAGTGATAATATCACGTTTTCACTTTGAGGAGACTATGTTCTCGTCTATGCAACGCGGAAACAATCCAGCAAGTGGTCTGGCTAAGTGCATGGCTACTACCTGCGGTGCTTTCAGGTGAATGCAACCGTTTTCAAAAGAACCATGTGTACGCAAGGATAATAGTTTTATTAGCATCGTTTCTGCAGTGAATGTGACGCCGAGTAAACCCGATAGTGGAATGCTAGAAGCAGGAATAGCGTTCAAGCCTTTTATTCTTTGAAAAATAGGCATGGCGTCGTCTGCCTCTCTCACTGTATGTGTATACCCATCAATTGCAGTGAGTGGTGCGACTCCGCGTTGCCCTTGGTGAAAACTATTAATGTGGTTGTAGAGAAGCTTCCGATTCGAAAAGAATCGTTTCGCCAGCTATTTTTAGTATGTTGAGTTGTCTTCACGAACCAAATGCAAACACCATTTGCGTTGAGCTAAGTACGCTGCACAACTTCTGAGCTGGGATTTTTACTGTAAACGCGCCATGTTTGGTTCCTTAGGGCTTTGGTATACGGTAAAAGGCATCAGCAGTATGCCGGTACGCAGTACCGACGCTTCGCTGCCGCGCAACCACCACTGGTCGCACGTGGACTAAGGAAACTGAGAGGGTCGCTTTGCCCCATACGCAGGCTCGAAACCGCGCCGTCAGATTACAAGACAAGCTTGTTATCTTTAGGCTACGGGCTTAAGTGTAAGAGGAAGATAGAAAGCGTTTGGCTCTGATGATTTGTGACTAGTGACGTGAAAATTTCTAAGAACGTTTCCTACTCTTTGAGATGAAATCGGCCATGCAAGTCTACCTAGCGCCTTCAAAAAATGAAGACAATACGTGGTAATGCGTAAGATGGTTCATCATTTCGAGCTCTGCATCAGATAAGGCGTAGCAAATGTAATCGAACAGTAGAGTCACGTGATCGCTTTGGCCAAGGAACTATACTTATCTAGCCCATCAACCATGAGTTCCTCACTGGTGGACCAAAGCTTCTAAAATCGATGGCTTATTCGCTGTTCTGAACCTGCTGGGAGCGGTGAGGTGACAGTTCACGGGTGCGTTAGTGATTATCCCTGATAGATAGATAGGCTTTGAAGTGTTCACTCTCGGTTGAAATCCCATGTAATGAGGATAGGACTGTATTTCTGTTTCGTCACAATACGCAAAGCCGCTACTAGTCTGTAGTCCATTTCCGGAATGGATTTGGGCGGTCGATAAACTACGCACACAGGGTCTATGTTGTCGTCCTACGACCATAGTTTGGGCCAAAGCAGATCAGTGACACACGTTTGTGTATCGACCGTGAGTGCACAGCCAAGTTGTGTTTTGTGACAAATAATCAGTTGCAATCCTCTACTCGTTATGTCGTTCCAGAGAAGTGAAATACTGAGTAGTGTGATCACAAAGTCGATAATGCCACAGCCCAGCCACTTTTGGGTGACGATTATTGTGATTAATATTCTATATCGAGGGTCTGAAGTCTAACGAGGACGGATTTTGACCAACTTACTAATCAGGTCTTGTGCGTTGGTGTACAGGCAGGATATTTTCTCGGTAATCAAAAGTGAGCTAGCAAATGTAAAGAATGCAACTATTAACCGTTTTTTAAGAGTTGTTGACACTTGAAGTTCGGCTGGGTTATACGGCTTCTCGCAGTTGTCCGGATTCCGTCTGATTCGGAGGTTGACATTAGATCAACCGCTTCACGGAGCTGTATGGGAGTAAGATTCGTCACTAGACTCAGCCCCACTTTATGAGGTGTGCCTTACGGAGACCCGTACAACACGCTGGGTCTTTTGTTTGAGTACGGAGTGACCTCACGAGATGGCAACGGATAGTACACATTGGTAATTACCCCAGGTGGAGGCCGCTGGTCCCTAGCGGCATACGAGGACCCCGAAGTTGAAGCGGGTCGCTCGTCAACTCAGTTTCGGACGGAGAGTAGTGAATATATGGAACAACATGCCAGCAAAAGTAGTCGAAGCGAAGTCGGTGTCGGAATTCAAGAAATTCACGAAAAAAATGCCGACACGAAATATCAGGAATGCTCGCCAAAATGATAGGTCATTGTACTTAAGGTATTTTAGATTCAGGCGCAAGGAAACCTCTTGTTGGTGCTTCCTTACAGTATTCAGTATCTCGCCATCTCCAGTGAGTCGTTAGTCACCCGTGGCTGTGCACTCGCTGCCATTAACCGAAATTCCGTAAGCAGCCTTTGCGAAAGGTAGGTCATGATAAGCGGTGTCACAAGCTCGGAAGGAAGTATCACCTTGCTAAGTCTGGGACCGTGTAGTTGGGTGTACCCAGTATGTATCCCGACCAACCAGTAATGATATTGTCGGGTAAGGGTTTCTGGCGGACGTAACTCCATTGTTCCCGGCCTCAGCTTCCTCAGAGGAGGATGTTTGAAGTTCAGGAAATTCGTAAACAAAAATCGTCCGCCTTTCGTCATATTATCGAACTTGTTCATCGCTGCCATTCTCTTTCGGACTTATGTCCCAAAGGATGTCCGAAAATACGCGCACCACAAATGATGAGTTACGGAGTCCAATGGAAGACAGTAGAACGGCCTCTATATCGTCAACGGAACTTATCATCATCCGGAGAAGTCGAGGTTCACTATAATGAAATGAATTTGAGCGGCGAGTGACCCATCTCTACGTTCTATGCTCAAGCGAAATGCCAACCGCACTACAAATGGACATCGACTGGTTACGGTTATCCATCAGCTTCCCGTTTATGGTACTAGACTGCAATTCTGGAACATTTGTGCACACATCAGTCAAAGCGCCGCAATTCTTTCTTTCGGTCGTAGTGTTTATGGTATTAGTTGACATCGCTATTGACGGTATGGTGATCTGTGGAAGCTGCAGCACCCTAATGTTGCTCGGTGCTGATACCAGAGCCAATGATGCTCTCTCCGGTGTTTGCATGAAGGCAACCGATGCGTACGATGCCCGGCTTTTCTCTATGGTAGACTGACTCTGAGCTACCATAATCGCTAACCAGTTAATGTTAGCCATACGCTGAAAGGAGTGGAAGCAGGCACGCTCGATGTTTGTCTGGTCAAGGGAGTGAGATGAGCCAAAGGGTCTGGAGACAGACGCTGAAGTGCGATTGGAGCATCTGGATCTATTCTTCAGGTTAGAGGCAAAACTTGAGTTCGTTGGTTGAGGTACGAACGTGACCATGTTCCGTATCGAAGGTGCTTTCCCAATATTCCCCAAAATGCTCGACGGTCGCCGTCAATCTATCGCAGATCTTCATGAGCACAACTGAACAGCTAGCGACTGGGATGACTCGAGATGTTGAAAAACTTCAAAGGCATCCGCTAGTTTGGTGTGCAGTCTTACTTCTTAGACAGACTTTCTTACACATTTAAAATGGAACGGTCTAATGTAATTTGAACATGTTAGCGCTAACTCAAGGACCTCACCACATTTTTTGAAGAGCACACGCCATCAACAACAGTAAGTCAGTGATCGGAACTGGGGAACCGCCGCCGTAGGACTATAATGACCTATGGGAATCTAAGGTAAAACCAAATATCCCAAAATAATACCCGGGGGCAACGTGCATACATTGCCAACAACTGTTGGTCACCATGCGAAAATAAGGTGAAAACGGTGAGACTGCCTCCTTCCCGCCTTCGCTGCCGCGCCACATGACCAACAACTGACCTGTAGATAACTCGGCAACAGACAAGGTAAATGGGTAATATGACTAAGAGACGACAACAAACGCCTCGAGCTGTCATGTAAAGAGTCGAGCCAAGTACAAGATGGGTCGTGTGGACTTCAAGGTGGAGTGTCAACAGAAAATAAGTTAGCTGTCAGTGATCTCATCTCATGCAGCCGAATCAATTTCTGCCCGCCTTGAGAGTTGGGCCATTCTACATCAGCCAAACAAAAGCAGGTCCTACTGATTGCGCTGTGACCGGGCATACGTAGCATGCGTCGGAGCGAGCCAACGAAGTTTGTTCGATATTAATTGTTGCTCTAAGAAAAGTAACTTGTCACCACGCAGTACTCGCCCGCGAATATTATAGTTACGGAGAAGCTGGTGGGTCAAGGGAACTAGCAGTTACAGCATAGGAACAAAATAATATCGATGGGGAACTATCAAAAAGGGATATGAAGGACACGAACCACGTCACTCGATTAGCGAACGATGCGAGATAATGTAACTGATGAAACAAGGAGATAAAAATTTACAAGCTGAAGATGCGATGAGAGGTAAGTAAAATGGAAAAGGAACACAGCGTCGATAATTTATAATAATGATAGAGGTAGTAACAACCCCGGAAGAAGCAAACAGGGATTTCCACCAACATAATGCGAAAAGACACACACAGAGCAATAAAAGTGGCAGTGATGTGCGTTGGTTAACTGGGTGCAGGGGAGCCAACCGGGATGTATTGAAAATATCACCAAGCAAAATAACAGAGAAAAAATTTGATAATCCGGAGACAAAGAGGAGGCACTCGACAGACCACCATGACAAAGGCAGTAGCAGGGGCAGAGGTGGGTCGGTGATGCGCAGTGAAAGACCGAATGTTGAAACAACCTTTGAATTACATAATCGGTTGGGTTCTGGTTTTCACAGTGTAGCAATACCGAGGGAGGATATTTAGGTGTCCGGCATAATTAAATGAACCTAACACAGCACAGCTTTGGAATGCAAGCCAAAAAGACCACACACTGCAAATCACAACAACTGGCTATTGTTTCCAGTGTGACCATGATGGATGAAAGTTCGCAGAAACATATAAAGAGGCGGGCTAATCAATAGTATCGAGAAAAAGAACGCGAAATGATGCGCATCCAACTGGAGTTCATCTAGGCACTGCGAAAAGGCCTCCATCTAAGGGAGTGCAAGTGATAGCGGCGGCGAGATGATGACAAACGCATTTCGCCACTATGTGGAGCTTTTTGATACTGAGAAGAAAGCTAAAGTATCATATTTCGTGGGTGAACCGAATGCACTTAAAACTAGTCAAAATTGCGATGGAATTACCTAGTGTAGCTGGGCAACAAGTAATAGGCATTAAGAGATAGCGTTAAATGCGCTAATCATATTGAAGGTCAAATTAGCGTATCCAAAGCTACCTTCCACAGTGTCAAGTGAATCGACAGAAAAAGATGACAGAAGCCGCAATGGTTCCGTGGCATTATTACAAAGCGATTTAAGGTCAGGTGCTGGTCACGGGGGCTACATTAGAACAAACGATTAAGAGGAGCTAGCCGAACGGGAACTGGAATACCTGATATAACAGTCCGTCTTGCGGTAGAGTAAACGCAGTACGGATTCAGGTTGGCACATGTCTAAATCCCCTTCTGTGAGAAAAGCATAACTCCATAGCGGTTTTGCATAACGGTTCCTCCATGAGATGCGTAAAACAACGAGGGGTACATCGAGTCGGCAACATGATTCGAGCGCCCAACTCATGTGGGGCGCATGTGCGATTATGGGCAAAGAAAGGTGCCTACACGTGCAACCGAAAAATGTAACCGATGTCCACTACAACACAGAGAAGTGAGTTGGTAGTCACAAGAAACAGCGCTGTACAAATGGATATTATTGATTTTGCTAGTTTCGACAGACGTCTCATGTTTCACGGCGTCTCAGCGATATGGAACGTGCTTAGATACGCTAGAGGTCACTGGATCGATGAAGTCCAACTACAGCTAATTCACACAACGAACGGCATTCCGTAGACGTATATGACGAAAACCAAGCGCATTCTGTACAGACGCCATTAAAACGTGGTGGAGGGGGAAAATGAACAGCTTTCTTTATGCTACGACTGGGTAGGAAGTATCAGAAGTACTTTTACTCAACCTGCATAAAGTTTTGTGTTTCGACACAGTGTGTTCGCCATACGAAAATAGCGAAAGCACACACAAAATGTAGTAGCGTTGAACATTGGAGGTGGAGCTATATTCAGTGGTATGCAAGAGCGCTACAATAAACGTTATCAAAATAACAGCTGCATTATGCTCTGATCAGGCTGTACACAGCCTGAAGGTCAGAGCAAACTCCCAATCCTAGCGAAACTAGAGCGGAGAAATCTATCTGCAGGAGACTATATTCGACTGATTGTATTAGCGCCTTGTCTTTAACACTTTGTTTATCTATGCAATAGCGCAAAAGCGTCGGCAGTTCGAAGGGGAGCTTGTTACCTCAGTGAAGACGCCCCTTTAAGAAGATTTTAGCTTACGTATGGCGGCGTCTGAGGATCGCAAGTGACGCAGCTGTGTTAGAGGGCACTGACGGACAGCCTCTGATCGCCAGCATTGAACGTGCGTCCGCATTGGCGGAGCACTTCGCTTCCGTATATACAAGTGGGCATGCGCCTACGCCAAACTCGAGGTGTACAGCCCCTCCTGAAGTCGATGGCCTTTATTGCGGTGTAGAAGAGGTCCGCAGTCTACTCGCCAGTCTTGATGGCAAAATCTGCCGGACCCGATGGACTTCAACCGCTAATTTTGAAGTCCTTATCGACCATCATCTCGCTTGACGTGACGGATCTGTTCAATACATCGCCGTCCGAGGGTGCATTGCCGAGCGACTGAAAATGCTCGGTAGTGAAGGCGATTTCAAAAGGTGGTGACACACGCAATGTGAACAATTACCAGCCGATTTGTCTCACCTCTGTTTTGGCAAAAATGCTCGACAAGATTGTGAAAAAGGGTCTTCTCCAGCTGTTGGAGTCAAAATATCTAAAGCCGACACAGCACGGCGTACACTATGGCCGGCAACCCGCTGCATCCCACCAGTTCTGTAAAGGATCTAGGCGTACTCTCATGCCGTGATCTGAAGTCTGTCGATAACTCGAACAGTCTGTACGGAAACAGACGACGCCTGCTTTGGGCACTTAGGCGCAATTTCTACACTGGGTCTGAAGAGATTACCTCCCGTCTGTTCTCTTCCACAATAAGACCGGTGCTTGAGCACGGCCCACGCGCCTATTGTCCGATCACCATAGGTGAAGTGCAGAGACTGGAGCGGGTCCAGTTTACGGGGTATGTCGTACGAGGACCGATGTGGGAGATTAGGGCTTTATACCCTGTCATATCGTCACCTTCGAGCTGATCTCATTATGACAAACCGGATACTGCACCTGGGCCAATTCCCTACGTTGAAGCCACTGCTGCACGTTCGCGCACCAAGCAGCACACACAGACACAGGTACAAACTAATGGTACCGGATTTAAAGTACATCGTTCACCCTCTATATTTTGAGCGTCGAATGGTGAAATATTGGAACAAATTGCCGGAGACGCTAGTCGAGGCGAAATCGGTGTCGGAATTTTAGAGATTCCTTGAAGCCCACTTTGCGGCCTACAGGTATAGGGAGCGTAGCGCACCCGGATAATATGCAGTGCAGTTGCAATATGCTTTCATCGCGCAGGAATCAGTGACGTGATTCCGCGCAAGTGCCCGATCCACTTACGATAGAGCAACACAGATCTTTATCTTCTCGCTCGGAAATAATGACACTAATACGAATTCCTAACCGAACAAGGATAAACGAGTAACTGACCAAACACAACCGATTCGCAACTAAATGTTTTAATTTTTCCTAATTCGACAGAGTCGTATAGAAACCTTCCTACTTGCTCTTAAATACAATCACAGTATTCAGTATTCCGTATGCTAGATGCTCTGGGTTGTTATTCATAAACACACAGGTAATGCAGTAAGAAAAATGCGAGTCAACTGTTCCAAACGACAAGGTTGTCATCTCCAAGACCGAAGACAGTAAGTCGCCATGGAGCATGGTACGGTCGCATAGGTTAGATTCGAACACCCTACTCGCGCATGCGACTGAAACACTTAAAGGAATACCGCCATAACACAGTAAAGCTTGGGAAAGCTAGGGTAGAACAGCTGTATTCCTTATCCATACCTTCTCGTAGCCCATTTAATCCATAGCGCTTTCAAATTCCTCCTTAAGGAAATCATGTTCCTCTATAGACCTTTGAAGATGGTCTATAAGGCTTTCAAATTGAACCCAGCGGGTACGAACACCACTAATGCTACGGTCTATTGAGTGAGTAAATCCGAATCAGTCAATAACATCCCACTCTGTGTGCTAATCTGTTATACCATCTGCTTATTTGTGATTGGTCAAGAAACGAGCAGCACGTAATTTTTAGGAGTGTTTGCGCCCGCTGGATGCAACTTGATAGTATTATGGGGCATCTTGAAAGATTTATGGTGGAAAATGAGTTCCTTAGGGAGGAATTAGAAAGCACTATGGATTTAACTAGCTGAGAAAGGGCACAGATGTACTGATTACACTGCGGCCAGACGATTACATCAAAAGATTGTCTACAGAAAGCCAAGCTGGACAAGCCAGTGTTGGTATTTTACGAGTTTCTCCCGTATTCAACATAAACTGTTCGTCGTCAGGGCACTGTTTCATCCGTCCCATATGATCTGAACTCCAAATGACATAGAAACAGTGCGATCTGTTCGATATGCTGCAATCCGGCAATTACGTGTTGCAGTTTATTAAGCACCTGAGTGAAACAACCAAGCGAGATCGTGTTTAACAACTGAAGTGGCCAATCTTCATTGAACTGATGTTCGAAGGTGACCACATTATGAAGATCAAGGAGAAACGAATAAGCGCTTCCTTAAAAAGAGCATGCAATGAAGCAGAATTGTAGCTGCTCATGTAGACGAGATCTACGCTTATGTTTTCGAGTAAGATACCGATGACGAGGCAGTGCATGTCCCACTGTCTACATAAATTCACATGTAGCTGTGAAGACAGCCATCCTGGGAGCGCTGATTGAAGCATGGGTGTCATAATTAATGGACACATCCGCAAGTGGTTAGATAGCCGGGTGGGATTTGTAACGACAGTGTAGGTAAAAAGAGCTATATCGGCAGTCACAAGGCACTTGCTGACCACAGGTCAACAAGTCAATTCTGAGGAAAATTCACAGTTTAAATGCGCGACCAGCCGTCGCACATCCTTAAACTAACGGAGGCCATTGTTATGGGTCGCGGATGACCACCGCTGTGCATACAAAAATAGCTAACTGTGGATTCAAGCCTACCATGCCATCGCAAGCGCTTGGCTGTCCACAATCTCATATCAGATAGTTTTGGTTTCTCTATCATTGTTGAATGCTTGTGATTGATAAGAACGCATGACATGGCGACCACATCTCACAAAGTACGTCAGATTTGCTTATTTGTCATCATAACGGGAATTACCCGTTTCGAATAAACATGTTGCTCACAGTGTTATATATATATATATATATATATATATATATATATATATATATATATATATATACCGTTCTCTGCCGTGTATAGTAGTGCATGCCCTTGAGACCAGTTCCTGGATTTCTTGGTAACACTACACACACCATTCTCGTACTGCTACTGAGTATGCGAAGTCCAATGCAACATAATAGCACCCTGGGCCGACGTAGTTCGTCGAGCAATATTGGTGTAGGTGTCACCTCATCTCTCACACACTGTAGGGTGTCTAAGGGACATTTAACCAGCATTGATCATTTGCTTGTTCCCGGGTTCCATAGCACTCCACATTCCTCCGTTTATGTCCCCATATCGTCTGAACCAATTTTTTCATCCCAAAGCCCGAACGAAGCAAATCCAACCATATCTGCGCCATCGACATCAAGAGCCATAAGTGGCCGCAGGCCAGCACGCCAAGCACTCAAGTTTGGATGCTGGAATGTGTGCACACTGCACGATTGGGACACTAATCATCGAGCTACGCGACGAGCGGCATTAGTCGCCATGGAACTTGCGTGGCATGACATTGATATCGCAGCGCTGAGTGAGACTCGACTGGCTGATCAAGGTAAATTGCGAGAGGATGGTGCTGGGTACACTTTCTACTGGATTGGAAATCCCGACGCAGCACCACGTGAACAAGGCGTCGGATTTGCAATTAATGACTGCCTGAATGGCCGCTTGATGGGGGAGCCGATTGGTATCAGCTCACGGTTGATGTCGCTCCGTATTTGCCTCAGACGTGGTAAGTTCGCAACATTTGGTAGCACGTATGGCCCCACCATGAGTTACTCAGAGGACACGAAAGATAAGTACTACTCACAAATAGCCACTGTTATAAGGTCTGTGCCAACGAATGATCGACTATTCCTGCTTGGTGACTTCAATGCACGTGTAGGGTGTGATGCCACAGTGCGGGCTGCGGTGATTGAGCCGCACGGGATTGGGATAGTCAATGGAAAAGGAGAGCGCTTGCTTTCATTGTGTGCTACACATGGCTTGACGATCACGAACACTCAGTTCGCTCTGTGTGCTAGTGACATTGTTACATGGACCTACCAACGGAGTGGTCATGCTCACTTGCTGGACTACGTCAATGTACGTCAACGGGACATGCGTGAAGTGCGCATAACGCGGGTAATGCGTGGAGCTGAATGTGGGACTGATCACAAGCTGGTGCGCACAAAGTTCCACATAAATGTCTACAAATCGTCATACTTTCCATCGAGTACCAATCGGAGGAAATACAACGTACGCGCACTTATGAGTGCAGAAAAGAGACAAGCGCTGGAGGATGCCATATGAACCCGCCTCGGCGAAGACGACTCCTCACTTTCTGTCAGAGTCCTATGGGACCACTTGAAGAAACAGGTGACCATTGCTACGGTGGAGACGATTGGGTGTACAAACTGTAAGCGGCCCGACTGGTTCGACGAAAACGGTATGACGATTGGGCCATTAGTACGAGCGAAAAACGCAGCGTTCATCGCATCCGAGGTTGACCCTAACAACACCATGAAGAGTAATGCTTTTCGCCACATTCGAAGGCAGCTAGCTGGAGAGCTGCGTCAGGTGCAAAATGCGTGGTGGACAATGCAAGCTGCGTAGATGGAGTCCCACGCTGAACACCATCAACAAAAAGTTCTACGACTCCTTGAAGGCAATGTACGGGTCCACTGTGCAGCAAAAGAAGACACTAGAAGACTGAGACCTGCGCCGTATACACACAATCTGATGACATCTTGCAGATGTGGCACAGACACGTTGATATGCTCCTGAACAATCGATCAGAGGTGAATTGGGACACACTACACGGGTTGCAACACCACAGCGTACTATCCGAACTGGAGGACACCGGGAATGTACGAAACACAGAGAGCGCTTGCTCAACTACGGAATGGGAAATGCGCTGGTGTTAATGGCATACCTCCGGAAATACTGCAGAACGGAGGACCAGTTATGATGCGCGCCCTCCATCGTTTGGCGAAAGCCGTGTGGATGGAAGAGCAAGTGCCCGCAGAGTTGAAGGATGCTCTTGTGATTCCACTGTACAAGGGAAAAGGCAGTAAGCAATACACCGACAATTATCGTGGCATCAACTTACTTAGCTGCGTCGGCAAGATTTTTGCCCGCACCCTACTCAATCGCCTTGTCACACATGTGCTGGAACCGAATGTAGCTGAGGAGCAATGTGGATTCCGCTCGGGCCGAAGCACCATCGACATGGTTTTCGCAGCACGTCAACTATAGGAAAAATGTCGTGAATGCAATCAACCGTTGTATTCACTGTTCATCGACTTCACCAAAGCGTTCGATACGGTGAACCGTGTGGCGTTGTGGCTGATTCTCTCAAAGTTTGGATGCCCTGCAAAGTTTATTCGTCTGACTGAATGCCTGCATACTGGCATGCGAGCAAGGGTGCAGCTGAGTGGACAGACTACAGATGATTTTGCCGGTGTAAAGCAAGGATGCATCTTAGCCCCCAAATATCTATCTGACGGCCGTGATGTCGTGCGCATACAACGCGTGTGAATACGGAGTGCAACTACAGCACCGCATGGATGGGGGTTTGCTTAACATCCGCCGCTTTGGATCAAGAAGCTTAATGCGTGAGACAACCATCCGTATGCTGCTGTTCACAGACGACTGTGCGTTGCTTGCACATACCAAGGAAGAACTGCAATGCATAACGACTGCATTAGCTTCCACAGCGACCAACTTTGAACTCAACTTAAACACAGGCAAGAATTTATGCCTAGTTCAGCCGGCACCGGGAGTGAAGCCCATGTGATGGCCAGTAATACGGATGGAAGATGAAGTACTACAGAACACGTTCGCCTTCAACTACCTCGGGAGTACATTGTCAACCGACCTGCGGATCACCAACGAAGTGCGCGCTCGTGTAGCGAAGGCGTGCGGATTTTGGGAAACTGGAACGTCGCGTGTGGAAGAATCATCTCACTGTTAGAACCAAGGTGATGGTGTATAGATCAGTGGTTCCCTCAGTCATTACCTATGGATCGGAAACATGGACACTGCACAGAAAGGATATCCGGTTTTTGGAACGATTCCATCAACAGTGCCTTCGCCGAATTCTGCACATCCAAAAGTGGGACAATGTGCCAGACACTGATGTTATCCGCCGGAGCGAAGTGTACACCATGGACTACGTGCTATTGCTGCGACACCTCCGGTGGCTTAGACATGTGCACCGTATGGATGCAACGAGAATCCCGAAGCAACTGCTGTACGGACAAGTGAGCGCAAGCGGCCGGAATGCATGCAAACCAAAGTTGCGTTACCAAGACAATATCAAGGTTAGTTTGTCCAGAGTAAATATTGACCTAAGTGTTTGGGAGGAGATGGCAACAAATCGCCGCACCTGGCGTGATCTCATCACCTTTACCGTTGCCCAATCGCAAGAAAGGCAGCTGGTGCATCGGGGAATTCAACGTGCAGCACGCAAACATCATCTGTCGACGGACTATAATTCTTAGGTTACTCCCACATGGAGCAGCAGTGGTGTGCCTTAGCCCAGCTGGTCTGACCAATTATCAACGAGGCCACGGTGGGGCTAGGCCGAACAGGTCGACTGTTAGACCGAGCACCACGAACTGACATGTGGCACTTGGTGGTTCGCAACTGAGAAGGGACAGTGCACGATAAGCCGGCCAAAGGTTATGGAGCTAGATGAGGCAGAACGGAATCCCCGTTTGCTCGCAACATCGGACGAGAGGAGTTTTGCACTGATCCTGTACTAATTCATCGAGTGTTGCAGAGCAGTGACAACCACCCATAGTTTCTGCAAAGACGCAGGCGCGCACTGTATTTGCCATACTGGTAATCCGAACACAGATGCCCACATACGAGTGCCCCTATGCTGAGGTTTGATGTTGCATACACCATGTTTCTTCATCGTGGTTGGGCTACACTGACTTACCTCATGTTACCTTAGTTTCCGAATCTTACCATTACCATGGCCTCCAAACACTTTAAATATTACGGTATGCAAAAGCAATGATTTCTCGATTTGGTGGCAAATTGGCAATCTGATGGACATGTTAAAGTTGGATAATGCATCGAAAGATAAATCGCTCCGGAACATCCGTGGGAAGTGAACTTAGTTGATGTAGTACTGTGGTAGTTGTCGTGCCAACGAGGCCGTAGGAGGCGAACACTAACAGTTTGTATTGGATACTTATTCTCATGCCTGTGCAAGTAACTGTTAGCCTGACCTCCAAACGAAATCCATACACGTTTGTAGTACTATAGTTCATGAGGTCCAATGTGCCTCTATCCAGTTTGTGGCAGTTCATAATGAAGTCCGTGGAAACACGTGTGCATATGTTGTATTCGAACTGCCATTGGACACGGATGACGCCAATCTATGTATATATGTACACCGAATGTATTCGACGAGGATACTCATACCGCTTTCGTACGGCTAACTTAGTGCAGTGAAACGACACTTATGCAAACCGAAAATAACATTACCAGAACATGAAGAAGGTGAGTTTATGACAAACACATGTTGGTTTCAGGAGTTGCGAATCCAAGGCAAACTTGGTCGATGCGAATTCGTGGACTACTCAAAAGGGCGGTTGTTCAGGTGCAGGAGAAGGCACTATTGCAGGCGGAATAGAAGCACCATGAGTAAGCTCCCATACAATTTGCTAATCCAGGCCAATAAGGCGACGTATGTGGTACGTTTGCCTGCGTGATGAGTAATCATGCATTTTAGAAGTAGATGCTGCTGGAGCTCCCCAATGCGGTTGCACCTGATGTGCATCTTGACAAGGTGCCTACCTGTCTATTACCCACTACATCGTCCATATTGGCTCCAGGAGACAGTTGGTCGTTGCTGATGGGGACGGGATGCACCGTCCTCGCGACGGTGATAGGCTCAAAGAGTGATTCCATGCTATGTGGAACGGGCTACGGTCCAACCACCGCCTCGTGTACGTTTAATGTGCATGATTTCCCAATTAGGACGGAATGCTTCTCTTCTGCTTGTTGAAGGAGTGCGGGCCAGCTCCGTTGATGAAACGTGGCTCCCATCCACAAGCCTATCGGTCTTATGCCTTCGGGTTTACACCGGATATGGAGTGCGTGGGTGGAACTGTGGGTGATTCAGCGCCAGCCACCCATGCCCTCTGTAGGCGCAGGCGTCCTGTGACTGAACCCATGGAGGTCACAGTGACAGGCAAAACCGAATACGGATGCCGCCAAATCAGATATATATATATATATATATATATATATATATATATATATATATATATATATATATACCACAAAAATGCATGGTGGAGGAAGAGGGCGAAGCAGATGGAATGCTACGCTGAACGCCACCAACACAAGGAATTCTTTGACTCCTGGAAGGCGGTGTATGGACCGCGATTGGAGCCACTGAGAACGCTGATAGATGACAGTTCACTCGCTACCTGCAGACAGACTGCAGACATAATGCAGATTTGGCGGAAACATTTTGACTGTCTCTTGAACAACCGTTCAGAGATCGACTGGCCTACATGGAACTGCCTCAAGCAGCACGATGTGAAGACGAGATTGGCGGACACGCCGACAATGGATGAGACGCAGAGAGCACTTGCACAGCTGCGAAACGGTGAACCGCGAAGCATTGTGGCTGGTGTTGGATAAGTTTGGTTGCCCGCGTAAATTTTTAAGTTTAATTTAATCTCTGAATAGTGGTATGCGGGCGAGGGTGCAGCTGAGTGGAGAGACCTCCGATGACTTTGCAGTGTTCACTGGTGTGAAGGAAGTTTGTGTCTTAGCTCCTGCCCTGTTTAATATATATCTTCATGCAGTGATGTCTTATGCTTACGATGTTGGTGTGGAGCACCGTATTGATGGTGGGTTGCTGAACATACGTCGTTTCGGTGCGAGAACTCTAGTCTGTGAGACAACTATCCGTATGTTGTTATTTGCTGACGACTGTGCTTTGTTTACACACAGCGCGGATGCGTTGTAGCACAAGACTAGTGCTCTGGCATCGACAGCGGCCAAATTCGGGCTCACCATCAACACAAGCAAAACTCTCTGTCTCTTTCAGCCTTCACCAGAGGTGCAGTCTTCAATATCGCCGTGAATCAGCATTAGTGCTAAAGTATTGGAAACCATCTCCCGCTTCTGCTACCTTGAGGGTGTGATGTCGACTGATCGATAGCTACACAGTGAGTTACCTATCCGCGTGTCAAAGGCAGCAACGGCATTCGGGAAGCCTGAGTACCGAGTGTGGAACAACCATCAGCTTACCATTGGTACGAAACTGACGGTGTATAGATTCATGGTGCTGTCCGTTCTTTTATACGGCAGCGAAACGTGGACGATGTACCGGCGGGATGTGCGATAACTCGAGCGGTTCCATCAGCAGTGTCTGCGACGGATTTTGCGCCTCGGTTGGGGCGACAGAATTGCTGACACGGAAGTGTTTCGACAAAATGAGAGGTAGGCAGTGGACTGCATACTTTTGCTGAGACACCTGAAGTGGCTCGGTCATGTGAGGCGTATGGACCCAACGCGGATACCGAAACGATTACTAGACGGTCAGCTGAGTACTGGGAAGCGGCATGTGGGGAAACCAAAATTACGTTAACAAAAAATGATCAAAGTGAGCCCTTCACGTTCTAATCTTGATTGCAGGTCATGGGAATCGAAGACGGTTGATCGGCGTGCATGGCGCAATCGGATCACGAAGGCAATTGCCGAAATGCGGGAGAAAGACCTCACACATGCAGAAAATAAGCGACAAGTGCGGAAGCGGCAAGCGCCGATGGGTTGTACTCCGTCGATATCGAGCGCATGGTGCTGTAGCATATGCGGTCGTGAGTGCCTGAGTCAGGCAGGCCTAGTGAGCCATGAGCGAGGCCACTCGGGACCACTACCGAAGCGACGACGGGTCCTGCATGGAAGGTAGGCAAAACCGGCAAGGCGTTTGTAGGTACGCTGTATTTGATTTACTAACCGCGTGGCTGTATGCTAAATCGCTTTATTTCAGGTGGTGGGTTTGCAAGTTTATCCTAATGCTTTTCTTTCTCATACAATTGTCTACTAGTATTCTATAAACTTGCACACGTCGCTTAAGTCAAAGGTATCTAACTTGGATAACATTTCCGCGTTTTTAGCATTTCCTTAAAATATATTTTCTGACTTCGTGAACTTATCTCGGATTCTTTTGTAAACGACTTATTTCATATGCTCATAATTTTAAAATTTACGTCACCGCTTCCTTGCGGCGGCATCCGGTTTCGGATTTGCCTGCCACTGGACGCCACAGGACGCCTGCGCCTACAGATGGACTATGGGTGGCTTGCGCTGCACCACCCACAACTCCAACCACACCCCCCATATCTAGTGTATACCCGAAGGAATAAGACCGGGAGGCATGCGGATGGGAGCCATGTTTCATCAACGGAGCCGGCCCACACTCCTTCACAAGCACGCTGTATTTGGGGAATCAACCGCACACAAGGCGGTGGCTGGACCGTAGTCCGCTCCACACTGAGTGCATGGAACCACTCTTCGAGCCTAGCACGGCCACAAGGACCGTGCACCCCGACCCCTCCAGCAACGACCAACTGTCTGCTGGAGCCAGTATGGAGGAGGTAGTGGGTAATAAACAGGTAGGCACCTTGTCAACATGCCCATCAAGCGCAGCCACACGGGGGGTAGCAAGCAACGGCCATTCACTTTAAAGGATAAGCTGAAGTAAAATAAATCCAATAATGCATACAGATACGGTGGCATAACTCCTCCCTAAATTACCACATGAAGTAAGTTGGTTAGCAACGAATCCGCGATAAGTAAGAAATGTCCACAAGTTACTTAAAAATGCTACAAACACAACAAAATTACCGAAGATAAGCGCAATTAGCGTAAGCAACGTGGCCAGTTAATAGAACATTATTCAGATAGGCAGAACAAACCAAATAAAATGGAATGAAATGTATGCAGTTTAAAAATACCTAGTTTAAGTGCAAGTTGGTTTAGCCCAACTGTGGTGAAGAAGCATCAAGGATGCAACATCAACCTCAGCATGGGGCACAACTATATATATATATATATATATATATATATATATACATATGTATATATATACATATATATATATATATAAAGGTTGCAGTTATTGTGCCATCGGAACCAAGGGCAAAAAATAAATGCAAAATGCGAGGTCAAACGGAAGCGGCTTTTCCATTTTTGCACACACAATTTTGAGTTTTTTATGTTTTAGTGATTTTCTACGTTCGCTTTGCGAGTAAATAATGGATGATGCGGTAGGACAAGAATGGTGCCACTGATATCCGCTGTGCACCATTACTCCTATTGTTTGTAATCATTGGGATTTAGAGTCGCGTAGTCCCCATCCAAGAACGTTGACTGTTCCGGCTGAAGCCAAGCTTAAGGTTGCTTTCCTCATGCGCTATCATCGTATGATTTGGTTGTCCACTGCTGCAGTTTTTCCAATCGGCTCTGGGAAGTGTAAATAAGGCTGGAAGGCGTAGGCGATAGCCTGGCATGTGCAGTACGCGACCAAATCAACGCATACGATGTCGGGGATTACGTTGTGGAGGCCGGGGCTGTTCGATCCAAGCACTCGGTCGCAGACTTATGTGTTACTTGCAAAATGTCGCCTCCACAAGCAATAAATCCCACGCAGACAACGATTGTCAAGAGCTGACTCAGGTGTAGTATACAAGTAGCCTACTCAATGGTGTTTCAAACCCGAGTACACAGTCAGGAGTTAAACAGTAAGGGTAACGTCGGTCACGGTACCAACGATACGGAATAAGGGGTACGCGGTGTAAAAGTGCGGCAGTGGTAGCAGTAAGCCAAGTGAAAAAGAGTAAGCTACAACGGAGCTCAATGAGTAGTCATAAGATCTTTGGACTACAGTTCCCAGAGCTGTGCAAATAGGTTCAGAAAATCTCTCATCGATTCTCAATGGCCATCAGGGTATGCTAGTACTTCCAATATCACTGTTTCATGTTACAGTAAGAATAATGAAACACTGACCTAAAGATTCAGCTGATACGGATTTTCTTTTGATTGACAGACAAACTCTAAATGCAGGGGATACATATGTTTCCTAGAGCCAGAACCAGTGCTCATGCGAGCGTTGCACACATGAGTATGTATTCCACATAGTCAATATGTAAAGTATAGGTGATGGGCTATAATACCAGTTCACAAAAAAGCATGAGAGCAAAATGACTAGTCGGAGGAGTTGAACGGTGTTGATAACCGTGTCACCTCTGTGGTAGAATACGCGAAAGGTTTACTGTAGGTATAGGTACCAAAGAAAAGAGCAATACAGCAACTTGGTAGTCAGCGACAGTGTACAACGCCGTATTGCGTCCTATGGATATCACGTGTGTGTGTGAAACATGAGTCCTCAATCACCGGTGATGGAAAGGAATTGTTCATATTTGAATACATCGCTCAGTAGAACCCACAACACTGCAAATGACTAGGTCATTTGTTGAAATTGTGTCAGTTAGGTCACGTTCATCACATTTCAATCGAACGCATACGGTGGTGTGTAATGGTTTCCGAGGTAGTTAAAAGTTCGGCAAAGTATGAACGTCTGACCGCGTTGGCGAAGATCAGTCTTTCTTACTGGTGTATATGAGACACGGGCACATCAGCTGTAATTTAATCTGCTACCTAACGTACTAACTGGACTGCGATTCTTTCGGAAAATGGTCAAGGTGCCACGAGCTGACCAATCTAGTCCCCTTGCTTATCTGTGAGTAAAAGGCATGGTGTATAACGCTGTGATGAGACGGGTGTTAAAGTATGGATCAGAGACGCGGTCACTTCACGTTGTAGACAAAGTTTTTAACCGTCTTTGATCACCGACGCTTGCAGAATGTCGACGACGTCTCGTGGAAACTCCGGGCTACTAGTGCTGAGGTTCGCCCGTTTGTGTTGGGTAAGAGACCCTCGGGTGCCTGTTAAACATGAATGGCTGATGTTGGCCAGGTCATCTCTTCCATATGCTCGTTGACCGCGAAAGCGATAAGTGGCCAGTCGATGAAGTAAAGGCATGAAGAAATTGACAGAAAGACGCAAGCACATCATCTGCCCAGATGGGTCGTATCTGTGGTTGGAGTCCTTATCTAATAAGGTGCAATCGAGTAATCAGTAAAGCTCCGGCACTATTGTTGCATCTAGCTGTTAGTATAACACCTGACTAATTTCATCCAGTTTTTTGTTAACTCCCCGTTTCTTGTTTCCCGTATGTGCTCTACCTCACTGTCCCACTGTTATTTGATAATATTTGACAGGGCGCGAATCATGGCGATGCGATCCAATGCGTTTCGATACCCAAATCACGGTAGTTTAACTGAATCGAACTGCATTGAAAACCAGCCAAATATGAGAGCCCCGAGTAGCAGTGTGTCGGTGGTTAGGAAGCAGGAAGACTGAAAAGTCGATATGTTAAACAAACACGCTCTTAAATAGGACTGGGAATACCCTGGTTGTTTAACGAGCTCTGATAGGTGGTAAAGAGGGTAATAGAGAAACGGCAAAGGAGGACGTAGATGACCATAATTTTCCAGTACCGGTCTGTCTCACTTCATTGAGGAACAACAAAACCGAAGCCAAAACGACAGTGTCCGTCTACATCACTAACAGTGCAGTGTAGCGGGAAACAAGGATTAAAAAAGGAAAGGGAAAAAGGACCAAGCGAAAGAGGGTCCCAATAGCAAGAGCGTGCAAAATCAAACGCGTAAAGCATCCACACAGATCGTGAACGTGAGTCACTGTGGGGCATGCGGGGACAAACGGATGAGGGGGAGGCTAAAAATGGGAGGGGGGCACACAGCCCCGGGAACAAGACATTTGGGTGCGACTCACTTGGTACATCACATCAGTTACCACCTACGCAAACGAACAAGTGTGAACACACAGAGCACAGTGGTAAGGTGGAGCCAAAACGGAGCGGAACGGGTGCAGCGTTAAAGGCATTCAAAGGAGATTAAAAGCGTGTGAATAGGAAGCAACACTTTTGGTGAAACTCCGTTTCGCTTGTTACAATTTTCGTGGGACAGATTGACGTTGAAATGGACAACAGTACGGTAAAAACAAGCGGAACGGTGCAGGCGAGAAAAACACGCAGTAAACTTCTTAGCATAGACATCAACAAACACGCGAGGTAGACAAAAGGCCAGTTTTGCTTACTTTGTTTGCCTTATCTGGATAAATTTTAGGGATAATCACTTAGGACGAGACATGCAGTGAAACCAATGTTAGGGCCGCGTAAATGGAGTGAAGTGCCGCGCCGTGTGAGTCGGCTGCCTGGCTACAACGAACCTAAAAGACAGACCAAAGCCACTAGCGGTATCATGCCCCAGCAAAAAAGCTGCGAGTCAGTTAGGTTACAGGTGGTGGTGAACAAAATGGTGTTGGCAATACACTCTTGTCAAGCATACAACCGGCGCTAGCTACATTATGCTTTCGAGCCTGGCTTTCGCGTGCAGTAGAGTCCTGCATTGTGCAATTATTCACAGCAATTAAAGTGTGGAAACGACGTTGTTAGAAAACTGCTGACAAAAGTCTGGTTAGTTGCTCGATCAAGACAATTGATCGTATGGACCGCAAATCCAACACTATATACGCTGTGGAGTTAAACATGCTAGAAGTAAGTTTGAAATCCGGAGTCATAAGTGAGAGGGACAACCAATCCACACATCGGCAAACCCACTGGGAGAGAAACTGTGGCGCAGGCAGACAGTGTCAAGGTTCTGCCAAGTAATTCGTCACAAACACACCGAACTGTTGGCAAGATGTAGCGAATGCGAAACAGATGCACAAATAAGAGTCTGGAACAAAAATGAAGAATGAGCAGTAAAGAGAAAGAACGGGCTTCCGATAGCGCGTTGTCGTTGCCAACAGTGGTCAGTTGTGGAGCTCGCATAGCATCGTGAAACTGGCGCAGATTTTATCCTGGGCTCAGATTAATCATACCGTCACCGTGCGCGACTCGAAATTTGCAGTTAACAATCGAGTCTTCCTCAACACACTGCGGTATCTGCAGTGTGAACCAACGGGGTTTTCCTCCAGGACACTACCACTACGTGGCAACTCATATCCCATGCTAAAATCAACCATCTTCTATAATTTATGTATGACCCTGTTATAATACTGAGCTACGAATAAAAAGATGTAGAAGTTATTCACCTTCAGCTGAGTCAGTAAACGAACTTGCTATCAGCCAGTCATTTTTGCTGGGTCTCAGTGCAATTGTGTGTGTACACACGTCTGGCAGCCAAGTCTCTTAGACTGCACCGATCCGAATTCAGATGGCTACCCTGTGCATGGGGTACCATCGGGGAAAGGCATTTCGTCCGTTCCGACTAGGAATTTAAACAGCTAGGACGTGTTAAAACACAGTCTAGGAATAGTCATGGGGCCAACAAAAATCATCGAAAACAATGGAAGGTGCGGGTATCGCAAAAACCGAGCGTAATACACAGCGATCCATGGTTACTTCAGAAGATGTAGGAATTCCCAGTTGCCCGAGTCGGAGCAGGGTGTTGTCATAGGAGACACTAGCCCGAGCATTTGGTTGAATAGTTTACCCAGAACAACGCAACGTAATCACACCCATTGAGAGCTCATGACCAATTTTTCATTTCGGAGGTCTTCGTTTTGGCGGCTGAGAAAACATGGGCTCAATACACTCGGTTTTCACTCGTTAAACCATATTATTCCACAGAAATGAAACAAAGGGAATTGACTTTAGCTAGTGCCGAGTCACAACCGTCAGGCGGCAGTATTGCTAAACGGACATTCGTGGCCCTTAATGGGGAAAAGAAATGCCCGTCAAAGTCCATCATGTCTTGAAACATCATGGAGGAACCATTTGTTGAAAGTGGTCAAACCAGAAACACTCAACTGGCACTAGGAGGAGACTGTTCGGCGAGTCAGCCAGATAGGGTGGCTGTGACATTCGTCCTTACTGTCATCTATGATACCTTGGCGCAATTTGGATGAAAATGATGCAAAGATGCGAACAGGTGAAACAGTGATAGAACGAACGCGCTATTCTCGACAGCCGACTGCGTCGCTCGGGGTTTGGGGCCACGTTGGAAAATAGAAGAGTGAACTCCGTATAATTAGATGGAGTGTGCACATGAGTGTCAATATAGATACGAGTACCCGTCGTTAAAGAGGTCGAAGTCGGCAGTGCGGTCAAAAATGGTCATTACCAATTTTGGCAATAATGAATGTTGAAAATGGGTGGTTCGTTAGAGGAGATTAGAGAGGCGTTTGAGGCCAAAAGAGAGTCTGCATAGGAAAAGCACTGATAAGCTGCGCAAGATGATGTGAAAAATTGTAGAGGTGTTCATCTTACAAGCAAGCAGTGCAAATTGCGACGGAACTGTAAGTGAGGGTGAGCTGTGTCGCTGTTAGCACATTCACTAGCCTGGTTTGAATAAACGCGCTTGAAACCATCGATGAGCATAGAAAACAGGCTAATTTGGTTGAGCGGGAAAGCCAACTGAAAGTGGACTCCAGTATCAGTAATAACCGCTAGACAGTAAAGTGTAAAGGCAGTAGACACGCATGCCAGTTGTAAGTCCCAAGAGTGCACTCGTTTACGTCTTAAATTTAAAGACAATCTTTGGAGACGAAGTCCTGACCACATACCGATATTTCTGCAAAATTGTTTTAGCAGGAAGAAATTTATGCATGTGTTCGTAAGGGGTGTTTCTGCTAACATCCCCAACCGTAAATCCGATATTGCAAAAGAGTAAACTGTGATTCGTCCTGTATATGTTAAAGGAAACATTGCGGCAGGTTGTCTATCCTCTGACTGACGGTGATTAACCGTGGGTTCAGCCGCTTTCTTATATTACGAATCACACCGAATATTGACAAGTTGGAATCAGGCGAGTGTTTCCAGTAAGGGCGGTGTGATACCACCTCTCGCAATTTTGGAAGCAAGCATGAAATTTGCCCACCAATGTAACAGGCCACCGCATAGCTAGAAGGACAGGGTCTTTTGAAAGGAATCCACTCATTATGTAATTTGATCACACACTAGATCCGGTGCTGAAGTTGCCCTTATACTCTCAACGATTCCATTTGGTATCCAGTAGTGCCGCTAAAAGGTATTACAAAATCGAAAGCTCTCCGTGGGTTTCTAAGTTTCCACGAATCAGCGGGAGATTTTCTTTCGGGATTTACAGCGAGAATGTTCATGTAAGTGAACAGTAACGTATGTAAGAGTCCTTGTATAAGTTCATTCCTCTCGACCCGAAGTGAAACCTTTCTGAAAGTGTTCACAAAGCTTTCTTTGTATCCATCCCATTGAGGATGATAAGGAGGCGAGCGAAGGCGCTTTGATATAAGACAAGCATTCTTTCAACCGTATCAATGGAAGAGGAGCGTGAACCAATAACATTTCGAACGCGTGTAAAATGAGAGATGACCGCAACGATTAAAGGAAGAGAAGTGCCTGAGATCATGAAGAGTCCAAAACTGGAAGTATAATAAGTGAGTACAAAATGCGAATTTCGATTTGAGTTGCACTTGGACAACGCTTCTTGCCAATCGGCCCGAGGTGTTTGTAAGTCGTAATCGAGCTAAGAGCCCATAAAAATCAGGTAGGAGGTAGAGGTGGACGATGCAGCAAATCTACATTTCAAGGAACTATTTCGGTGTCAATGTAGATCGTACCGATGGTGCCTTGACGTTTGGTGGTTCCGGTAGTGGACACCTGTGCCCAATACTTATGAAGAGATTTTATGGAAAACTAAATCTGTAGTTCCCAAAACCGATTATCCTGTTTGGGACTTTCTCTGTACTTTAATGTTGTTTCCTAGGGTTAGGTCCATGGCAATGACATTACTCAGCTATGCCTCAGGATAATTTGAGGATGAGAAGATCGCATCCATAATATGCTAAATGACGGCAAGAGAAACGTTGAAATCAAATGGAAGACACGTAAACCGATGAGGTTCACAGTGGGCGTACATGCTTAGTAGCTCCAGCGATTCTCCACACACATTTGAAGTTGAACATCAATGGCTAGCTGAACAATTTTCTGCTGTCAAGTAACGCAGATGGGTCCTCACAACTGGTTGGGAGTAGCGGTGACCTCCATCAGACCGAGGGAACGGTTTTCACAAAAGTGGAGCTTACAAAACAGTTTCAAAACGACCACGATTGAGGCTGTCTAAGAAGAGTGGCTATTAGCTGATGCGAACGGTTTGACCGAGGTTCGCTTCAATGCGAATCGCAACCATTCACACAACGAGGCGTCCCGTCCAATTGAGTTGAATAGATGCTCTCAGTCTGATAAACAAGTGAAATTGCTCCGTCAAGTTCAGAAAGGTAAACAAAACACGAAGCATTAAGGGAACAATTGTTTTCGATTAATTGTTCTTCAGGCTCATACAATAATATACATTAGGGTAAGGTCTAGATATGAGGAATTCGCCGTACCACAACATTGCGCAATGGCTAGCAAAAACGTTGAATCCCATCAGGCAAATGATTGCTCCACATAGACTGGCAGATACATCCCAGTCCGTCAACGAAATTCGAGATATGAATGTCCAAGAGTATCGGATGTTTTCCTTAGACGTTGTTTCATTGTTCACCAACATGCCTCTGAGAGAAACAGTTAACTACCTGTGCTCGTACATTGACCAGCATGGTATAAACATCGGTATACGAAGCAACCAACTGAAACAACTGATACTCAGATGTACGTACAACGTTCAATTTCAATTCAATAGCGAGTTTTATAGACAGGTTGATGGCGTTGCAATGGGATCTCCGCTTGGTCCATTGTTAGCGGATATTTATATGGGAATGCTAGAAAGCGGTTCAATAAAACACGTCATATCGGGTCTGAAATTCTATCGGCGCTATGTGGATGATATATTTTGTATAAGTGATCGGACCATCAAACCCCAGGATATAATCGACTGTTTCAACAATGCGCATCGCAATACCGCATTTACAGCTGAGGAAGATAATAACAACCAAATGAATCTTTTGGACGCAAGTCTTATCAGAAGAACCGATGGATCAATCTAAATAAAAGTATACAGGAAACCATATTGGACGGGACAATACATGAACTTTCGGAGTTCCGCCTCACTCAGCTTAAAAGGAACGTTGGTGCGAACACTAACCGATCGGGCATACAAAATCTCCAGCGAAGACACCATAAAAGCCGAACTCGTACGAATGAAAGAAACGCTTTTCGAAAATGGATATTCGGAGTGATTTACCGAGACCAATATGAGGCGATGCATACCAAAAGTATCAAAACAAACCGTTGAAAAGAAACAGCTTTATCTGACACTTCTATTCAAAGGAAATAGTGCGACTGACATGCACGCGTTGACTACAGCAAAGACCCTTAATGCGGCTCAGCTGAATGTGTTTCACGGGCAGACCTTTACTAGTTCCGAGATTCAAAGACCGAGTGCCTGATCATCTCCAATCAATGTTAATCTACCCATGTGGGGCCAGGTACATTGGACGGACGACCAGGCATTTAGGTAAGAGAATTAAGGAACACCTCCCAGATTAGCTCTACAATCGCGAGAATAGGACAAACTGCAGCGCGATTACGAAGCATCTAATTAACACTGGCCACCAGATAAACAAAGAAACATCCTTTCAGATTCTCTAGAAAATACCACCAAGGCATAACCATCGTGTAAAAGCAAGCCTAGTTGTCACCGCTGAGGCAGTATGCATACGCCTGACAAATCCGGACTTGTGTCCAGAAGAAGATACAAACACTACAACTTCCCTGGCCGACCATCAGCCGGGAAGGAAGTGATGGTACTCAGCAACTCCACCTGACTTTAGTCGTGTGATCAGATGACTGCGCCATCATGATCACAAATTAAATTTTATGATCAATTGTTTCTTTGTTATACTGATGATTGCAACAGATCTTACCCTAATGTATATTATGATATGAGCCTGAAGAAGAATTAATCGAAAACAATTGTTCGCTTAAAGCTTCGTGTTTTGTTTATCTTTCTGAACTTGACGTAACAAATGGGCATTCTGCTTGAGTTAAAACTGCTCCATGGGGAACCGGTCGTCTTGGATGAAAGAGTGACCATACAACTGTCAACAAGGAAAAAACAAACTTTGGTTTGCATGCACGAAACAGCCCAGTTTTGAATGCTTTGGAACATACATCTTGTAGAGGTTTAAGTCGATTCACAGAGGTACAGCACAGGTTAGACACAAATGGGATGGAAATACGAAGCAGGTTCAGTTGTTCGATCCGGTAGTCAAAATTGAATCAACATTCCAAGTAGCAAACCATTTAGAAAAAACATCCTGAAGAAAATGCAAATAATCACATTAGCGAAATCGTGCAATCCTCTTGAGACGTTATCGCCACAAACACTGTGCTTCTGAGATGTGATTTGCCCGCTCGTTCCTGGGATTTCCGTGATATGACTGGATATTTAACTTGGAAGGAAGAAGGCATCTGATTCGCCATCGCCGTGACGAGCGTCGAAGGCAGCCTAGACGGCAAACCGCGACTATTACGGAATACAAATCACTTTGGAGGATCTGATAGCGCAGTGAATGCTGATGGCGTTGAAACAACAACAATCAACCATGTGACTGTGTCTGACGAATTTCTGACATAAGTGCTTATTGAGAAAACAGAATCAGACGCAGTGCCGTTACCCACATTGCAAGGAGGTAGGTTAATGACTTGGCTTCGTCTGTGCCACCGCGTACTGAGGTAACAACGCCAGCACAGTTGCCAGACATGAAATGTGTAGCAACTGCAGTATCATCTTTCAGGTTAGTCAGTAGTTAAACTCTGCAGTGACGAGCGTACCGTTGATGGACGGAGCCTACACAACTGCATAAATCTAGCTTATGGGAATCTATGCTACCCCAGGAACCTGGACATTGCGAAGCAGAGCAAAAGCCTTGAAGTAGAGCGTTTTGATTTTTGGCGACTTGAACCACTTGTATTAATGGGGACTATTAACCACGTAAGCAACAGAAATTGTCGAATGCGCACTAGAGTAGATGCATAGATTCCAGTTTAGCTAACTGGATACGAGCAGTGCACCCCATTCCGGTAGACATGACAGAATGATATCAATAAAGGACATAAACAGGGATAATTCAGAAGTGAACAAAATTAAAACGATTAGGTGGAGTAATTGAGTTATGGAAATAGGAAATTGGTGAGTTTCACATGCGATAAGATATCTAATCAACAAAGTAGCCAGCCAACCTCATAGCTCCGATTTAGGGATCACACGCCGACTTTATAATCCGAGGGCGCAGGTCCAAGCCTGTGTAGCGGACTGGGTGACACTGGAAGTATCCGTAGCCTACGCGAGACTGTTTGTGGTTGCGTGGCAGCGTAGCGTTGCTATTGCGTACCGGCGTGCTGCTAATGCCTTTATCAGCACTGGGTTTTCGTGTAGTATTTTCGCAAGCTTCAGTATAATCTGTTGGTGGATACCTCGAGGTTGGACTAAGCAAAGCGCGAAACAATCGGCAAAGAATCATGTGGATGTCACGAGCCAGTCAGTACAAATGACGCAAGCTAAACAGATACTTCAACGCGGTTTCAAGCGTCAGTTGCCAGGAAGCAAGTGGAGAGCTTTATCGCCAGTCATTCGGTTCTCCAACCAGACATCGGTGGTTGAACACAGCCAGGATGTCAATGTCCTGGGTGCAAAGTAACCAGTCATCATCATCATTGTACACGTTAACTAGAGGCGTAAAACACCTCAGCTACTGTGCCGCAATACATTAAAAAAAGAAAATAAATGCAACAGTTGCATGCCGGCTGAGCTACCAGCAACGGGTAGGCATCGTTCCGGAAAGCTACTAGCTGGTTAGTAGGCAACAACAACAACAACAACAACAACAACAACAACAAAAAACTATGTAAGATTACATTATGTTACAAAATGAGAACATGGTTGGAGAGAAGACTAAAAAGGATGGGATGGGACAAAGAAACTTACAGCAGGAACGCCACTGAAGTCGGCTCTTAGCCATGTCAGCAAGTGTATCTAGGCAAACGTGTTCATCTTTTTTGGACCCCAACCAGGGAGCCGTGACGCTCCAACCGAGGCCAGCTTCGAGGTGAGGGCCTTCATTCCACTAGAACAAGTCATGGCTTAGCTACCACTCCTCTTCCATTCACAACCCCGGCGAGCAAACAACGCACATCGCGGGAGCCGGTGGGCTGGGATGCGTAACACGTGGCCGAGCTATCGCAAAGTAAGCATGGCGCTGATGTACGAAGTGTCGCGCCGGTAGCTGAAGGTACAATACGTCTACCTTGCAACTTGGATGTCACCGGTTCAAGGCTGCGTAGGGGGCCGAGCGACCCTGGCCCACATGCGACTGGCGGTGATCGCGTTGCAGCGAAGCATGGGTACGGCGTACCGGCGTACTGATGATGCCGTGACCGTGCCAGAACGTTATAAGTCGTTCGTACTACCAAAAAAACGTATCCAAGTGAACTCATAAAGGGAGCGAAAAGTAACCACATCGGTGGTGAAACCACCCGAGTTGACAAGACAGATTAGATAAGCAAATCGGTTCACTTGCTTCGTATGATCACTAGGCGATTGTGAGAACCCACAGTGACCAAATCCTGTACAATGCTTAATGAGGAAGTAGATGTGTACAGGCGCGATGCACCAAGCATCAGTCCACTCAGCCTCTCTGGGTACAGTAGCTTGGTACGGCTCAAAGACGGATATGTCATTTCATACAGGTAAGCTAAGTTAGACATCAGCCATTCGATAGACCCCACACCCAGGAAGTGGAAGTAGGAAGCAGAAGTCAAATACAGACAGACAAGGTGGTGCTGATGTGCCCCAGTTACTATGGTGAACTCGGGGCAGCTTCCACTGGACAAAAGCAAGATCCCGGTAGTTGTGGCGTAGCTTAGACCGGTTCGTTTTCCTCAGCTAGATACATCCACAACCAGATGCGACTAGGTGAAACAAACGTAGATTCAAAGAAAACCAAGATTGCTATGAGAAGCCGTTAGTAAGTGCGATGGTGCTAAATTACTTAACAAAGCATAAAGACGTTATCAATGCGCACTCCGAGTAGTTTGGGGGCAAAAGAAATGAACCTGTTTCTTCGAAGATTTAAGAACGAAAATGACGTTTGAAAAGCCTTAGTCAGGTAGCACTTTCTGTTTGCGACTGCTGGAATCGAACAGGGTGGCTAGACTACTTACTAGTAAGTTGCCATGATGTCGTAAAAGGGGTCGAGAACGTCGTCAAGACATGGTGCTTTGTCCTGCGATCAGAAGCATCCGTTCGTAAGGATTATCGTTGCTGTGAGGAATTGTCACGCAACGTCCTAAATGGACTCAAAAGATCTAAGTAACAATTCCGATAGACTGAAAGATAGAACTGCATTTCAGTAACCAGCCCAGTTGCCCACCTTCTTCAGCTACCGTCTCACTCGTCAGAACCGTCCTTGAGCATGTGTCGAACAAGTCGGAAAACAACTAGTGTCCCGAAAAAGAACGGTACATTCCATCACATGGGCACACATCCGACAATGCTCGTAATCATCTGTGGGACAAGTCAAACTATGTCTAAGTGTCATAGAAACCTTAAAACGACCAAAATATTGCTCCATATTCGGGGAACAGGTGGCATCGGAGGTTTTGGAGTAATGCACAGGAGATTGTTTCAACCTAAGTTCGGTTTGTCAGTCATGTTCGTCAGTGACAACTGACGATGCAATATAAATGGATAATGCTGATTCGTGCGTTGTGAATACGGCTGACGATTAAGGGCCTAGAAGTGGAGAACTTCACCGAAGCCGTAAGAGTAGATGTTACGTGGCCCTGCAGTTCGACCAATAATCGCGCACAAACGTGTACCATGGACAGTCGACGCCGATGTGGCCCAGTCTATTGCTCGGTGATCAGTGCGTCACGCAGTGCCAGGGTCAGTGGTGAAAAGCTGTTGCTGATAAAGAGGGTGTGATCGGAAAACTGGTATAATTGTTAGTGAAAAAGGATGCCAAAATGGCCTCAAACGGTGGCTGAGGTTAACTGAAAGCAGAATTTTTGTGATATTTATGGAAGCTAACGCTGAGCTCAAACGTCTTCATAAGTAGCCGACATTTTCGCGCACCATCATCACTGGACAGTTTGGGCCGGAAAAAGGCAACGTATCTTCTGTACCAACATACGGAGAAAAAGCAGCCGCTTGGACCAAATGCAGACTAGGAAATGGTGCAAGAAACGATTTCCACGGAAGTCAGTAGCATTTTTTTCTTGGTTTTGCCTGGCTGTACAAGATGTGGAAACATGCCATCGATCCATAGCAACTAGGTTCGAATTTCTGTTACCCGTGGTGAAGGAGTCAGCCCTTACAAGGCTGGGAGCTTCGGGTCCTGCATTCGAGACACAATAGCCAGCAGTTGTGGTCCGAAGTCAGTACGATTTCCTCGATCAAAAAACAAAGGAGATGCGAGATGAAACATTCCAACCACCGCGTACAAGTGGTGGATGGTTGTGTTATTTGCTAATCCCTGATGATAGTCAAGAATGTTTAATCGCCCTCACTAAAAAACAATGTGAGTAGCAGATAGATGTTCGGTGACGCAACATTGCACTCTATGACCAGTTTCGAGCATGTTTAATCTCATCAGATGGGGGACGACAGGACCGTACTAGAATAAATAAATGAATAAATAATTGGTATATTCCTCGGTGATTCGAGGTGCAGTCCAACTATGTGGTCTGATCAATGTGTACAACAGGATTGCAAAAAATAATCAATTTGTTCACGCTTTTTACAATGGATCCAAAACAGGTATTAAAGTAATTGGCAGGGTTAAGGTATTAAAGAAATTAAAAAAAACCAGGAAGAATAACATATGCAGAGTTAAACAGATGTCCAGTTAAAGTAATACGGCCACTCGTGGAACCGGCCCCAGGGGACCTGCTTCCATGCAAGGTATTCGCTCGAAAGGTTTCGAACGCACTTCCATGCAATGCCTAGCCGCGTGCCGGTGTGCCATAGTAGCATATCAGCCATCACCTGTTTATCATATGTTGTGTTCTTTTTAGGGCTGCTTTTATATATGTATTATGAGCGATGAAGCCTCAGCCCAGTCCGTCATGCGGATCATTCAATTATGGCACTTTTTTATACGCCAGTCAATTTATGGCAATGTGCCTTGCATAGGTAGTCTTTTATAATCTGGAAGCTATAATCCGTCACCACAGGAGATCATCCCAGTCGTGGCCAACAATGAAATAAGGCATAATGTAGAAAAGAAGAATTATGTGAAAGAGGTACTATATCGTTAATGTAAAAAATAGGCAGGTATGTTTTTTACATCGGCGTAAAAATGGATCAAGCCGATCATACGATCAAATTGTGTGGCGTGACAGCCGGAGACAGATAACTGTACGAGTTGTCCATAGGCAAAAGTCACATAGGGAATCCGTTATTGCCATCAATGAATTCAAGTGTATGTTTCTGGACCGTTAACTCCAGTAAAGAAGGAGAAATTATTAGCACTACAGGACAAATGTAGCGAAGGGGATCGCAGAACAATATTACGAATTAATCAATTTATGGGGAAAATTACGAAAATAGTTCCTGACGAGGCGTTTGAGATATCAGCAGGAAGCTTTAGGCTTAAGCCACCGAGTCGCAGCGGATAGCGTTTTTCACAATTATTAATGTTCGATTAAGCAGTACATTTTGAAGCACTAGTTGTGTAGGAACAGATGTTTCGGTTGACATCTCAAAAGCCTCGACTTCGAGTACAGTCTCGTTATCTCAAAGTGAAGAGATCAATCAAGTTTGAAACCTATCATGGAGTGCTGTGCTGCGAGTGGACATAACACTCAATTTCATCTGGCACAGATGCGGTCCCAGTGATCAAGTTAGTCATGAGCTAGTTCAATGGGAATCGCGGTTCACATTATGATTGCTCGTCGCAATCGATTCACACAACGAACGCTTAACAATAACTCCCCAATAATGTGAGAATTTTCAGGGGGATATTTTTGAATAATTAATGTGATGGTTCCGGTGAATTTTAGGAAAACAATACTTACAGTCGATAGATGAATCACAAAGTAACACGTTAGGAGCTGTACCACACATCGCTCACAAAATGCACCCCTCCAGGAAGAATTAAACACATCAGAATACGCGCAACAGTCTAGCAGGGGATTTAATGAGGTTAAGCCGAAAAAACAAGTGTGGTGATTCCAATTAGCATGGAATAGCGGCAAAAACAATGTAAAATACAAACTCAAAAGCGTAGTGGCCCAAATCTAACGGAAAAAAGGAAAATGTTCGACTTAAGAGAATACCAATAGAAATAGAGAATGTGCGCAAAAGGCGAGTGACTCCGTAATTCAACCATGTCGAGCAACGTAGCTAACGTTTGATATGATCGATCCAAGGGCCCCCAGAAAGGAAGACGGTATATATCAGTGGGGGTAAACTTATCAATCATGATTATTGCAATATCATCAGGAGGACAGCATGAGGATCCACACAACCAAGTGCAGAAACGGTGAACAGGTCAGGCACGTTAAGACTGTGGCAAACGCAGATAGTTCAACTGTGAAAGAAAGAGTCCATGGCTACGCATCGAGTGGACAGCAGAAGCTGGGATAGCAGTGGTCAGTAAAGAAGAATCAAACCAGTCAATTCAGTTTAAGCAAGCATTAGGGATCCGGACACTGAAGCGCGATGGAAATGCGTTGTCGGCGCAATTATAAGTAAGAATGAGAGGGAAAACGAGATAGAATGTGAACAGAATATAAACAAGATGGGATGGAAAGGTAGTAAAGATAATCGGAAAGGAAAACCCACAAGTAGATGCGAAAACCTGAATGCAACGGAGCCGCTGACCGCGCGACTGTACGTTATCAGATGAAGCCGTCAACCAGTGATATAACCCATCCAGATGATCGTATTAACAAAGAAGAAACGCAACGGCTTGAGAGTCTATCGGTTAATTGCTTCATGCAATTACCTCACGTTAACGACTGGCTGCCTCGCGATATCGCAAAATCTAGTGTAGTGACAGCGTCTAGTATACGCCGTGGAATGCGACCAACGGGTATGCGGATGACATGACCTGGCCAATGTAAGTGGTCCAAGTTTGGGAGACACACAAGTCCGACAGTAGAAGGATTCTCTCCAAACACTGACAGGCAGATGTCCGTATTGTCAACTAGGTGTGAGTATTACCCCACAAACACCGGTGGTCAAACACACGGCTAATCGTTAAATGTCTTCACTGCTAACTATCCAGGTCTCTGATCCATACAAGAACATTGCAGCGTTATACATCCTATCTTTCACTGACTGGGTGATATCCCACCGTCACCATAGATGGTTGAACCTCTGGAAAGTCAGACGCTTTGCTGATACGTGTGTTAACTTAGTGGTGTGACCACCAAAGATTATACAGCCACCAAGGTAGGTGAACTGATCCGGCAACTCCAGTGGCTGTACACAGAAAGCTAAAACCGGTGATGTATGGGTCTATGCCCGTGACAATAATTTGCATTCTGAAAATGCAAAGAACAGGCCGAAGTGTACAGTTCTACGTGTCAGCCTATCTAGTAGTGTTTGCATACCCAGTGCATCAGATCCATGGAGAGCTAGGTCGTCCGCATACTCCAGGTTTGTTAGTCGGTCATCTGGCAGAACTTCCACTCCAGTAGTGGCTGAAACAACAGACTCATTCATGATTATTTCGATCATAAAGCTGAAGAGGAAAGGAGGCATAGGACAACTCTGGCGAATCTTAGGTGTCGTGGGGAAGTTAGGAGACAGCCCCTCGTAGACTCGCAAGTAGTCTGTAGATATGATGTAGACATGACGGTGCATGTATTTCGACCACCTGTTGAATAGCTGTTAAAAGGGAGAATTATGCAGCTTGCACGGGCTGCAACAGCGTAACGCAAAAGAAAAGCTCGTTGACACACCAGAACTAAACGAACGCTCAGATGGTATCAGTTCAACTGTGAAGTGGTAGGTTTGCAAATGCTAGTGAAATACCGTTGGAAATACTGATGAGCGGCGGACGTTCAACGACCAAGGTGATCCACTGATCGGTGGACCGTGTGTGGATGGAAGAGTGTGTGCCTACAGAGCGGAAGGATGTAATTGCGCTACCACCATACAAAAACAAGAAAATCAAACAAACCGCTGATAAATATCCCGACATCAACTTATTACCTGAATCTGAAAGGTGAGTACAATGATCCTACCCAACAACATCACTAATCACGTTCTGGAATTCAACGTTGCTAATGTATCATGCGGATTTGGATCGAAACGTTGCACGCCAACCGCATAAGTAGTGCATCAAAGGGAAGCAAATTATGTATTCGTTGTTCATCAATTTTTTCAAGCAAGTTAAATCGTGAGGAACTCTGACTAGGCTTATGCAAATCAGATGCCTTAGGAAGCAAGTTCCTTTAACTGAATAACGGCAAAGTTGCATATAGGCCGAGATACACAGTATGGACAAAATCGGGACGACTTTGTAGTAAGGCCATGTCCAGACCAATACCTGTCTAACTATACATCTGGCTACCATCTGTCGTATGCATTCAAGACACGTGAAAACAGTGTACGTCAAGGCTAGAGTATGGATTAGGGACTGATGTATATCCGCCCTTAGAAGTAAGAAGATTAGTATGTGGGACAATCATTCGGACGCTGTTGTTTGCAAGCGACCACGGGTTGTAATCTTTCTGGTAGTGCTCAGGTTCAGACTCCCCATCAACACGGGTACGATTATACGACGTTCTTAGCCGCCAACAGGAGTGGAGTTGACGTAAGGCCAGCAAATAAGGATCAGTGGCGAAGTACCACAAAATAAGTCAAACCTCTGGCGCACCAGAAGCGTGTTGTTAACAGACCTTCGGACACCACATACGAGCCCAGCGCTTTCGGATCAAAGATGGGTGTGGGGCTTCGGCCAACTGGAGCATCGAATGTAGAAGGATTGCAATTCTGTTGTTGGAACCAAGCTGACAGAATAGGGGTCAATGGTGATTTCAGACCCTCATACCAGTACTGGAACGCCACACAACAAAGACATCCGCTAAGTGGAAACAGTTGATTGACAATACTTGCGATGAAGTTTGTGCAATCATAGGCGGAAGACGGTGTCTGACATTGAAGTCGCGAACAGCCTCGGCATTTAAGGAATGGACTGTGTGCTGCTATTGTGTCACTTAAGTGACTGTCACGTCCTCTGGATGGATGGGACCAAAAGACCGAGGAATGTGTTGTATGGACAGCGGAGCATGGGAAAGAGGAACGCAGCGGCTGTGCTACGAGGATGTGAGCCATAACGAAGTCAGTGTACAGTTCGGATAACTGTAAATGGTTGAAAAAAACTAAATTATTCTCTATCAAAAGCATGACCAATCAACTCGATGCCGCCAATCTCCGTTTAGAAATGTATTTCGCGTGATTAAGACAGATACAATGTCAAGTACTGGACCTTACTACTTCGGCCCATCGGTGTGCATTCGGTGTTTCAAGATAATATAACTTTAGTCAATCTGCAGATAACCTTAGTATTACAATTCGCCGTTTCCACCGGCTGTCCCCATCGTAAGTCATTCTACGTTCCAGAAACACGTCCGTAGAAATACGCTATAATTCCTCTGGACGACAATTACCTTTCAAGGTCGTGCGTGGGGTTCAGGTTGTCTAGCTCGCAGCACTCATTACACATGTTTGGCAAGATGTGCTCAAATTTAAATTAGTTCCGCATTTACAATAGTCATGAATTAATCATAAGCTCAGACGGCTAGAAAGAATGAGAACGAATCGTTGATAATGGCATGATCAACAGTGCCGTCATCAAGACGCACGAAGTAGGACTGGCGCCTCGGGAACAAAGACGCCACCGTAAGGAAATGACAGATGCTAGAGGGCGCGAACTCGTTGCTACCGTCCACACACTGTCGTGATGCATGCGGCTGAGTGTACCTTAAACAAGTCGCTATGGCAAAGCATCAACGTTATCAGGAAGAGCCTAATTCGGCGGTATGTTTAACGGGTAAGCGAAGGTGAAGGAGACCATTGCCCATAGCATCGCAATGCGTCGTCGCTGCTGTTAAGGCACAGTTGTGTGTGTGTGAGGGTGTTATCGTAGGCTCCATGTTTATTACCGTTCGATATGGAGGGCTGGTTGCGATTTATGTCAGTGTTTATAAAGTTCCCACACGTCCGAAACCGCAGCCAAGATAATGGGATACATTGGACTGTTAATGGTTGCTGGGGGAGATGAGCGCAGTCTTCGTAACAGTGCTAGGTTTAACCAGCGGCTCCTCCATGGAGCGGCATACGGCTGAACTGCCGCCAAGAGCACGTCTGATGTGCGCGTCTACGGGAGATGATGGTGGGTCGGCTTACCATCAGCCGTAACTTCCAAGTGCATACAAAGTCAATTTCATTTCTTCCGGCTCCCGATGGATGTGACGCGCGTGAGTGCTGAAGCGTAAGCCATCCATGGTCATTCTATGTAGGGGCGCACGCATCCAGTGGTTGTTCAAAGTCACAATGACGGAGAAATTTTATAAAGGATATCGTCAGTGGGTAGATTAAAATATTCGCCATCGCATGAAGGTGACGAAATGACACTTAAAAACAAAGGCGAATTGAGGGTGTGGGATAGAGAGCTATACGCAACTAAAAATAATAAACAAATAAATTGTATATATTTATGAAAGTGTGTAAAAGGTTCATCTGGGTGTTACTAATGAGATATAGTTTGCAAATGTTGAGTCTATGATCTAAGTAACAATGCTAAACGAAAGGTGGTGAAAGACCGGAAAAAATGGCTGTCCCTCGCGGTTAGGTGGATATGAAAATGTAAAAAAAGTTCACCAGGTGAGAGGTATTTCTGATTAAGTACCAAGACGACTTTGAGTGTGAACAAATCTAAGATAAGGGCAAAGAAACACTTCTCGATGTAACATCGGAGGAGCAGCATGCAAAGCTAATAAACACCAATACACAAGAGATCGTATGGAGGTGAAGGAAGATATTCGTATTTATGCCCCCCAATAATGCCGGCATACAGGCTTAAGGATCACAAGCCTGTCTTGTGATCTGGGGACGCGGGATCGAGTCTGCGTAGGGATCGGGCGACGCTCACAGTATCCTTAGCCCACGGGTGACTGGTGGTAGTTGCGCGGCAGCGAAGCGTCGGTACTGCGTACTGTTGATGCCCACTGATAATGAATAAATCAGGATAGTTGGATAAAACAAAGCAACTGCTACAGGCCAAACCCTACAAAGCAGTTAGGAGTGAAGCGTTGCAAGAGGAATAAAAATGGAAACACACACTTCACAACTAAGAAGGAAAATTAAAGGATACTCGAAGATCAGGTGCATGAAAGGGTGTCAGCAGTACGCGTCAGGCTGGTACTGGAATTTTGCTGCAACGCAATTGTTGAGGGCTACTTGCAGGATGAAATACTGCACCAAGAAGGTTCGAACCGGTGATGAGCGGGATGTAACAGAAAAACACCTGAACCAATCTGCCATAGACAGGGCGAAAGCCGAGGAAACCGCATTCGGCACATTCGAAATCGACAGCCACATCACAGTTTAGGACCTATCAGAGGGAGCAGAGCCAGATATCCCCATCAAATGCATGGTGGATAGCATAGGCGCACCGTAGAACTCTTAATAGGACGTCGGTAGGTTTGACTATCGGTGAAGACGAAGAGATAATTAACTTCGATGGAAACCCGTCGTTTACATATTTAGTTCACGACAATTGTCAGAGCACATCCCCATATATAAGCGACCCAACATAATCGTGTTCCTCGTAATCAAATGAGCGTTTGACTCGGTGGATCGATGTGTCATCAGAACTATCTGCTCAGGAGAGGTGTGTCCGAGAAATACGTTAATATAACAAGAGCGCTTTACGCGTATAGCTCGGGCAGAGCGAGAGCGCATGGCAAAATGTTGTCGCCTTCACCTATTTCCAGTGGTGTGAGACAGGGTTACCAGCTATCACCTTGTCTCATTAACTTTGCCATAGGTGAATTATTGGAAAGTACGCTCACTGGGCACAATTAAGAAGGCAGATTATCGACTTTTCGATGTGGAGTGTGTCGACAATATTATCCTGGTCTGTGACACCACACGAACGTGCCAATCCACAATGGGCAGATTAACATGGCATGCCAACCGTTTTGGGTTGTGCTTTGCACCCTTAAAATGCAAGCTCCAATCCTAGATTGACGAGGACCGCCGCCTGTCCTGATCTTTGGTAGGGATAAGCTAAAAAGCAATTCAGAAATTTAACTGCCTGTACCAGTATCAGAGGAACAGAAGATGAGAATACGCAGTGCAAAGCATAGATCGAGGTGCTTTCGTTAATGTTCACAATTTAGGGAGTCCGCATGACATCTTTCTCGCACCGAAGGAAAGGGTCTACAATGTAACAGTCCGTTCAACCCTAAGATACGGTTGTAAAACCTGGCCAATAAAATCGACACACGTGAAGAGCCTTGTTAAGTTCGACCACTGGTGCCCTCACAACTTAGCTCAAAAAGTGTAAGAACACGCATGATTTAACGTGCGTGTTTGGTGTATTGTTTACGACGCAGGTAGAGAGACCGAATTGCTCAGCACCAGCATTTCGCGCACCAGACTACAATGCCTGAGCCAGGTGTTGCGCAAACCGACTCCCGTGTCGTGCGCTGTTCGCTTGACCGGGGTCTGGATGTAAGAAGAGGAGGGGTGACCAAGCGATGACTTGATTAATAGTAATGAGGGCCCTGACTTCGAACTTGGCCTCGGTTGGAGCCTCCCGAGTGCCTGTTTGGGGTCCGAAAAATGATGAGCACGTTTGGTTGGAAACACTTGTTGACATGGCAGAGCCGATATCAATGGTGAGTTGTAAGTTTCTTTAGCGTACCCCATACTGCTTAGCCTAGCCCTTCAAGCACGATCCCAGTTCATGCGTAACATAAAAACAAAGCTCAAGATATCTCTTTCTCTCTTTATCGCTACTAATCATTTGAACTGTATGGAGGTACAATAGCAGAGGTGTTTCTCATCCTCAGCTAATGTGTAGACTGAATGAATGATGAAACCTGGTGTTCACTGACGCAGCGAAACCCGGGCCATTGACGATAGCTGGACGTCAGTTGGGTAAGATAAACAGCCTGGATATAAAGGGATTTTCGGCCGATCGAAGAAGAAGGATGACAGTGTAACTATATTCACGATGCGGAGTGTAAATACACACACTTAAGGCCATGATAGTGTAGCTGAAGGATACCTTTCTCACAAATTGGAAGAGCTGTAGCAGAAAAAGCGACTGTGTCGAACAGGCAGGTGTTCACAGAAGAGCGTCATACGAAGCTTGATGAACACGAAAAACACAAGCCAAAGCCGACGGGAACAGCTCTGAACATAATAATAATAATAATAATAATAATAATAATAATAATGTAATACCCTGCTGTGAATGTGTTATAAATAAGGCACGAAATCGCACTGGACGATGTGGATCATTTCAGGAAAAGACGCTATGCAGATTCCAGGGATGGAAATCGTCAAAACTATAAACTGCGTGAATAAATTGGAGAGGGTGACGGAGCTGTCAAGTGCCTGGTGGTTAAGCATTATTCGACCTAATCGTGGCGAATATCGAAAGTCAGGGTCGCTGTTAGCACTAACCCTACCACGGCCTTGTGACTCAAAGCGACGTATGCTAAGGATCAGGGAACATTCCCCCTGGATCGCCTGCAACCACGGTTGCGAGAACCTGCTAATTCACATAATTCTTATCACAGTGGGTCAGTGCGAAATGTCAAATCACTTATGTACAGGTGCAACTGACCTGAAAAAGCTTTCTTGTAAAAAACGAAACGTCGTTCAGTGAAGGTAACAACATATTCAGATGTATAGGTGTTGCGCGCGCAAAACAGCACATCACATGACCGTCTTCGTGCAGAACTGAGACCCGAGCAGACTGAGAGACAAGTAGCCAATACCTTTATCCCTACATCACTGAGCTGAGGGTCACGTTTCAAACTGCGGGGATTGTGTTGCAATTCATTCACACAATGAGTGCTCAAAACGAACGCATAACAACCGATCATTTCCGAAAATCTTCGAAAGCACGAGTGCCATGTGAACCATAGGAACCGTGTAAAATGAACCGTTCGAATGTTAACTTCAATTTGCTCGTAAAATTTGGAAACATTGACAGAGAAGTGTGTGAGAACGAGTTGGTGGATATCGAGCGCCCGTGAGATGTGGAGAAGTATGGCTACATTGGAAGCACCAGAGCGATGATCGGAATCATTCTACGCAACAGTCAAATGAACGGTCTAGTGAATAGAACAATAACTGAAAACACGGGCCTCTGATGCAATAACTGTGATGTCCGCTTAAACGCTGAGATGAAGAATTCGAAGAATAATTTGGCTGGTTCGGCGCATGAGAATAAGTAGCTAGCTGGGTCACAAAAATTAACCTGAAATGTTGATGTGACAATCACAATGACGATGAGGCCCGAAACGAAACAGTGCATTTGATTCTCTTGGGAATCGTACCCTTGTACTGACCTCATTACATCTCACTGTGTTTGGATAGTAAGAAACTTAAAGATAACCTCCACTGACTTGAAGGTTGCCAGTGATTCGACCGATCGTTCCTGAACGTGACGAAAACTACCTTTGAAGCGTGAGAAGGAGGTCACTATAAAATTCTGATACTTCAATACAACGACTTTGCGGATGTGCAAAAGTCTACGGAAAACATTTCATTGAGTTTGCAGTAACCAGTGAGAAGCGCCAGAGTAGCCATATTTCCCCATCATTTCTTAACTGTGGGATCGAAATGATCATGAATGATTCTCTCCTACTAGGATCCAGTTTTGCGCGACAGATTCTCTCAGGCGACCGTCAGGGTACGCGGATGACAAAGTTCGGTTTGGACAGTACGCAGCTGTCATACAAAAGTTGCTGAACATGATGATGGGTAGCGCTGCTTAGGGTACAAAGCATCGCAACAGAACCGGGCCGACGCGACACACGTTTTCACAAGTACCGTGTACTAAACACATTAAGAGACTGTTCATGTTCAGTCTATGAAGTCTGCGACGTAGTACTCACACCATGTGGAAGAATCAAATGTCCACCAATAAAGCTCGTCACTAATTGACTGTTAACAGAGGTTTCGATGCCATATTTCAAGCCGTTGACAGGGCCTGCAAATTCGGCCGTTGCTGGTCTTGTTGGAAGATATGTTACACTACTGGCTGCGGATGCTATACTTCATTTGTAACTTTGAGCCAATTTGTTGTTTCTGATCAAGTCTCAAGGTCAATGTTGTCCTACTTGGTCAACCATTGGGAAAACGTTACGTGTTACTGCCTTAAATCCGTGCTTCATTGAATATGGTCATAAAGTCAGGGACACCTTCAAACGAATTAGGATTAAATGTCTTGGGAAAAAGCGAAAGCATCGTGCTGACTGGCAATCTGGCCTCAGTCGTTGTTCTGTCAACAAAGCGAAAGTCCCACTAATACTTTCCAATAACGTTCGCTCGCCTCCTCGTAAAAGCAGTGATCTCAATGTCATTATGTAGCGAAATGAGTGTGGTAATACAGGAATCATTCTGTTACAAGAAAGCTGATTGTACACTGATGTGGAAAATGGGGTAATTCAACTCGATGGTATTTTCCCATCAGGTCTGAACGCCACGGAAAGCCCCGGTTTCCTGTTGGTGGCGTTATAACACGTTAAGCAAACTTGGTACAACTCAGCAATCGTAATATTCCCATACTCAATTATCTCTATAAGCTGCCATTTAGTTGAATACAAACCGAAGTTCTTAAGTGGCCTTCAATCAGTCACCGCTGGAAACGTATACATTGCTCTTGACAAATCTGCATTGGAGTTAAAGCTATTAGAGGACCAAGTTCCTTCAACGCTACTGCTTAACTTAGGTTGTTCTATCTGTATTGTTGCTGGCGAATTCAATAGAAAGCATACATTCTTGAAGACACTTGGCTTGGTAGACCTAATGACTGTTTCGAGCAGAAACGATGCCACTTGGACGCTGTGTTCAGAAACAAACGACAGTTGTTTGCCATAGAAAGGCGGGCTCCTTTGAGCACCTCAGACTAGTGTACTTTAAAACTGTGTCCAGTCATATACAGCAGGTGTAATATTTTAACGCTAACCAGGAGTTATTACAAGATTATCAAACGGCTCCTTGGAAAATATCACGAGGCTCCAGACAATGTTTCCGTTAACTGAATTTTCTCTCTTCAACGATGAGGACCCGTTGCTCGAATGTAACCATCTTACGGACTACATCAAATATTGCCATGTTGAAACGATGTACCTAAGAGCAGATAGATTTTCATCACCACTACTAAAGTGACTTCGAAGGATGAAAGAATGGGCTTACAAGTACAAGAATGCTACCCTGTCAAAAGCGTAACCACAGCAATTGCATCAGAGATAAAAAGGTTAAACCGATTATACGTCGAAGCTGTTCTAGGTAACCATAACTGTCGCGAACTATGAAGGCTTCTGAGGCACCTATACTGTAAGAGCGTTTGCAGCCAGAGCGAGGGAGTGGAGGTGGATAAACTGGATTCTGTGTTTAGCTCCGCCTCACTAGGCTCATCTTCCTTGCCCCCCTTCATGAGCTCAAGTCCAGCCGCGCCCTTCAATCAAAGCAACGTTCACAAGGAACTCAAAAGAGTAAGGGTAACCAACATCTGTGGTCCGGATACTCTCTCACGATTAGCTTTGAAGGAGTGTGCTGATTCTCACATACTGCCTTTAACAGATCTCTTTAACAAATGCCTCACTACGAGTGTGATCCCGAACATTTGGAGAACGGCTAGTATCACTCCAGTATCAAAAACTGGATCTCAAAAGTATCATCCGATTGCATGTACATCTGTGCTCCTAAAAGTTTTCGAAAGACGGTTAATTCCGCGGATTTGTTCAGTCGCTCCTGAGGACGAAATCTACCAGTTAGCGTATAGACCCCAGCGCTCCACATTGGATGCAGTGGCATATGTTGTTTATTCTATAACCGCTGCATTAGATCAAAAATGTAAATCCGTACGGCTTCTCTTCCTGGATTATTCGAATGTCTTGGGAAGCCTAGATAGGTCAATGTTTCTAAACCTGCTATCCGAAAATGGAGCTCATCCGGGTGTGTCTAATCTATTACGTGACTTACGGATTGTACTCACTTCACCAAGTTGAACGGTAAAAAAATCCTCTGTCCTCCGTGCCGACTGTGATATTCTGCAGGGAGCGATCCAATCACCTGCACTACTTTCCTTGTATGTAAATATGCTGATGATGTTGTGCTGGGATGTATGGCCCCCAGTATCCAGGATTCTTCATCACCTCAACGTGGGTTGGAAGATCTAGTGGAATAGTCTGCAATCAGATCTATTACGCTTGATGCATCTAAATGCAGGGATGTAATATTTTCTTTTCTCCGGGACGATAATTTGCAGTCCCTCGTAAACTTCTCTCCCACCGTTACTGTGAATGAAAATCCCATACCCAGCTCTTCCACCGTAAAGTATCTCGGTGCCCTTTTGTCCCAGAACCCTTTCAAAAAGACTGAAAACTTTCGCCTTATGTCCTCAGATTTAGGGTGCTTTCACTACCTCGTACTTTAATATTCAGGTTTGTGACGTCTTGCATTATTTCCCACTGGCTATACTGCTCTCTTGTCATTTTCCATGGATTGCTTCAGAAAGACTACATCTTACTGGTGCGATCTATAAAGCACATTTCTAGATGCAGTGGCTTGTCTAGAGATTCTTTAGTTGATTTGATCATTTCTAGACATCTTGATGCCTGCAATGATTTTTCTTCTAAAATACTAATTGATCGATTTCATCTACTTCACAATGATATTTCCAAAACGCTCTCTTGCTCTACTACTCGAGCGAAATTCCGAATTTTATTCTCCCGCACGTCATCGTATCGTAATACTGGTTTGCCTTATCTTTCACTTTTGCTTGTTGACACAGCAAAAGTCACAAACATGCTGCGTGAGCGCTTGTTGGAGTAACAGTTCTGCTTTTTCCCACTTTTCTACCCAAGCATATACATTGAGATAATCATCCAGGTGCCTGCAGTGGGAGTGTAAATGCTGAAAATGAACCCATTAGGGTTCATACAGCTTATTTTGAGTTGACTTGACTTGAAATGTTTATTAAACTGTAATCAAACATGCTGGAAAAATGGAGTCCTCTGCATGCCTGTATGCCGGCTTTTTCGATGTGTATTGATTAGTAGTACCGCGCTTAGAGGAATAACTCCCATAGGTGGCGAAAAGGAATGAAAAATCACTGAAAAGTCAGACTTGGTTGGTACTTGTCGCTTTCTTGAATGCGGCCCACGGTCTAGTCATCTTTGTGGCTAGATCCCCTATCGGATATGGTGGAGCCGCGAACTCGATGGTGCCCATGCAAAAGTTTCTTCATTCTTGATGAACAACCGCTCCATCTGATAGCCCTAGTTTTTCTTCATTCTCATAAAATTATTATCATTACTATTACTATTCTCAGTGACAGTAGTAGTAGTAGTAATAATAATAGTAGTTTGGCGCCGCGGATCCAGTCAGCTGAGTCCAACATGATTCGGTGATCCGGTGAGAATTAACCGACGCAGATGAGCATCATGATACGATTTTTTCATCCTGCGCACAATGTAGGTATTCGTAAACCTGACCGACACTATTTATGTGCATCCCTATTAGCTTTGGGTGACTAATCTGAACAAACCATGGTGCCAAGAGAGAGAGAAGTCACCCAATGATCAGAGGTGGTAAATGCACACCACTAAGAAAATGCTGTGGGGCTATCCACTACATAGTATCACAGATGGATAAAACTGGGACACAAGATGCTGAAGTTGTTACTGGAAAAGATTACACATGTGACATGTCAAGCTATAGGACGTCATTTATGGCAGAAGCGATGCAGAGCAAAGTGCTGAAGTGAGGGATCAATGGTCAACTCTCACACGCCGGGAGAAAAGCGACGGATTGGGGTGTTACAAAGTATTACCTGGTGCAAACAAGTGCACTGAGTGACGCGCTGCTATGGCTTCCGATAGAATTAAAAGAAACTCAAGACGAGCAAAAGCGTGCGCGCAAATTACCAGCACCTGGTTACCTAATAAATTATCTATCATAATAATGATAGGGAAAACCAATTGGATAAATGTGTAGGCAATTATCGGCAAAGTACTAAACAGAATGGGAGGCATGATACGAAGAGATGGACGGGACAGTCATTCATTCGTAAAACATGGGACACATCAACGTACAGTGGCGTTCGCGTTCAATCGGTTGATCAGTGAAGTGATGATGAGAGAAGAGTCGTGACTGCCGGTCATGATGAAGCGCAGAAACAATTTGATTAACAACGGCTCCGTAAGACGGCGTAGGAACAGCTCGAGATAGGCCGTAGCAGCGACAACTTCATTTAACGCACTCTGAAATGTGGAACAGAAAAGAGCAAATCATTGGAAAACGTAAAAAAGGGATAGCATCGTTGTAAGTCTGCTCTACAGATAGTACCATGTCAATGGCTGATACTTTGTAGTCCGATTAGCTCAAACAAAGAAGCGTAAACAGTAAAAAGATAATGTTAACGTGTAGGTTGTTAAATGACTTAGAAGGAAGGGAACACGGATGAGGCACAAAGGCTCATGCCACTCGCGAAACGGACAGTTGGGCACAAAACGGATGAGGAATGCAAACAGACGATTGGAAAGGTCAATGCCACAAGGCAGCTAAGTTAGGTGGAACGGGTTAACTAAGACTAGTGGCGGCAAGAGGAAAAATAAAAAAATGAAAGGTATGGAGAGAAGACAATTTTTGGCAGATGCATGCATTTAGTATCGTGTTCAAAAGCAAGTATCGGTAATTCTCAGGTTGCCGCGGACGTAAGGAGGAGATTTCTGTACTTCCTTTTGTCTGTTTGTAAGTTTGTCTTCATCAGCTGACAAAAGGATATCATTTGCAGTTAGCGTTATCGGTACTGAAGAGAAGATCCGAAATGCATGCACCTGCCGGAATGCGGCATCTCAAAGTGTTGAAGGGGAATTGTGTTAAAAATAGCGTGGAGGAGAGTCCATGAAAAACTGTGGTCAGTCAGAACACATCCTGGGGGGATACGCTAAATCGAATAGGATGCTGGAAGACCTGAACCCGAGTAGAAAGTCATCAAGCGCAGAGAAAGCACTTGGTGTGCAAACCCTTGTTTGGGGGCCCCGCAGCAATGTGCACCAGTCACTGTACGGGAGTTGGAAGCAATGAACTCATAGTCGCAAAGGGGTGCGTTTGATTATCGGATCACAATGGGTGAAGGAAGCTGTTGTAAGTGGGCAACTCGATAGGGCATGACGCGATCAATATCGATAAGTGAAGAGTTGTAAACTGTGAGCGTCAATCCGTGTACATCTTTGCCATCTGATTGGCACTAATTGTGAGTACCACTAATCGGACCACATGACTCGAAAAAAAACAGTCAATCTTAAGTAACTGGCACTGCTATACGTTGTGTTCGCATGTGAACATGATAGGAATTTATATATATATATATATATATATATATATATATATATATATATATATACGGAAACCAAAGTTACGTTACCAGGACATCATTAAAGTGAGCCTCTCACGTTCTAATCTTGATTGCAGATCATGGGGATCGAAGGCGGTTGATCGGCGTGCATAGCGCGATCCAATCACGAAGGCAGTTGCCCAAGTGCGGGAGAAAGACCTCATACATGCAGAGAATAAGCGTCAAGTGCGGAAGCGGCAAGCACCGATGGGTTGTACTCCATCGACATCGAGCGCATGGTGCTGTAGCACATGCGGTCGCGAGTGCCTGAGTCAGGCAGGCCTAGTGAGCCATGAGCGAGACCACTCGGGACCACTACCAAAGCGACGACGGGTTCTGCAGAGAACGTAGGCAAAATCAACGCGGCGTTTGTAGGTACGCTGTATTCGATTTACTAACGGCGTGCTTACATGCTAAGTCTCTTTATTTCAGGTAATGGGTTTTCAAATTTTGTTCTAATGCTTTTCTTCCTCATATACATGCTCACCTGTACTCTCTTCCATTAACTTGCACACCACGCTTAGGCCAATTGTAGACGATTTCCATAACATTGTTGTGTTTGTGGCATTTCCGTAAAATATACTTTCTGACCTCGTGAACTTATCTCGGATTCGTTTGTAGACAACTTATTTGATATGATCATTAATTTAAGATTTATGTCACTGTTCCCTTATGCAATAATCGAGCTATATTTTTGTTAGCTTTCTATCAAGTGATTGGCTGTTGCTTAATATCCCCCGTGTGGATGCGCATGATGTGCATGTTGACAAGGTGCCTACCTGTCTATTACCCACTACCTCGTCCATACTGGCTCCAGGAGACAGTTGGTCGTTGCTAGAGGGGACAGGGTGCACGGTCCTTGTGGCTGTGTTAGGATCAAAAGCTGAGGAGACTATAATTTTCAGGACCTATATATATATATATATATATATATATATATATATATATATATATATATATATATATATATATATATATATATATATATATATATATATATATACCCCATGCTGAGGCTAATGTTGCATTCTTGATGCTTCTTCACCGCAGTTGGGCTAAACCAACTTACACTTAAACTAGGTCTTTTTAAGCTGGATAAATTTCATTCCACTTTATTTGGTTTGTTCTGCGTACTTGATAATCTTCTCCCAACTTACACACGTCGCGCATGCAAATGGTGGTAAACTTGCGTAATTTTATCGCGTGGTATTTTTTAAATATCTTTCAAATTTTTTGTACTTATTGCGTATTCACATTTAACCAATTTCTTCCGTATGCTCATTTGGCGAGTATTTATGTCGTCATATGCGTTTACTTTATTCGATATCGACACTTCGGATGATTGGCTGTTGTTTGACATCCCAGGTGTGGCTGCGCTTGATGTGCATGTTGACAAGGTGCCCACCTGTCTATTACCCACTACCTCGTCCATACTGGCTCCAGGAGACAGCTGGTCGTTGCTGGAGGGGACGAGGTGCACGGTCCTTGTGGCCGTGTTAGGATCAAAAAGCGGTTCCATGCACTCTGTGTGGAGCGGACTACGGTCCAGCCACCGCCTTGTGTGCGCTTGATTCCCCAAGTACAGCGTGCTTGTGTTTGCCTGTGAAGGAGTGTGGGCCGGCTCCGTTGATGAAATGTGGCTCCCATCCGCATGCCTCCAGGTCTTATTCCTTCGGGTTTACACTGGATATGGGATGGAACTGTGGGTGGTGCAGCGCAAGCCACCCATGGTCCCTCTGTAGGCGCAGGCGTCCTGTGGCTGGCCACAGTGACAAGCAAATCCGAAACCGGATGCCGCCAACCATATAGTATCGCGTATAAGCGAAGCATGCAAGCATTAATTTAATCAAGACAATTATGCAAATTCGTTTAGAGTGATAGGGACAAAGAAAGTAAAAATCCCGTCAGGATTCTGCGCGTATGATCTTTTTGTGCATCCACAATATGGCCAGAGAACAAAACATCCAATGAGCGATACGTAAAAGCAAGGGTGATGGGCAAGCGAGGTCATCTTCGCAAACGTTAGAGGTTGACACGTGACTAGAAAGCAAGAAAATCGAGACGAAGAGCAGCAAAAACGTGTCAACATCGCAGAGGTTTAGTGAAATACGACCCCTACTTGGTGCAGAGCCGAACCGAGGACGGGGACGAGAAAAGCGGAACTGATGAAGTATAGCAATTGATCCCGGATGTTTGGGTGAGCTATCTGTAAGAAAGTGAAAAATGTAAAAAAGATGCAAGTATTCGGAAAACTAAAAAGCTGCTTGTATAATTGCCACTCAGGCTACTTGGATGCAGATGAGCAAAAAATGATAGCTCCAGAGAATAATAACGGAATCCGGAAATGGTTCACCACGCTCACCTTGACGACTAGATTACAAAAATCTAGCGTATGAAGAATCCGGCGCAGATCTGTCGATTGGCTCCACTCCGCTTCGGATAACTGATGCCAAGCTGCTCCACCAACTGGGAGCTCCACAACGCACGGAGCTGAGGAATTAGGAGCTAGATATGCGGGTGTTTTCATGGTGACAGGGCCGCCTGGAGAATCCAAATCGGTGGGACACAAATCGTACCGAGGAACCAGCCTCTTGGGTAAGGTGGAGTATAATCCACTCAGGCTGGAGGCGAGAACCTGAGAGTTAATTGGATGAAAATACTCAAGAGGTAAACAAAACGCAAGGAAAAAAGAATGGAGACATTGAGGCCTGAGCCTGGTTGTCGTTTTGTCGAATGTGGACCACAGGGCCCATCAAGGCGGTTGCTATCACTACTGTCTGGAAAGAGCAAGTTAATAATAATAATAATAATAATAATAATAATAATAATACGTATATTTCACTTAAAGTGAGGAGCTATGTCCATATCTGGCACAGACCATACATGTACATAGTACCATGCTCTTGCATGAGCAGTATGAAGTTGTGACGAATAAAAAACAACGGTACATTTCTCGTCGGTGAGAGGTACAGTCCAACTGGATGTTATGAATTTGGGTGTACGGTGGAATCGTAAGGAGCATATGTATTGTTTTCGAATTTTTTAAAGCAGTTCTCAAGCAAATTTTGGTGGGCATGACTAATTGATCAGTTAAAACTTTCGGGAAGACTGTGAAGTTGTTAAAACTAATAAGTGTAGATAACTCCCAATGTATAAGTGAAGTAATACGGCTATCCATGGAACTGTCTCCTGGGGACCTGCTTCCATGCGGGTTATTTCTTCGATGGGTTTCATCCGCACATCTATGCCCCATCTCGACGTGTGCCGGTGTGGCTTGTAAAGCATGCAAGTCATCACCTATGTGACTCAACTTTAGGGCTGCTTTTATGTGTATTAACGGCACTATTACGTGTACCGGCTTGCTTTCATACGTGAATCGTTTAATTTGACAATGCTGTTGTTTAATGCACCATTATGCCTGTCCTTTTTCATCGCGCTGTTAGACGAGTTCCAGTATCGCCAAGTTTTTTGACACCACTGTGTCCCGATGCACGTAAATATCCGAAAACGACTGAGAAAATGAGTAAAACTCAGTGGCAGGTCATTGAACGTCGTCCACCTGAACATCAGATAGGGGTTAATTGGGAGTCGGTGCGATGAAGGTTTTCACAGAGTATGAAAAAACATCAGAAAGTAATCTGAGCAACCAGAAGACGGATCCCCGGAATCAAACATACTGAATGGTGATTATTCAGCAAAAGAATCAAAGACTGATAGTCGATTTGGTAATAATAGCATCACAAAATTTCGAGCTCACGTCTGACAAAAACATCAGGCAGCAAGGAAATACAGTGGGGGATTTGAAGATCCTAAAGAAGGTTCATCACATCTAGACACAGCCGCATAGCTATCACACAATTAAGAAAGCAAGAAACGAACGCTTCGTCTTGACTACAGATAAGGCACGTAGATCGCGCTGTGGTCAACCATCGTCCAACGATGACCTGTACATCGCAAGGTCGGGGACAAGAATCCAGCAGAAATCGAAAAAAACGCGTATTGTTGAAGAGTTACAATGGGACAAAACGAACGCCCTGTTCTGTTTCGTATGTGCAGTGGTTATATGGCCGAGACTAGTAGTGACAAATTAACGGGATACCAGATAGTCGCCGACCTGTAATCGGTCAATAGTCACCTATCGCAATGAGGCGGGACCTTACCGTGGTGCGATGGTTTGTGTACCTCAGTGATCCATTGAGCAATGTTGGGTGCTGCTCTTGTACTTTCAAGTCAATCATACCATACTAATCAATGGTTAGAGGTCAGACAAATTCAGCCTCCTGGTCCTCCAGGTTGGAGGTTGGAATGAGAGTGGCACGCTATTCTTTAAAACGGACTCCTTGTAGCCCAACGCCAAACCCGCTGCCTTGCGGTAAGGTTTCTGAACCAAAGGCTTTGGTTAAGAACCCTAATCGTTCTCCTGTCTAGGCCTGGGCCACCTGACAGTATCCTGCACACGCAATACTATGAATCATTCGTCAAACAATTTCTTGATGCCCTGGCCACCGCAGAGGATAATCAACGGTGCAATATCTGCTGCATCGATCAGGGTGGATAGGGGTTTGATGCTACTGCTCAAACATACCCGTCTTCTTATTCACCTCTTACGCATTTTCACTCTTACCGTCCAGTTCCAACTTCACTTATATCTCCCAGTTTCCAACCCCAGAGATTCTTGGCCACCCCCAACATCCTTTACCAGGCATTTATCTTCTAATTTCAACTCACATGCTAACGCGGAGCGTCACTTCTCTCCCGTCGACAATCCCATGTCCAACCAAGCAGTACATTCCAGTTCATCGGCTTCCATTTGGAGCCCTCGATCATCCTGCAGATTGACAGTACTACAGATCGGTCAACAGGCAGCACATGCCCGCACATTAGAGACCCTCTCAGTCGATATCGGCTGCTTATCAGAGACCCGGCTGCAAGATCCGAGCTCTGTGTACACTCCGCGATCCTCTACAGGTGACGCAAGCCATAGCTTCTCAGTGCGCCTACCCGGCGATGACGCAGCTTCGAGCACCGGCCAAGCTGGTGTTCGCACAGCTCTGAGTCCCCAGGCTGAAGCTGCTCTGGTTGACTGGATCCCAATCAGCAGCCGGTTGTGTGCGGCCCGATTGGCTGGCTCGTTCAAAGCTTCGAAGTCGCACGGGACTAACAGGTGTCTATTCATCATCGCTGACTATGCACCCACAAATGCTAGCGAGGATTCGGTAAAGAACAACTTATACTGCCAATTGACGCAGCTCCTTCGACACAGAAGAAGCACGCACACGGTTGTGCTGGCGGAGAATCTGAACGCTCAAGTTGGAAAGTTGTCCAGTGATGAAATGCAGCTGGGCGGTCAGCACGGTGTAGGCTCCCGTGGTGATAACGGTGAGTGGTTACTTCATTTGTGTGAAGCTGCTCGCTTATTTCTTGCGAACACTAATTTCCGACACGGCACCCACAGCAGAATGACTTAGCGCCAACCAGCCTCGAACCAGCTATGGACGCAGATCGATCACATTGCTATCAGTTACCGCTAGAGAGGCTGCGTCCAGAACTGTCGCTCAATTTGGAGTACATGTGTGGACACCGATCATGCACTTTATGTGCTGACCTGCGGATGCGTTTTGGCGGACGGCCAAGACAACCTTATGAGCGCATTGACATCAACCAACTGGCGAAACCAGCTGTTCTAAATGCATATCCAAGTACGCTGTCATGCGAGTTGAGTAAGCGCCCACTGGAGACAATTGATGGTCACTGGTCACATGTTCGCCAGACCTTACAAGCAGCAGGCAAATCCTCATGTGGTAAGTCTAATCGCCAACATGGACATTGGGTCTCTTCACAGTCTCTGGAACTTATCGATGCTCGCCGGCATATCTCGGCTGGAAACGAACACAATGAAACTCACAAAGGTACGAAAGCACCACCCAGAATGGCTCAATGGATCTCTGAAGCACGCAAATCATAGCACCGCGGTTAGGTCCAGTCTCATTGTGATGCGGTGCGTGAGATAGTGGTGCTGTAAGGTTCACACACTATTCCTGCACCAAATAAACGTCGCCGAACAGGTTCACTGCTCACGCGGTGATCCCACCCGACATGAGCTAACCTGCGTAGGCAGCGATGCCCAAACGTGATTAGCCTCTTTATGTCTGTCGATTTGATGTGCTAGGTTTCGCAAGCACACAGTAGAATTGAACGGATGGCTGCATTGTACACTCTACTCTTCAGGAAGAGAATGAGGTCACGCCGGCGCCACAGGTGGCGGAGATTGACAAAAGCCCCTCCAGCTTTTCATACATGCTGTTTGTGATTTCATCTTCCATTCCACATGCGTTCATACAACTGTCCAAGTAACTGAATTTTTGAAAGACTTCAAACAGAACCCCACCAAGGGACAGCGCAAGACTGGGTCCATAACAATCTTGGAGAAGGACGATGCACTTCGAGGGTGTAAAGCAAAGCCTGAAAGGACTGACAGCCGATGCTAATTTGTCCAGTGTGATTCGACATGTTTGAAAGCTGCCAGAGATAAGAGCAAAGTCGTTGGCGTATTCCAAGTCAAGAGGGTGTTCACCTGGGAGCAGCTCCACTCGCCCGCATACCACTGTGCAGACGTACAATTATAAAGTATTGCAAGGATCTGTTTGGAGTCGGTCCCACTCGACTCTGGGCCGTATGGCTCGACACGGTCACCAGAAGTCATCTAGTGCTAAATTGGCGTTAGCAATTCACAGTTTGGGCACTCATTCCCGTGCCGATCGAATTGATCCCATAACCCCGTACTATTCTCTGCTGATTTTCGAAGGAATGGAGCCGTCGACCATCATGTAACTTTCCAAATGGATGGTTGAGATAAGTCACTGTTAGGTCGTGAATTGAGATAGGCTTTATCTTGCCTATTACTATTAACTGATTCGGTGTGAGTGACCTTGGTGGCACTTTAGAAATGTCACTCATCCTCACCCATTCAACAACAGAACTATCCTAACCGTTGAACCACTTTTGTATCTGGTCTCATTGCTGCGGGATTCCATGTTACCCTTTTCATAATCATTGTGCTCTTTTGCTCGTCGCTTTGTCAGCAATAGGCGTTATCTGGGTCGCAGGTTGACATAGTAACCCACTGGGTCCAGTTTGACATCCATACGTACCATCTCGCAGTATCTATGCGGGTTTCACAGCCCTGTTTCTTTCACTTTGAAACGCATCATTCGCTGAATTACGAGCATGATATTCAAACTACGGTAACGTTGGTCTCCTGTAATTATTTATTTTACTTTTCGAATTCCAGATTTGTTATAATCACGCGAACTTCTGCACGCTGTTGCTACCACTCTCTCATAGAGTTTTGCGTTATCCACCTTCGGAATGGATCCTGTAGAATATTTTGACCACCTTATATTGTAAGAAAATAATACCTCATATGTGCAGATTTCGTAATTCGGAGTTTCTGACTAGCTATTTGTCGGAAGAGCGCACGAAACTGGACCCGCTGTTAGACAACATAACTGTGGTTCTATCAGAGGCACTGAAAGATAGAACCATCTTCATCAGTCGCACAGAGATTCCTACCAAAATTGTAAGTTTCTTCTTTTATTTCTACCTTAAGCCCTAGAATAGCTTATCCGCTATTGGTATTCGACTTAGCGGACCTACTTCACTGAACATAATGACCAAAGGCCCCGTTAGTGAGTCGGATGCTGGCAAGGACTTCCGAACATTTTGGAACGAAAAGTCCGAGTTACGTCGCATGGACGGTGATCTTTATGAGTGTGTATTGTGGAAGTCTGGAGAAAATGTCGTGAAGCAGATTGTTGAATACGTCTTGCAGGAGTAAGTCTTCGGGTTTTAATCGAACAAAATCGTCTTCCATTTCACTTCATTCAGAGTGAATTAATGAAATATTCGTCGTTTTCGTATCGTTCCGATTATTCAGTTTAATTGTGGAGTCCCATGCTTATGTTTGTATGATTTTTACTTCCTGGATTACACAACCTTTGCTCTGGTATATAACTAAACTGATCCTCACTATGAGCCTTACTCTTGCCCCATCATTTCAGGATTGACAGCCGTTACCGATTTTCCTTTTTATCTCTGTCTATCTCTCTCTCGACAATATACTGCCCATGACTGCGACATGTGCTGTGACGGTATCTGGATCATTTATCAGCCAACCGATGCTACTTCACTTTACGTCTTTCAGCTTTCGCGCTCTTTGTCAGTTCAGTAAACACACAACCGTCTTTCTTCCTGTACTTATTTTAATTAAACGTGTATTTTGTTTTTAAACACACGTACAAACAACGAAGTCTTGGCTGCTCTTCGACTGTTTAGCTTGAATTCAAATATCGGTTCTAAACTTCTCGACTGAAGGAATTTTCTGTCAGTGTTACAGTCAGCTAGCCTACAAATGATGCGTACTGTATACTTCAATGGATCCCAGTGAATGGATGCATGTAGGTCGTCATCATCATCGTCATTATACACGTTAGCTAGAAGTGGGAAACATCTCAGCTACTGTGCCGCAATACCTAAAAGAAGAAGGGGAATAAAATGCAACTAGTGCAAGCCAGATGAGCTACCGGTAACGGATGGGCATCGTTCCGATAAGCTACCTACCGGCTGCTATGTAGCAAAAAAAATAATTTACTATGCAAAATTATAAAAGGCTAAATGATGAGATCGTGGTTGGAGGGGGAGGCTAAGAGTGATGGGGAGGGACAAAGAAACTCACAGCACGAACGCCATTGTGGTCGGCTCCTAGCCATATCAACAAGTGTATCCAGTCAACCATGTTCATCGTTTTTCGGACCTCAACCAGGGAGCCGAGACGCTCCAACTGAGGCCAGTTTCGAAGTAAGGACCTTCCTCTCGACTAAGTCATCGTTTGGCCACCTCTCTTCTTCTTCCATCCACACCCCGGTGCCCAAACAACGCACCTCGCGGGAGTCGGTGGGCTGGCATGTGTAACACGTGGCAGGGCCATCGGAGCCTGGTGCGTGAGATAACGGTGCTGAGCGGTTCAGTTCCTTTTCGTGTGCCGTAAACAAGGCGTCGAACACCATCGTTGCTTACTCGGTGTCCCCACCAGATGTGAGCTCAATTGCGAAGGCACCGGTAGTCGAACTTAACTAGCCTTTTCAGATCCGCTGCTATAAGGGGCCAGGTTTCACAATCATACAGTAGGGTCGAACGTATCGCTGCATTGTACACTCTACCCTTCAGGGCCAGGGTAATGTCGCGCCGGCGCCATAAGGGGCGAAGGTTAGCAAAAGCGCCTCGAGCTTTTGCTATACGGTTCGTGATCTCTTCTTCAATCCCACGGGTGCTGGTACAACTTCACAGGTAGTTGAATTTTTGAACGACTTCTCTCTGATCACCACCAAGGGTCAGCGTAGGAGGCGGACCAGGCCAATCTGGTAGGAACGCTTTGCACTTCGACGGTTCTTTGCATCGAAGTGACGGACAACGAGTGCTAATCTGTCTAGTGCCGCTTGGCACGTTTGTGAACTGTCCGAGATGAGGGCAATATCGTCAGCATATTCCAAGTCAAGAAATCGTTCTCCTGGGAGCAGATCCACACCTTCTATGTCGTGTCCTGTTAGCGCGATTTCCATGATTTCGTCAATAGCGAAATTGAAGAGGAAAGTTGACATTGGGCATCCTGTCTCACTCCGCTAGAGATAGTAAAGGGCGATGACAGCTTGCCGTAAGCCCTCACTCTGCCTCAGCTACGCGCGTATAATGATCGGATAATATTCACGTATTTCTCAGATACACCTTTCCTGAGTTGACAGTCCCAAATTGCACGTCTGTCCACCGAATCGAATGCACCTTTGATATCGAGGAACACGACAACGGTGGGCCGCGGATATATGTGGCGGTGCTCCAACAACTGACGCAAAGTGAAGATGTGGTCAATGCAGCCACGACCTGGACGAAACCCGGCTTGCTCTTCACGTATATGGCTTTCACGAGTGCCAGTCAGTCTGTGAAGGTTTACTGGGGCAAGTTATTCGGAGGCAATTGAGATCAGACTGATTCCTCTATGGTAGCCGCATTCCGATCGTGAGCCTCCCTTGAAAATTGGGACTATGTCAGAGCGGCTCCGGTCGGTTAGGACAGTTTCCTGCTCCCACAGTTTCACTAATAACTCGTATAAATCATCCACAAGAGCAGGTCCCCTGAATTTGATGAGGGCTGGAGGAAGATCATCTGGTCCCGCGTCTTTATTTAACTTCAACAGTGCGATCTCACGTTCGACTTCTGAGCGAGAGGGTAGGCCCACAGGGACAGCCCAGGGAGCGGGGCGATCAGTGGCCGGCGAGAAATCTAACAATTCCGACCGATTAAATTGCATTCCGAAGTGCTCAGCCCAAAGCTCCTATCGTTTTGACGAGTTGTGGATAGACTGTCCACTCTCGTCACACCAGATCTCCTGTTGCCCGTTTCCGGTATCAGCCGGAATAACTTCCGATGGTTACCAATGACAGCGGCCATTTCCATCTCGGAAGCACGTTGCGACCACTAGGATTCGCGGTCTCTCTTCAGGCTAGCACGAAGTTTTGCCCGGAGCTCTTTGCGAGTTTCATTGTGTTCGCTTCCAGCCGGAATATGCCGGCGAGCATCGATAAGTTCCAGAGACTGCGAAGAGACCCAATGTCCATGTTGGCGATTAGACTTACCACATGAGCATTTTTCTGCTGCTAGTAAGGTATGGTGAATATGAGACCATTGAGCTTCAGTTGCATCCATTGAGCGCTTATTCTACTCGCATGACAGTGTACTTTGGTAGGTATTTAGAACAGCTGGTTTCGCCAGTTGGCTGATGTCAATGCGTTCACAACGTCGTCTTGGGCCTCCGCCAAAATGTATCCTCAGGTTAGCACATACAAGTGCATGGGCGGTGTCCACACATGTGCTCCAAAATGAGCTACAGTTCTGTATGCAACCTCTCCATCGGTAACTTATCTCAATGTGATCGATTTGCGTCCATAGCTGGTTCGAGGCTGGTGGGCGCCAAGTCACCCTCCGGCGGGTGCTGTGTCGGAACTTAGTGCTCGCAAGAAATAAGCGGGCATCTTCAGACAGATGTAGTAACCGCTCACCGTTATCATTACGGGAGCCTACACCATGTTGGCCGCCCAGATGCAGTTCATCAGTGGATAATTTTCCAACTTGAGAGTTCAAATCCCCAGCCAGCGCAACAGTGTCCGAGTTTCTTCTGTGTCGAAGGAGCTCGTTCCTTTGACGACGGAAGTCCTCTTTTACAGAATCATCGCTAGCGTTTGTGGGTGCATAGGTAGCGATGACGAATAGACACCTGTTAATCCCGCGCGACTTCGAAGCTTTGAAGGAGCCAGCCAATCGGACCGCACACAACCGGCTAATGATTGGAATCCAGTCAACCAGAGGAGCTTCCACCCGGGGACTCGGGGCAATACCAACACCGGCATAGCCGGTGCTCGAAGCTGCAGCATCACCGGATAGGCGCAGTGAGAAAGTGCTGCTAGTGTCACCTGAAGGGGATCACAAAGTGAGCACCGAGCTCGAGTTTTGTAGGCGGGTCTCCGATAAACAGCAGATATCGATCGAGAGCGTCTCTAATGTTCGGGCAAGTGCTGCCTGTTGACCGATATGTAGTATTGTGCGTACATTGCAGTATGCCAATCTGAAGGATGATCGAGGGATCCAAATGGAAGTCGATGAACTTGGCTTGGCCGCTTGCTTGGACATGGGCTTGTCGACTGAGCAGGAATGACGTTCCACCTTCACATGTGAGTTGAAACTAAAAGGTAGAAGCCTATCAAAGCAAGGTGGGGTGGGCCAAGAATTGGGGGTTGAAAACTGGGGGGATATAAGTGAAGTTGGAACGGGACGGTAAGGGTGAAAAGCGTAAGAGGAGGGATAAGAAGATGAGTAGGCTTGAGCAGTAGCATCCAAACCTCTATCCACTCTGCTCGATGCAGCAGCTAGGGCACTGTTGATTATCCTCTGTGGTGGCCAGAGCATCAAGAAACTGTTTGATGAGAAATTCATTGTATTGCGTGGGCAGGATACTGTCAGGTTGCCCAGGCCTAGACAGGAGAACGATTAGGGTTCGCAACCAAAGCCTTTGGTTCAAAAGCCTTACCGCAAGGCAGCGGGTTTGGCGTTGGGCTACAAGGAGTCCGTTTTAATGAATAAGGTGCCACCCTTATTCCAACCTCCAACCTGGAGGACTAGGAGGCTGAGTTTGTCTGGCATCTAACCATTGACCAATCTGGTTTGTGACTGAAGGTGCAAAAAAGCACCACCCAGCATAGCTCAATGGATCGCTGGGGCACTCAAACCGTCGCACCACGTTAAGGTCCAGCCTCATTGCGATGGTGGTTCAAACTAAACCTGTTTCCTACTGGTTGCAATCGGATACGGTTCCACTTATACTCCTACCGCAAGCCATCGAAGCTAACTTCCATTATTGACTGACTTTTCTTTCCTGTATAGAAAGATTACCCATTTGCGGTCAAATGTAGTGTCATGGATGCCCAACTGGACAACTTATCGAAACTCAAACAACACTTGATAAAATTTAAGAATTGTGCGGTTAATGGTTATGGAGTCGTTTACTAGCCACGGTGTCTACCGAAGTGGCACAATTTTTTACTACACACGACGCATTGTCATGAATCTGACTCCAGCAGTCAGACAGGGATGGTGTACGTCTGTACAATATTGGCTGGTCTATCTGGGTTGTTTACCTAGACTTTGATCATGCCTCATATGCGCCTGCGGTGCCAGCAATGCATCCTGCTTTGAAGGTTCTCACGCTTCAACAGCAGTACTTTCTCCGAACGCCAGCTATCTCTGACTTCACCTGATGGTGACCGATTGGTATTAGGGATTCCTTCTGTAACCGATTGATTACCCGAACGAAACTGCGTGGGTGTGAGCATACCTGCACTATCCGTAGCCGTCGCGCATCTGGAAATAGTCGCGTATCAACGAAGCGTCGCTTGTTCACATCGGTGTACTGCTGATGCCTTTCTTTTCTTTTCGTCTCTATACCATAGCATTAGCGTAGAAGTGGGGTCTGACCTAAAGTCAGCTATGTCCTCCGTGTACTCTAACTTTGACAGTCGGTCACCAAACAGAACCTTTATCCTGGAAATGAAAAAATACAAGACGAAATCCTTTTTCATCATTTCGATCACTAAAGTAAAAAGAACTGAAGCAATGGGGCAGCTATGGTGCAGTTTACTTGTGGTGAACTCAGCCGAAAGATTCACACACCTGCCTTGTAATCTGGAGACCATAGGTACGAATCCGTATAGGTGTAGGCGTCCTCGGGGTGTACCTAGCCCACACGCGACCTAATTTCGCTTGACTACTAAGCATCAGTACGATTTGACGCCATGATGCTGATGCCTTTTCTTTTTTCCTGCTTCTAGGCGTTTGCACGGCTGCGGGAATCGTGGTTTAGGAACTTCGGGATGGAGAGGAGGCAATTTCTCGGTTGCACCATACAAAGATGTACATCGCCACAAGCAAGTGCGGTCAACGGAATCGACGGTGGCCTTAGAATAAACGAAAATGGTTGTGTGTGAGAATGGTGACATCCAAGCATCTGTCTGAGAGTAACTCTGCGGACACTGCACACTTTGTTGAGATGAAAGCCAGTGTGGCTTTTACTGTATTTTTCTCTATGCTAATCTTTGAGCCGTCACGGAATGATGCACTTCAGTACTTCGAACCACTTGAAATGAAACACGTGCCACGATGACTCTTCACAGGACATCATCCCGCCCATTTGAAAATCTGGGACAACAAGAAGAAATTGCTAGTCAGTAGGCACATTTTGTTTAATCTAATTACTATTCAACAGAGCAACCAAGGGAATAACTAGAGGGGTCACCATCCCTCTTACAACCATGGTGTAAGAGCATTTTGCTGGTCACCGTTTCTCGCTTCAGCGGTGCCATCTCGCTTCGGATTTTCGTAATAGTGGGAGCTTTTGCCTCTAAGTTCTGGTTGCGTTTAGATAATCCTGCTAACGGTCCTGCTGCACCATGTCAGTCTAACTTCGCTTCCAAGTGCCCAGCTCAGCATTCTAGTCAGCGTGACTGAGCGTGAGTCAGCTGCTCATCATTTTTGGCTATTGTTTCACTCACGAAAGCCTTTCCCAAACGCGTGAATCGAATAGTACTGGACTGTTTCTAATGACACTGGCTGTTTCGTGGACCTAAGCCATCTACCGTCACCTGCGACAAATTATTGTTATCTTAAGCGGACGACATTTCAGTTTGTTATTGACACTGAAAGTGATGCCGCAGCAGACAAATTGTTGCTTCTATCAAGCCCATCGAAAATTCCGAAATCCATCTACTATTCAGCCACCTCTAGGGCTTCTTGAATAACTCAACGGGCGCTATTCTGTCCTTATCCTGTTTGTAATTCATACTGATATCGCTGCTTTGCACCTGATCAGTAGAGTTGATAGGGGAATTTTTCTAACATGCACTGTTAGATCCGCCTTTATGTATGCGATCCCGATTGAGCCCAATTTGTTCTCTATCAACTCCGAATACCAGCCGAAATCAGAAGTCAACGCCTGGAGGCAAAAGCTTGTTGTAGAAGCAACTACCGAAACAGTGACAAGTAGTGTGAAATCAACGGTCATTTATAAAACAATCAAGGAAGGTTCACGTATCGGAGCAGTTAGATCAGCTGTCCCCTGATTGGTAGATCAATTTCGCTAGCTACTGGGTAGGTAGATCTTCGAGTCGTGTGCACACGAATGTTCTTGATGTGAAGGTTCCTGAAACAACTTGATGTCCCAGTTGTACACCATTGGTTTAACCCGTTTTCTCATTAAATTAATGAGTTTTCCCGGGAGATCTCACTAGACATGAACATTTCATCGGGACAAAAAGAGTGTGCATTATGCGGGCATACACGACAGCATAGTCACCATTGAAACAAATGCCCTAGATCGACCGACAATCTGGTGTTCGTATGTGCTTCCTATCATCTTCATCCTCATTCTCCATGTTAGCTAGAAGTGTGAAGCTTCTCAGCTATTATCCGTAATGCAATCCACTCAGGTGGTCTTAACAACTGGTATTATTATGCCTTGTTTTATTATGCATCTGGAATAAGATCATGATTGATTATGCTCCCTGATGCATTAGTTTGATTATGACGCTCTTCACTTTTATGTTCGTATTATCAGATTTCACTTAACATCAAATTAAACTGTCTGAAAAAGTATCACCTTTGGATATACTTTCCTCAAACGCATAGCTGTGTGTTGGTGAAAACACAACAACGAATCCCGACAGTGTACATCGTCCTTTTGTGTGAACATGTTAATAAGCGGCAGAAGTGAGTTATTCAGCCAACCGATCAGCTGGAGTTGCTTAGCAGTTGCTAACTTCGTCTTACCCTAAGGATCATACTAAAGCATTATCAGTACGCTGTCATATCTTTCCGACGCTACGCTGCCGCGTAACCACAAACAGTCACGCGTGGGCTAAGGATACTGCGAGAGTCGCTCGGTCCCTACGCAGGCTCGAACTCTAAGAATCATAAGGAAAAGCCGATTGGAATGGGGCGACCGATGAACTCTTGCTAACGTAAAACCGAGGAATTCTGTAACCATGAATTAGATTGCGAACAGTGCCTTTTTAGAAGAGCAAATATCGTTCAGAAATAAAACTTACTGGCTCATGAGAACATAGTAGAATCCAGGTTCCAGACTTGATGCGAAAACTGTTTTAAGTTGATAGGGCACCAATGTTACAACAAATTGACAATCCCCGAAGGTCTTTTTAACCTTCTTGTGAAGGATATCTACAGATTTGCGAGAAGACCAAAGTAGACGCCTAGCTCCCACTATTCATTTTTGCGAGTCACCAGTAGCGCATCAGTACACAGTGCGGCAATGACCCTACCAAAGAGGGTTGGGAACAGATGAGTTGGTGGGAGCTAGTGTAAAAGGTGCCCAACGCAAATGATTTAGGTCGAGGCACCAACAACAGACGACTCACCAGCGAACTCTCTGTGACGGAGTCTGGTAAAATGAAGCGTAGTTGCGAACATCGCTTCTTGTCTGAAAGACATCCGACAATTAGCAGTAAAATGTGACGCAACTTGAGGCGTTCGGACACACGGGAGGCATAGGGTTCAAAAGTTGTCTTAGAACACCTTTCCCGTGAAGTGTATATGACGAAACAAAACAGCAGACCGAGCAGAAGCGTTTCCAAAATCACAGTGCGTGTGACCTTCCTGTGGCATTTATCGAATGGCAAAAATATGGTTTAAACTACCCTGGGGCGTAAACCCAACCCAGGCGTCGTCCCAAAATAGTATCTGTTCCGAAATTGCCGCGGGCCTGAATGGAATAGGCACTGTCATTACCTACCTCAAGGTGATGCCACTTTGGTGAGTGATTGGAGAGTGTGATCGTGATTCGACACAAAACCGGACTGGGCCACAGAAGGATCTAGTCGTGACTCAACCTGTGGTCCAACGATAATAGGCTGGCCGAACTGTTCCTGACAATTAACAGCCCACTGAGCCTGATGTCCTCACTTAATGTAAATCTTGGCACCAGAACCACACACTCTGGTCTCTTTGATGGGTGATTAGCTGGGACAAGTCAGGAGAGTGAATTAGAAACATACGCCCCATCTTTTCCTGAGCTTTATGAGTCGACCAGGCCTTCTTGCCTGTTCACTGTTTGCATTTTAGAATACGGCAGCTAGAGAGACATCAGCAGTACGCAGTACGGACACTTCGCTGCCGCACAACCACCGCTGGTCGCACGTGGGCCAAGGGTACTGCGAGGGTCGCCCTGCACCTACGCAAGCTCGAACCCGCGCCATGCGATTACAAGACAAGTTTGTTACCTTTAGCCTACGGGCCGCCATACGCCAGATGGCCATTCTGATTAGGCTGTACTCAGTGTCAGCATGTTCACTGATTTCCTGCCATGATTTTCTACTGTGTCGGGTGCTGTGAGGTCTGCTAGTGTCGAACATAGCAACTTCCGGGCCATAATTGAAGCTTAAATATAATAATATTGAAACTGGGAACAGTTAGGTGAAAGCTCACTAAACAGAACATTACGGTAGGCTTCTATAACTGGGACCGAAGAGTGATGAACTGAGAAATGTACTGGATCGGCGTAATTATTCCAAAACGCGTGGTAGTAAATGATGGAAACACGCGACATGTAGTTTGTAGCGATATGGTCTGCTCAAATCGACCGCTGATCACGTATTGCAAGAGGAAAGTGGCGCTTCGCTGCCCACTATATGTGAAGGAAGTGGAACTTGGAAGTTTGAGATAATCGATGCACCGGTGCGATAGGCGCCTCCAAGGTCCATTCCCTGGGAATCAAGCGCGGAAATGCTACCCAACTCGGATTCCGTGTGGTACTAGTTCGTTGCTGATTAGTTGATTCACAGCGCTATGCATCTCTAGCAATACATATATACATACAAATTATTTTATTATTTATTTTCACTTTATTTGATTTACACACTTCTGTTATTCTGCTGCATATTCCTGGTCAATTTTGCATGTTTACTTTCCTTCAAGCCCTGGGTTCTTTGCTTGATATCCCCGGTGTGGCTGCGCTTGATGTAACTTTAAACAAGGTGCCTACCTGTCTAACACCCTTCACATCGATTACTGATCGCTATACTGAATCCGCTGAGGAGGACGGGGTGCACGGTCCTCGTGACTGCGCTAGGCTCGAAGAGTGGCTCCATGCATCCATTGTAGAGCGGACTACTACCCAGCCACCACTTTGTGTACTTCTGGTACGCATGATTCCCAAATTAGATTTACAGCAATGTTGCAGTTACGCATATCGAAGGGGTGTGGGCCGGTTCCACTGATGAAACATCCACATGCCTCTAGGTCATATATATATATATATATATGTATATATATTATATATATGTATATATATATATATATATATATATATATATATATATATATTGTCCATGCGCTGTGCCATTTGGGGCCACTACAGAAGCGACGACAGGTCCCGCAGTGAATTACGACGAGCCGGCGCAGCGTTTGTAGGCACGCTGAATTCGATTTACTAACCGCATGCTTGCATGCTAAGTCTCTTTATTTCAGGTGGTGGGTTTTCGGTTCTCTCCTAATGCCTTTCTTTCTCATATAAATGTCTAGTGGGCAATGCGCTGTGCCATTTGGGGCCACTACAGAAGCGACGACGGGTCCTGCAGAGAATTACGACGAGCCTGCGCAGCGTTTGTAGGCACGCTGAATTCGATTTACTAACCGCGTACTTGCATGCTAAGTCTCTTTATTTCAGGTGGTGGGTTTACAGTTTGTGCCTTAATGCTTTTCTTTCTCATATGAATATCTCCATGTACTCTATTCCATTAACTTGCACACATCGCTTCAGCCAATTGTATTCGATTTCCATAACATTTTTGTGTTCGTGGCATTCCGTGAACTATACTTCCTGACCTCGTGCACTTAGCAAGGATTTGTTTGTAAACAACTTATTACGTATGCTATTTAATTAAGGTTTATGTCACCGTTTCCTTATGCATTAATCGAGTTTTTCTCTTTTTCTTTCCCCCCCCTCTCAAGTGTTTGGCTGTTGTTTGATATCCCCGGTGTGGCTGCGCTTGATGTGCATGTTGACAAGGTGCCTACCTGTCTATTACCCACTACCTCGTCCATACTGGCTCCAGGAGACAGTTGGTCGTTGCTGGAGGGGACGGGATGCACGGTCCTTGTGGCCGTGTTAGGCTCGAAGAGTGGTTCCATGCACTCAGCATGGAGCGGACTACGGTCCAGCCACCGCCTTGTGTGCGCTTGATTCCCAAATACAGTGTGCTTGTGTTTGCCTGTGAAGGAGTGTGGGCCGGCTCCGTTGATGAAACGTGGCTCCCATCCGCATGCCTCCCGGTCTTATTCCTTCGGGTTTACACTGGATATGGGGTGTGTGGTTGGAGCTGTGGGTGGTGCAGCGCAAGCCATCCATGGTCCCTCTGTAGGCGCAGGCGTCCTGTGGCTTGCCACAGTGACAGGCAAATCCGAAACCGGATGCCGCCAACCATATATTGTCCCGATTTTCAAGAAACGCGCTAACACTTCATGTGTAAATCATTGCGAGATCAGTCTTATTTCGATTGCCTCCAAACTATTGGCATCCATTCTGCTTCACAGACTATCCCCAGTACGTGAATCATACTATCGTGATGAACAATCTGGTTTACGTCCCGGCCGCGGATATGTGCATCAAATCTTCACGCTCCGCCAGTTCCTCGAACATCGCTACATTTATCACAAGCCCACTATCGTTGCATTCCTAGACAAACATGCCGCTTTTGACTCTGTTGATCGGCCTGCTTTATGGCGTTGCTTGCTAAAGAACGGGGTGCCAGAGAACTATACCGGCATCTTACGAGCACTTTACCTTCATACACCCGGCAGAGTGAGGGTCTATGGCAAGCTTTCCTCGCAATTCGCTGTCAATAGCGGTGTGCGACGGGGTTTCCCTATGTCCCCATTCCTCTTCAACTTCGCAATCGAAGGCGTTCTGTCGAATGCTCTAGAAGGTTTCAAGCATTTTGGCTTAGAGCTTCTACCGGTTGAGCGTGCGACCGACTTAGATTATGCTGATGATATCGCCTTACTTAGTGATGATCCTCAGGGTATGCAACTCATTCTGGATCGCTTGGTGGTTGAAGCATCTAAGTATGGCATGAGCTTCGCCCCATCGAAGTGTAAAGTATTGCTCAAGAATTGGTTTTCACCTGCTCTCGTGCTCACTGTCGAAGGTGCACATCTTGCACTGGTAGATAGTTTTGTCTACCGTGGCAGCTGTGTTTCTGCTGACGGCACTATTAACAAAGAAGTTTCTCTTTGCGTCGCTAAGGCTCGATCAGCATTGGTCAGTCTGAGGCACTTGTGGCGTCTTCGCGATGTCTCATTTTCGCTAAAGGGCGGCGTTTACAGCGTATCAGTTCGCTCAGTGTTGTTGTATGGGAGGGAGTCCTGGCCAATTCGCGTGGAAAACATGCGTCGTCTTTCTGCGTTCGATAACGGTTGCTTAAGGAGGAGTGCTCGTGTTTGGTGACAACATCTAGTTAATAGTAATGACGTTCGACGTCGCCTCTTGGGGAATGTGAATATTCCCTTCAACAAACTGGTTTTGTTGCGCCAGTTGAGATGGCTCGGTCACGTCCTACGCATGGCATCTGAGCGTCTACCTCGTTGCGCTCTATTCGCTCGTCAAGGACCTGGCTGGAGGCGACCACGTGATGGTCGGCATTTCACATGGCGGCAGCACATGAAATCGCTGACGTCGTGTCTAGCCGCTGTTGGACCTGTACGTCTTCCAGATAAGGACCCAAAGATGAGGATTGCCAATGGCTTAACACTCTTATAGAGATGGCCCGCAACCAGAATCAGTGGAAGAATTGTGTACAATATTGTATTGATTCACATGTTTAATTCTTCAAACATTGAAAATGACAAAAAAGAGCAAAATGGGTATGTGCAAAACAAACTAAAAATGTTTCGTTCCACTTTTTGTCAAAAGGTTCCTTTCTTCCTGTGGCATATTAGCTTAACTGTGTTGCTCACCTTCAACTACTATGCCACGATGATTATGACGCGATGACTGTCTCTTATCCGCTGATCTCCATGGTTTTCTATTGGCTGTGTCTATTTGCTAGACTGCTGAGATTACACACATACCCCACCTTACCGCATGACACTGCCGAGTCAGACGAATCAACGCCCCATTTGGGCGTTGTTAGTCACTCGCAGAGAAAAAGAAACCAAATGAAATGGTGGAGTTGTACGGCACCGGGCGCCTACTCATGTTGCGAATCGCGGTGCGCCTTCCCTGCGAAGGTAACTGAATAACTTACACTCGCTCTCTCTGCTCTCCGGCAATATTATTTTCGGCCGAGATTCCGGCGACCGAACATTCTGTACCGCTCTTTACCGCACCATCGTTCAATTACTTTATCCCACTTTGCTCAGCTCCCCATCCTTGATAATCCATTCCGTATCCGAGTCCACACCATGCCGCCTTGTGCGAGTGTTCTCGCCATACGAATCAGGAACTTAGGTCCGAGGGTGCGCCACCAAGTAATATTGTCAAGCTTTTCCTGGTGCCCCGTCCCAAATTCAGGCTGGCAACTACTAAGTTTTGACCCTGGTGCAAATGGGATCACAGGCGGCCCTTGCTCGCACTAGAGACTGTCGCCATTGAGGTCTACTGCCTCGCCGAAACCCTGTTACATGATCCTAGCACGACGCTACGACTGATTTCACCAACTGCAAGTTTCGCTGGCGTTTTCGCACTGCGCTTATCTGGAGACGCAGCTGCTGAAGCCGCTGCTCTTGCCGGCGTTGGAATTGCGTTGAGCATACATGCGGAGACCGCGCTACTGGATGAGATCCATGTCAATAGCTGTATGCGCAATCCGACTTGAAACCCCAATATGACTACCCAGCCGCGGAACCAACAGACCTTGTTTGTCGAGCAGTATATATATATATATATATATATATATATATATATATATATATATATATATATATATATATATATATATATATATATGCAGAGACCGACACCGGCCGTTTGTACTCGCTTTTCGTTGATTTCACCAATGCATTTGATACAGTGAACCGCGAGACATTGTGGCTGGTGTTGGGTAAGTTTGGTTGTCCGCGTAAGTTTATAAGTTTAATTGTATGTCTGCACAGTGGTATGCGAGCGAGGGTGCAACTGAGTGGCGGGACCTCGGATGACTTTGCAGTTGTCACTGGTGTGAAGCAAGGCTGTGTCTTAGCTCCTGCCCTGTTTAATATATATCTTCATGCAGTGATGTCTTGTGCTTTTGATGCCGTTTGTGCTTACGGTGTTCGTGTGGAGCACCGTATTGATGGTGGGTTCCTGAACATCCGTCGTTTCGGTGCGTGAACTCTAGGCTGTGAGACAATTATCCGTATGTTTCTGTCTGCTGACGACTGTTCGTTGTTTGCACACAGCGCGGATGAGTTGCAGCACATGACTAGTGCTCTGGCTTCGACAGCGGTCAAATTAAGACCAACCAACAACACAAGCAAGCCTATTTGTCTTTTCCAGTCTTCACCAGGAGTGCAGTCCGTGGGGCTGTCCTAAAATGCAGGTTGCTTATGACATGTCGGAGACAGCATCGAAATTTTGCTACTTTGGGAGCGTAAAAGCCACCGATCTGCAGATGACGAAAGAGCTACGCATGCGCACATCGGAGGTGCCTGCTGCGTTTCGCAAACTGGCGAAACGTGTGTGGAACAACCGCCAGCTCACGGTTTGGACGAAGCTGAATGTATTCCGTTCGATGGTGCTGCCGGTTCTTCTATACGACAACAGTATGTAGACGATGTACGGGATGTCAGATATCTAGGGCGTTTTCGTCAACAGTGTCTACGACGGATTCGGGGCATCGGCTGGTGCGAGTGTTGCAGACGTGCGATTGTTTCGCCGCAGTAGCATGAATGCATTGAGTTGCGTACTACTGCTGCGGCATCTGAGGTGGCTGGGGCATTTCAGCCGTATGAGTTCGAGGGGGATACCCAAACAGCTGTTATGTGGACAACTTAGTGCAGGAGATCGTACGTGGAAAAACAGGAGTTAGGTTGTCAGTACGTGATCAAAGTGCGTTTATCAAGAACTAATGCTGATTTCAGGTTTTACAAATCGAAAGCAGTCTCGTCGCAAATAGTGATACCCTATCAAGGGGGTGCATGGGAAAGCCCTGCTTACAGGCGGAGATAAAACGCCGGGTTTGGAAGCGACAGGCAGCGATGGCGTTTCTTCCATCGACGACAAGTGCATGGTGCTGTAGCACATGCGGTTGCGAGTGCCTGAGAAAGGCGGGCTTGGTAATCCACCAGCGGGGCCAGCTTCCGAAAGACGACGAGTCAGCTAATTATCTCAGCATAATCAGCGCAACGACTGGTAAGTACGCTGCATCCGTGTGCATTCGTTTTACTAACCCCAGCCAACAATGCGGCTGATATGGTGCATGTGCTACATCATCGCTGCAACTCGTCTGTACGAGTGTCTGCGTTCTTGCATTTCAAGGTTTTGTTGTTGTTTGATATTCTCGGTGTGGCTGCGCTTGATACGAATGTTGACATGGTGCCTACCTGTTTAACACTCTCCACATGGTCTGTACTGGCTCCAGGAGACTGTGAAAGGTTACTGGAGAACGGGGTGAAGAGTTCTCATGGCGGTGCTAAACCCAAAGAGTAGTTCCATGCATCGGGTGTGGAACGGGGTAAGGCCCAGCCACCGCCTTGTGTACGTCTGGTACGCATGATTCCCTAATTAGACTGACTAGAATGGCGCTGCTGTAGCTATCGAACGGATGTGGGTCGGCTCCGTTGATGAAACGCGGCCCTCTGTCCACATGCCTCTCAGTCTTATTCCTTAGAAATTGTTGAGAGTGCCTGTAGCTTGGGGTGTGGATGAGAGGATTGTCCTGTTCTCCGAGCCGGGCATTTCGGTTGCGGACGTTTCGTTACCAAACTAGAAAGATGTTACCTAGTTTGGTAATGAAACGTCTGCAACCGAAATGCCCGGCTCGGAGAACAGGACATTCCTCTCATTCCTTAGAGTTTACATGGTCCCATATTATGCACAGGCATCCTATGTTTATCCAGTGGAGGCCGCAATGACAGCTAAATCTGGAACCGGATGCCTCCTGCCATATTTATAAAGACTTTGGGATCGATATTCCTAGTAGTTTTGTGACCTTTGTGCTGTGAAGCAATTTGCGCTTCCTTGTTTATTTTCTCACCTATGACCTGCGGTTTTTCCTATTGTCGTTGCTTTAACCTTTTTTCACTGAACGCTTTATTTTCTTGGTTCTATTTTTCATCTTCGTGTCCATTGCCTCCAAGACACACAATCCATTCCTCAAATCATGTATGGATAGTTCTTTTGGCTTAAATATCGGACCGTACTGAAAGACGATTACAGTGGCGCGCTTCATTCGTGATGGGGATAACTGAGTCGAGGGCGTTATGATTCAACAACGTCACCTGGTATGGCGCGTCTGGAGTTTTCTTGTGCTCGTTCTTTCGTTCCCAACTTTTGAACTTTTGATCCAACGCTTTCATTTCCCCTTTTTTGCTGGTTGTTCCTTTATTTTTTGTTTTCTTTCTCTTAGCGATTCATAGTGCGTCTGGATGCTTTAGCTCATAGTTACTTAAGGAATTTGACGTGGTTTTTCGTTCAGAACTTGTGCAACATGTTTGAAATGGGAATATTATGCGCATTCCATGCGTTATCAATACGGGGTACACGCACTCCGTTTCCTTATTTGCTGATAAACTACTATTTGACGGCTCTTGTGCTCATGCTGACCGGTGCTTGGGTTTTAATAGACCCGTAGATCGTATGTTTTTACACTACATGTTCTCGCGCAGTCGGCAGTGGTGATCTATCACCAGCCCATTCGGAAGTCACATCTGCTTGTGCGATTGGGTTTCGACATATTTACTGTTGGTTTATAAGTAAACGCTGAAAGCATGTACTGTAAAAAGCGATATTTTATGCTCTTTCTGCTGTTATGTTTTCTTTTTTATCCAGACGTTTTCGGCTCCCGCGCGGATGTCCCACAGACTGGACTTGGTACCAAATCACACCAGATCGCCTAAAGGCACTGTTGACCGTTCACCCTGTAAACCTGACCAAATGTTTTGAGACATCTTCGCTTCGCCTTATTCGTTCTATGGACAAGCTTCGCTCACTGTTACGAGGCCTGAATGAGAAACTTCCCCTGAATGTGACGGGAATATCGCCTATTTCGTCTGCTTTTCGCGATACTGCTGTTTTTCCACCAATTTTGACAGTCCCTTCAGCGAGCATTCGAAAGGTGCGTCGACAAAAAGCAGCATCCATGCAGAATAGCGTGGATACCTCTATCGTGTTCCCCGTATTCCCTCTTTATGGTAAGCCCTCACCACTTTCGTTACTGTGTCTTGACCGTTCCGTATATTTCGTCATTATCAGGACTAATGTAGCCTTCAGCAGTGTTGACTGATCCTTATTCGGCCTAGTCCGTCGGTCTCCTTTTACTGGCACATATTTCCCGACGTGCAATTCTTCCCATTCCTGTTCCGCTCACAGGTTCCCTATAGGGTGTAAAGGTTGTCAGTCCACTAGTTATGTTAATTATCTTTGTCTATTCGTTGGTCAACTATTTTGGTAACTGTTTGTTTTGCTATCACTTACTACCACTCACACTTTCCGTTGTCAAACATGTAAGATGGAAACTAACACCTTTATGCTTCTGTGAAACGTTCTCTAAATGCTCCAACATTGTGCAAAGTACCCCCTGTGCTGCTTAGAATAATTGGCATTACTTGAAGCTTTCCATTCAACAAACGAGCTAGACAGCCTAGATTTCACCATGGAAGAACTACGCATGCTGTTGGCAAGTGTTGACGGGATATAGCCTGTCTAGTCAGATGGAATCCACTCACTGATCATGAAAATCCTGTCGGCCATCATCTCACCTTCTGATTCATTATCGCATGACTGGAAATGCTCCGTTGTAGAGGCAATACCGAAAGATGGTGACCAAATCAAAATAGATCATTACCGACCGGTCTGCCTGACTGCTGTTTTAGCAATAACCATCGAGAAGTTTGCGAAGAAAGATCTTCCGTAGCTTCTCAAATCGAAAAGCTCCTTGACACACGCACAGCATGATGTCATGAAAGGTCGTTCGTGCATCACCAACATGCTGTTGAAGAGGCATGCTTGGTTGCAAGCGCTGAGCCATGGTAACTCGATTTGACGTCATTTACGCTGACTTTAGTAAGGCTTTTGACAAGGTGCATCATGAGGTGCTGCTCCATTGGTTGAGGGTATGCGCCGTTGGTGGTTTGCTGCACCGATGGATCAGGAATTTCCTTGTTGGTCGAATGTGGAGGGTCCAAGTCGACAATTATCTTACCGACTGGTATCCATCAAGCAGTGGCGCGCACCGACGCACTATACTGAGGTCCATTTTGTTCCTGATCTGTATAAACGATGTGCTTCAGCCTCTTCTTTCGCCTTGTGCGTTGTTTACAGATAATTTGAAGGTGTGTAGAGTAATCCGCGCACCAAATTAATGTAGCCTGCTTCAGCGGGGCTTCGACTGCCTCTCAATTTGGTCTACAGAGATCAACCTTCCGATCAACCCGGTAAAGTCGCAATTCATGAGGTTGGATAAGTGTGAGCACGGTAGAAGCTACAGTGTGGACGATCAACCGCTGCATACAACACCTACCGTGAGAGACCTCAGTGTAGTCACTCGCTACGACCTAAAATCCATGGGCCACACGAATGAGTTTTAACAGTACGGCCTTCGTACGCTTTGGGCGCTCAACTGCAGCTTCAACACTTGATCCGACTAAATTGTTACTCGCCTCTTCGTCTCAATAATAGGACCAAAGCTAGAGTATGGCTCACGCGTATACTGTCCTATCACCCGGGGCGAGGTAGAAAAGATTAAGCGCGTAAAGCATGTGGCCACCAGGCTGATCCTCATTCACGAAGTATGCCGTACGAAGACCGGTGTAAGAGACTAAAGCTTTACACCCTATTTTATCGTCGATTTTGGATTGATCTCATCATGACGCACCGGATAATATATCTCGCTGAGTACTCTATGTTGAGGCCACTGTTGCATTTGCACACACCAAGCAGCACACGAGTACGCCGGTACAAGCTTGTAGTACCGGATTGGAAGTGGGTCACCCATCAACTGTTTCGAATGGATAGTGGTGAGTGTAAGGAACAGCGTGCCGCATCACGTAGTTGAGGCAATGTCAGTGTCGGCATTCAATAACTTCCTAAATAAACACTTTGCCGATATAAAATATATCGGGCGCACCCCAACTTCACGCATTATGTATCTGAGTGTTATTAGATGCAGCTACAGAGCGACACCTCTTCTTGCTACTTCCAACCTGTATTCGTTCCATTTCAGCATATCAAACGAATGTTATGGAACCGAGTGACTAGTGGAAGCCTGAATGGTACGAAGTGAAATCTATCACATCCAAACTCATTCAGAAAGGTATCACACTTCAGGAATTGCATTGTGCTGCCGTCTCATCCTTTCGAGATTCATCAGCAATACTGTAGGGCTGGATCCCGCAGAAAGACTACTCTGTTTATAATGGTGTAATTTAATTGGCAATCGGAGTTCGATAACTCCCTGTTTTGGAGGCTACCGTTTTCTCTGGACAGTGGTAATGCGCACGTTATTGGAGATTGAGCGATGATATATCATATCTATTAATGCAACCATGTCCACTGCAGATTAACAGAAACCAGTGGGGGGTATTATGTTTTTGGGAAGATTCCTAGCAGTTAGACGCCACACCTCCAGGAATGGGCTAGACGGCCATTTCGTCCCACTGGGACTCATCAGTAGTAGCGTGCACTAGCCGCACTCGAGCCCATGACCTTAATCTTACGAGTCAGCGACATGCCACTGAGCCATCTATGACCATGGCGGATCGCCATGACTGATTTTTAATTGTGGTATAATGCGGCTCATCCTCCGCTGTCATGTTTGTTGTGAACGTGCAGAGGAGAAGGCTGGTCTCCAGAGTTATGAGTACCTTTACAAACCGCCATCGATCGACGTGGTATATAAGTTGCCTAAATGATTACTGATTATTAGAGGGTAGTAGGTGGATTTATTGTGCTTTTGAGATAATTCGTCGTAACTGAACTCAGTCAGACAGTCACCGCACACCCCGGAAAGTATTATAATGGATCGTTTCGTCCTGTTGTGACTCGTCAGTAATGCGCATCCGCCGGCTCCAAGCCCATAGCGTTACTCTTACGATCGTAGCTGTTTGACTGAGTCTAGTTGTGATGAATCTCAACTTATGGCGTCAGTCTGACCATTTCAGGATCGAGGATCTATGTTAAACTTCACAGGTGTCATTTTGGGCCGACAACTGCATCCGACTATAAATCAACCATGTCATGGCAATCTTTAAGTGCTCTTTCCACTTGCTTTCCACTTAGGATTGAAGTAGGTCTTAACTTGTTGATTGTCAAGACGGACTTAATTCTATGCAACCGGTGGGGCTAATCGGTATGGACAAATTACCTCGGTTGCCACTCCCAACTTTCCACTTTTGCATCGAAGAGCGGTCGGAGTTGTGGTCAAATGGGGTGTCACTGTTATATCGTTATAGTAACATTGAGGGTGCACTAAGTCGCATTGCTGTCTAACTTGTACAGCTTGACTTGCACTCAGACAAAATCTCCCCGCTGACATGGTTGTCGGCATCCGGTCTTGGATTTTCCTGTCATTGCGACCACTATGGGGACAGCCAAAGGAAGCCTGCCCCTTCATCGGGACCATGAGTGGCTTGCGCCGCACCATCCACATCTCCATCCACACACCCCATATCCACTGTAAACCCGAAGGAATAAGACCAGACGACATGTGGATGGGAGTCACGTTTCATCAACGGAGCCGAACCACACTCCTCCAACATGCACAGCAGCAGCATTCCTGTTTATATATGTAGGGAATCATGCGTACCAGACGTACATAAGGCATTGGCTGAGCCGTAGTCCGCTCCACACTGGATGGAACCACTCTTTGAGCCTTGCACGGCCACGAGGACCGTGCACCCCGTCCCTCCCCAGGAGCGATACACAGTTTCCTGGAGCCGGCAATCGAGATGGACGGTGTTAGACAGGTAGGTATCTTGTCAAAATTTACATCAAGCGCAGCCACATCGGGGATATCAAGCAACCAATACAGAGTTTGAAGGAAAATAAATGCTAAAAATTGACACGGGATATGCAGCAGAATACCAGAACTGAGCAAATAAACCAGAGGCATATTTTTTTATCCAGGTTAAGAAGATTTGGTCTAAGTATAAGTCGGTGCGGCCCAACTGTGGTGAAGGAGCATGGCGTATGCATCACCAACCTCACTTCCTCGGTTGCATAAGAGAAACATGTGGTTGCTTGTATGCATCATAGGAACCCTCTGTGTTCTCTGTCTCGAACAGCGTGCTAAGCGTATAGCATTCTATTTCCATCAGATGTACCGCCGCATCCTCCGTGGCAAAGTTCTGGGCAACATCGGGGTCCAAATGTTTCTTTCATGTCGCAGTCCTCGTATTCATTGGATGCTCTAAATTTTAACAACCGAGTATCTCGCATAGTTTTATCGATTGATTGTCAATTCGTGACGCATATCCCGATGTTGATTGACCGCATTTCCTAGACCTTTCTCCGTCCGAAGTTTTTTCATTGTCTGCTTGGTCGGTTCGATTGTTATCGTCAAAACATCTCTAAAACCCTGTTACTCTTAATCCTTCGTGTCCTCTTTGGATCTTTTATTTTTTCCGCCTTCTCTCCTTTCTCTAGTTGTCGTCACCCTAGAGCAGTCTGGCAAATGGCCGAACGAGTTGCTACCCTTCCAACATATGAAACGTCTTCTTGTCATTCGCATACACGAATTGCTGTCACCACTCGGCATACCTTCGCGCGTTGCGAGAAACAGCACACTTGATATCTTTCTTGTAAGTCTGTGGGTCAGCTTCGCACCCGATAATTTCTTAGATTCCGTTACGAATTATTGTTTTTCCAGAAGCAGATGGATATCGGATGTTACCCGCCCGAAAACACGGCATTCCACTACCGGTTTCGTACTTAGTTAATGCCATCAAATAGAGACAGCAGGCGCTTTAACCCCCGGGCTTTTCGGATGTCAGCCGGAACCTCCAGCCCTAGGCCACCAAGTCGCGGTGCGCATCGCTTGTCACGGCGGGTAATGACTGGGCTTTTCCTACTTTAATACTATCTACTTAGAGCCGGTTTCATGCGTTTCGCATTCATAAGCAGCGTCTTTTTTATTAGTTTATTTTCCTGCGGTTCACTTTCCATGGGGCGTTATATTGCACCAGTCTTTATGCCTTCCTGACTTTTTAATAAAACTAGTCTAATCCTCTTCTTGTCATCCTCTAAATTTCCTGCACGAGTTTCAATAAAGCAAGAAGAAACATTTTAACAGAATTTACTGAATTCAGCAATTTCGCGTATTCTCGTCAGCTGTTTACATACAGTTAGTGGAAAACAGTGCGATGTTAAGAGCAAAAAGTTCAAAGCGGTCGAAGGTCCTTAGGCTCACGTGACCCGTTCTGAGAAAAACGCAATCACTAGCCTCACCAGGGTAGAGCTAGCGTGGTCACGAAATCCGTTTGTTTGCACAGATTTGGGTTCAGCCGCTGAATTGCTGCCGCCTCCGCAAACTGTAGTAAGCGGAGATTAGCTTGTTTGCTAACTACCCTGAAATTGCCACGTGAGTTTTGGCATTCAGGGCAGTCAAGTATTTGTCGGGCAATAGAGCTAGTCGGTAGCTTCGGACCCTTAGCGATTATTTTTCGCGAAACATGCTCTACAATTCTCGCTGACAGCCTTCTCTCAGTTCGGCCTATGTACTTGCTACCGCAAGTACAGTTTGCGGAGGCGGGAGCAATTCAGCGGCTGAACCCAAATCTGTGCAAGCAGACGGATTTCGTGACCACGCTAGCCCTACCCTGGTGAGGCTAGTGATTGCGTTTTCCTCGGAACCGGTCACGTGAGCCTAAGGATCTTGGACCGTTTTGAAATTTTTGCTCTTAACATCGCACTGTTTCCCACTAACTGTATGTAAACATCTGACGAGAATACGCGAAATTGCTGAATTCAGTAAATTCTGTTAAAATGTTGTTTCTTCTTGCTTTATTCCAATTCGTGAAGGGAAATGCCTGCATGAAATTCCTGCACGAGTGACAGCGGAACGGATTTCCTTATTATTCTCGGTTTTTTATTTAACACACTGGACTTCACTACCTACAGCCAAGCTTCCTCCGTTTCCTACCTTCTTTTCGAACCTGAGAATATGGTTTGCTGTTCCGACCCCTTTGCGCTTGTATCAAATAAATTCAACCTACCCGGATGTCAATTTACAATCTCCATATTTTCTATGACGCCTACTGCATCCACGCACCACAAAGTAAACTACACTACCTGCTGACATTGCGCTATTCCGTCTGTTTCTAGTTCGCTCTATCGTCGCTTAACATCCTGTTCCGAATTTGCCTTTGATTCAGTCGCACCCACCACTACTCGGTAGCTATCGATTCTATCCGGCTTGTCACTATGCGGATTCTCTACGGTCTTGTTGACAGTTTGTCTGCGATTAGTCCGTCAGTGAGGTACGAGTTGTTCTGCCTATTATCATCCGCTGCTGAGCCCGCCATATCCTATAATGCGTGCATCTGATTTGCATGGTACTTACTGAGTACCGGGAACATTTTCACTCTATCAAACACTCCATTACTTTCACTCCGTCGGTTTTCTTGTTGTCAACTTCTCACTGCGCCCATCTGATGATATCGCCATCTGAGATGCCGCCACACCGTCATCTTGGCTCAGATGTTCAAGCAGTTCCGATCGGCCATCTCCACACCAGTTTTCATAAATTCCACCGGCCCGTGGCCGGAAAGACAAGGCGTCTGCTTTACAACGCCGTGGTCGCGGGTTCGAGCCTGATTAAGGGACGGGGAAACCCTCGCAGTATCCTTGGCCCACATGATTGGTGGTGATTTCGTGGCAGCGAGGCGTCTGTACGGTGTACTGCTTATGTCTATTCTCCTCTTATTCGTTTATACCCCTCCCTTTCTTCCATCCCCAATCGTCCGCTGTGACTCGGCGTCTACCTACACTGGTTAACCCCCTCCCATACAAGTAGCAGTCCAAATATCCTGGAAGATTTTTCATTAAGTCAAGTGCTAAGCGCAATAATTTGCTCAGTGCTCACCCAATATTTATCGTCACAGTTGATCGGAATGATGGTGGAAGACGGTAGTTAATCCTCCATTAGCATACTTATTCTCCATTGTTAATCGGCCTCCGCTACGACGTAAATTGCGCAGTTTCACGACACTGCCATGCATAATCATAGACCCTTCATACAAGTACTGGATATCATTCTTAATGTGCACTCTGCTAGATGTGTAGCATTTAGGTGATTCAAATCGTGTGCCTTCTTCTGTCGTTACGAAAAATGGGTTTTTATCGATCAGGGTAAATAATCTTCGTTTTCAGGCCGGTTTGAGCTAAATAGTAGCTCCAATCCCCTAGACTTGGTAAGATACAGCATTCGGTTGGAATTCTGCAATGCGCACTGATGTACCTAAGAGGTGTACTTGTACACGCGTGGACGATATGAGTTCCATTTTATGCACGCACGTGATCCACCGTCATTTTCGTCGTCGGTACATCAGTGGCTTGTACCATCCAAACATAAAACGAAGCGCACAACCTAACTAATAACCAAAATGGATGAGAGAGGACCTAACATAGAAGCTGTATTATCGAGCGGTCAGTTAGAGTCAAAGCGCCTACATATTGCGGGCATCACATGGTCACAAATGTCCATGTACGGTCGAGGTGATACTGGCAAAGCAGCTTTCTGGTGGCTTTCATTGTCCCGGGTCACTATCACTTATATCTCAGCAGTCACAGTTCACACACCTTAGACAGTCATTATGTCTAGGAGCTTGTCAAAAACGCGGTATTGCTTCCGTCTACACATCATGTTCCGCAATGATCTGCATTAAACACAAGATGTGTCACATAGACACTCCCTTTTTGATTCAGTCGTTAGCCGCATCATCTCTAGTCCTCAAGCCAACGGTTAAACTACTCGGGCCTTTCGCCTTCCTAGATTAGCTGAACGGCAAGACCCTCATCTGTAGCTTAAGATACGCAACCACAACTTATTATTGTCTACTCATCTAACGCACTGAGATTACTGTTACTGCTTTGCATTCACCGCACGCATTGCTCCGAACCGCCTACATTGTTCGACTTGAGTGATTTTTCTTAGGTAACGATGATCAGTTTCAAACCGGATAAGCCGTTTCACTCCTTTTGTTCTGTATGCACGGCTAAAAATCAAGCAAGGTTCCCCTCTAGCGACAGATATGTAGCGGATTCATACAGGAAGCGGCAGTCACACTTGTCACTGCCAGCTTATCTGTTAGCTACATCGCCAAGTGTCAGAGTGCCAGCAATCTGCTGATGCTGTCGCATTACACAAACCGAAGGCTGGAACCACCTGGTAGTATGTCCACGGCTAACTGCGCACTTCGCGATACCAGCCAGCAACGGGGGGGTAGTATGATGTTCTTCTGAGCAGGATCTCAGCACCAGCGTTGCGCGGCCTCGGAAGCCATCACTTCACGGTGGAGTCTACGATGAAAATGAACAGAAGTGAGGACGCGAAACTGCCCTGGTGACTTCCATCATCATCGTATGTTGTAACAGCAGTGCGTCAGCACTGTATACTGTTTCTTCGTCGCAGTACCGCTATAAGTATCCACCTAATGAGGAACGGAAAGAACTTAGAGTGGGGGCCTGATGATGTGATGGGACCTAGTCAAATTTGCAAGATCGTGTTTGTACCTTTCTAACTATACAGGATAACTCACTGCGGACCCTAACTCAGCCTGAGATTCTGGAGCATAGGGCAACAATTTTAACTTTAGAGAGCATCTTTTTGGACAGTTCATTGATCACGCTGGAGTAATCATCTGAGTCTGATGTGCTCTCAACTCGAGCGACAGATATGCTCGGTTCGTATGACACTGCTCAAACAAGTGGAGTAAGGTGAAGTGTAATATATGCAACGTCGTTCCCGTCGAACGCACATGACCTTTCATTTATAGTTTTCGTTTCACACCCTAAGCAAGCACCTGGTGGCGCTTTTTAATGATTGTTGCCTTTTTACTGGAACTTCGTCCTTACTTTATCTGCCGCGGATCTCAGTTTCCATTGAGATTTTTGACATTTTCTTTCTGGTTGCAAAGTCACTAACAGCCTTCAGCAGCTGTCTCCCACGGTTCCGTGGCCTAACCCGCGGACTCGTAAGCGGAAGATCATGGGTTCGGATCCGGTGGATTCACCCTACTGACTAGTCCCAATAAGACTAAACGACCTCCTGGCGTTTTCGTGGATGCGTAGTGGATGTCTGGCTGTGTCAAGTTGCGATACATCTTCTCAGAAACGCAACCCCTACTAATCTCGAATAATTCGACTCTTTTTATCGACTGTATTGTGGCCAGCCCTTGATTGACTTTAATCCACCGACTCTGCTTCTATGATCTCAGTCGCCGTCTCGGCGACCACTCTGATTTACTCGAAATAGACAGTCTCGAGGAGATTGCATCCTTTCGGAAGACAAAGAATACCAACTCACCATGTACAGCGAGAGCGTTTTTGTAAAATTTTGTCATATCTTTACATGAGTTTCACCTAGTTTTCTACTCCGTTCCGGACTTTCATCCTTGAGACCCTGACAGCCACGATGTTAGCCTCATCTCACATCAAAATATTCTTAAGTCGCCCCCACATTTCTTAATACTAATAATTGATTTTCACTTGGACATGAATGTCACACATCCTGTAGTTTGCTGTAGCCTTAGCCTCGAACGGTTATCAAGATGAGTGCTTCTGTCCAGCGGTAAAATCGATCACGACTGCAATCTGTGAATAGAACGCACATTCTCAGCCAAACAGAAAAGATTTGTTATCAGCTGTCGTGTGTATCGAAATACGACTATCTTTGACAAGCTCTGGTTTGCATAATAGCAGGGTTTTAACCAAAGCACGTTCTCCCAGCGGTTCATTTCTTGGTTCTCTTATCTTCACTTTCCCAGGATGGTCTGGTTTTCCGCACGTTTATTTCCTTGCCGCGGGAGGCCAAGTTACTAGAGTCTGCCGCCTCAGCATCTACCGAAGCCATCAAAAGCAATGAAGAGCAAGATTCAGATTTGGACAATTCCTATGATGCTTCGTCCATCGCAAGTCTGGCAACTCACCTTCGGCTGACCCAAAGCATGCCAACCATATCTGGATTGCTCACAAGCGTGACTCGAGATCATCCCCACGTATTTCCAGACGCCTGTCGTTTGGCCAAACGTTGGCTATCTTCACATGGCTATCCTGTGATCATGTGTCCGTTCGAGGCTGAATTCGATGGTGTACGGCATGTTTTTCACCCTACTACAACCAAATCATCAAAATCCCACCATCCCATCCAATCAGATATGTCCAGCGTGTCTATTGACCTGAACCCACTGGATTCCGGTGCTCGTTTGTCCGAAATTGCCTTGGAATTGCTGTTAGTATATGCATCCGGTTTTTCCGCTATGATTGACCACAAAAGTGACTCTACATCCGGCACTGCGCAACTCAAGCCCGGTCCACTACGTGCAGGCCCGACTGGGTCACCCTTGGCCGCTTTTTTGCGCTTCCTGAAATTGTTGGCTCTTCACGATTGGGAAAAGCACCCTCTATTGGTTGATTTGAATGACGGGTTTTCAGGTGAGATGAATATTCCTCAATGAACTAGTTGTGTACATACATTCTTTCGATATTCTCTGTACAATCTCAACACCACTATTGCAGATCGCGTTCCTTTTCTTGAACGCCAGAGGCCTATAGCACATCCCCATCAGACTGCACGGAGCGGCGAATACTTTGTTTTTTTTCATTGTAGCTCCAACCAGGTCATTTACAGCCGGCTGGTGGCTGAAATAACCTGGCGTCCGCCTTGCTACCCTGAGATCAGCGGTTTGAGCTTGCATAGGAGATCGGGCGACCCTCACAGTATCCTTAGCCCACATGCAGATGGTGATGGTTGCGTGACAGCAAAGCGTCGGTGCATCTTACCGGCGTATTGCTGATGTCATTTTTCTTCTTTCTGGTCATTCACAAGGGATGTATCATAGGGCGACTTTATGAGAGGCGTCCACCAGACAGATTCCCAGCGAAGCACCTGAACACCATTTTATCCAGTTATGGTTTCATAAGCAGTACACTATTACGTAGAACCTTGGTGATTCGAACAAGCATCTTTCTATAAAACGTAGAATTATGCCGTTAATTAACGACAGTGGAGTAGCAGCTTTTTCCACACGGGGCAATGCTAAGATATTCAGTCACCTCGCTGACAGTTGGAAATCCGTTAACCTTTAAAATGTCGAAAAGCGTTTAATTATTTTCATAACATATGAACCGATGATTTCATTTTAGAGTGATACCATAAGTCGATCACATTGCCATTAACAGGGCATCGCACGAGCCCTTGTGGTGTTATAGAGAGACAACCTCACCAGTCGTCTATGACTGTCCGAGACTGTTTATTCATCGCGTATACGGAACAGATGTGGCTTATTCACATTCACCCCTACAGAGAATGCGTATTGCGATCCGCAATCTGAGAAAGTGCTAGACAGCGTACAGCTTCGCTGCGTTGGGAGATGAGGAGAGTCAAGCAAGCCGAGCGTGTATTGGACGGATACAGCAGACGAATATGAGTAAAGGGACAGGATCAACGTTCCTCGAGTGATACCATCCTGTTTTGCGATATAAAGCAAAAATTTCAATGTTGTGCTCTCTATGTGGAGTGTTCCTTTCCTACTTAAACAAGCTGTGGTATAATGGAGCCCATATTATGCAAACTTTAGTTGTCGGTTCCCAACAATCTACGTTAAACACCTCCTTTTATCTTCCTGACCAAACTTGCGGCCTAAGCTGGCTTATCAAGCCAAACGTGTCGCTGATGATAAACGGGTCGTCGAAGGTGGATTCGAAAACCGTGAATTGATCAGTCTTTTAAAGCGCATGAATAACAAGCTTATCTAAAGCATGATCTCACTCGTAAAGGGGTGCGCAATGTTTAATCAATATTTCTGTGTCTCTAGCTTGGTTACTGAACCCATGAGTATGGTCTTGTCACCACTCACAGTCGATCAGCCCAACTGTATCAAATTGAGATCCACCATGTACACAAACTTATCAGGTTCACAAGACTGTCATATTTCGGGGTCCAGCCAATATTCTTTCCGTATTTGTGAAATCGGGTGGGGATGACATCCCCATGCTATTGTTAGGTATGTTCAATCTATCCATGAACACCGGCGTCGTGCTAGCTCAATGGACAGAAGCCATAGTTTTGCCTCGACATAAATCAGGTCTACTGTTCGAATTTAAAATTTTCGCTTAATAAGCCACATAGCTATGTTATCAAAAATGCTGGAGCGACATATCAAAGCTAAAACTGTCGAATTCCTACTATCAAGCAGGCGAATAAATAACTCTCAACACGGCTTCTTGAATAATCGGTCTTGTATAACGTGCCACCTGGGATTTCAAATCCAGGTAACTGCCTCGCATGATCTTGGTATGTCAGCAGCTCTAATTTACATTGATGTAAACCGGGCCTTTGATCGTGCGCCTCATGGAAAACTAGTAACTAGAATGATGTCCTACAGGTTCGATAAACCCTTGCTTTCTTGCTTCAGATCATACCTTACAAATCGAACGCAAGTGGTACAAATCCAACAATACAAATCTGCGCCTTCACCTGTCACCTGTGGTGTGATACAAGTGTCCTTGGGTCGCTACTATCCTTAATCTATGTTATCGACATTTTTGACGTGGTATTATTCGGTACACTTACTTGTTTGCCGATGACATTAAAATGCTAGACACTTTCAGCATGGAACCTTCCAATGATGCTGTCTACCAGATCCAACGCGATCTCCATGCACTTGATACTTCGTGCTCAAAGTGAACAATCTTTTTTTCTAGTGACAAATGTTGTGCGACGTCCCACAAGTGCTATTTGACTCAGCGGCCTGACTCCTGAAGGCCAACCACTTAATCTCTGTCCTCCGGTAAGAGACCTGGGATTGCGTTACTCGTACTCACTTTACTTCCGTGAACTCCGGATTGGCTGTACCGACGGACACCGCGGACTTTTCAACCACCGTGTGCTGGATACTACTTTTGCTTCGGATTACTGTGTTATCAGTGTTTTTTCTATGTGAATTGTGCTTTAATATTTTTCTTTTGATGTATTTTCCATAGGTACAAATTCGTTGGATATTCTTTGGCTAATTCTGGAAATCTCATTGATTGGCCCAACTGCCGTCTGTGTCCACCATCTTGCATTTGCTCTACTTTGTGATGCCGTCTCAAGCTAATTGTGGTTCGTGTTCGAAAGTTGTTGGACATAATTCTCATGCACTTCGGCTGTGATGTTTTGTTCCATATTTTGTGCATTGGCTTATTCTTTGACATGTTTCGAAAATCTCTCGTCATCCGACATCGGTTTTTCCAACTTATATGCAATTAATGTCGCGGTACAAGATATCAGAATACATAGCAACCGCCAAGAACTGCTGGAAAACCTCCCTTCCAGGCAGAAACAAACCGTTCACTACGTGGGGTCAAACGCTCCCGTGCAAGTACCTCTGTCACCTCGCCTTCCCTTGTCACTCCGCGATCTGCACCACTACCAGCGTCTTCTACCCTGGCCGAGCCTCAGGTTCAATGTTCCACACCGATTGATGACTCAAACTCGGAACCTACGAAATGCCGCTTCACTGATCGGTCCGTGAATTTCTCAGAGCCTGTCTGTAAACCTCTGAACACCGAGGATCCATGGACCACTCAAAAGCGCAAGGGGCCACGTAATCGCGTTCAAGCGTCCCATGCTGATAAACAACAAGCCAAACCGATAAACGCCTGTAGTCCTGCTCCTACAGGTTCATCACCGATTTCGCTGAGGCGTCATAATCACATGGTCTCTCACGTATCCAAGATGAAAACCCTCAGATACAGTATGATAACGATGTTGAGTTCCTCCGGGGTCTCATCGATAGACTCTTGGATGTGGATGAAGACAGTGTGACCATTAAACAAGTAGTCCGACTTGGCCAGGAAACTAATCAGTCATGTCGACCTCTGAGATTCACCTTTGTAAATCACAATATACCGCAGCTCATACTGTCAAGTCTGAAAGGCATAAATGTTCACATTCGTCGAGACTTGGAACGTGAAGACAGGGATCGTTTGAAGACTGCGGTCATTGAGCTCAAACGCCGTACTGAAGTACTTGAGACTGACTTACAAATTGTAAATTTTCGGGTGATCAAGAAGGGTGTACGAACCCGTATCAACTGGTTGCTCAATCTCTAGGCGCGTCCCGCGGTATCTCCCAGGACCTCCGTGTGGCATTCGCCAACGTGTGCAACCTAATGAACAAACGTGACGAACTGTGCAACTTCGCTGTCTCGGAGCGGCCGGACGTTTTAGGACTTGCAGTGACTTGGCTGAACTCCGACGCCACACCCCAAGAACTCGCGTTATCAGGATACTCTTGTTTCCGATTCGACCGAAAAGCAAGGGCTCACGGTGTTGTTCTGTTGTACATAAAATCGTCATTATCTGGCAAACTTACCAGCGCCTGTCTGTGCGAGGACCACCTGTGCGAGCAATTGTGGTGTACAATCCGTCTCAGACACGCAGAACTAATAGTGGATGTTACCTACCGTAGCCCATTAAACCGTTGTTGCGATTGGCTACCACATATACAGAAACACATGAGCCGCCCTCATTTCTTACTGATGGGGATCTCAATTTACCTGAGATATTCTGGCCAGTCTTTCGGCTTCTTTCCGGTCATGGCGACGTTGAGGCTTAATTCGCTACAATGATTATTGAAATCGGGGCAATCCAACATGTCATCCAACCCACGCGCGTAACTCTGCACTCGGTATCTTGTCTGGACCTAATGTTTACGACCTGCGAGAAGAATCTAAAAGAGGTCAGAGTCCTCGAACATCTGGGGAACAGTGACCACTTCTCTATTGTGGCAAGCATAGAACTACCGTTACCGTATTACAACCAACGGAAGCCGACATTCAACTATTGGAAGACTGACTTCAACGGGCTCGTCCAAGCTGCAAGTCAAATTGATTGGACACTACCACAGGATGCATCGCTTGTGACCTGTTGGTCATTAATAAAGGGGAAACGTAACTCGCTGTGTACTTGGTTCGTTCCTCTGAAGTATTCGAAAGTCGGACCTATCAAACCGCATTGGTTCGATACGGATTATAGACAGTTAGCGCGATGGCGTCGCAAATTTTGGAAAAGGAACATCAGCTCTGGTTGTGATGAAGATTACACGGTGTACAAGAAACAGCGTAACTTGTCTACCGCCGCAAAGATCAATAAACTCCGGTAGTTCGAAGAGGAACTAACGTCCTCGGCCACAAATGCACCCCAAAGAATATTTGCCTACTTGAAGCATCAACTGAAACCTGGGGGCAACCTACCGGTCTTAGAGAGCTTGGACGAACAGACGCTCATTTCAAGTGCGGAGCGCGCAGACGACTTGGATACGCACTTCCTTACCGTATTCTACAGTATCGACAGTATCGACACAGGTTGCACCAGTCATGCTCGACAACGTACAATGTGATGCAGTCGAAATGTATCTGCTACCCGTCAACCTCGATAGTGCAAAGCCCCCCGGACTGGACGGACTTCACCCACAAATACTCAAGTCCTTATCGAATGTCATCTCACCAACCATGACAAACCTATTCAATAAATCACTCGCTGAAGTATCTGTCCCCAACGACTGGAAATGCTCGGTAGTGAGACCGCTTCCAAAGGTTGGTGATCCGAGTAAAATAGAGAACTATAAACCGATCTGTTTGACTTCGATATTATCCAGAGTTCACGAAAAGGTTGTGAAAATGTGTCTGCTGTCGTTCATCGAATCGATAGACGTATTGACACCAGCTCAATACGGCTTTACGAAAAGGTGATCCTGCGTCAGCAACTTGATGTACGTAGACCACCAATGGGTACGGGCTCTCAACGAACGAATGAATGTTGACGTGGTGTACATCGACTTTAGTAAGGCGTTTGACAGAGTGAACCACGAGGTACTCCTTCGTAAACTGAGGACATACGGAATCGGTGGCACGCTACTTCAGTGGTTACACGAGTTTATTGTGTGACGAAAGTTTAGGGTGCAGGTCAACGAATACCTGGTAGACTGGTTCCCATCGACCAGTGGCGTGCCTCAAGGAACTGTACTTGGGCCAGTGTTATTTCTTATTCATATCAACGATCTCCCGCAGCAGCTCCAGTCACCATGTGCCCTGTTTGCAGATGATTTGAAAATCTGGAGGATCACTGAGAACCAGGACGACTGCGCTCGCCTCCAGCATGACTTAGATCGACTGTCAACGTGGTCTACTGAAATGCAACTCCCTCTTAACGCAAGCAAGTCGGAGTTCATCAGTATCACCAGACGTCCAGCCACTCGATCATACACCTTGGACGGCTAGTTCCTCCATCTCAACACATCTGTCAGAGACTTAGGAGTGCTCTCACGACATGATACGAGATCACTAGAAAATACAGAGAAATTGTACCGTACGGGACTTCGTATGCTCTGGGCATTACGACGCAGTTTCTACACATGGTCCGAAGAAACAGTCCCTCGTCTATTCACCTCGCTCATCAGACCAATCCTTGAATTAGAGCGCCTCAGCTTACCATCCGATAACCCAGTGGGAAACCGAAAAGCTGGAGAAAATACAGCACACCGCAACTAGAATGATACCCAGTCTACGAAAGCTTCCGTATGAAAAACGTTGTGAAAGGTTCGGACTCTACACACTATCCTAGTGCTGAGTAAGAATTGACCTTATTATGACCCATCGAGTACTACAGTTGAATCACTTCCCCTAATGCAGCCACTAGTTCACCTGCGGGAACCCTGTAACACCCGAGGACACCATTACAAACTCAAGGTCCCTGCATGAATATAGTATCACATCACCTTTGTATAGAACGATGAATCGAGAACTTGTGGAATACTCTACCACAAGGACTTATAGAAGCCGATTCTGTGAAGTGTTTTCTAACACGTATCGACGGTTATTTCGAAAACGTGCTTTCGTGAAACGATACACTTACAATGCTATAGATACATCCTATGCCTGGAAATAATAGACGATTAACTGACCAAACACTACCACTGAGGATTCGCAATTAAATGTTTTTGATTTTTCATAATTCGCGTTTTATAGAAACCTTTCTACTTGCTCTTCAATACAGTCTCAGTCTGTCTCAAGTAGCGATAACAAGACAGCACATTAGATTGGTATTCAGGACTTTCCCCCTACATGAATCAATAGTCATTCTTACGTATTTGTTGTTCACCCCACGCCAGAATATTGTTCAATGGTGTATAGCAGCTCAGAAAAGCTCGACCGCATTGCATTGGAACGAGTACAGAGAGCATTCATTAAGCGCCTGCTAGTTGCATCTTCAAAACTGGGATATTGTGAACCATGTGATAACCTCAAGCTTGATCATCTCTGGCTACGGCGCTTGAAGCAAAAACTAGTTATACTCTTCAACCTCTTGTAAATAAATATACATGTTTCCTGCCTAAACATGACACTACTGCAATCGGCAGTCTATAACACACGAAACCAACAGGACTCGGTGGCGGAATGCAAGTCCAGTACCAACAGACCTGCCAACATTTCCCTTAACAGCGACGCCAGAGTCTGGAACAAGCTACCACCCGGAATACGTGCCTACACTCTTGAATACGAATATCGCAAACGCATCACCAAGTTCTTTACTGTCCAGAACGTGATCAAACTTTTGGTTGTTCTATACAAAGTGACCAAGCGTACGAGCAGGGTCCAGGTTTCATATGACCCAGTACATGTTTCACCGTCATATTCTCTTCTGTGATTTATCTGTTTTATGTGGGAAATTAACGTTTCGAGGCCATCCAACCTCATTTCGATTCAGTTAACCATTTATGGTCTCTTTGTTGTCCTTCCAAACGTTATTTTGTGATCTGCCATTCAATTTTCCCGATCCACTTGTGATCAATATTTTCTGAATGTATGCACTTACCCGATCATGCCTATACAGGTGTGTCTCACATCGTCGAGAATAGAAGTTTATTTATTCGGTTCCTCTTGTTCCTTTGGGTCTTTGTGTTACTATTCCCTCCATCAGAACGTGTTTCGAAATTCATGCCTGTAGACTACTCTGCTACCCATGCTTCCATTTATTCTGCATCAAAGGGGAAATATGCTTTACGTGCTAGCACTTGATTTTAATTTTCTCTACCATAACCCAGCGTATTTCTGTTTTGTCCTATCGCCGCTACTCTGCACACCCGCTTAGCAACCGAGCTGTATCTCTTTTCACTAAAACTCCCTTGCGTCACCTTTTTCATTTGCCATTCCTTCTCTTGCCTCACTTCATGAAAACCTACCTTCTGACTTCTTTCTATGTCAAAGACTTGGCGAAGCGTCGGATCGCCTGCAACGCGCTACAGGGCAACCGTGGTCGTCTGCCAGCCATGGTAATATGCACTCCAGTGGACCCACTTGGTACAGAATGGACCACTATAGGACCCACTCGAGCGGGACTCTCGACTCTTCAAGCGCTGGCATTACAAAGCCATTCTCTGCTAAGAGCCATGCTTGTAGCAGGCGCCCGAATCCAGGATTTGAAGGTAAGTTAACGAAAACTTTGACCCATTTTGATCCTTCGTAAGGCAGTCGTAGTGGTTTCAAACCTCATAAGCGATCCTCAATAGTCACACACAGCTGTTACCCGTTGTGTTCACCGAATTTTTTGCCTCGTGAGGACTTTCTACTATTTTACCACTCACTAGTCACTTTTTGTATGGCGTTGCTCACACGCATGCGCTCGGTTCTCAAGCCCTGCGGCTGCACTCTTGGCATATTGTCATATAATGGTTAGTTAATGGCCTTCCCATGTTTGTCGACAACAATTCCACTCCCATCAAAATGCTAAACTTAAATGTGTAGGAAAACTTACTTTAGTGGCCTATTCAATCTTCTTTGACCCAACTCCGGGTTTCTTTAGTCACTTTGCGCACGCCTTGTAAGGCATCCGCGCATGCGAAAACTTAGTCCCCAGATTCTTTATTTGATCATCAAACGTGTTCTAGGCTTTCGTGTGTTCTCTTAATCCTTGCTAACTGGTATATCGAGCTTTTGTTTTACTTTCTTTGGGTAAACACTAATCCGCCTCGCTTTCCCAATCTGGTGTAGGCCATTTTTAGACCTTGTCACAAGAATCTGAACTTGCTGATGTTGTTGAAGCCCGATATGTCGCGCGTGCGTGCACTGGAGGCCGTCGATTTCCTCCCCTCTACTCGGTCTTTGAAACGAAGGGCTGCGCACGAATCAGCTCCACCAGATGAAATACCCCCTCCTGGTGCTGCATTCTGGCCCATGGGATACTGCTACGACCCAATGACTCTGTTTGTTCAACTCCTTAAGGTTGGTTTCTCCATTTTGCTTTCCTCTATGCCTTGCGCTGTTGTGGCGTCCTTCAGTGTCCAGCATTGAGATGGATGTTGCGTACATATTGCTTTTTCACTTCAGTCGCGTGTCAATGCGTGATTGTAGATGTATCTCCATGTCAGCATCAGGATGTGCGCTGTTAGGTTGGCTGACTCGTTCCAGGCTTCGAAGTCGCATGGGGACAAACGGTGCCTGTTCATCATTGCGACTTACGCCCCCACAAACTGCAGCCCTGATTCGGTGAAAGATGATTTCTATCACCAACTTAACAATCTTCTTTACAGAAGAAGCACAGATACTGTGCTGCTTGCTGCTGATCTAAACGCCCAAGTCGGAAAATTTTCCTCTGGTAAGCTTCATTTGGGGGATCAACATGGTTTAGTCTCCGGTAATGCTAACCGTGAGCGATTGCTACACCTGTGTGAAGATACTCGTCTATTTCTCGCGAGCACAAACTTTTGACATAACATCCACAGAAGAGTGACTTGGCGCCCACAAGCATTGGGCCAGTCATGGACATAAATCGATCACATCGCGATTAGTTACCACTAAAGACTGTCCAAAACTGTTGCTCGATTTGGAGCACCAGCATGGACTTCGACCACGCTCTTGTTTATGCTGATCTGCAGATGCGTTTCGGCGGACGTCCGCAACGTCGTTCTGAGCGCATTTCTCCCAGCCAGCTGACGAAGCCAGGTGTTCTGAATGCGTATCAAACTACGCTGGCATCTAGGCTGAGTAAGCGTCCACTGAACACCGTCGAAGATCACTGGTCGCATATTCGTCAAATGTTACTATCAGCAGCCATGTCTTCCTGTGGCAAATCAAATTGCCAACCTAGACATTGGGTCTCCACAAAGTCTCTGGAACTTATGGATGCTCGCCGACGTATTCCGGCTGGAAGCGAATACAATGAAACTCACAAAAATCTCAGAGCACAACTGCGTGTTAGCCTGAAGAGAGACCGCGAAGCCTGGTGGTCTCATCGTGCATCGGAGATGGAAACAGCCGCTGCCGTTGGTAACCATCGTAAGTTATTCCGTCTGATACGGGAAACAGGCAGCAGTAGACCTGGTGTTAGCGAGACCATACGCGATGAGAGTGAACAGCCAATCCACAGCTTGTCAAACCGCTTAGAGCGTTGGGCCGAACACTGCAGTTCAGTTTAACCAATCTGAGTTATCGCTTTTTCTTTCGGGCATTGAGTACGCTTCTCCATGGGCCGTCTTCTTAGATCCGCCCTCATGCGCAGACGTCGAACGTGAGATCAGACTGTTGAAACTGCATAAGGCCGTTGGTGCAGATAGAATTCCCCCAGCTCCCTACAAATTCGGGGGACCTTCTCTTGTAGATGATTTACACGAGTTGTTAATTGAGCTTTGGGAGCAGGAAACTGTCCCAACAGACTGCAGCCGCTCCTTCATTATCCTAATTTTCAATGGATGCTCCCGTTCGGAATGCGGCAGCCATAGTGGGATCAGTCTGCTCTCAATTACCTCTAAATTGCTTACCACTGTTGTTCTCCACAGACTGACTGGCGCTCGTGAAGGCCAAATCCGCAAGGAGCAAGTCGGGTTTCCTCGAAATCGGAGCTGCATCGACCACCTCTTCATCGTCAATTGTTGGAGCACCGCCATGTTTATTAGCCGCCCACTGTTGTCAGGTTTCTCGACATCAAAAGTGCTCTCGATTCGGTGGATCGATGTGCCCTTTGGGACTGTCTGCTGAGAAAAGATGTGCCTGATAAATACGTAAACATCAAAGCTCTGTACGCACGTAGTTCGGGTAGAGTGAAGGTTTATGGCAAACTGTCGCCGCCCTTCAATATCTCCAGCGGTGTGAGACAAGGTTGCCTGCTGTCACCTTTCCTATTTAACTTCGCTATTGATGGATTCATGGAAACAGCGTTCGCTAGACACTACATAGAAGGTGTGGTGCTACTTCCTGGTGAAGGGCTTCTTGACTTGGAGTATGCGGACGGCATTGATCTCATATGTGACAGTGTCCAAACGTGCCAGGCTGCACTGGACCCATTAGCATTGGTTATCAATCGTTTTGGGCTATGTTTTGCTCCATCGAAATGCAAAGTACTTTTCCAAGATTGGCAGGGACCCAACCCTTCGCTAACGTTTTATGATGCTAAGCTAGACGTCGTTCAGGAATTCACGGACCTGGGCAGTATTAGCGCCCGTGGGATGAAAGCTGAGATTACGAACCGTATAGCAAAAGCTCGCGGTGCTTTTGCCAGTCCCCGCCACCTGTGGTGTAGACGAGACATCACTCTCGCCCTTAAGGGCAGAGTTTATAATGCAGCCGTCCGTTCAAGCCTCTTATACGGTTGTGAAACTGTTGCGGGCTCGTCAAAAATCCCCGCAAAAACACGCCAGAAACCCCGACAGAATGGCTGTGGGAAGCGGGGTCCAATTCCTCCCCACAACGCAGCAGAGCTCAGCCACTCCGAGCCGCGCCCCAACTGCGCACCTTTCGACAATGCTCATTTGCAAACTACCACCTCTGCGTGGTGACTGTTTTCCCTAACTTAATAACCCATAGCACTAGCTGTGATCGCCCTTTGTCGGTCGTAAAAGAGCCTACAGAGGACCACTTGTCTTTTCTTTCTCTTCGCCTCAGTTGGGAGTCGGTCGGGTCGCGTGATTGCGTGTGAATCGTTAGCTGGACAGCCTTCGCGTCTAAGTCATTAGCGCGCGTCTATCGTACCCCCTCTCGTGTGCGTCCGTTTTCGAGGCCTCAGCGTCTATACGAACAAGTGCGGCTAAGATCGTTCCCACGCTCGTTCAATTTTCCGTCTCACCGGCTAAGCTAGCGTCATCGTAGGCGTGCTCCAACCGTGCGAGCGACAAGCTTGTCAAGCAATTACCTCAAGAGGCGGCGTTCCCTCAATTATAACCGTGGCGACGCAACTATAACAGTGGCAACGCAATTATAACAGTGGCGACTCAACCATAACAGTGGCGACAGAGTTGGCGAACCATGACTGACGAATATGCCGATTTAAAATTGATGCTGCAGCAACAGCTTAAATTGATGTCCGCGCTAACCGAAAAACTTTCCAGTTCTTCCCTTCACTCAGGTCCGAGCGCTAATTCTTAGTCAGTGGACCATGTGGTTAGGGGCATCAGCGAATTCCTGTACGACGCCAAGGCCGGGGTAACGTTCGAATCTTGGTACAAGCGGTACCAGGACCTGTTCACCGTTGATTTGGCTTGCCAGGACGACGCGTGGAAGGTCCGCCTGCTTCTTCGCAAACTTGGTACCCTCGAACACCAGCGCTACACCAATTTCATCTTGCCGAGGAACCCACGGGACGTTACCTTTGACGACACGGTCCGAACGTTGTCACAGATTTTTGGCGAGCAGTCCTCTCTGTTCAATGCTCGTTACCAATGTCTGCAGCTGGTCAAACGTGATGCCGACGACTTCATCACGTACGCGGGCATGGTCAACCGTGAATGCCAACGTTTTCAACTTGGCTCGCTCACCGAGGACCAATTCAAATGCCTGATCTTCGTCTCTGGCCTCCAATCTCCACACGATGCCGATATCCGGACGCGCCTCCTGTCCAAGCTACAACAGGATGGATCAGTCACACTCCAGAACCTGGCCGAGGAGTATCAAACACTGCTCAACCTGAAGCACGATTCTGCCATGATCCAGAACGCCGCCGCACCTGGTATGGTCCAGGCAGTCACAGCACCGAGGGCGCAATCGTCCGCGCGCCCCACCCAATCCGATCGAGCGAAGTCCCCACCCTACGCATGCCGATTCTGTGGTGTCTGGCATTTCCACCGCGACTGCAAGTTCCGCCAGCATCGTTGTCAACGTTGTGGCAGGGTGGGGCACCGGGATGGTTACTGCCATCCTCCATCTCCCAAGGGGGCCAAAACTGGGCTGGCCCCCACCCGCGATCCAAAGAAGAGGTCCTGACCCAGACGCGCACCCAAACCTGATCCGGTTGGCAACTCCCTGAGCCTGCTGGCCACGTTCCAAATCAACGCTGCGGATCGGAGAAAGTTCGTTGACGTCTTGATCAATGGTCAGTCGGTCCGATTGCAGTTGGACACTGCGTCGGACATCACAATCATCTCCGAGGATCTCTGGCGATCCCCTGGCAAGCCACCGTTTGAACCGACCTCTCAATCTGCCACCAGCGCCTGTGGTGGTCGCGTGCAGCTAACTGGGCAGCTGCACTGCTCCGTCTCCTTCCGAGACGTCACGTTCAACGCGATCTGCTACATTACAAAGGCGAAACTCAACGTGCTTCGTCTCGACTGGCTCGAAACCCTTGGCTTGGCCGATCTTCCTCTTTGGGCCATCTGCAACGTGGTACATTCTCCGACAGTACCAAACGACCGAACCGACGACAAAGCCGGTCAATCCGCCCCCGTGTTCCAGGATTGTCAACAAGCCTCAAAGATGCCACCACACCAATCATCAGTTCCTTGGCATCGGCCAGCAAAACCGTGGTCTCGAGTGCACATCAATTACGCTGGTCCCATCAATGGCACTTCCTATCTGGTCGTGGTCGACGCCTATTCCAAATGGCCAGAAGTGGTCGCCGTCAACCCCCCAACCGCATCCGCCACTCTGGTTGGTCTCCAACGAATCTTCAGTCAACATGGCCTTCCAGAGGTCTTGGTGTCTGACAATGGTACCCAGTTTACGTCTTCCGTCTTCGAAGACTTTTGCCGCCGACACTGCATCGAACCCCCCCGCTCACCGCCGTACCATCCGCAATCCAACGGTCAAGCGGAGCGATTTGTCGACACATTCAAGAGGGCGCTTTTGAAATCTCGCGGGGAGGGGACCGTGGATGAGTGTCTTCAAGCTTTCCTGCTCTCGTACAGGTCCACACCGAATCCAGCTACGCCAGGAGGCCAGTCACCATCTGAAGCATTGATGGGCCGCAAGCTACGCACCACAAACGATGCGCTCATTCCGACAGAGAAGCCACCTACTCACTCTGGTGCCGGCACAAAGCACAAAGAATTCGCCGTCGGAGCACCAGTCTACGCTCGCGATTACCGAGCAGGTCATCCTCGCTGGATCAGAGAAACAGTGACGGCCAGGCGAGGTGACATGCTGCATGATGTCTCCGTAGGTGATGACACCTGGGTTCGCCATCGCAATCAACTTCGTCCGCGCCACGAAGAAACCTCCACGCCAGCGAGCTATCCCGTGCGCTTGCCGCTGCACATCCTGTTGGATACTTTCGGATTGGCCACACAACGACAGACCACGGTCGAAGCCGCTCAGTCGCCGCCGCATCTCGAGAACCCACCTTGCCGACGAACAGAAAGAATTCGGAGGTCACCGAAATCCTTCCAGGTCAGTCCTCGCCAGAAGCGGTACGCTCTCTCTTCAAAGGGAGGTGTTGCGGGTCCGCCAAAAATCCCCGCAAAAACACGCCAGAAACCCCGACAGAATGGCTGTGGGAAGCGGGGTCCAATTCCTCCCCACAACGCAGCAGAGCTCAGCCACTCCGAGCCGCGCCCCAACTGCGCACCTTTCGACAGTGCTCATTTGCAAACTACCACCTCTGCGTGGTGACTGTTTTCCCTAACTTAATAACCCATAGCACTAGCTGTGATCGCTCTTTGTCGGTCGTAAAAGAGCCTACAGAGGACCACTTGTCTTTTCTTTCTCTTCGCCTCAGTTGGGAGTCGGTCGGGTCGCGTGATTGCGTGTGAATCGTTAGCTGGACAGCCTTCGCGTCTAAGTCATTAGCGCGCGTCTATCGTACCCCCTCTCGTGTGCGTCCGTTTTCGAGGCCTCAGCGTCTATACGAACAAGTGCGGCTAAGATCGTTCCCACGCTCGTTCAATTTTCCGTCTCACCGGCTAAGCTAGCGTCATCGTAGGCGTGCTCCAACCGTGCGAGCGACAAGCTTGTCAAGCAATTACCTCAAGAGGCGGCGTTCCCTCAATTATAACCGTGGCGACGCAATCATAACAGTGACGACTCAATTATAACAGAAACCTGGCCCATCAGGTTGACAGACATAAAGAGACTAGCCACGTTTGATCATCGCTGCCTACGCAGCTTAGCTCATGTCTGGTGGGAGCATCATGTGAGCAATGAGCTCGTTCGGCGTCGCGTATTTGGTACAGGAAGAGCTAGTGAACCGCTCAGCACCATTATATCACGCACCAGACTCCGATGGTTGGGCCACGTGTTGCGCATTCCAGCACACCGACTCCCGCGACGTGCATTGTTTGAACGCCGTGGTTGCGGTTGGATGAGGAGGAGGGCAGGCCAAGCGGTGACTTGCTGGAGAGAAATGAAAACCCTTACTTCGAAGTTGACGTCGGTTGGTGCATTCCGACTGCTTGGCCGGGGTACTAAGGACGATTAACACGTTTGGTTGGACACACTTGTTGATATGGCTAGGAGCCGGCTCCAATGGCGTTTGTGTTATGAGTTCCTTTGTCCGTCCCCCTCCAGCTTAGCCTGCCCCTCCAATCAAGATCTCATTCGCTAGGCATAATATAACTCTTTTTGAGGCATGATAGCGAGCGCTCAGCTCTCCAGAACGATGCCCATCTGTTACTGGGGACTCAGCCGGCGTGCCTCTGTTCTTTTCTTCTTGTCTTTTGTATTGCGGCACAATAGTTGAAGTGTTTTCCATCCGCAGCTGACGTGTATAATGAATGAAGGAGTGAATGTTATTAAAGCAGCTCGAGCTAACCTTCCGGAGTAGACTACCGGAGAGTTTCTACCATCCATAATATCCCATCGCTAATACTCTTCCTCGATCTACTCCTCATTTCTTGATAGATTACAAGGAACTGTTGCTAACAGTTTACCCAAATCTCTTTAAATTAAGAGGTGGTTACATTTTACATTGCTCTGTTCTTCCTTCGCATTCTTGTTTGGTCGGCAAGTAACCCTCACTCCTTAGAATCGATCCTTACTGCGTCTGGACATCACACATAGAAAATTACAGCATTGTGACTTATTACTTGGCTCAGGATCTGTTTGCACTGGTCATTTTTTGGGCCTCTGGTGTTAAAGAGTCGACGACCATGAATGTGTTTGCTGTCTGGCATTATCTTCAACGTCCCCATGCCTCTTGTGTTCACTTGCTTCTCAGCTAATTATAGCATGTGTGTGGTTCGACTTCGTGCTTCCACATTGGTTAATATTCACAGTCTAAAAATGTACTGCATTTTATCGCTTCGGTATATACTCCCATCGGTCTGCAGCTTAGAAACTGTAAACGACTGGAAGTATCACTCCTTATCCTTTTGACGAGACATGATTATCGTAGTTATGCTTCAACATTCTAGGAATAGATATGGAGCCATGAAAAATCGTGAACTTAAAAGAACGTGCACTTGTCGAATAGGAAACGGAATACAACACAGAGAAATCCATGGTTTCCTCAGAAGGCACAATACTACTCAGTTGCACAAGCTGAAGTAGGGAGTTGTCTAAACTGCCTACCTGCAAGGCAGCGAAGCGAACTCAGAGAATCGCACTTATTGGGAATCGGTGACCGATTTCTCAGCTTATACGCCTTTGGTTTGCTGTTGTCAACTACATCCCGCATTCTTCCGCGGGATTAGTGCTCCACATAGATGATGCAAGGGGTAGTGACTTTAATTTGTGGTGAGTCATAACCGCCACGTCGCAATTTTTTAAACGGATATTTGTGGCTTTTATAGGGGGGAGGACTGTCAGACGACACCCGCCATATCCTGAAACACTGCGGCTGTGGCGTGGATTGCGATGTGTGACTTATCCGCAATCTACTTACCAATCGTGACGGCACGAAGCCTTTCGATCCCGATTGGCTCCACCTGTTGATTCTCAAGTCGTTGTAGACCATCATCTCGCTCTCCGTGACTGATCTGTTCAACAGATCGCTGTCCGAAGGTGCATTGCCGAGCGACTGGAATTGCTCGGTAGTGAAGCCGATTCCGAAGAGCGGTGGCTCAAGTAAGGTGAACAATTAACAGCCGATTTATCTGACCTCCGTTTTCGTCACAGTACTCGGGAATATCGTGTACATGAGGTCGTGGATGCTTGAGTCGAGAGACCTGAATCCGTTCCAACGCGGTTTCCTAAAAGGCCGCTCATGCATCACCAATTTGCTGTTGATGCAACTTGAATGGTTGATAACACTGAACTGGGGGAAATCTGTCGACGTGATCTTCGTTGATTTTAGTAATGCGTTCCACGAGGTGAATCATTGAGTCCTCCTACAAAAACTGAGGATCTGCGGTGTTGGTGGATCACTGCACCACTGGATCAGTGACTTCCTTATTGGGTGGAAGTGGAGGGTACAAGTGAATGATCATCCAACTGATTGGTACCCCCCCACCACTGTGATACTCCATGGCATAGTACTGGGGCCTATTTGGTTCCTGATCCACATGAACGAAGTACCTGGGGAAGGGCGGTGGGTGTACATACACTCTGGCCGGCCAACCGCTACATTCCACACATGTGAAAGATCTCGGTGTACTTACACGTTGTGATTTTAAATCCGTGGACGACACGATCATGCTATATGGGAACGGACTGCACATGCTTTGGACGCTCAACCGCAGCTTCTACATTTGGTCTGAAGAGATTCATACTCACCTCTTCTTTTCCGTCATGCGAACAATGTTGAGCTATGGCTCACCTGCCTATTGTCTGATCACCGGGGGCAAGGGGCAGAGACTCGATCGGGTCAAGAATGTGGCCACCAGACTCCTCCCAAATTTACGGGCTATGTCGTACAGTGGCCGATGCAAGAGACTAAGACTGTCGTATCGCCGGTTGTTAGTGGACCTCATTATGACGCACCGGATATTGCAGCTGGGTCATTTCTCTATGCTCATGTCACTGCTGCACATACGCACAGCAAACAGCAATTGCGGACACCTTGTACATGCGTGTACAGGTGAAGCGTGTAGCTCATCCCTCATGTTTTGAACGTTGAATGATGAAATATTGGAACAGTTTGCCGTAAACAATATTTGGGGCATAATCAGTGTCGGAATTCAAGTAATCCCTAGATACCCACTTTGTGAATTTCAGATTTAGAAATTGCATCGCACCCGAATAGCCTATGGTGCAACTGTGATATGCTGTAAACGCACAGGAATCAGTGACGTGATTCTGCAAACGTGCCCGATCTAACTACGATAGAACAACACAGATGCATATCTACTAAACCTATTTTCAGTATTCTTACCTACTTTACTTGTGACATCCGAACTATAGATAGTTTTCTGAGGTGATGACCAGTTGGATTGAAGTGCGTGGGTTGGTTCTGTAGGTTATTCGGTTTTAGACGGTCCACAGCACTTTGAACCTGCGCCCTTCGAGAACTCTTTGAACTAGCCGGATGTCTTAATAGTTAGTGAGCACCCTCACTATTCAGAAAGCTATTCAAATTGGGAACAGCCGAGTACTGTCCCCACTTATCCGACTCGCCGGTCTCTGATTGTCCATGGTTACACAATAGCTGAGAAATGGGCCTACATTGACACCATCACCGGTCTCCGACTCGAACCATCATGAGAGCAGGCAGTTTCTCAATATCATTAGCCCGCGCGCGACTGGTGTCGGTCACTTAACAGCACTTCTGCTGCTTCTTTTGTCTACCTACTTCACTGCTTGCTAACTCATCTCAGCTTCCATTAAACTATTTTCTCTTAGCTACCTCGACTGACCAATCATTTGAAGCGTGCTCACTGTATTGTTGCTCGCGTATCCGGTTCGGTTTTCAAGTTTGTACTTCAGCACATTTTGTCGATGCAATGTGGCCCTGCGCCTGACCCTACCAAGTTGAGTTCTGGTGCATGCCCTCTTTTTGATACATTAGTCATACTTCACCGCAGCTAGTCATTATCTTGTTTATCCTTCCTCTTCTCTTTTTCTACTAGTTTCGATTGGGCAACTTCTTCGAACTGCGTTGGGACCGTCACGGTGGCAGTTGGATTGGCCTCAAATGGAAGTCAAATATGGTCACCAAGTCCGTCTTCTCTAAAGAAGTACTGGATGGCCTAGTTGTACATAAACAATGTGGGACGCAAATGTATGTGGTTCATCAGCCGTCTAGTCTGGCGGCTTTACTTCCCCATTGGGGACAAAGATTTGTGCATTCCGTTCAAGTTATTAACAGCGAAATCATTCCTGAACCGCACTCCATGGAATGCGATATTCCAAAAAAGAAACAGAAGAAGTAGATATAAACCCTTCCCACAATCTCTTGATTCTTGCATTTTTTTGAACCGGTTTCGGTCACGTACTCGATTAGATTGGATCTGACAGCAATGTTGGCTTTCATCTGCTAGCACAAAAACGCTGGCTCACACCTTAACAAACAATGCATACAAAATCTGCAGTGAATATTCCGTTGAAGAGGAACTCACGCGAACCAAAGAAGCACTTTTTGAGAACAGATATCCAGAGCGCCTCATTGACACCCATATGAAGCGGGACAGTCCAATAATGCTAATCCAAACTGTTTCGATGAAACATTTATTCCTGATTTTCTCTTTCAATGGAAACCGGATACCTAAGTTTGCACACGTAGACTAGTGCAAAGCTACAAGAAGACCTTTATTGTGGTATTTACAAGCCAGTCACTTATTGTTCCTAGGTTCAAAGACCGGGTACCTGATCATCTCTGATCCATGGTGATCTACCGCTTTACCCGTCCTTATGGGTCGGGGGACGTTAGACGTACGACCAAATATTTGGGTAAGAAGATCGAAGAACACCTTCCGAGGTCACTCAACTACCACAAATATGGGACGTATGGCGAGGCAATAACTAGCCACCTGAAGTAACACACAAACTGATTTTCATATCCTCTACAGAATAATAGCAGCGAGGCTGCTTTATACTGCGGTGGCGGTGTACATACGGTTAACGAGACCCGACCTATATGTACAAAAGAAAATGATGGTTGGTGGCATCCGGTTTCGAATTTGCCTGTCACTGTGGTCAGCCACAGGACGCCTGCACCTACAGAGGGACCATGGATGGCTTGCGATACACCACCCACAGCTCCAACCACACACCCCATATCCCAGTGTAAACTCGAAGGAATAAGACCGGAAGGCACGTGGATGGGAGCCACGTTTCATCAACGGAGCCGACCCACATTCCTTCACAAGCGATCACAAGCACGCTGTATTTTGGGAATCAAGTGCACACAAGGCGGTGGCTGGACCGTAGTCCGCTCCACACTGAGTGCATGGAACCTCTCTTCGAGCTTAGCACGGCCACGGGGACCGTGCACCCTGTCCCCTCCAGCGACGACCAACTGTCTCCTAGAGCCAGTATGGACGAGGTATTGGGTAATAGACAGGTAGGCACCTTGTCAACATGCACATCAAGCGCAGCCTCACCAGGGATATCAAGCAACAGCCAATCACTTGAGAGAAAGATAACAAGGAAAATAAATCGAGTAATGCATAAGGAAGGGGTGACCTATATCTTAAAGTAATGAGCATCTGAAGTAAATTGTTTACAGAAGATTGCGAGATAAGTTCACGAGGTCAGAAGGTATAATTTACGGAAATGCCACGAACACGAAAATGTTATCGAGATTAACTACAATTAGCTTCAGCGACGTGTGCAAGTTTATAGAAGAGAGTACAGGTAGACATTTATATGAGAAAGGAAAGCATTAGGACGAAATTGAAAACCCATCATCTAAAAAAAATAGACTTAGCACGCAAGCACGCTTTTAGTAAATCGAATGCAGCATGCCTACAAACGCTGCGCCTGTTCTGCCCACGTTCTCTGCAAGACCCGTCGTCGCTTCGGTAGTGGTCCCGAGTGGCCTCGCTCATGGCTCACTAGGCCTGCCTGCCTCAGCCACTCGCGACCGCATGTGCTACAGCACCATGCGCTCGATGTCGACGGAGTACAACCCATCGGTGCTTCCGCACTTGCCGCTTCTTCTCTGCATGCATGAGGTCTTTCTCCCGCACTTCGGCAACTGCCTTCGTGATCAGATCGCGCCATTGAAGCCGATCAACCGCTTTCGCTTCCCAAGACCTGCAATCAAGATTAGAATGTGAGAGGCTTATTTTGATCATATCCTGGTAACGTAACTTTGATTTCCCCACTTGCCGCTTCCCAATACTCAGCTGACCATATAAGAGTTGTTTCGGTGTCCGCGTCGATTCCATACGGATCACATGACTGAGCCACTTCAGGTGTCTCAGCAAAAGTATCCAGTCCACTGCATACATTCCACTTTGTCGCAACACTTCCGTGGCAGCAACTCTGTCGCCCTAACCGATGCGCAAAATGCGTCGCAAAGACTGCTGATGGAACCGCTCGAGATATCGCACATCCCGCCGGTACATCGTCCATGTTTCACTGCCGTATAGAAGAACGAAAAGCACCATGGATTTGTACACCATCAGCTTCGTGCCAACGGTAAGCTGATGGTTGTTCCACACTCAGTATTCAAGCTTCCCGAATGCCGCCGCTGCCTTCGACACGCGGATACGAAGTTCACTGTGTAGCTGCTGGTCAGCCGAAATCACAACCCCAAGGTAGCAGAAGCGGGAGGTGGTTTCCAATACTTCAGCACCAATGCTGATTCGCGGCAATATTGAAGATTGCACCTCCGGTAAAGGCTGAAAGAGACACAGTTTTGCTTGTGTTGATGGTGAGCCCGGATTTAGCCGCTGTCGAAGCCAGAGCACTAGTCATGTGCTGCAACTCATCCGCGCTGTGTGAAAACAACGCACAACCGTCAGCGAACAGCAACATACGGATAGTTGTCTCACAGACTAGAGTTCTCGCACCGAAACGACGGATGTTCAGCAACCCACCATAAATACGGTGCTCCCCATGAACACCGTAAGCAAAAGCGGCATCAAAAGCACAAGACATCATTGCATGAAGATAGATATTAAACAGGGCAGGAGCTAAGACACAGCCTTGCTTCACGCCAGATAACTGCAAAGTAATCGGAGGTCTCTCCACACAGCTGCATGCTCGCTCGCATACCACTGTGCAGACATTCAATTAAACTTACAAACTTACGCGGACAACCAAACTTACCCAACACCAGCCACAGTGCCTCGCGGTTCACCGTATCAAATGCCTTGGTGAAATCAACAAAAAGCGAGTACAATGACTGGTGTCCTTCTCTGCATTTCTCCTGCAACTGACGACCCGCAAACATCATATCTATAGTGTTCCGACCCAAACGGATTCCACACTGCTCTTCCGCAACGTTCGGTTCCACAACCTGACTAACGAGGCTGTTGAACAGGATTCGGGCAATCACCTTGCCCACACAACTCAGGAATTTGATGTCAGGATAACTCGTGCAACATTGCTTGCTCCCTTTGCCCTTGTACAGTGGCAGTACAAGAGCATCCTCCAGCTCAGCACGCACCTCCTCCTCGATTCATACACGTTGCACCAAGTGGTGCAACGCAGTCAGCAACGCGGGTCCGCGGTGTTTCAATACTTTAGGCGAGATCCTGTCGGCCCCAACACACTTGACGTTTCGCAGATGAGCGTGTGATCTCTGCGTCACATGCAGTGTCGATGTGCCCACCAGACTCATCTTCACATCGTGCTGCTTCCGGCCGTTCAATGTAGGCCAATAGATCTCTGAACGGTTGTTCAAGTGACAGTCAAAGTGTATTCCCCAGATCTGCATTATGTCTGCAGTCTGTGTGCAGGTAGCGCCTGAACTACCATTGATCAGCTTCTTCAGTGGCTCCAATCTCGATCCATACACCACCTTCAAGGAGTCAAAGAATTCCTTGTGTTGGCGGCGTTCGGCGTAGCACTCCATCTGCTTCGCCTTCTCCGTCCATCATGCATTGTTAATGCGACGGAGCTCTCGGGTCAGTCGCCGTCGAAGTTTGCGAAACTGTCTCTTCTTCCCCAAGTCACTGGGGTCTGCCACATGTGCAGCAAATGCAGCATTCTTCTCACGCACCAATGCACCAATCGTCGTATTGTTGTCATCAAACGGATCCGGCCGCGTACAGTTTGCACGCCCGATGGTCTCCTCGGTAGCAGCTGTCACGTGATCGCCAATGTGGTGCCACAGGTCGCCCACTGTGGCTATGCAGTCCACACCACACAGGCGTGCAGCCATCGCCTTCTCCAGCTCAATACGTTTCGCCACAGTACCGAGGGAGAGAATGTTAAATTTATACCGATTCGCGGCAGGAGTGCAATACATCGATTTACGAAAATATATGCACAGTTTGGTGAGCACCAATTTGTGATCAGTGCCACACTCAGCTCCACGCAGTACACGTGTCATGCGCACTTCACGCATACCACGCTGACGTACGATGACATAGTCGAGCAGGTGAGCGTGAGCACTCCGTGGGTGCGTCCAAGTTGCTATATCACTCGCACTCAGTGCAAACCGCGTGTTCGTGATCGTCAGGCCGTGAGTGGCACACAGTGAGAGCAGCCTGTCACCGTTCGCATTCGCTGAACCAATGCCATGTGGACCGATAACATCTGTCCACACCGATGTATCATGGCCAAAGCGCGCGTTGAAATCACCCAGCAGGAATAGTCGGTCGCTCCTCGGCACAGACCGTATCACGGAGGATAGCTGAGTGTAGAATTGTCACGCGTGTCATCAGGATAACGCATGGTCGGACCGTACATTCTTATAAAAGGTGGCAAACTTACCACTTCCGAGTCGTGGGCGAACATTCATCAGTCGCGCGCTGATACCTGTTGGTTTTTTCCACCACCTGGCCATGGAGGCGATCGGATATTGCAAATCCGACCCGATGATCACGTGGTGCTGAGGCGGCGTTCCCCACCCGGTAGAATGTGTAGCCAGCACCTGCTTCATGCAACTTACCTTGCTCAGCGAGCCGAGTTTCACTGAGCGACGCCGTACCAATGCTTACATGGATACACCATGTACACAAACTTGTGGCTCTTTCGCTGTTTCCGACCAGCATAAAACCGTGTTTTATGTGCAACGCTGTCACGGTTACTGTACATTCACTATCAGCTATCGGTCAGACAGGTACAGAACTCAGTCCTTCAGGGACAAGCGTTTATTCAGCAAAGTCAAGTCGGTTAAAATTACAGCATGTTTAGCTAACCAAACTCCTCGACATAAGTTGCACGGTCAAGTTCATAACTATCGACCCTTCTGAGTCGACGAGGTTCCTCCCTTGCTTCAGTAAAACCAAAGGTGGATCGCCCACGCGAATATCGGCCAATATAAGTCCAGTATTCGAGTCCGTTACGCCCGGTTCCCATTGGCTCTCTGGCTCATTCGGTTGGTCCATCCACTCGCTAATCTCACCCCACTCCCCATCAGTCTCCATGTACACAAACTTGGGGCTCCTTCGTGAGAACATCTCGATCTGGGATGCTCTATGCAGCCTGTCTGAAATTCAAGAACAAATGACTAACGCACAAAAGACGATTAGCAGCCGACCGATGAACGGTCGGCTTAAAACTAAACACGAACTTGTTGTCCACCCACACACTTCAAACGTCTAAAACACTATCATGTTTGTGTACTAATGCTCAAGGTCTTCCTAGTAATTTGGCTGGACTTAGAGAACGCCAGGCGTCGCAACCGCGGGATCTCATTATGATTACGAAAACCTGGTTAAGCCTTGCGATAACAGATTCTGAAGCCAATTTACCTGGCATGTCACTACTTCGGAATGACAGAGTTGGAAGATGTGGTGTCGTAAATCTGTATTACAAGAATAACCGCTGTGAACTTATTGACCACCCAGAGATTCATGCCCCAGATTCGCTTTGGTGCCGGCTGTGGTTACGGAACAAAGACACGTCTTACAGTTGTGATTTACCGTCCACCAAACTCTACGTGTGAAATGAACTCCAAACTAAACCATTTGTTCAAGTTGCTTTGAGCAAGACATAAGTCACATTCTCATCGCAGGCGGCTTTAATGTACGATCTGGAAATAGCGGCGTCCGTAACATGCAGTTCAAAGCCTGTTTACAAGAGGTAATTTACAGCTGCCCTCTGTACAACTAGGTGACCTCTCCCACCAGATTTCGAACTGCTAACAAACTCGATAGTTGCTCTTGTGCTCACCAACGAAGAACTCATAGTAGACGGAATAATTGCAAACACACCACTGGGTCGCAGTGACCATGTGACTCTACCGTCCAACTATGTATGTTATGCGGAATATCCTGAGGAAGAGGATTATTAAATGTATACGGTCACGCACTACGACGTGTTGTCCGCGCTTGTTAAGGAGGTATCTTGGACCTTCTTAACGGAATGCCCCCCAGAAATCGCCTGGGACACTTTCACATGGACATTTACCACACTGGTAACGCACGCGTCTGAGCAGAAATACTTCCATCGTCAAAGGAGAAGGAAGTCATTTCTGAGGAGCAGAACACGCAATTGCATGTCCTTAAGGGACTTAGCATGGAGAGCTCACAAGGACTCCCCGAATTCCAAAACCTGGACTGCTTATGTGGCACAGCGTAACTTCTGTGTGAGTTTGATCCGCGAGGACAAAGTGACGCACCATCAGAAGTTAATGAAGAGATTCTACACGAACCGCAAACTCTTGTACAGACATGTTAATGGTCTTCGTAAAGTGCAACGCGGGATTACAGCACTGATCGCGACTGACGGGTGCCCGCGATCAGCAACGGAAGCAGCCGATCTCTTACGGTTCCACTACTGACAAACGTTCTAGAGAGTAACGGGCCCAACGGTTATCCTTGTTTCTATTGTCCCAACATCAGCCTTATCCAATATTACTTTTACTGCAGTGGGTGTGTCAAACAAACTGTTGTCCCTGTGTATCCACAGCTCTCCTGGTGTCGATGACATTCGACCGAAGGCTTTACGGGCAGCAGCCAGTGATCTGGCGGAACCTCTAGCTATATACTATCAGCGCTGTATGGAGGAGAACTATATTCCCACAATATTGAAGCGAGGGATCATCACTTCTATTCATATTTTCGAAGAATGATTAGATCTTGTCCTTGGTCCCCATTACTTCGTTGCCTAAGTTGTGCTACTTTGGAAAGTATTAATTTTCCCTTGAAACCGGATTGCCGTTAAAAAAGCCTGAGCAGGCGGTACAGAAGTGAGTGTTCTCGTTTTTACTTTTCTCTCGGAGTACAACAACTATAACTGTCCCCATTTGCCTCGTCGTTTGCATTCAGTTCCCAACTACACTACTAATTTTCAGCAGCGCATCTGCTAGATAAACGCCCAAACGGACAACTCACTTGTCTGTTGATAATTGTGGTTTTACCTCCACCATCCTGCAGGACCTGTCAAGCAACTGCCTTTTTCCCCGGCATAAATCGTTGTTCTCTCCATCACAGAACCGTTTCTTATGCACAACGCTGTTACGATTACTGTGCATTCACTATCAGCTAGCGGTCAGATGGGTACACCTTTTTCACTAGTTTCTTCGTGCGCTGACAAACCTACTATTTTTGTATGAGAATAAAAGCAGAGCGTATGCCATTAATGTCTGGGCATACAAGCGTAATCAAACTGAGAGAATGGAGTGTGACCTTTACAACCCCAGCACTAGCACAGGTCTGCATTGGAAGGCTTTACTGTCAACATATTCCTAGGCAGCGTACTTAGAACTTACGGACACGCTCGTGCTCAGCTCATAAGGGGCTTTCAACCTCAGATGGTGTGAGTTTACAGTAGGCACACAGATTGAACTATGTGCCCAAGCGGCAAATGGTGCGCAAATGAAAGTTGATTTTGGTCTGATCTGTCGTAGTCTATGTCGTACTCAATTTTCATTTACTCAGGCTATAAACCCTTAAGCAGTTGTGTAATTTGTTCTCATGGATTATAGCAAATACCCGATTGGATTTTTTACGCTAACAACAGAGTATTATTTACATCCAGTGGTGCTACCCTGCATATTTGCAACTGCGCACTGCAGCCCGCGTGAATGTATGGCATGATGAAAGTTTGGTGCAGATGGAGAGCCAAGTTTGCCAAAGCGTACACGAACACGGTTTGCTAACTAATGACTGGTATGCACCACGTAGCGTTTCGCCGATCTGCCTCGCGTAAGATTAAAGTTGAACACTTGATGTAAGCGCATGGCGCCCCGTATCTTGCCACAAAACGGTTTTAAATCAGTTGTTGGAATGGCTGTTTGCGACGTAGTTCAATTTGCATGTGACTAAGACAATGCAAGTTGATGTATGGGAGCAGTACGCTATTCCTTTGCACTAGGCGGTAAGAACGGAACATTCTTATGAGTGAATGGCTAGCAACGTGAAAGATATGTGCGCATAGTTACATCTAACCTAAAGAGTTGAATTTCGATAACTAACATTTGATAACTGCCGTCAGAGACACAAAGCAATCCCTTTATGCAAGACCCGAGAAATCATTCAATGAAACAAAATTATGGGATCTCGATGATTAAAGGGCTAATTAGTGCAATAATTCCATAGTCCATCCTGAGACCAGTCAAATGTGCTTGCACACCAGACTTTACAAGCTAGCAGATTGAGGGAACGTTACACGGTAGAGCCTAGATAACAAGCGGTTCTTTTCGGTCATAGACTAGCCTCAAGTTGTTTGACTGTGACTGTATTTAAGAGCAAGTAGAAAGGTTTTTGTACAACTGTCGAATTACGAAAAATCAAAAACGTTTAGTTATGAATCATCAGCGGTTGTGTCTGGTCCGTTAATCGTTTATCCTTGTTCGGTTAGGAATTTGTACAGGTGTCATTATTTCCTGGCACACGATGTTTTCTTTTGGCATTGTATGTGCATCGTTTCAAAGCACAGGTTTCGGAAATAATCGTCGATACGGGTTTTCAAACACTTCATAGAATCGATCTCTATTAATCCTTCTGGTAGTGTATTCCATAAGTTTCCGATTCTTCCGTCGATACAAAACTGATGTGATACTTTGTTCATGCAGGGGACGCTGAGTTTGAACCGTGTCATCGGGTGTTACAGGGTTCCTGCAGGTGAAATACTGGCTGCAGTATGGGGAAGTGATTTAAATGTAGTACTCGATGGGTTATAATAAGATCAATTCTTATTCGGCACTAGAATGGTGTGTAGAGTCCGAGCCTTTCACAGCGTTTCTCATACGAAAGCTTCCATAGACTGGGTATCATTCTAGTTGCGATGTGCTGTATTTTCTACAGCTTTTCAGTTTCCCACTGGGTTCTCGGATGTTAAGCTTGGGCGCCATATTCAAGCATTGGTCTAATGGGCGAGGTGAATAGACGAGGGACAGTTTCTTGGGACCATGTGCAGAAACTGCGTCGTAATGCCCAGAGCGTACGAAGTCCCGCACGGTAAAATTTCTCTGTATTTTCTAGTGATCTCGTATCATGTCGAGAGAGCACTCCTAAGTCTCTGACAGATGTCCTAAGGTGGAGCAACTGGCCGTCCAAGGTGTATGACCGAGTGGTTGGACGTCTGGTGATACTGATGAACTCCGACTTGCTTGCGTTAAGAGGGAGTTGCATTTCAGTGGACCACGTTGACAGTCGCTCTAAGTCATGCTGGAGGCGAGCGCAGTCGTCCTGGTTCTTACTGACCCTCCAGATTTTAACTCCTCTGAAAACAGCGCACATGGTGACGGGAGCTGCTGCGGGAGATCGTTGATATGAATAAGTAATAACACTGGCCCAAGTACAGTTCCTTGGTGTACGCCACTGGTCGATGGGAACCAGTCTATCAGGTATTCGTTGACCTGCACCCTAAACTTTCGTCACACAATAAACTCGTGTAACCACTGAAGTAGCGTGCCAGCGATTCCGTATGTCCTCAGTTTACGAAGGAGTACCTCGTGGTTCACTGTCAAACGCCCTACTAAAGTCGATGTATACCACTTCAACATCTATTCGTTCGTTGAGGGCTCGTACCCACTGGTGGTTTGCGTACATCAAGTTGCTGACGCAGGATCACCTTTTCGTAAAGCCGCGTTGCACTGGTATCAATACGTCCATCGATTCGCTGAATGACATCAGCCACTTTTTCACAACCTTCTCGCGAACTTTGGATAATATCGAAGTCAAACAGATCGGTTTATAGTTCTCTAGTTTACTCGGATCACGCCCTTGGGAAGCGGTCTTACTACCGAGCATTTCCAGTCGTTAGGGACAGATCTTCCAGCGAGTGATTTATTGAATAGATTTGTCACAGCTGGTGAGATGAGTATCGATAGGGACTTGAGTATCTGTGGGTGAAGTCCGTCCAGTCTGGGGGGCTTTGCACCACCGAGTATTGCGTTAAATCCACACAATGCTGCTGTGTGGGTCGATGGTAAAAGACTGGTAACACTCAAAGGTGGTGAACGTTAACATTGTGGTAACACTCCATAGTATTCATCGCCATAGGCCTCACGATTCCGAGTTGCAATGGGCTCTGTGGCTACCTTCATTTAAGCCACACGTTTCCAATAGTTTCATGTGCTTCACTAGCCCCTATGAATACAATACGTAGATTGGAAGATCACTTCGATGCACTTACGTGAACGGATTGGGCGTGTGGGCTCAATCTGGCCTTCGATTCACCTTAAAGTGAACGTTGGTCAATTCAATCATTGCGGTCGTAACTGATGGTATAGGAAGATATTGGGTATTGGTCGTAGCATTTTCAGTCTTGCAACACCCGATATTCACTATACACAGCTATTCCTTTACTCTTTATGAAATCGCACTCGTCCCCTGGGTGCCACTTGGGGTTTCCAACTTGCATTTCGCACACATTAGTAATTATCGTGTCGATTTGTGAGAGCAAAGTCACGAAGCCTGCGCTTTTCATTTTCTTAAAGGTTTAGGTACAAAACGGATAGTGACTGTCATTTGAAGATGTAATTCTTTCAAATGAGAATGGTAAGTTTGCATATCCTGGCAACTTCAGTGATTTTGTGTTTAACCATTACCATTTGGATTTTCTTGCAGCATTGTGTGTAGCATCATGGAGCTAGATACATCGAAAGCCTCATAACATTTTCGGGCTTCTACGTTTCTACAGGCAAACTTCATCGGGCACATTCAGCAGAGATATCTTACTGTCACACAATACTATCTTTCTTTAGGGTCAAATCCTATTATGTATATGGTGCTTCAGGAGTAACTCGTTCTCGCGAACTGTTTTTTTTGTGTCTAGTCGTTCGCCGTGGTTATAAGGAGCCTTGATTTCAGTGCTGCACATGGATGACGGGCGGTGCACTTTGCACTCATCCGGTGTTGCGCCATGTCCGTTGGGAATGAATTAACCTACTCACTCTGCCCGAACTAGGCTCTGGAAGGCGTTTGGAACGCAAAAGTCAGTTCTTTGTCAGCGAATGTGCACTAAGGCTGGTTGCATCCTGGCTCATTTCACATCAGCGTTCTACTTTGTGTTGACCTTTATGGCAAACGTTTGGTGTTACCCTCTCGAAAACACTGCACTCCACGACGCATATCTAACTTATTTGTTTTCGTCGGATAGAGGTAGCAGGCACTCGAATCCGAAACCATTGGAATATTAGCCGATACCTCGTCCCTTTACTAACCGGGTCACAACGGGTAATTGCTAGTCAGATGTCATCTTGAGGCATTCCTTGTGCAATGGATTGCGATGCAAAATCTCAATGGTGGCCGCAATTCGCACTAAAGTGGACCTTGGTCACTTTGACCATTAGGACTGTAGCTGATGAAGCAGTGGCTTAGGGGTATAAGTTTCAACTTAACATCCTACAATCCCCTGTTTCGAGTGTCCGCTACCTCTGCTGGGTGCGAGAAATTAGTTCGAAACTGACCGTGGAGTGCAATGTTCTTGGGCGGACAACCTCCATTATCCATCTGTTTCACCAGTTACGGTCCCCATGATCGGGTTGACCGACGTTCACTTCAGTGCGAAGCGCGGTCCACAGTGAAATCACATTTCTCAAGCTGTTCCCACAACGAATGCTTCAAAACGACCCTTCCAACCTGTGTGCAATGCTTTGGTCTTGTTTCATCGCTGTTACCCACTAACGACGAACTCGGACTTCTCCTTTTTCTCTTTGCCACATAGTTTCCTAAAATACATACTCTTTAGGACTGGTGATCCCAATCGTGAAACTGCGGATAGCGGCTGCGTTGACAAGATCACTTTGTGTTGGCTTTCTGCGTTCATTGGAAGTATTTCGTGGAAATTTAGATACAATTCAGTTTCATTTCCGATTCTGAAATTTCCGACCAGAAATACTTGTGTTTTCATCGCTTGGTTTCGGCGATCTTGCTATCGCCATTTTCTCCGTCAATTGGCCGCCATCTTGTTTTCGGATTATTCACAATGCCGAAGCAGTCACCCTGTGGTACTTGCTCCAAGCTAGTCGGATACCGTGCAAATGCCCTCACGTGTGTTTTGTGCCAAGTTAAATACCACATTTCATGTGTTGGATTATCAGTTGAGCATTTTCATCGTCTTCGCAGATCCAACACGATTTCGTTCAAACTATATGTGAAAATTGCCGAAATAAGATACAGCCAGGAAGAGTAAAGCCGACGTGTAGGCCTCAGCATTTCGTTGCGAACAGCTCCGTGTGTTTGGCCCAACAACCTAGCCCGAAGAGCCTTCAGGTTTCAGCTCAGTCGTCCTCCTCTACCCGTGCAAACTCACCGACACGAAGTCCAACCGTTGTGAGAAGCCCAGTTGCACCTGGCATAAATTGTTTACCTTTGTTTTGTCCAACGGACACTGATGTCCCAGCAGGTGAAAGTCTGAGTGCTGAAGACCAGTGGAAAGAACAAAGAACGAAATTACGAAAAGATGTTGGGCGTTTAAGTTCTGTAAGTCAACAGTTAGCCAAACCACGTGAGGCTGGTAGTATACTTCGCCCTGCAAGGTCAACCTCGTCCGACCAGAAGCGTTATAATCTCGTGATCCTTCACGCAGCAGAGTCCAGTGATCCAACACCAAGTGCGCTACGATCACCATGTCGAGTTTTTACGGAGTCTAATTGACAGACTCCTCGACGCTGATGAGAACTCGGCAAAAGTGAGGCAAATTACCCGTCTTGGAAAGCAAGGTGATCAACGAAATCGGCCCATGAGAATCACTTTTGTGGACGAAGCCAGTCCAAGACTGATCATGTCCCGCCTAAGTAGGCTGAAAGGTTTGAAGATCCATGTTCGTCCAGACCTGGACCCAGTAGACAAGGAGTGACTCAAGTGTGCCATCATTGAGCTGAAAAGACGCACTGGTGAAGGCGAAACAAATCTTCGTATCGTAAATTTTCGGGTGGTTTCCAACAATCTGCGAATCAGGATAAACAGGCTGCTCACACTTCAAGCACGCCTGGCGGCTCCTGCTGCGGCCTGCGAGTAGCCTTCACAAACGTTTGCAGTGTTATGAATAAGCGCGATGAGCTTTGTTGTTTCGTTGCTTCTGAGCGGCCAGGCGTAGTGGGACCCGCAGAGACATGGCTGCATGCAGAGTTATACACACAAGAACTTGAACTCAACGGTTACTCGTGCTTCCGATGCGATAGACTAAAGAATGCCCACGGTGGTGTCTTACTTTATATCCGGTCTTCCTTGCGTGGGAGACTTGTGAGCACCTACCGAGGTGACGATGGTTTGTGTGAGCTACTGTGGTGCTCCATCCGCCTCAGGCGCGGAGAACTGCTTGTGGGCGCAGTTTATCGCAGCCCCCTGAGTTGTTGTTTGGATTGACTGCCTATTCTTCGGACCCACATGAGTCGTCCACACTTTCTACTTATGGGCGATTTTAACTGTCCTCGAATACGATGGCCTGATGTGCATTTGATGCCTGGACACAGTGAGGTTGAAGCAAAGTTCGTGGATTTGGTACTTGAAACTAGTGCATCGCAACACATATGCCAGCCAACACGCATAACAACACGTTCAACCGCATCTTGTATCGACCTGATGTTAACGAGCTACGAACAGCGAGTGCGTGACGTTAGGATCCTGGAGCCCCTGGCTACAAGCGACCATTCCGTGCTCATAGCTGATGTGGAATTATCTTTGCCGGATTGAAGTCCGCTGGAACCAGCTCCCAACTACTGGAAAACGGACTTCGATGGTCTAACTCGAATCGCGAGCCAACTGGATTGGTCTCTATCACCAGCTGCATCTGTGAAAGACTGTTGGATATTAATAAAAGAGAGATTAACATTATTGTTCCCGATTTGGGCCATTGAAATGTCGGAAGGTTTGACCGATTAAGCCTCATTGGTTTGACAAGGAGTATGGAAATCTGGCTCGGAGATGGCGCAGACTGTGGGACAAATTCCTCCTCTATGGCTCTGCCAGTGATTACGAAGGGTATAAAAGTCAGCGGAACCTCTGCAACAATGCAAAAAAGAATAAACGCCGACATTTCGAAGAGCAGCTCGCAGTAGCCGCGAAGACCGCCCCAAAGAGAATCTTTGCATACGTGAAGCGACGCCTGAAGCTGGCAGGTGATGTGCCAGTGCTGGATGGCCCAGATGGACAGCCCCTAACCTCCAGCACTGAGCGTGCGTCCGCGTTGGCGGCGCACTTCGCTTCTGTATTTGCGAATAACCAAGTGTCTGTTCCGAGTTCGACGTGTACCGTTTTTACCGAGCTCGATGGTCTGCATTGCGGCGTTGAAGAGGTAGGTCAATTACTCGTCAACCTTGACTACACCAAACCTACCGGAGCTGTTGGGCTTCACCTACTGGTTCTCAAGTCACTTTCGACCATCCTCTCTCCTGTCGTGACTGACCTTTTCAACAGGTCGCTATCCGAAGGTTCGTTGCCGGTTGACTGGAAATGTTCAGCGGTGAAGCCTATTCCCAAAAGCGGAGACCCTAGCAAAGTAGACAACTACATGCCAATTTGTCTGACACCTATTTTGGCAAAGGTTGCTGAGAAAATCGTGAACAATGGAACAATGGTTTATTACGGGTAAAAAAGCATCGCTTAACAAGTCCCGTGGGATGGAAATTATTGCGAAAATCAATTGCATAATAAAGTGAAAAGCGTTGTGGTGGACTCACCATAGACTTATGCGGAATAGTGGAGACGTTCGCGTAGTAAACGTGTAAATCCATAAATCCATTGGTTAGGCGTTTGGTAAGACACCATTTGATTGCGTTTTGTAGCCCCTGGCTAACAAGTCATAAAATGTAAGTGAGACAATGCATCGTCAACACGTTTTTAACTATCGCCAGATTGGGAGCAGAGACGACATAATTAGGGAGGGCGCTCCAAGCCTGGCACACGCGGAGAGAAAAGAAATTTCTACGACATTCAAGCCGGCTATACTGAATTGTCAGTTTCAGAGGGTGACCTCTTAGGTAAGTGTTGTGGTTCAGTTCCAGCAGCGGACGGCAAATGTGGTTTGGGTTCTTCAGAATCTGGTAAACCATTATGAGATCCCCCCGCAAAAGCCGATATCGACTGCTATAGATTCTTAGAGATTTCAGTCTAAGCTGATAGGGCAGATGAGAGGGGCCCCTGACATTCTTGGTTGCCCTTCGTTGAGGAATCTCGAGAGCAACGAGATCCTGTTTCTGCCACGGCTGCCACACCTGAATAGCGTATTCCACGTGAGGTCGCACGTAGGCGTTAAGCATTTGGTGAAATATTGAGGGTTCAAACCGACCGAAGACCCTGGAAAGAAGGTCGAAGTGTTGATTTCCGGTTCTCGTCTCCTTCTCTGCTTGTTTTGAATACCCGAGATCTTCCTGTACCAATGCACCCAGGTCACGCTCCTGAGAAACCTTCGCCAAGGTGTGGTCTCCAATCTTGTAAGCGCTCACCGGCTGGTGACGCAGATGCATCACTGCACTTAGCTATGTTCAATTAAAGTTTGTTCCTCTTTGACCATTCGTAACTACAATCTAAGTCATGTTGGAGCAGATCCTGATCTGGCTTGTTACTAATCGCCCGCCATATCTTGACGTCATCGGCGAAAAGCAGGAAATTTGAGGAGATGACCCTTGCCATTTGAGGAGATGACCCTTGCCGCAGTTGCTACAGTCAAACGAGGTCCTGACGCCCGCACAGCACGGTTTTATGCAAGCTCGCTCATGCATTACGAACCTGCTTGTGACGCAGCATGAGTGGCTTAAGGCAATAAGCAAGGGGAAGTCCGTCGACTTGACATTCATAGATTTCAGTAAAGCGTTCGACAAGGTCAGCCATGAGGTTCTCCTTCACAAACTCCGCATGTGTGGTGTCGGTGGCTCACTGCACCGGTGGTTCCGCGACTTTCTTGTTGGACGAAAGTGGAGGATACAGGTCGACGACCATCTAACTGACTGGTACCCCTCTACAAGTGGCGTGCCTCAAGGCACTGCGCTGGGGCCCATTTTGTTTCTGATCCACATCAACGATCTACCGCAGTTTCTCCGGTCGCCGTGTGCCTTGTTTGCGGACGACATGAAGATTTGGAGAGAAATTGACGCTCCCGATGACTGTGGCCTACTTCAGCAAGACCTCAACTGCCTATCCACATGGTCTGCAGAAGTTCTTCTTCCGATCAACCCAGCCAAGTCTGTATTTCTGAGCCTGGGGAACGGTGCTGACGGCCGAACCTACACCCTTGACGGCCAACCGCTATATCCCACACCTTCCATGAAGGACCTAGGTGTACCCTCACGCTACGATTTGAAGTCCGTGGACAACACGAACAGGCTATATCGTGACGGACTGCGCATGCTTTGAGCGCTCAAACATAGCTTCAGTACATGGTCTGAAGAGGTTGCCACTCGCCTCTTCTCTTCCATCATTAGAACCATGCTGGAGTACGGGATGGCTGCATACTTTCCGATTACCCGAGGTGAGGCACAAAAGATCGAACGGGTCCAACACGTTGCTACCAGGCTCATCCCGCATTTACGTGGCTTGGGTTATGAAGACCGGTGCGAGAAACTAGGACTCTACACTTTGTCCTACCGTCGGGTGCGAGTCGACCTCATTATGACCTACCGTATTCTACATCTCGGTGACTTCTCCATGTTAAGGCCAATGCTGCACTTACAAGGGCCATGCAGCACACGCGGACACAGATACAAACTTGTCGTGCCGGATGTGAAATGTGTTCCCCACCCACTGTGCTTCGAACGGAGAGTGGTAAACATTTGGAACAGTTTACCTGAACACGTGATGGAGACAACATCTGTGCAGCAGTTCACAACGTTGTTAGATTTACATTCTACAACTATTCGATTCAGAGAACGATTGCACACTTACGATGACATATCACATTTATGAGTCCTGAAATATCGTGAGTCAAATATTTTAAATGTTACATGAGAACGACAACGATATTCACGGTTGACAACTTTTATAACGTTTTTCACCATATTTCGAAAGTTGTGCAGAATTCATTTCTACTTGCTCTATAATACAGTATTCAGTATCCAGACTCTGCTCGAGTGATGTATGGTCCCTTTGGTTTTAAAATTCGTTTGAGAGACACTCAGTCTTTCCAGTAAAACATAGCATTTATCCTCTTGATCATTCTTTTGACGGTTGACATTGCCATAATATACTCTACACAGTCACACTTCTAAAGCGAGTAAACAATCTAAGAAATAAAAGCGTCTAAAGGTTCATCAGATGCCTCGGATATGCTGAAGCGTCTTATGTCGCCGCGCGAGTGCACTTTACCTGTTCCGGATGGCGTACCCTCGAAGTCATTATAGGTAACTGCCACGAACTTATAGCAACCGTATTGTATCCCCAAAAATCAGCAGACCAGAACCGCATCGGAACGTGTATTTGGAAATACTGTCTGCCCATACGCTCGCTACATTCGAATCGATAGACGTTCGAATTGCAATTAATCAAATGCAAGATCACATGACTGGCCAACGAGTGCTAAATAGTAGTGTGAGTAGGATAAGCGAATCGAGGGTAAAAACAAAGCAAAGTATTTGAACACGACATGTCCATGAACGACCTAATTTAAAATCAGCACCCCGAAGAATTTTCATGTAGTGTTACCCGTTAAAGCTTATCGGCAAACAGGGCGGCGTATCCGACCGGAACGTCGTGGGTTTGTACTAGTTTGTACCGAGCGCTGTGTTGTAGGTGTGTTCGTCTGTTCAATAACATGTTGGGAAATCGCTATATGCAGTCGTCTTGCATTCACCTTTATCCCATCAACCAACTTGTAAGTTCCTGGCGTGCACACAGATTCCGCATGTATCAGCGGTCCGAACACATTACCTCCTTTCCGGGTATAGGGTAGTCTCACACGAACAAATGTCCCTGGAGGATACGTTCTCCAAACGTGTCTATATTTAGTCTGGTAAACAGCCCGTCTTTCGTATTCTCTGTGATCGGCGGTTTCTTCGGATGTAAAGGCTGCATTTAATCGACTTCGAATTGTTCGCCCTAGCATTAGCTCCGAGGGGGCCGTTGCAAATACTAACGCATCATCCCAGGATTTTCCCGAAAGCCGAAGGACTTGTAGCGATTCAAAGTACCATTAACTCCTTCGACGAGTCCATTCCCTGCAGGATTATGAGGTACAGTCCTTGTGTGTCTGATACCATTTGGCCCTAGGAATTCAGCATACTCGTTACTTCGAAACTGTGAGTTGTTATCGGTGACTGTTTCTTCTGGCAAACCGTACCTTGCAAACAAACAACGGAGCCACTTTATAATGACGGCTTTAGTTACGTCCCCACATAGAATAGCCTCTGGCCATTTGCTGTAGAGACATGTAACCACTAGCACGTTTCGCTTCTGGAGGGGCATTGGCAAACGGGCCCATAATATCGATGGCAATTTTTGCCCATAGCTTCATTGGATGCACGATAGGTTGGACTAAAGCACTCAGGGGCCTCGCATTCTTATCGGATTGTTGACAGGTGTAACATTCCCGAATAACCGCCTCGATGCTGGAATTCAACTTCGGCCACCAGTAGTATTGTCGTATCCAAACTTTTGTTCGCACAATCCCTGGATGACCTTCATGCGTACATGCAACCACCATAGGAATAAGGGTTGCAGGGACCACAAACTACTCGCCTCTAATAATGCAGTTGCTCACAGTAGAAAGCTCGGGCCATAGGGTATAGTATGGAAGTGACCCGGATTGGATCTTGGTACGACTGGACCATGAAGTGGATATGTACTCCCGAAACTTCGCTAGGACAAGGTCATTGTCAGTGTACTCTCTTATCAGGTCAAGTGTTATTGTAGATGTTCCGTCTGAGAGCTGCGATCTCCTTTTTACCTCCTCTAAGTCCTTGTTTTCCCCTTCGTTGGACAGTGGGAGTCTCGACAGGGCATCTGCAAGTTCGTTAAAGCGCCCTGGCGCTTATTTTATTACATAATCCTAGTTTAATAAACGTGAGTACCATCGACTCAAGCGTACCGGCTTTTGGCCTTTGTTCCCACGACAGTAGCGTTGTAGGAGCAGAATGGTCGGTGCGCAAAGTGAATCGACGTCCGAATAAGTAAAATTGCCATTTCTCAAACGCCCAGACGCATGCGAGGGCCCCCTTCTCGCAGGTGGAATAATTCCTTTCAGTACCAGACAAGGTACGTGATGCGTACGCAATCATTTTCTCCTCGCCATCGTGCAGCTGGGACCGAACTGCACCCAAGCCAACATCTGAAGCATCCGTTGAAATAAACGTTGCAGAGGCTCATTGAAGGTCGTTACCGTGGGACTGCATTCAATCATCGCTCGTATGGTCATATAAGCATTGTCTTGTTCAGTAGCCCAACGGAACTCCTGGTTTTGGCGCGTCAATCTCTGTAACGGCTCAGCAATAGTCGCAAAATTCGGTAAACGTCGAAGGTAATAAGAACACAAACTTAACACATGTTGCATCTGTGTAACGTTGCACGATTTTGGACAACCGAGAGTGGCGCTGGTGTTCTGCACATTAGGCTTAATACCCGAGGTAGAAATAACATGTCCAGTAAACTCGATCTCCGTTACAGCGATTTGGCATTTGTTGGTATTCAGGCGGAGATTTAGTTCATTCAGTCTATGCAGCACATTATGAAGGTTTTCCTGATGTTCGGTAGGGTTACTACCAAAGACACAAATATCATCCATATATAAAACACATCCTTTGAGATCTGATAACGATCAGGCAATAGATTTCTGCTAAGCTGCTGGGGCACAACTAAGGCCCATTGATAGCACTTTGTATTGATGCAAACCGTCTTGCGTGTGGAAAGTAATCAAATGTCGGCAATCTGCAGTCACTGGCTTGTGGCAGTATGCACTGCGAATGTCCAGCTTTGAGAAAAGTTTGGCGTTTGATAGCCTAACCATCAACTCGTTGATAGAAGGGAAAGGGAACTTGTCCACAATTATATGTCGATTAAGCGCTCGAAGGTCGGTGCATAGACGAATAGAGCCATCTTTCTTTTGAACGGAAACTAGTGGATGAACCCATTCAGAACACTGTATGGGTTCTATCAAGTCTTCCGTGACCATATTTTTCAAAGCTTGCGACAACGCCTTTCGCTTGACCAGAGGTACAGGTCTAGGTTGTGAAATGCTGTATCGTTTGTAATCCGCGCTCAACCGAATGTGGTGCATTGCTTTTGGGACTCTACCAATATCCGGAAGAAAGAGATTTGGGTAACTGGGACGTAACGAATGAAGGTTGACGCTGGCAATGGTCATCCAGCTGACGCATGGTGCTACGTTCAATAAGACCATGGCATTAAGTCCCAACAGAGGCTTACCATCAGTTCTAGAGACGTAAACTTCAACTATACGCTTCCTGCTGTTTATAAGAAACATTGTAAGCCTTACAAAACCGAGTATGTGGACATCACCATTGGAGTAGCTGCTGAAAGTGTAAGCGGAAGGATGTCCAGTTAAGTGACCAAAATGCTGTTTGTAAAAGCAATATAGCACAACTGTGATTGTTGACGCGGAATCTAGTTCCGTGTCCAGACAAATAGTTTTGTTTTCAACTTCAAAAAACACACGACTAATATCTGGTGAAGACAGTTTGGGTTCTTGAATTGGAAACGAAAGTGGATGTTTGCATTCATTACCGCCATATATGGATTGTTCAGTGGTAACCGGAGAAGCTCTGGAGTCATTTGCAGAATCAACTAAAGAAATGGCAAGGTAACAGCAAACCCGAGCAAAATGACCGGTCTTATCGCAATTCCAGCAGATTTCACTCTTTCCAGGACATGACTTATCATTTGCACGATGTTCAGCATTTCCACAACGGTTGCACTTATTTCTAACTGCGGATTGCGTTAGATAGCGCGTGGAATCCAAACGGTTAATTTCAGTAGCTCCTGTGTTGGAGAAGAAAATCTTGTTTTGTTCCGTGACTGCGATCTTCGCGCGAGCTACGTCACAGGCCCTGTCCCATGTGAGCTTTTCTACGTTCTCCAGTAAAACTCTCTGATCCGTGAATGCGCGAGCCAAAAATCAATTGTTGTATTAGCATAGTTTATTCCACTTTTTCTTTGGAATACTATCGTAGCCACAATTTCGAACAGAAGAAACAAGGCAGTAAATAAATGCATCCACTGATTCACCAGATGCTTGTTACAGCTGCGAAAAATTGTACCGAGAAGTATAAGTATTTACTCAAACACCCCAATATTTAACGAGGGCCGATAAGGCCACTGTCAACGTGGGATTCTCCCGCAGGTTTAGAGCATCAAATATAGGTCGACGCTCTGAGCCGAGGTGCAAGAGCAAAAGCCCACAAGCATCCTCCGGTTTCAGTGTCACAGATGGATTGAGAACTGGTAGCACAGAAATATAATCTGAAAAGGTAATCTCCAGTCTTCCCAGCGCTGTCTCGTCGCCATGCCGGTCGCAACTACGGGGAAGTCACCCCCGTTTACAAAGGAAACAATCGTGCTGTGCCCAAAAAACTACCGCCCGATTACTTTTCTTCCTGTTCTTGCTCAGTTATGGTGTCTGTCGTCGAAGAAACACAAATGGGATATTTTGTAAGGTGCACAGCGAACCTTTATCTTGTCGGACAGGGTGCCACGAATTCAAACTTCGTTGCAGTAGGGAGGTATGTACCGAACTCAGGGCATGGTCACAGAGACCATAGCTCTGAAACTTATACAAAGGAATGCAGTGATCTGGGCCAGACTTCCTGAACCTTTATTAAACTATGGTACACTTCTGAAGCTTTCTATTTCTCATGGCCCCCGCTCTTGATCACCACAATTTCAACAATCCGCAACGTCTAACAGATATAAATCCGTATTTTCCAGCGCTCATATTGGTATCCTTTGTTATGATGGCGAAATTTATAACGTTGTTATCACTGCTCTTTCCCTTATAAACTTCATTTTTTAACTTTCGCAGCCTCAAGCTAATATTCATTTTGCGGCAACACCAAACAACGTATCTGTGATTGCACAAAAGAAATCGCTATTATTTAAACTTGTATCTAGTTATTGTTGACTTTTAATTTAAAACGTGAGGAATAAAGAGGTATGGTAACTAAGACTATATTTTGTCGATATATTAATGTGAGCTTTTAGCCTGTTATCCTTGAGCAAACTTGTTTATTTCCGGCTCTAGACTTGACAGTGAGAGTCGAAACTCTCCTCTTTCTCTGCTGTCCAACCTGTTTTTAGTTTATGTCAGAGAAAGCACTGTTGAATTCACTTCGACCAAGTATGTGGATGGAAATGCATAGAAATATATTTCAGCTATTTCCCATAGTCTGGGATATCTGCTACGGACATAAATCCTTATCCGAAAATCCCTTATATATTGCATTCATATGGATCTTGCTAATGTGTCACTTTGAAGTTCTATGAGACTTTCTTGGATTTTAACCCCAACCTTGCAGAGCTGTACATCGAATGGATTTAAAATCTAAATCGGGATTTCCATGTGAATCAGGTTACGAAACATGTCTCCTATTTTGGAATTGTAAATAACTGGCATTGACAATCAAGTTTCCATGCTTCAGCTCCTCCGTGACTATAGCGAGAATTGGGTACTGTGAAAATTCCCGACGTCCGATCTTTTGAGTATAAACTTCCAGTTTTTTTACGGAAAGCGGTAATGGCTTATTTGCTTGAGATGAGATTCAACAATTTACCTTGAAGTGTTTTATTTAATAAGTTGTGCATTTTAATGACATCTGGTTTAGCTGTTAACAGTTTTTTTACATAATCAGGTCAAGGAAGGAATGTAATGATGATGTTCCAGAGTGCAACAAAACGGCGAAGACACTTGCCCTCGGACAGCTGTCTAACCTCCGTACGCGACAGCAGAACAAATCTTCACTGTTCTTCTCACAGAACAGCTAAAAAAGATGATCCTGAAGAGGGTGCGATTTGATATTGTTAACTACTATTATAACAGTTGACAATAAATCGTTTAAGCGCCCCCCCAAATTCTCAGCCACTAGGTGCTCTTAATGAATCACACAGTGAATTGTATGAACAGAAGAGAGGTATCACCCTGGGTATTACGAACATGGCTATTCCTCGTGTTCATAAGGTACCTCACAGCAGTGTTGACATCGAACCTACTACTCTTTGCAGACACTCTCAAGATTTGGAGGGCAATCAAGTGAGTGAACGACCACACAGCACTGCAAGATGGTCTCGGCAGGTTATGCGAGTGGTCGGCGCAAAGGTTGTTTGATTTTAACCCTGTCAAGTGTAAAATAATGACCATATCCCACCAGAGTACCTACGAGTATCGACTGAGAGACCACTTTTTGCAGTGTACTACTCACGAAACTGGTTTTAAGTTGCTAGTACACGATTATCTCGGGTGCTCAACATAGGCCGAGAGATCAGGGGGAGAAAGCCACACAACACTTGAGCGTATTGCGGAGGCCGATTTGATCCCACTTTCTTTTCACAAATGCTCACCTCCCTCCTGAGGTCGCATGTAGAATACGCCATTCAGGTATGGCACCCTTGGCAAAAAATTTGATCTCACTATCCTTGAGAATCCACAGCGGATGATGATAGAATTTGTTAAGCGATTCTTCCACATCCCTTACCAGTGGAGACAAAAGTCTGTAGGAGTTTTCATTGGACCGTATCGTCTTCTGCTAAGTGATCTTATATTGGTGTATCAGATCCCCTTGGATCCTAACCACCCATGCCGACCCTTTTCGAATCTCAGCCACAACACATCACAGAGATGCCACCGTCTGAAGGTAGATGCACAGTACAGCCGGCTGGAATGCCGCGGGAACTTTCTCTCCATTTGTGTATCCCAGTCGGGTAACTTACTTCGCCTTCTGTCATCGCTTCTACGTTATCTTTTGTGCATCACACCACTTGCATTACATGATTTAACCCAAGTTACTGGGACGCGACAACATAATCAAAATATATGTATAAGTGAAATTTGCAGTGCGTCCATCGCTACGCGTTTTTTGATACATCATTTTTGTTTTCACTTTTTATCTAACGAAATTTTTAAGCGTTGTTTTTTATCCGTGATAATTTCATTGTTCAATAGTAATCAAGTCGGGGTATATTCCTCGACTGTGCGAAACTGGTCCCGCCAAGAGTCAGATCACTATGTACAAGATATTCATGCCCGTGCAAGAGTGACGATAAGATTAAGCGATACACCTGCAGTTCTAACCCTATCGATCACTTATCAAGTGGACTTTAAAAACGACATATACACGCTGGCACCTCGAAACAGACTTCGTCCGCGACATCATTGAGGCAGCCACTGTATCGGCGTCACAGATGAATTCAGAAGTGGTAGTCCGCGCAAATGTCCGGAAAAGAGACTTTCGGATCTTACACCAACGACCAATTAGGATACTCGGAAGATCAGTCAAAGACTGGAACAACGGAGTGTTACGGGTAAAAATACAATGCTTAGCAAGTATTGTTGGATGGTTAGGATGTACTTCACTAAGGGGAAAAACATGGTGACAAAAATGAAAGGCTTTTTGGTGGCTGTCGTCACGGTACTTTCGCCGAGGCGTGGGTGAAGTAGCATACCTCGAGCGTGTAGGGAGATGCTGGTGGATGCACGATTTATCACTTCGTCCATGTACATGGGCTGGTTGGTTGTGAAAACTCCTAGACGTTTTCCGAACCCGGGTTATGTGGGATAGAAACCATGGTTTACACACACAAAGAGAGAACAGTCAGGCGACATTTTGAACGGATGTATTGCATGGCCAATTTAAGGGGCTGGTTTCTCGGATTCGTGTTGTGACTGTTGCAGAAGATGCCGACGAACGTTGCTGGGGTTTCTCCGGATCCCGTAATTTATGGTAAGGTTCTTACGCAGGCGCCGATACTGTCCACCGTATAATCTTAGTGTCCTAAGCCCAAAATAAAATTGAAGGTGAAAAATATCTTGATGCGCGTGGTGGCTGTCCGTTGTGGAGGATTGAGTGCGAGCAAATCTCGTTTTGTTAGGGTTATGAGGTCTGGTTAGTGTATTCCGCATGAGTACGCACGTAGCGGTCAGGCATCTGGAGGCAGACGGATAAATCAAATCGCCCAAATGCACTTCACAGAAAGTCTATGTGTTGCTTCCTGACCTTTGACACATTAGAGTACTTTGAGCAACCGAGAACATCCTGAATTAGTACTCCAGGGTCTGGCTCCTGCAGATATATGCAAGATATGTTCTCCGAGTCTATAGGCGCTATTCTGCCGATGGTGAATGCGGACAACCTTGTTATCAGACGAATTAAATCGAGGCATTCATCAGCGCTGTCTAGGTTTCATTGGAGTGCTTCCTTACCTCCCTGGTCAATAGTAGCCCTCCACATTTGATATCACAAGCAGAAGGTTGGAAATTCGAAGTAATCACAAGCTTGCACTCATTATGAACACACGGAGCCGGCGGGACCTCAGCACTGACTGGGGAGCTCTGCAGGGTGAGGTCAGTATTTCTTAGGTAAAATCAACTGGTCATGTCAGAGTTGTCAGAAAACCCTAGAAACAATTGGTAGAATATGTTACATACTTCGGTTATGAGCATACGAACTGCGGACCACCAAGGCAACCTCGCGTAGCTGCGACCAGTCCGATTCAAAGAGACATGTGACTAATCCTTTGACTTATGGGTAGGGGTTTGTAAAGATTAATTGAAAATGTGCTTACGGAATGCACACCACTATGGTTCCCACGCTTGATACTTCTGTTTTTACCCTTGCATACTACATGTGGTTCTGTGCTTTTGCTGCTACCCCCGGCAACCAACTTTGTATCGGTCATTATCGATTTCGCTCCAAATCAGTAGCCTGTGACAGTCAAATTGTAGCTACACAGGAAAAGGCGCGGGATAGTCATTCCAGTCTTTCGGGCCTCCCTTGCAGAAAACAATTTCCTGACACACTGTTGCCATATTTTGAGGCGGTGCTCACCACTAAAGCGCTTGAAATAATAGCTGTGCCTGAAGTTGCTACGTAATTGAAGATGATATATATCTGGCTATGAGAGCTGTTTCCGGCATAGTAACTCGTAATGCTTCAACATGGTCATCTGGGTTTTTTCTCTCTTCTGCCCTTCGGTTGACTACGAACTTTCGAGAAGACGCTCAGCAACGAATGGCACTCAGTGGGTTATTAGTGGCGTGACGGTGGTACCAGATCAGAGTGAGCAGGTGGACCAACCGAGCGAGCCAGACAGCCAATGGGAGGCGGACGTGACGGATTCGATTACTGGACTCGGATTGGCCGATATTCGTGTGAGTGATTCGCCGTTTGTTTAACTGAAGCAAAGGCGGAACCTCATCGACTCAGAAGAGCCGTTAGAGATGGACTTAAAAGTGCAATTTATATGGACGAGTTTCGCTTGCTAAACATTCTGTGATTTTCGCCGACGACTTTGCTGAATAAACATTTGTCCCTGAGGGACTGTGTTCTGCAACTTGGTGTCAGAGAAGACAAGGCGAACCCCACCTGCGGCGTTCCGATATTGCTTGGATCACCAGCGTCTATTCAGATGCCTGCCCCATTGAACATGGATGAACGGAACTTGGCGAGTAATTGGCGTCTATGGAGGAGCAAGTAGATGGATTTCTGCGCACTAGTACGTTTGGACGGGCAACCGATGGCGTATCGCTTGGCCATGTTTCGACACGCAGCCGGGGATGACGCACGCCGAGTAATAGAGACATTGCAATACAACAAAAGCGAAAATCCTAATAATTTGGAGACAGTCATTGAAAAGTTCAGTGAATTTTGCGAAGGTCAAACCAACGAAACCTACCAGCGCTATCTTTTCTTCTCGCGCAACAGTGGCCCAGACAAATCCTTCGACGCGTACATCACTGAGTTGAAGCTTTTGGCACGATCCTGCAGTTTCCTCAAATGCATGGACGACAGTCTCCTACGCGATCAGATTGCTCTAGGAATCAATGGTGAAAGTACGACAAAGCGGCTTTGCGACAACGCAACTTTTCACTCCGGCACTGCATCGATATCTGCAACAATGCATCCTCTACCACCTATCAGTACCAGCAAATGAAACTCGCAACTGATGCAGAATTGTGTGTCGTTTCCGGATGCGAAGCAGCAAAGGCTACTTACGAGAGACAGGAGATTTACAAATTTTGCGCCGCACAACACCCGAGCTCCCGCGAACGGTGTCCGGTATGGGGTCGGAGATGCGCCAGATGTGGAAAAAGGTACCACTTTGCTCGTTGCTGCCGATCAGCCAATGTGAGTGCGGTCGTTCGTGACAAGTCACCCGTAGATGCAGGACATTCAATTGGCAACGCATCTCCGTGGATGCCGCAAAAATGTGTCTACGCAAGTCTGTTGATCGAATGCAAAGCCGTACGATTCCAGTTAGACACGGGAACTATTGTCAACATCCTACCAAGCAAGTGTGCATTCAATCCGACCAAGATTGCCTGCGTATGTGGAAGGGTTCCAGACTTCATCCGAAGGTCTCAGCTACAATCGAAGTGGTTAACCCAAGAGACGCAGCATCACATCGACTGGAATTTGTGATCGTGAAGGAGGAGCTCACGATGATTCTCGGCATTGATTGGATCCAGCCTCTCGGTTTTGTTGTTTTTAATCATGATACAGTGAAGACGACGCGAAGTGGCAAGGTGTATGGGGTGGATAGCAATTTGGGAGCGCAAGAACACGAAAAATGGGAGGATATGATGGCAGTATCAGATCATATTGTGCAGATAGATCGATCTAGCGAGCCAGAGAGACAATGGGAGGAAGACGTGGATTCGCTTACTGGACTCGGATTGGCTGATATTCGTTTGGGTGATTCACCGTTTGTTTAACTAAAGCATAGGAGGAATTTCCTCGACTCAGAAAGGTCGTTAGCTATGGACCTGCACATGCAATTTAGCTCGAGGATTTTTGCTTGCCAAACATGCTGTAATTTTCACCGACTTTGCTGAATAAACGTTTGTCCCTGAAGGACTGTGTTCTGCAACAAGTAGTTCCGATCTCTTATGGTGCGATGAAAAATTTTGCATTCCGGTTTATAATATGTAGGCCAAAATAGGTCTTCCTGTCCTCCATGAGTTAGCTGTATACCTGTCAGTTTTTGTGTTGGTCTAAAAATAAGTGCTACAGCGCCAGTTGTCAGTAATATAAAATTACCGTAAATCAGACGGTACCGGGCCATCAGCAGACCATACCAACACCCTAACAGGAGCAGAACGTTTGGGAGTCGGTTATATGTGCACTAGGAACAGATGCAGAAGCTGCGCTCGCCACGTGACCTTCAGCAAGAAGTACGAAGCCGAATTTAACAGTTCATGGTTGGAGCTGATGCATACAATTTAAGGTATTTGTCTCAATAAATAACTCCGCACCTTGGGTTCATGCATTTTGATTAGGTGTGCGGATATTTGCCCCTTATCTGCCGTGGTAGACCTCGGGACTGTCCTTCGTCGTGCTTCTGATTGCAGAATCTTGGCACTGGGTCCCAGTGAGCTACGTCGTGGTGAACGACCTGTTTTTCTACTTTGTTTAGCTATATTTTTACAAACCATTATCTCGACGTCATTCACCTTCTTGGGCGACAGAACCCAGTATGGTCATTAGACACATAGGGCATGATTGTCCAGAGTAATACAACACTACGCTAATCGATTTTCGAAGTGTTTGAGTAATAAATGTATACAGTGAAGTCTCCGTATTTCAAAGTTGTTGCTTCACACTTTGATTTCCGTCCGGTGGGAGTTCAGCCCGCGCACGCCTTACATCCATCTGTAAATTACATACAATTTTGTGGTTGCACTTGACTTTCTGCTATTCACATATGTGCTCTAACTTTGGGGCTACAACGTGTGCGAGATTAAGCTCATGTGTAGATTTATTTTAGCGGCATGACAGGGAAAGCCGATCACAATGCTAGATATGCGATATCAGCCATCGGAAACTTGACGTCAATAACCGAAGTCACGTTCGTAGTGCCCGCTTGGAGAGATTGGCTTTGCGTATCGAGTTTCTGATGTGATTGCACCATTCTTGAAGCAAATGTGGCTACTCTTTTATGGGCAAACCACATTCGCATGCCAACATTTGTGGACCATATCTGCAGTACGGAACGCATGATGGATCTCCAAAATTGACAGCAGGAATTTTGTATAAATGTTTCATTGACTACCCCATCAGTATAGTAGTCAACCATGTTGTGTAGACCACCCGAGTAGGCTACGTTCCAATCATGATGACCATCCACTCAGGTCGAACGACAGCGCACAAGGTCTCTGAGACTTGCACTACGAAAGCTACGTGTGAAAGCTTTGCCAACAACACGCGTAATTCGAACATGCTCGTAAGTAACCTTATATTGTTGTCCGTCCATAGTTGTGTATAGTTAAATTTTTATCAACCGATAACCACAAAAACTTGATTGAGGAAGACCGGTGCATCTTAAATCGAGTGTTCTCATTCGTTAACAACGAGGGTGAGAACGGCTCTAGTTGTCGCTACGCTTTGGCGTGTCGAGAGAAATATTAAAGATACGCGACAAGTACAAAGTAGCCCTCTGTACTAAAGCGCCTACGCTAGGCGCGGGCTTAGAGACCACTTGAACCCTACCCCACATGCGAAAAGAGTAGCAGGTTCAGTATAGCTGGGCTTAGTCTCTGTAACCTCAGACCATTAGAAACTGATGCTTCCGGAATTACTCAACAGCCATCAGCGACAGATAAACAGCAGAGGAGAGATGACAACTCCATGACTGCACTCCAAAGCTAGTTTAAATAACCTTATCGCTGAATAGGAGTCCACTATTACTTTAGGAGCCTCACTGGTGCAGGACTGAAGGTAAGGTTTTACTGGGGCGTCATCATGTTAACAGTCTTTAAACGGTTGGATTGTTGACAAGCGGGATGAGTGTGGGGGGTAGGTCTGTACAAAGGAAACTATTCCCATCGCACCTTTGGGAGACCGCTGACTACATACTGCTGTTAAATATTTTGGGGTGAATGGCAACCGAGTGCCCACTTTCATAGAGTCCGTACTCGTTAACGCGGTGAACATAAAATGCCGAAAAAAGGTGCGCTGGGAATTCTGCGCAATAAAATACCTAGAGTAGGTCGTTTTGAGTGTGAAAGCTGCAACGCTAATACTAAAACTGTGTGCTATGTTTGCGGAGAACAGAGGTTGGGAATAGTAACAACGAGGAGTTCGAAAGTATTGTAGGTAGCGCCACCGGTAATTATGATTGTAATTCTGATAAGGCTTTCTTCCCAGTAATTCACAAGCTACATAGTACAGCCTAGTCCGGAAAAGCACCAGACGCGTTTCGCCCTATTGGGGTTCGTCAGTGTTGCGCATTCCCTCGGTCCTCTAAGGAGGATCGAACCCATGACCGCTAGAGGCAGATACCAACTAGCCAGCAGCTTAAGCCACTGGGCTATGGGGGACGTTGGCTGGACTACATGATTTGCAAACTAACTGGGCTATAGCACCACCTATGTTCCACTGTCACTGACAGTGGTTAACCTGCGAGGTGATGATGTCCTCTCACTAGACGCTATATCCATAGGATTTGGAACTAGGAGAGGCTATTTTTAATTTAGATTACTCACTAGTAGCAGGATTTAGTTGTAATTCTGATAAGACTTTCTTTACAGTTGTTCCCAGTTAGTTAGCAAATTATGTAGTCCAGCCAACGTCCCCCATGGCCCAGTGGCTTAAGCTGCTAGCTAGTTGGTATCTGCCTCTAACGGTCATGGGTTCGATCCTCCTTAGAGGACCGAGGGAACGCGCACCACTGACGAGCCCCAATAGGGCGAAATGCGTCTGGTGCTTTTCCGGACCAGGCGCTACTATGTAGCTTGTGAATTACTAGGAAGAAAACCTCATCAGCATTACGACTACAATCCTGCTACTCGTGAGTAATATAAATTATGATTGTGAAGGAATCGTGGAGAATAAGAAGTATTTTTCATCGAAAGGCGGTTAAGTGCTCGGCCGAGAGCAGGTCAGGGCTATGTGTTCGTCGCTACGTGGGCGCACTTGGCAAAGTATGCTTGACTAGCGCTTACCAGACTGATAAGTGATATTTCCCTATTAGATTAGCACGACTGGGTACTGTTTGTTTTAACCTAAGCTCTGCGGATTCTCAGAAGATGCTTGCTTCGAGATTTAGGATACTAAGAGCTAGGATGAGATGCACATTAAAAATTGAGGTGTTTGCACCGCTTTTACTCTGGGACTTTGCAACCTCGGAGCAGGGTTACAAGCGAGATCGCATGGTATTCACTAAAAACTGGTGCACATCTGGTCATTGGGATTTGCTCAAGCATAATGTGTGAGGCTCACAGCGCTTCACCGATTCGGACAAGTTCAACATACGGTTCGACTCAGATACTAGTCACAAACGATGACACGTGACACGGGTATAGGTTATCATGGTACTGATTGTAGAAAAGAACAGATGAGTAAAATGATGAGTATTTGGGAAGTTTCGTCGAAAGTGTTTGTGTGTCAATACTTTCTTAAGAGAGGAAAATGTAGAGCACGGCCACATTCGAGGACTCCGCCTTGACCAGAACGGTGAGAAACAGCGATGCATAGAACAAAATCCCAACCAAAACCCCGGGTTATTGGTACTTCGAATTAACGCACTTACCAGTTGTAGCATGTTTCTTGCTCTCTAGTTAGTTGCGTCGTTATTACGCCACTAGAAGCACAGACCTGAAGCGTATTCACGGCACTGCCGACTCACTGTAACGTGGCACAGACGGCGTATAGCATTAGTCTAAAACAGCGGTCAAAAAACTACGGCCCGCGGGCCAGATGCCGCTCACCGATCCTACCCGAGTTTGCCTGATAAAGGGTATGGAACATGAGGCGTTGTGATATAATTTACATTGAACAAAATATGCGTCATATTTTCGTTGACTTTACAGTGTTTGGATACCAGTGTGAGGCAGCTCATTGTTGCCCTATTTGAAAATTCACTGCCGTACTACCAGTTTCGCAAACTTCGACGGCGATTGACTCGTGAGCTGCGTCACATCCAAAATGCATGGTGGATGGAGAAGGCGAAACAGATGAAATGCTACGCCGAACGCTGTCAATATAAGGAATTCTTTGACTTTTTGAACGCGGTGCATGGCCCCTTCTCGCAGCCGAAGAGGACGCTGGTGGATGATACTTCAAGCACTGCCTGCACACAGACTGCAGACATAATGCAGGTCTGACGAAAACACTTGGATTGTCCCTTGAACAACCGTTCGGATATTGGCTGACCAACATGGAACGGGCTGAAGCAGCACGAGGTGGTGAGTCTGTCAGACACACCGACACTGGATGAGACGCAGAGAACACTTGCTCAGCTGCGAAACGGCAAATGTACCGCTGCCGACGGGATCCCGCCTGAAGTATTGAAACACGGTGGGGCCGCGTTGATACATGCACTTCGCCACTTAGTGAAACTCATGTGGTTTGGAGAAGATGTACCGGCTGACTTGAGGGGTGTCCTTTTACTAATACTGTAAAAGAGCACGAATTATCGTAGTATCAACTTGCTGAGTTGTGTGGGCAAGGTGATTGCCTAAATCCTGCTCAACCGCCTCGCCACTCTGTTCCTTGAACCGAACGTGTCGGAGGAGCAATGTGGATTTCGTTCGGGTCGCAGCACCATGGTATGGATTTCAATGCTGGCCAATTGCAAGAGAAATGCAGTGAGCGACACCAGCCATTTTACTCGCTATTTGTAAACTTCACCAAGGCATTTGGTACGGTGAACTGCGAAGCACTTTGGCTGATGTTGGGTACGTTTGATTGTCCAAGTAGGTTTATGAGTCAAATAGAATGTTTGCACAGTAGTATGCGGACGAGAGCGTAGCGCTGTTGATAAACCGCGGATGACTTTGATCTTTTCTATGGTGTGAAGCAAGTCTGAATCTTGACCACTGCCGTGTTTAATTTTTACCTTCATGCAATGATATCTTGTGCCTTTGTTGCTGGTTGTGATTAGTGTCTGTGTGGAGCACCGTATTGATGATGGGTTGCCGAATCTCCGCTGTTTCGGCGCGAGAGCCGTAGTGTGTGAGACAACCATCCGTATGTTGCTGTTTGCCGATGACCTTACGTGGTTTACACATAGCGCGGATGAATTGTAGCGTATGACTACGATTCTCGCTTCGTCAACGGCTAACATTGGACTCAACATCGACACCAGCAAGGCAGTTTTCTTTTTCCGCCTGCACTGGAATTTGAATCTGTGTGCCTGCCGCAAATCCATAGCGGTGGTAACGTCATGCAAACCACCTCCCACTTTTGCTACGCGGGAGTGTGATACCTACCAACCCGCGGATAGCAAGCGAGCTGCGCATGCGCGTATCGAAAGCGGCATCCGCATTTGGAAAACCGGGTAATCGGGTGTGTAACAATCATCAGCTGACTAATGAGACGAAACTGATGGTGCACCGTTCGATGGTGCTGTCCGTTCTTCTATATGGCAGTGAATCCCCGACGCTTTATCCTACAGAAGTGGCTGTACCCACGGACGCCACGGATTTTTGCTTTACCTCGCTGAATTCTACTTTTGCCTTGAAAATACTATGTTATACATGTTCGTGCTGTGTGAATTTTGCACCAATGGTTTGCTTTTGGTGTACTGTTCCATTTGTGCGAATTTGGTATATATTCTCCGGCCACTGTCGGAGATCTCCCTGATTGGCCCAACTGCTGTCTGTGTCCGCCATCTTGACTTTGTTCTACAGCAATCGAACAGGTGTCTGCAAGACCACCAGCTTGACCGACGGCGTTTGGATTCAGCATACGAGTGCAGACGTTGCAACGAACGGATTCTGCAGCTCTGACCGTCACAATGGCACGTACTGCTTACCCACGGAAAGCTAAATCCAAAGCTTCCGAAATAAACCTTAGCTGTGGCGTAGACAGCTGTGTAAAACTTGTGCGATTTGGAATAGAATGCGGAAGATGCCGAAAATACTTCCATTCTCGATGTGCTAGCCTTAGCCTCAGCCAGATAAAAAAGCTTAATAGTACGACTGATTCTCTCTGGTTCTGCACTGGGTGTAGGTCTCTTCCACTTGTCAGATGTATAACTGGGTTGGCGCAGAACTACCATAGACTGACAAAGATTGTAGAGCAGGCAGGAGCCGTAAAAGCTGTCCCACATGAACCAGACACATCAGTGCTTCGATCTCGATGCTCAACATCAAGCACCAATTCAGAACAGTGTAGGAGTAAGGATCCAGAGTTAGCCACTGAGGCACTAGCGTCTCCTCATAAAGATGCGTTTGCCACACACTGCTCAGTAGAATCTCCCGCCACACTAAACACTGTTAGATGGCCGACAACCTACGCATCCGTTGGTGCTACCCATATGAGGTACGCACCTCCCATCTTAACCCCGCCCGCTGCCAAACGAGTTACTACTAACAATACCACCACGGGACTCAAGATCCCATCATTTTTCCAATCGAAGAAAACGGCCGCTGGTCCCTCCAAACAGGAGAACATGAAACACTACCATAATTCTCTGACTGTTATATGCTGTAATATGACTGAATCCGGGGGCGAAGTCCATAAAAGATAAGATAGTAGACAACAACAGTGAGACTCCATGTGTCAACTAACAGGGGTTCAAGGTAAACCAGTCATTATGATGCTTCTTGTCCGTCACCCAAACTCGCTACACTACGGTGAACCGCGGTTACTCCAGATAAAACTTCAGTCAGGTAATGATGCGAAGGCAGTTCTCTTGTCAGCCAGTCGCCTCGGTATCACCACTTGCACTCTTCGAATATTTTCAGATGTTCCTTGGAGCGAACGCCAGAAACGCAGACAAAATCCGGATGACTTCCGTAAACAACAAGATGCAAAACCTATCCTTGTTCACGGTGCCCCCGAGCTCCAGTCACTAAGCGACCTAGAGGTCAAAGTGCATGACTGGGATGAATGGCGTTTTATTCGTGAAGTACTCTCACTCGAAAATGTTATCGCTAATTCGACATCAAGGTTATCGCTATCACCTAACTACAAAGGGTGTGGTCCCTGAGTGCCCTCCGAACTGATGGTAGAACATGTGATCAAAATGTGGCACAAAAAGCGTAAAATGCTGCCATCCGAAGTAGGTCTGAAGGCAACAGGCACCGGGCCACAGATAGACAATGTAACACTAAGCAAGCCACTTACCAATACAATTCTGTCACAGAGTAGCTCAGAACGGAAACAATGCCGAAACACACCGACAGCTGAAGGAGGACAGGATGGTCACCCTATGGTTGGCGCTGAGAGCTCTATATAACAACCTGAACAGGCCCCATGGCCTGCGTCACAGGTCCTACAAAAAACGACCAGCAGCCGGCCCCGCAAGGGTCGGCATAGACCCTTATCGGAAACCAGCATTCACATGCACGCCTTTGACCACCGATGCCCTCACCTGCTTGTGTACCAATGCACAAGGTCTTCTCAGCAAGCTAACCGAACTTCGTATTCATCGGGTCTCCACGCCTTTGGGCCTAGTTATGGTCATGGAAACATGGCTGAACACGGAGATCACGGATGCTGAGATTGCACTGCCCGGCATGAATTCCATACAAAACGATCGACCTAGCAGAGGAGGGGCAGTGCTCCTGTATTATCGATCCGACCTGCATGTTGATGTCATTGAGGACCCAGAAACGCAAGTCGTCGACGATCTTTGGTGTCGTACGCACCGAAGACGTGGTGATGTGTGTTTATTAGCAATAGTTTACTGCCCTCCCATGTCCACTTTGGAAATGGATCAACGCCTAGCTTATGCGATGTAACGAGTCCTGGCACGACCATACAGTCACGTCCTTCTGGTGGGGGACTTCAACCTGCGTGCAATCGGAGTTCCAGCATCGCACTGCGAACAATTCAAGGTGGATTTGTAAAAGGTGATCGCCAATGTACCTCTGTACAACCATAGCACCTCTCCCACGCGATTCCGAACGGGTGACACACCCTGTGTTTTGGACGTCGTGCTCTCCAACTAGCAACTAATGGTCGACACCGTGACCATAGATGCACCACTTGGCCGTAGCGATCACACGATTTTGCTCGTTCGTTACATCTGTTGCTCGGAGTACATCAGTGAGAACAACGTGGAAACCTATGTCGTTACACATTACGATGAACTGTCCAACTCCGTTCAAGAAACTGACTGATCCTTCCTGGCTGAGAAGCCGCCAAATGTCGTCTGGATGTTGTTCATCACCCAATTCACTGCGCTAATGGCAAATGCGTCAGAAAGCAAAGTCCTTCACCCGAAGCAAGTGAATTCGTTCCTGAGGAGCCGTACTAGAAAATGCATGGTCTTTAGGGATTCAGCCTGGCGCGCTTAAAAGCCTGTCTAAGTAACCTGACCTGGGGTGCTTACACAACTCAAGGTAACCATTCCGTTAAGTTGATCCGCGAAGACAAACTCCAGCACCAAGACAACTTAGCGTCGACATTCTGTACAAATCCTAAGTTACTGTATAGACATGTCAACAAGCTCCGCAGAGTGCAGCGCGGGATCTCGGTTTTACGTGCAACAGATAGTCTTGCGCAAACCGCACAAGGTGCAGCCAACGTGCTTCGCCAACGCTTCATCCATACTTTCCGGAGTGAACCATCATTTCATCCGCTTTTTACACAGCTTCCATCGACACTAGAGTTAAATCACGTATCGTTCACGGCAGCCAATGTGCTGAAAACGCCAATGTAATCACGCGAGCAAAACTCACCTGGCGTGGACGACATCAAACCGAAGGCTTTGAAGGCAGCGTCCATGAACCTTGCTGAACCATTAGCTCGGTTCTTCCAACGTTGCCTCGACGGAATGCAGGTTCCGACAATCTGGAAACATGGACTAGTCACCCCTATTTACAAAAGCGGTAATCGTTCGGAGCCCTCGAACTACCGTCCCATCACTCTGTTCTCAGTTTTATCCAAACTAATGGAACGTATAATTGCAGAGGCGCTCAAGGGATATCTTGAGCGCAACAATATCCTAGTGTCACAGCAACAGGGATTCTGCTAAAATCGATCCTGCACTACAAATTTGCTGCTAGCCCGAGCAAGCTGGACAGAGTCAGCCGATGCCAGAGTGGGAGTCGAAGTTGTCTACTCAGACTTCTCGAAAGCGTTCGATCGTTTAGGCCACCGCATTCTCCTGCACAAGCTTCGAAGCTATGGAATCGGTGACCCTATACTCGGTTGGATCGGCAACTTCCTTGCTCAACATCAGCTGAATATGAGAGTCCGCAGCTCTATTTCCGACCCAATTGACGTCCGGTGTGGCGTGCCTCAAGGATCGGTACTGGGGCCACGTTTTTTCCTCACATTTATTAACGATCTTGGCAGTGTACTGCAGTCGAATTTCTTACTATATGTAGATGATTTCAAAATTTGGCATGGAATCAGGTCATCGGATGATCACATGGCATTGCAGAGCGATCTCAACAGGGCTTATACGTGGTCATCCGACAACCGGCTCCAGTTCAACGTGACTAAGTGCAAAATCGTAAGCATACGCCATCAGCTTCTCTATGAATATCGACTTGGGGACCAGTAGTTACAACGTGCTTCCCAAGAAAACGACCTCGGGGTGATCATGCAGGACGACTTTGGTTGCTCAAGACAGGCTGAAAAGGCATCAAAAAGAGCAAGTCAACATCTTGGACTCTTACAGTGAGTTTTCTGCAACTTTGAGACATCAATCTTACCGCAAATGCTGAACACCTACATGAGGCCCCACGTGGAATATGCGATTCAGGCCTGGCGTCCTTGGCGCAGGTGCGACGTCGATCCACTTGAAGCTCCACAACGTAGAGCGACCAAACTCGTTAGGGGATTGTTTCATCTGTCCTACCAACACAGACTGCAGTCCCTGAGAATGTACAGTGGTGAATATCGACGTCAGTGAGGAGACCTAATCCCGGTTTACACAATATTGACGAACTTAACTCGCCCATGTCGCAATCTGTTGTAGCTGAGCCGAAATGCCAACCTGAGAGGTCATGAGCTCAAACTGGCTAGGCACTACAGTCGACTTGATTGTCAACGCAACGTTTTCTCCCTCCGTGTGTCCCGTGCCTGGAATGCCCTTCCGACGCACGTTATCCTTGCCCCTACCTTAACGCTATTCAAAAAACGCCTTGATGAAACGTTTTCAAACTTGCATTACTTGATATAGTCTGTTCCACTTGGAGGACGAAACAACGTAAACCTAACCATGTGCTTAACGGCCCTCTTCGCAACGTGGCGGTGTGGATACATTCAGTAGTGTCCACGTGATTAGCCGGAAAGTAGCTAAACTGGATTAACCTATCACATCTGTCAAATGAAGAAACAAACGAGTGAGCGTTGTCGTTTCCATTTTTATTTCCCACGCACTTACTGAACTATAACAGCTCCCTATATTATTTTGTGTGTGCACATCCCATTCCCACTTAAAACTATCGTTATGCAGTAGTGCATTTAACTCGGTGGACGCTTGAAATAACGATTTACTTATTCGATGATCCTTCAAAGTTTAATTTTTACTCCAACCATCCTACGGGACTTGTCAAGCACATGCTTTTTTACCCGTGATAAATCAGTGTGTTCAATGCATGCATCAGACTGTGCGATTCAGCTGGCGTGACCAAGCTGCTGCTACGGAAGTACTGCGCCCCAGGGGAATATACGTAGTGGACTGCGTACTTCTGCTGCGGCACCTGAGGTGGCTGGGGCAAATCAGCCGCATGGATTCGACGCGGATACCGAAACAGCTGTTATATGGACAAAATAGTTCAGGGGAGCGGCACGTTAGAAAACGGAAGTTACGTTAACAGAATTTGATAAAGGTTAGCTTATTACGAACTAATGTTGATTTCATATGTTGGCTAGACAGTTAGTCGACTCCAATAGCGTGAGATTATCAAACGGGCGGTTGCTCAGGTGTGGTATTGTATTATTCAATGCGAAGAGAAACGTAGGATGAAGAAGCCACAATCGCCGATGGAGTATACACCATCGAAGTCATGCACACGGTGCTGTAGTACATGCAGCCCCAATTGCCTCAACTAAGCCAGCTTAGTAAGCCACCAGTGTGGTCACGCGGATCCAAAAAGAAGAGGCGACGAGACAGTTGCATAGGTGTTGCTGGCCCGTCAACTATCCTCGCAAATTGCGCCAAAATCTCCGGCATAATGGCTGTGGAAAGCCGGGTCCAGTTCCCCCCTCCCACAACGCAGCAGCGTTCAGCCACTCCGAGACGCGGCCCAACTGCGCAACTGTTGACAATGTTCTTTTACGAACTACTACCCCGCCGTGGTAGCAATTTTCCCTAACTTAATAACCCATTGCATTGGCTGTGCTTCGCTCTTGTTGATCGTAAAAGAGCCTAC
>OX104064.1:38579978-38611402 GCA_944474145.2 Dicrocoelium dendriticum
AAGCCTGGTGCACGGCAGGAAAGTATATAATCAACAAGGAATAGGCACTGGGGCTTGTTTTTGAATCCCTCCATTCATTGCGCATTCGGTCCGCTAAGCCTTGTAAAAACAAGTGAAGGAGACATTACTAATGGCGGTCGGTTTAAACTATTCATTTCGGTTTTAACTGCTAATTTATTAGCATTATATGCTTTAGCTTATGTCCATGCGTTCTGTACCCTATGGTCAACTCGCATCTCTCAGTAAACCTTGCTTAAATGGATTACTTACACACCCATTTACCGTCAACATCCTGATGCACAGCCCCCAACCACCAAGCTTTCTTCCCAACCCCCCATCGTCTCAGATGATTCCATTGACTACAGAATTACCAACCCAGACTGCTTGAGCTTGGCATTTGCGGCGGCTGCAACCTAACGAATACCTGGAGATGTTACGGTCTGGATTAGCAGTGCGGCTAGAAAGGTGGACCCAGCAAGAGGACGAGAATTTACTCAGAATAGCGACGGAAATGAATGCCCATGTACGGACTGGGAGGACACTAGTGACACAACTTAGACATCGAATTTCGAAGCGGACGGATGCGGCTATCACGAGGAGGCTACAACTCATGAAATGGAAGCGCCCATTTACACAGCCATCACAATCTAGACGTCGGACAGCCACCACCTGCCACTCGTCAACAATTAGCTCTGACTCTAGCCTTTTCATTTAGGATAGACCGGCCACGCCGAACGTCGCTCACTGTCCAGTATCCCCGCCCCCGACCTCCATTACCGGTCATTCTTCTCCTGCTGTTGCGACGGTGGTTGACATCTTCCCTAAGCAAAATCTGGGAAGCCCTCTGCTCACGTCTCTGAGTTACATCTCCTCTGCTCCTGGCTATCCGATGCATCTTCTCCAGTCCCACCCGCCGTAGCTAACACACCTTCCGAGATTTCGGAGCCCCCTTTTCCACATTCACCTTACCCAAATCCCCAGCTACGGATCAGGGCCTATGAACGGCCCGCGGCGCAAGACTCGGCTTGTCCCCCTATTTCCCCTGGCTAGAACCATCGGGCCAACGCATCTGCTGTATATTATACCAACGTTGCAAAGGGAACAGCCTCTGCCGAATCCGAAGGCAGCCTGGGGAACCGCTCCCCTATGTCGCCGTCCTTTACATGCATCATGACATCACTTCCATCTGTAGCTCTTCCTCGTCCCTTCCCTTCAAAACTGCCTACTAACCATGACATGGAATCGTATAACCCTGTCCCTTTTCCCTTGAACCCTATGCCACCTACCCTACCGGTCTCCACCGTAACCCAACTTAACACTTGCGATTTATAACCTCAGACGTTTAAAACACGCAGTGGTCTGCTGAGACATCTCGCCACCCACCCCGGCAATCCAACAGTCATTCTGGCTTCTGCCGCCACGCAATTTCCACGATTTCAATTAGCATACTTACCGAGGTTCCTTTACTATGCAAGGGGCCTATCACAACACCGACAACATAGACACCCAGTCAGATATAACGCAGCCTGTCTCGCACCGCTTCCTGCACAATCCTATACTTTGTTGGCCATATAAGCGTGAAGCGGCCTCGAACCTTGCTGCATCCTGCCCTAAACTCGTTGCTGTACTACAGCATTCCCATCGCGGAAGAAGGAGGGCCTACGGAAACCTCTGCAGCGCATCGGTTGGCACTGTGCTAATTGGCGTGCGCAGTGTGTAGAGTCTCGGGTTTTGCTCGCGCCGATACTTACACAACCGGCCCCCCTTTCACCGCTGCAGCGACACCAGTGTACACCCTCGACCTCATTGTCCTTGACATCAGATGGCTCACTAATACAACTTCCCCAGAATGAGGCAACCGAAGACATCCATACTACCAGCACCATACCACTGACGAACAGGATTAAGCGATTTACTACATACAGTAATAATTTATGGAGTGTTGCATGGAGTGTTTGCCAAGTTTTAAACAGTGATAGCGTGGGCTAAAGAGTGAGGAACGTTCGCCAAAGGTCTGAGTGAGACACTGTACCGTATCATCGAATGAAAAAGCATGCGGGTGTTTTGGCAAAATATAATTTACCAAACGGTTGTATTCCGTAGCCCCCAACTTATGAAGCCGTGTTCGTGATCGCCATGCATCCACCTTGCCACCGAACTCAACCAGCAATATGTCCTCATAGCGTTTGAACCAAGACTCAAATGTAACACCAGATGGAACATGTTGAAAAAACTGAATTGTACACACACAACAACAAAACAACAGAAGTACATCAGCCATTTGAACTGATGCTTCGCTGCCATACAACCATCAGGACCTACGGTATAATGAATAATAGGCGGGAGATAAAGGGGACTTACCTGAAAACCTTAATGCCCTAAGCACACATTCTTGGTCAAGGCGCCAACACTTTGTGTTAGCAACATGCCGTCACAAACAGCAGGCTATAGTGCAAAGATAACCATGACTTTTTCTTCAAGTTGTAGGCACAATTGATTCCAAATTGGTTTGCTCATTATGCGGTGCCTTGTCCTTGGGAATCATCGGAAGGTTACGAGTCCGAGTATCGAGTAGACGGATTTGAGCAGCTTCGAACTGCGTCTGCTGTTGTTGTAGTATCGCATGGGGATCGTCTGCTGAGGTTGCCATTTCAATCGCCATTTCCGTCGCCAGTTGATATGACCTGAACTGCTCCAAGTAGGCGGATAAAAGACTAGATCGTGGATGTGACCAGGTAGTATTGATATAACGCGTTCAAGACTCAAGAATCCCACATGGCTGGCTAGGCAAACAACCTCCACGTGGTGCCAGCTGGGTGGTGCGGGTTAATCCTGTTGCAGCGAATGGTTCGGCGGCAGTGTTCCAGGACGTGGTGAGTTTTCGCCTGGCAAGCATTTTCCCTATAAAAAGCCACAAACGTCTGTTTAACAACACTGTGACGTGGCGGATAGAACTAGCAACTCAATAAGGTCACTGGTTCTTGCTTTTCCGGAGGATCTTACCCCACTCACGGACGTCAGCCAATTCGAAGGTATCATTTGATCTATTCCTATGTTGGCGAATTCACCGAGCACAACCACAAATTCAGCCAACATGATTACTGACCCATACGCTTATATGTATACATAAAACATAACTCCAGTATGTACCGGTTACATATTAACACGTGACAATTACTGCTTATGCGCTCTGTATTAATATGATCACGCCTCTTAAGGTGTGTCCCGCACTGTTGGAAATAAAACATTTATTTGTTTATTTACTTATCCCCTAAGGGCTGTTATACTCCTCATTAATGGTTAACTCACTGCTGATTGGCTGGACACTGGCACAATCTGATTGGATCGGGGGTAGCTGGGATAGGGTCATGTGCAGCATTTGGGTTAGGCTTTCGTATATGACAGAATAAGGTTAACCCACTGAAAGGCAATCAGTTGAAGCTATCCACATATTATAAGAAGTTGGAATGTCACCTGATTTCTTCTGTCTCCTTGAATGCCAACCATGGAAAGGCATCCCCATTTACGTCAATTTTTCCAGGTCTGCCGAAATTAAAAAATCTAATGAAGATGCGCTAATGCATTTACACCCTGCGATGTAGTCTTTCGGGGCTGAGCATCAAAATGACACAAACAACCGGTGTTTCAGATTAAACACTTTGTTTTGTTTGCAATACTTTTGTATTCGCCACTATCTATCATTTGGAACCTGCCAAACTTTAATTGTTCTTCCAATGATAAACTGTTGTTTCCACTAGTTGTGTCCTTCCTCATTTGCTTCCTCATTAGTGATACTTGTTTTCTTAGTGAATCCAGTCGTGACGGCTAGATCCACCGCATTTCACTGACCGGATTATAGTTATTTGAATTAGTTAAAATAACTCAGCGACTAGTGCCACCGATGTAAGAAACCGATTGCCGTGAGACTGCACCTTCGTGTTTCGTCATGATGACTACGCTTGTCAACTAATGCCGCCTTCAAGTGTACCACCACACTCTGTTTAACTTCGAACACACATAACATTTTGGTTGTCAATTGTGGGCGTTGCAATTTTTTAAAGAATACCTCCACCTTTTAGTCTCGACCACAGTCAAGATTAGCTCAGGATTTTGGTGTCTAGTGGTAGTAACTTTAATAGTATTTATAGCAGTTTATTAATAATTATATAACCTTGTGTATGAATTGGTACAGAGATAAGAGTAGATTAGTCATCCAGCCTGCTTATCTGTCTCCGAGTTCGAGAGTTGATTATTGAATTTCAGTACACAAATTAAATGAAGTCTAAAATTTGTGTAAAATGCATAACAACTTACGTGCATAACAACAGTACTTAGTTGTGCTCTCACTCCAGGCTTTGCTCGAGCTGCTTGCCAATGCAAAACAAAAGTGGATATTATGTGAATACTGCAGTTCTTGCACTGATAGTACAGTAATCTACTTGTCGATGTCTGCTCATCTGTCGAAACCACAAATGTGTGTTATTTTTTCAAACGTGGGAACAATCTCAAACAGTTGAGAAATGAAATTTTCGACAAGCATGGCATTTCGTCGTAAAATGACAGCAGATAGTTACAGCATGCCAGCTGGTAGAGAAACACTTCTTCGATTTAAGGCTTGTAAAGATGGATCAATTTTATTTTATCTTCCGGAAGTCGTAGTGATTGTCATCAAGGTGTCGTTTTCGAGGAATACGTTTTGAAGTTGGTCGAAATCCCACGAATGCCACTCCGAAGATAATGGTAGTGATATCCGTCCCAACCACTTAGTCTCCTTTTGCACTCACCAGATCTGATTGAGTGTAGCGGATACATGCCCTGCAAATCACAATCAACAATGGCATTTTCGAGTATGCCTTGAGTTACAAATGATTGTGAACGCTACGAGTCACTAAAATTTGTAACCCATTTGGTTGCGCATACTCAAACTTTATCTATCCCTTTTATACTGCTTAATATTCGGAAGAAGATTTAAGGCTCAGGCATAACTCAAGTTTCAAACTCCAAAGTGCTACGAAATAAGCATCAGTGGACGCAAACTACAAATACAAAACTATCGTACCGCTAACATTTTACACAGCAAGTAAGCTCTTTTTCTGGAACTAACTTCCGTCGAATAACAAAAACGGTAGCAGCCATCCGTAATTTATAAGGGTGATACCATTGATCTAGATGGAAAAGATGATGGATACATGTGAAAGTTTCCATATCTCCTCATATCCTCGATGCTACATTTTTACCTATGCATAGATAACTCGCTTGGGATATATTTCCGAACGATGTAATGCTTACCATTTATTCTGCCCTGTCTCCACTATGCATTTCCTCCGCTGTCGGCCAACCACCGCTGTTTTTTCTCTCTGCTGATGCAGGAGTTACACGGTTCATTGCGCCTTTTATACAGAACTTTATTGCTGCCATACTCTACGCCTATTAGCGTTACTCAATTCCGTTGGATAAGCCTTACAAAATGACCTACATCGAAGCAACCGGCAATTTTCAACGCATTGAGAACATTAGTCTCACTAATTCCCTGGTGTCCGGAACTGCTGGATAGCTATGAGACTTTGCTTGGAAATTTTCATACCTAATAATGACTTGAAGATCAACCTGATTATCCTAACTTATACAGCTATTTAGCACATAAACCGATAGGATGACTTCCTCCACTGTTACAAGACATGCTTTAGTCTAATCATTACATTGTTACTTATCCTTTGTTATTTTACTTTATTGCATTCTGTTCTTTTATTTCTCCTTTTCTGCGCCGAACTCCTGATGATTCGGAACTTTGCAGCAGCATGTTTTCCCATGCAAGGTGGACAGCTGAAGAGTCACTAGAGAGTATAAAAGACGCGTTTGACTTAGGTAATAATTTTAAATTTAGTGCATATGCTGCCAAATCAAGTGAATTCGGTTATCAAGTACCATTATTGCTGATGCGCTAACTTGTTACTTGAACGAATATACCAACCTTGCACCCGGACAGCATGGCTTCCGACGAAATCGATCGTGCACTACAAGTCTACTGCTAGAACGGTTCATCTGGACCGAAGGAGTAGACAATTGCATAGGAGTTGATGTAGCTTTTCTCGACTACTCACAGACATTAGACAGTTTAAATCATATCATTCTGTTCTCCAAACTCCATGCGTTTGGTATTGCTGGTCCTCACCTAGGGTGGATCAGAAGCTTTCTCCTAAGCAGCCGCTAGGGGTGAGAATGCGTGAATCCCTATCAGATCCCATTTACGTTGAAACCGGGGTACCACCTGGATCAGTACTTGAGCTACCGTTATGTATGTCAACGTCATTACACTACTTATCCGCTCTAACATTCTGTTCTATCCGATGACATCAAGGTGTGGTGACCGATCAACGCACCGTTATTACCTTACTTCATGCCGATCTGATTAGGGTTTAAGCATGGTCAATCCAGAATCTACTTCGGTTTAATGTGGACAAATGTAAAGTGCTGCAGTTACGGAATCAACTAGTATGCTATTACAAACGTGCCAATCAGGTGCTTCAAAGGTCTTCTGGCTAGAAGGATCTGAGCGCATTGGTTCAGGCCGACTTTGGATGCTTGAATCAAGCTGAAACGACGTCAAGAAGGGGCATCCAAAACGTGGGTCTCATGAGACATGCATTCGCACGATTCGACCCCACGATTTTTCAACAGATTTCGGCTCATACACACCGCCACACGTGGAATACGCCATACAGTTCTGGCAGTCATGGTTGAGGAGAGGTCACACTGCCTTAGTGATAACCCAACGCCGGGAAACCTTGAATTTCAACCGCCTGTATACTTTGCCGTATGAACGAAAGTTTCGAGTGCTCGGCGTCCAGCGAACAATATCTTCGATTACATGGGGCCACATTTTGAATTGCTAGATTTTGAGACGCAGGTCGCACATTTCGCGATTTTCTAGAGCTCAGTCACAACAGGAATTTGAAATGCCACCATCTCAAGCTGGCAGAGCAGTACAGTCCTTTGGAATACCGTCAGAATTTCTTTTCCGTAAGCGTTTTCAAGACGCGGAATGCCCCACCGGAATCTGTCAACTGTACTCCCAAGCTGGTAGCGTCCAAAGCCCGAGTTCACCATGCTCTCATTTCCCTACACCATCTTACATGACTCATTGCTCATGGCTCAACACGACCGTTTGTTAGAGATTTCACTAACAGTCAACTCACCTGCTCTATTTGTTCATCTGGAGGAGGCATGGTTCTTACCAAAGTCCCATTTGTCGTCCTTCCTTACAAGGTTCAGTGAAATTGCAATTTATAATACACATACCGCAGTGGGTCCACAGGTGTAGATATCATTTTACTGACAATTTTCCAATATTTTGCACTATTCGCCATGACCATCCTACAAAACCTGGCAAGCTTTATCTGTTTTACTCCTATGTAAAAGTTCAATGACTGGCGTATGTGCTGATTGCCTTGATTGGTCAGCTAAGGAAATAAAGGAGAAAAATTACCGGAATGAATAATAAAATCCATGATGTCTAACACACTTGTAAGCCATGCCGACAAACCACCTGTGGGTGTGTGGAGGTGCTAGTGAAAACTCTCGAATGACTACTTCACATGGAAACGGTTCCTAAGGAGACGGTTCCACGGATGACCGCATACTTCACTTGATCGGTCTTACTATGGATCGCTCTTTGCGTTGAATCTTTTGTGACTCTTGTTCCGTGTTATCTCACTTCTACCTTCCTGCTATCTTACCTGATATCACTCATTCATTTGATGCGTGGGCCCTGTTCTGGATTTTTGCGGCACAACAGCTGAGGTGTTTTCCACCTGCAGCTAATGTGTATAACGGTGATGTTCTGGATTTTATTTCAAGTTTTCTTCCTTTCTATCCCTGTCAAGAGTTGGTTCGCTGTCCATTCCTCATCCTAGTCATCAGGTGCTGGACAAGATCGTTACTCCCTGATCATGCCTTGATGGGCGCTTCTCGCACTGCCGAGAATAAACTTTTATTTATTTGTTTATTTAGTACCTAGGTGGACGGACAGAATGTGTGTTTGCCTTAGTCTCTGGACACCGAGCCTTCGGCCAGGTACCCTTGGGAATCATTCCTCTGTATAGTTGAACATCCTCCAAAAAGCAGTAGATTACATAAGTGAATCACCTGACTAGTGTGTAAAATCGTCAAAACCGCAATGGACCAAACACGTTCAGAGGAGTAAATAGAGCATCGACCCATAACTGGACTGCGACATGCATGCGCTCGGACAGGCAAGTCAAGTAGACAGGCAATGAGAATTCCTGATTGGCCTTTGCTTTCTCCCAGTCGTGTGTCAGGCGTCCAGATGGTTTGGGTGATGATAGGCGGTTAGGATTTATGATAGAATACACGGCGAAACATTTGCGTGGTTTGATCACTTCAGGATACTCAGAACTTGTGCACAGTGGGAGAGTTGTAATTGACCTAATTGCATAGGCCTCTTTCTCTAGTCTCTACAATGGGGCGTGGCGGTGGGCGTGCTAAGGCCAGTGGAGGTACTATGTCCCAAGATGGGCCACTCGCCAACACCCAACTCTCTTTAAATATGACCCTATTCCAATTTCTCCAAACTGGTTACTTCGAAAAAGACCTATTAAGCTATTGTGCTAATCGGCTGGCGGAATACTCCTGTATCTTCTGGCTTGATCCTACTGTGGATTCCAATTCCGACGCAGTGGAACTACACACTATGGCATATGATATGGAACCATCGACACTTAGTGAGTAATTGATGTTATTTTATTGGTTGTCCTTTTTACATATGTTGGCCGCGGATGTACTGTTAAATCGGCTGCGTCAAATCTCTCTAGGATGAAATAAGCCGCGTTCACTACCCAGAGAAGCGCAGGAACTTACTAACTACTTCGGAGTAGCAAACTATCAGTAAGGGATCTTGAAAATATTCGTGTGCACAAATAACGAGGGATACTATAATTTTGTAATTTGTACGAAGGGCCAATTGCAGAAGTCACAAAGCACTTTCGATGCATTAAAGGGAAACCAGACGTGATAGACTTATGCGTATCCTACCCAACTGGGTCTCTTCTCTACAAACGGTCCACGCTCTCCAGTGATACCTGTCAAGTATCAGTATAGTAGCTGTGCCACTATGCACCAGTAGATGGCTGCATGCAAACTGGATGGCAGCGTGACAAAACATGTATTCGCAGCTGTACACCTAGCTGGTGCAACGAATGTGGGCGAGAAAACAATAGGGAGTATGGCTTTTGAGTGAATGTAGCATTACAAATAGCTTCAATTATTCCATCAGTGACGAACTCGTAACTGTACTGAGTTTCTCCACAAGCGCTCCAATTTAGTTGTGTACATGAATATACTGTGATTGGGAAGGTTAGGTTTTTATTAAAACAACCAGTTGAATTGATCATTATTGGGCAACATGTAAAATCACCTCAGTTAGGCTACATGTATTGGAACTTACAGGAACATTTTCACCAGTCGATACAATCAATTCACCGATTGATGTCCCCATAAAACAATGAGTACGGTTGGGTTTCTCCGATTGCTCCAGACCTTACCAGTGAATTAGTTTGAATAGCACCTGTTCAGTTTACATTTCAGTCAGATGCGTTCACAGCGTATTCGAATTCCACCTTAAGGAAATCATGTTCCTACATCGGTCTCTCGAGATGGTGTTTGCGGACATCAAATTGCATCCAACGGGTACGTACTGTTCGTAGAATGACCAATTTCGAATTAGCCAACGACGTATCAGCTGAGTACAATTAATGGAACGCTAGACAGTTCTGTAACTCAGGCCAGCCTGCGGTGTCGTAAGGAGCCGCGCTGATAGATAGCGCATTCTTTGTGCGCTTAGGAGTTTATGCCTACCCGAAGCGCACCAATGGTACTCACAGGATCGAATACCTGTCATCATTGCTTAGACCAGAACCACGATCATGCTATGGGAAGCTTGAAATAATACATCCGATTCACAAAGGCGCAACCACGCCTTAGCCTTCAAACTACTGCCCAGTACCTTCTATAACTATACTGTCCAAGATCATGGCATCGATCCTTTCCGATACGCTGGCGTGCTTAGTGTAAAACCGCAACATTATTGCTTCCGAGCCGAATAGTTTCCATCGACAGCGATCGTGCACAACGAATTTGCTAATAGCACGGAGTAATTGGACCGAGTCAGCTGATGCTAGAAGACGCTGAGATAATGTAGCTGGATTTTTCAAAACCTTCGACCGTCTAGACCATTGATTACACCTTTCCATGTTCCAGTATTAGGGCATCAGTGAACTTCGCTTGAGCTGGCTAGCCAACATTTTTCTTTAATAGCAATTAGTGGTCAGAGTTCGGAATTCCTTCTCTGACTCCATGCATATTCAATCTAGTGTGCCGCAAGGCTCAGCTCTAGATTCAGATTGTTTTGGGCATTAATTAATGAATTCGCACTAGCAATCGCTTCAAACTTCCCACTGTCCACCGACGACATAAGTAGTTAGCACAAGATTCGACTGAATGCCGACCAGCACCTGCTTCAGAGTGATCTAGACATGGTCAATCCCAATTTTGCTGTATTCTAATGTGAGTAAATGCAAGGTAGTCTCCGTACGGCACAAGATCAACTACCCATGCAATCTCGGAACGCATGTACTGCAACAATCTTCAGTCGAATTTGGTCTGGGTGGGCTGGTTCAGGATAACTTGCGTTGTTCCAAGCAATCAGAAGAGGCAACACATCATATTGTTGCGACGGGCATTCGGACGAAATGATATCTCTATTTGTTGACAAATGCTCAGTATGTATGTCCGCTCCCATGTCGAATACGCAGTACAATCCTGGCAGCCATGACTGAAACATCACCTTAATGCACTGGAGCAGCCTCAACATCTGGCATCTAATTACGTAATAGAAATGCGCAATCTCCTGTGGTAAGCAAAGTCTGAAACGATCGAGGTATTCAGCATACCATATCACAGGTTATGAGACCACCTGATAATGGTCCACTTTATTCTACACGGCACACAGTAAGTGTACCTTCCTTATTACAACCCAGCAACAGTGCAAACCTGAGTGGTCACTCAATGAAACACGCAGGACAGTATAGTCGTCGGGAGTGCCGCAGGGATTTCTTTTCCATTTGCATGTCATCTGTGGAATGATATCCCTGAATCGGTCGTAACTGCACCGACACTAACAATATTTAACAGACACTTGTAAGATGCACTCATCCTCAAATTTTGTAACTTGGTACTATATTTCGATCCTATTCCTGGAATATTCACTGGATTCATTTGCTGTAACATATTGGTGCCATGGAACTACGCAAATTGCAGAACTACAGCAACGCTAATTTCTTCTTTTCATACTTAGAATCTTAATTGATTTTCTAGAACCCCGCCAAACCACCAAACGGGACTTGTAATACCATGCTTCTTAACCCGTGTAAATTCGTTGTTCATTATTCGCAGTGTCAAAGTATCACTTTTCATTAGTTGTGCGCGTCTGAATGTTGCAACCAAAATTGTTGAACTTTCGTCCTGCTGGACTCAAACACCCAGCTCCTAGTCACTTGCCAACACGATATTACACAACTAGTTTCGTCCGTGTTTGGATTAATATGACAGCAGCAGCAGAAGCAGCCAGGTGATTGTGTTGATGGAAGTCACGTTCAGACTAGATTGTGAACTAACCTGAAATGGTAAAGTAGTCTGAACGTACCAGCAGTCAGTTCAAAACGCAAACTTGCTCAATGAGAACTAAACGTCCAAACGTGGTCTGCTGTGTTTACAAAGTTGTTTCTGCTTTTCCGTAAAACACTGTAACGCTAAAGGTGCATAATTCTGCTACAAATGATGGGTACACGTTTTGAGTTTGTCTGGATGGATAAAGGAAGAACTAGTTGATAACTAGTAACAGACGAGCAATTGACTATTGTCTCCGCAAGAATTTCACATCCTAAATCCAGACCTAATCAGGAACCTAGTTAAAGGAATGTCAACTGATGGACGAGAATTTGTCCATCGGAGCGTGATATAATGGAAGTCATAAGAATGTCTAGCGCGCTGTCACATTACTTTAGTTAACTACATGAATGCGAATGCAGGCCAGTGACCGAAATGACAAGGCAACCCGGATGTCACCGATTCAAGCCTGTATAGAGTACCGGACGACCTTCGCAGTATCAACCCATATGCGACTGGCGGCGGTTTCATGCCGTAGAAACGTCTGTACGGCGTAATTGTGTATTTCTAATGCCTTATTTTTAGGCTACTCTGTATGCAAGCATTATGTAACTACAATGGCTGCCGGGTTACAGCTTAGTTTGAAGTAGGCACTCATACTTATCTATTCCAATGTGTCCCATTTTGGCAAAATTTTGGTTGCTTAACTTCATTTGGGTGTTCCACGGAAGTGAAGTAACGTCTATAAAGGACGGTATTTGTACTCATGAATAAAGTCATGCGCTATTGATGGAAAGCAATTGAAAATAGTCGTCAACACACTCGTAGATTTTCTGACATCTTGTATCGAAGCAAAGTAGAAACACGATGCTATGGTTTAATGTAGCTTGAACAACTGCCAACAACCGCTCAGTTTCAGTCAACCGCTAATGTCAGACGTTTAAACAAGGTTTGGCGGTCTTTCCGGGGTCTGGGTTGGATGAGGCGGGTACCGAACGTATGCGTGATTTAATAAAATTTCCAGCCTTTTGTTACGTGGAAGATTTCCTGGGTTCCTTAGAAAGTAGCTTTCTACTTTTAGGCGTATTTTTGAACTGTTAGCAATTGGAACGTAGTAGATATTCTATGCTATGTTATATGCCCCCATAGGTGTACATTTGTATCACGCTGACAGCCGCTCACTCCTCCGAAACTTTCGACCTTCCATCTCTCATCTATTACGATGAAGCAACTATTTACCTCCGCACCCAAAACTTGTGTTCTCTTGGTCTGGCGTACATCGAACCATATCACAGGTGGTAATTCCGTCAAATAACGTGGTTAGATATGGAGCATTATATCCCCATATAAAGGGGACGGTCTTATTTTCTTACAAGTTTTTAAGCTGAACTTTTGCACGGCAGACTGGTGGAATGCCGCCCACCGGAACTGAGCTACCTATCTTATACAACTGATGAGGTATTACAGAAGGTAACCTCTGCACGCGCGCACCGTTCCCTTAAAGTGGACACCATCCGTCCAAAGCATGGGGATTGCCAGTATAGGACTTAACCGCACCTATGATTCAGTTCTTTCAGCGATGTTTTAATCAGAACCATTATTGTACCATGTGAAAGCTTAGCAAAAGTTTTTCAATTCCTCAAGGCGGGTAGTAGAGCTAAACATACGAACTACCAATTAGAAACACTGTTTTCGTCGAGGATCAAGGTCAGCGAATTCTTGTTAACCGATACATTAATCGCCAATTTGGCAACCTTCAATTTGAATGATCCCGAACAGCAGTGCTTCCATCGGCGGCTGTCATGCAGTAAGAATTCGCTAGTAGCACTAGTTGTTTGGACCGAATCCATCGATGTCGAAAAAGGTGCCTATGTATAATACGTGAAATTTGTGAAAGAATTCAAAAGGCCAAGTCGCCTTAATGCCAACATGTAGCTACGAAATAGGGTGGGCTATAAGTAACAACTGCGTAATTGCCAAGAGACATCAGTGGTCAGCAAGAAACTAACCGTAGCTCAACATCGATCGATACAAAACGCTTCATACACACACTCAGAGCAAGTATTCACTCATGCCCACTGAAAACCTGGCCAGAAATTCTACGATCAAACTTGATCGTGGTTTGATGGGTCATCATGACTTAGGTTGTTCCAAACAATAAAAAATTTCAAGAACTAGAAAATATGTCAATTTTCCCTCCCACTTCGTTCATCAAGATGCACCCTCTAGACCAAGTAAATAAATTTATTAAGTACAATCGTCTTCACTCTTACTAAATCAGTGATCGTCTCTCCCCGACCAATAAATAATCAGCATTGATAGGACACTGTCAAATGGGCCACATATGACCACTGTTCAATTTAATATTCCTGCTTCTGTGCACTTGCTTTAATTGCATCCAAAGTAACTTAATTGCCAGCAGGGCGGCCTGCACGATGCCAGAATCAGGTTGGGTAGTTATACGGATCGCTGTCTGTTCGGGAATTACTGACATTCACGCACACAAAGTACTGCTTCGTACACAGGTGCAACATGTTCGGAGCTTTTTCCTTAGCATATGTGCGTTGGAACGTCAGCTTGACAATAGTGTGCTTTAATCGTATCCTGTCAGATTGACACATTGGCAATTAGGGCACAATATCGTGAGCTCAGTTCGAACGAGTTTCGCAGAACATGGTTGGCGGCATCCGGTTTCGGATTTACTTGTCACTGTTGCCAGCATACATGGTTGGCGGCATCCGGTTTCGGATTTGCCTGTCACTGTGGTCAGCCACAGGACGCCTGCACCTACAGAATGACCATGGCTGGCTTGCACTGCACCACCCACAGCTCCAACCACACACCCCATATCCAGTGTTAACCCGAAGGAATAAGACCGGGAGGCATGCGGATGAGAACCACGTTTCATCAACGGAGCCGACCCACACTCCTTCACAGGCAAACACAAGCACGCTGTATTTCGGGAATCAACCGCACACAAGGCGGTGGCTGGACCGTAGTCCGCTCCACACTGAGTGCATGGAACCACTCTTCGAGCCTAGCACGGCCACAAGAACCGTGCACCCCGTGCCCTGTAGTAACGACCAACTGTCTCCTGGAGCCAGTATGGACGGGGTAGTGGGCAATAGACAGGTAGACACCTTGTCAACATGCACATCAAGCGCAGCCACACTTGGGATGTCAAACAACAGCCAATCATTCGAAATGCCGATATCGAATAAAGTAAACGCATATGACGACATAAATACTCGCTAAATGAGCATATGGAAGAAATTGGTTAAATGTGAATACGCGATAAGTACAAAATGTCCGAAAGTCATTTAAAAAATACCACGCGATAAAATTACGCAAGTTTACCACAATTTGCATGAGCGACGTGTGTAAGTTGGGAGAAGATTATCAAGTAGGCAGAACAAAAATAAAATAAAATATAATGAATTTTATCCACATTAAAAAGACCTAGTTTAAGTGTAAGTTGGTTTAGCCCAACTGCGGTGAAGAAGCATCATGAATGCGACATCAGCCTCAGCATGGGGCATGGTTTATTTACGTGCTGGCGTCTGTGCATATCGAATCTAAGCTTATCTCCAAAAGAATTCCAATTGATTCAAGTGAAAATGTATAGTAAAAATTCAACTAGGTGCAACTTCAACATCTACACTATCAGTTACATTTGATAATTTCTTCCGAGACTCCAGCATCGATTACTGTAGTGCGCAACCATGTCTCAGTAACGTTAGTGTTGTTCCATGGCTTGAAAACAGAATGAACAACCAATTCACCCAGTATGGTAGAATAGCTTTTGTCATTGTCGTACAGACAGGTAGACTTCCCAGGACCTAGAATTTCCCTGTGAGTTATAGGAGATGCCATCGAGAATAGGGCGATTAACACACGGTATATCTTTATACTCGTTCATTTGTGGGATTTAAGGTATTACCTATAGCCTGATCAAACCGCTGCATATACACCTCAGACAGAATTAGTTTGCAGTTGAGTAGATAAGGGCAGGAGGCGCCTGCGCATTAAGTAGTAATTATTTTTTTATCATGTTATTATAGAACTTCCTAGTTGTTTCGACTCTTAGTCAGCACAGAGGAAACGATCTTCACGGATGGTATCCCAAGCACAGAGTAGCCAACTGAACTCGGATCTGAGCAGTCTTAGTGACCTAGCTACCGTGCGTGTGTACACGCCGTCTGACGCTGACGAAGAAACGCATGACTACATCAAGACTGGGAAAAGAAAAGCTGGACGATAGCAAAAATTCGTCTACTGACTAAGATGAGGGCAAACATGAATTCATTACCTTTGTATTTATGTCTCAATAGTGTGGCAGCGTGGTGCATAAACAATAGAGGAAGGTGGAGGTACACAAGGCAAATGAGTTCCCAAATAGAGCAAGTGATATGACGAAAACTCAGTTGATGTCAGTGTGGCCTGGTACGGTACATGTAGTAGCAGTACCGGGGCGAGCATAGATGTAAGTTTACACAGTTTACTTTGATAGATAACGGCTGTTTCAATGGGGGAGCTCAGCTGATCTCTGTGCATTTTGAGACGGCATGGTGACAGTATTGCTAGGTCGTCTTCTGGGCAAATCTTACGGAATTACGGGAGGTCTACAGCACAAGTCATCTAGAGTCAAAATAGCTGATCTAGCTCGAGTTCCAGCTCTGATGGCCGGAGTCTTCGCATCGTCACAGGCTCCGAAAAACTTTGAACCACATTGTCGGGAATGTACAAGTTAAGCCGCTTCCAGAGAATCGCAGCAATCAAAAATTTCGCAGTCCCGTAATCCAAACGTCAGCTCCGGTCGTTCCTCGGAATGGTAGCGACTAGTTCAAAATTAGTGCGCTATTTTGCGCAGATTGGTTCATTATTAAAGCCGCTGAACAAAAACTAGTCGTTTGCTTGGACACCAGAAGCGTATCAGGCCTTTAACTACCTAAAGGAATGCGTTGCGCCATCCAAGCCTGGCGAAAAGTTCGCGGTAGCGGTTGATGCAAGCCACGTTGCAATCGGGTCTGTGCTGTCCCAACCAGCCGGTGTGATCGAGTACGTCGACGGAACTTTGACCAGCGCAGAGAAAAAGTACTCCACGACGGAGAAAGTATGCCTTACTATCATGTGGACATTGGCAAAATGGAGAACATACCTACTAGCGACTGAAATTCATGTGGTTACTGATCACAAGCCGCTATCATGGTTAGTGACGACGAGAGATCCGCAGAGAAGACTTGCACAGTGGGCGCACTGGCTCCGAGAATTAATGTTTGCTATTGAGCACTTAGATGGAACGAAGAACGTAATACCCGACATGTTGTCGTGCCCATCGCTGGAACAGCTCCTGCCAGGTGATACCATATTGGTGTGGTGTCAATGCTGAAGATCGAGATCTACTGGAATGTCCACGTGCGGATGAATTGGTGAGGTTACTGTGTGCTTATTTACAGGCTGCTACCAAGCCAGAGGTAACATTATTAGAGATGATGGAACTCCTCAGGATTTGGGACAAAGTTGATGTCGTAACCTGTACCCTGATGGTGAAAACAAACGGAACGAAAGTGCCTTATTCATCAGGGTTTACGAGAGCGGTTGATACGAGTGACCCATGATGGTGTCCGTATTGGACTCGAGAGAGTGTTCGACCAGTTGCAGAGGAGGGTGCTTTGGTCAACCATGAGAAAGCATATCGCGGCATAAATTCTTGGATACCCAACCTGCCAAACTGACTGCCAGATGGATACACCGAGGTCACCGATTCGATCTATCGAAGTCAACCAACCGTTCCAGTTTTTGAGATTGAACGTCTTTGGGCCCTTGCCGGTCAGGAAACAGGTACATCCTAGTGACGATTGACCATTTCACTCGATGGGTGGAAGCCGTACTGATCAGGGATCAAACAAACGAGACAGTGGCACAGATATTCGAATTCAATGTGCTCGCAAGGCATGGAATAGCACAATGTGTTAGTACCCGCCAAATACCGTTTTCTGTCGAAGGTGTTTCAGACAATATTGGAAAAGTGGGACGTCCAGAAACGACGCAAGTCACTGTATCATCGTTTCTGTCTGAACGGTTTAATCGAACAATGAGGACGTGGATAAACTGTCCAAACTTGGCGTGGGAGGAAGCATTACCTCAGGTACTTCTCGCGTATAGAGATAGAAAGCAGTCGACCATCAAAGTTGCACCATTCAAGTTACAGTTTGATAGACAATCAAGAATTCTGCTTGCTGCATGTATAGCTCATCAGCAGAGTGGGAAATTCCAGCAACACATCGCAAGCGTTTGGAAGCAACCGCCAGAAGAGAAACCAGGTCTCTACGATGCCAGGTTTGCGGACCACAAGTGGAGGCCATTCAGCGAAAGAGAAAAAGTCAAGATACGAAACCACGATCGCCCGGAACATGGAGGGCCAAGAACACGGAAGTTCAGGAAACGCTGCAAAGGCCCCTACGCAGTGTTCGCTTGGAAAGGAGAGAAGTTCAAAATTAACAACTGGGCGCCGCAACGCTGGATGAATGCTGCCCTGCTACGCCCGTGGCAGGCGTCAGAAAGGTAAACTCGGGAATGGGTGGGTTCAGGGAAGCGAAAGGCAATGATTGCCCAAAGGACATAAAGACCACGAAAACGGGCGCGGACGGAAACGGGAAAAGGCGCAATGAGGGAGGGCCTGATAGAATGAGGCGAGAACGTGTCACTAGCGGCTTCCGATAGTGAGTCTGAGCCTGGCAGAGTGGAAAGGGTATTCGTCGAGGATGCAATAAATCAGACAAAAGCGCCGTTACTGCAGCCTCCTGGATAGACCCCAAGCAGAGTGATGCTTCCATGGTCAAGCGCATCTCGAGCAATCGAACGACTCTAGGCCGATCAGAATGGGACGCTTAGATCGGAAATATGGGGTGAAACGGGCAGGGAATACTCCATCACGAAGTCCTCAAAGTGCATGGACGTGTCGAGAGCAGAAGGCAGGAGAGATGGTGCGTCGTGGGAACGAAATTTGACCCATTAATACAGGCCTGCGTGAGTGGTGGCATAGCCTGTGACCGCGGGACTAAAGGTTGTGCTTCACTGCCGCGATGTTCTTGCCCATTATGTACCCAAATGGGTGTATTTCCATCGCTTTGATCTAGGCCCGGTTGCGCTAAACAAATGGAAGAAAAGAAGAATGTACAGTTATTTGGCCGATTGTCATCGGCTCATGATATTTGTAAGTGAAAAAATGCGTTATAATTACGCTAATACATATATACTTAGGCGTACAGTGTGAAACATTAACACTGCAGACGTAGGAAAAATGGGTAGGTCTTCCGTTAAATAATTGTGCAGCCGATGAAAATGCTCGATAAAAACCATGGAAAAACTGACGCGCACACCGAAATACTCGTCATAAAAGAGCTCAATTAGAGAAACTCTAGAGGATCTACGACATCTGGAACTAGGCTCGAGCGATTACACAAAGAAGCTGTCCTTTTAAAGTAGATCAGGCAGAATAATCGGAGAACGATACTCCCTGTAGAAGCGCACGCCAGCAGTCAAGAACTGTGACACTAACTCGCGTGCTACTAAAACCTCTTTGAGCCAGACGGCATAAAAATGCAGCCCTGATATTTAAGAAATATTTCGAAATACGCATATCAGTGAGCATTTAAACAGTGAACAATGTTTATGCCGGGGGAAAAGGCATTTGCTTGACTAGTCCCGCAGGATGGTAGGGGTAAAACTGCAATTATCAGAAGATAGGTGAGTTGTCTGTTTGAGCGTTTATCTAGCAGATGCGCTGTTGAAAAATAGTAGTGTAGTTGGGAATTAAATGCAAACGACGAGGCAAAATGGGGACAGTTATAGTTGTTGTACTCCGAGAGAAAAGTAATAAGGAGAACACTCACATCTGTACCGTCTGTTCAGGCTTATTTAACATGGCAATCCGGTTTGAAGGGAAAGTTAATATTTTCCAAAGTAGCACAGCTTAGGCAACGTAGTGATGGAGATCAAGGGCAAGATCCAATCGTTTTTTGAAAATATTCAAGGTCGGAGAGGAAACAACGAAGTTTGGGAGAGAGTTCCAGGGTTGACAAAACCGAAGAGAAAAATAATTTCGCTGGCATTCCAGGCTGCTATACTGTGCACACAATTTCTGAGGGTTACCTGTGAGACTGGTATTATGTCTGAGTTCCAGCAAGTGGCAGCATACTTGCTTAAGTTCACTCAATATTTAGTAAACTAATATGAGTTCGCCGCGCAACCTTCTGTAGCGGTCATTGAAAACTCCCAGTAACTTCAGCCTTTGATGTTAGGACAGATTTCGTATGCTCTTGACATTCTTTTTGGCCCTGTTTTGTGGGTTCTCCAGCACTTCTGAGCCGCGCTCCAACCGAGGTTGCCAAGCTTTGATGGCGTATTCAACGTGAGGGCGCACGTAAGTAATGTGTATCATGGGGAAGATGGGGAGTCGAATCTTCCGCATGCTCTCCGCAGCAAGCCGACGTGCTGGTTGGCTCTCTTTACAGCTGTCTCTGACTGCTTTGAACAGTTAACGTCACTTTGAATGAGCACACCAATGTCGCGTTCTTGGAAGCTGTGTGCAATATATGTGACCCAAACCTATGCATGTAGTCATGCATATGGCGCAATTGAACAGCGTGACATTTTTCCACATTGAACCGTAGTGTATTCAAAAGTGACCAGGTTGAAATCGTGTTGAGGTCACGTTGGAGCTTTACTTGGTCCTTCGGTTCTCTGATCACTCGTTATAACTTGATATCATCCGCGAAGGATAGGAAATCGGAAGTAACGTCCCTCGCCAGATCGTTTATGAAAAGCAAGCTTAGACGGGGCCCGAGCCTTGTGGTACGCCGCACTAGACCTCAAATGCGTCGGGCAGGGATTCTCGTACTCTCACATCCAACCGAAGTTCGTGCAGAAAATTGCCTATCTAAGGCAGTAATGAACAATAAACAATGAGAAATTAAAAACAGTTAGTTCCCTTTAGTAACCTGAAAAGCACAATTAGAAGACGAAGTTCGGCAGATGCATGCATTTCGTATCGTCTCATCAGTGCCGATAATGATAACCGGTAATTTTAGATAACAGTTTGTGGGTACAGACATACATACAAACAAACGCGAGAAAAAAGGGTGTCTTTCGTCTACAACCAGGGCAGCCTGAGGCTGATCGATAATTGTTTTTGAACACAAAGCACTGGCTTAATCCGATTAATGGCAACAGCCTCGGCAAACTGGTGGAGTCGGGAATTAGTATGGCGAAGCAGGATTTTACACGCCTTGTTGTCCTCAATTCGGTGACCTGATGTCAATAAGTGCCTGCCGATCGAACATGCTGGCGGCCTGCGTACACATGTAGTCTGAGTTGGGCTTGCTTGTTGAATAAGCCCGCATTGAACCCATTTTGGTACATGCTCCTTTATTCGGTAACAGTGTTCTATTGATTCTGCCTATGTAACTATCCCCGCAGTTACATTCGAATTGATATACGTAGTGGGAGTTGGCGCCAATAGGCTGAGTTACCTTAGTGGAGGCAACGGTAGCTTATGAGTTCGGTCGATGATTACAACTTCGGCAGCACAGAAAGTGCTATCTGTGGCGGAAATCAGACGTCTTCTGGTCCTCAAAGAAGCAATGTCACCCTTAAAGGGCAGCTCTAAGAATACCTTTTCCTTAGGCACAGTAGGTACAGCAACTTTCATTTCACGGATTTCCCTGTGCTTCCGGATAAATGTTCGAGGGTAGCCATTAGCAATTAACGTGTTGGCAATTACTTCTAGTTCATCGGCTAGACAATCGGTCGAACATATTCGTCTGGCTCGACTAAACAGGGTGTTCACAAGCGTTCGCTTGTGCCGAATTGGCGTAAAGCTGTTAAAATGCAGATACTGTCCCGACCACGTTGTTTTTCGATAAACAGACCTTTTAACCAGTCCGTTCTCCCTGCGGCTGAGAAGAACATCCAATTATGGAAGACAGTTCTGTTGTTCGACTTCGCAGGAAACCGTCAAATTGACATGCGTGGAGTTAAAACGCGCCACTAGCTGTGCGATCTGCATTTCTGTTGAAATATACACCAAGATATCGTCCACGTAACGTTTGTAATAGGGTAACTGCGCTATTTCTTCGGATAGGCTTCGTCCTATCATCTGTTATATAAAATTACCCGTTATCGTTATCGGCACCGATGAGACGATACGAAATGCATGCATCTGCCGAACTTCGTCTTCTAATTGTGCTTTTCAAATAAACAATGAATTTTTACGGGTTAAGAAGCGTTGCTTTTCAAGTCCCGATGGATAGTTGGTAGGGATTTCGACATAACAATAATGCTAATAATGTTAGTAAAACAGTTAGTACTTTAAATATGAAAATAGGGACTTATCGTTTGCTCCGCTGTAGTCCGGCGATTCGCTTAGATTCACAGCACCCGCAGTTAACAGCAAATAATTCCATGATAAACTCAAGGTGTAGGATGGAGACGTAGTGTTAAGTAACAAAGTGTAAGTGGATGAGTGCATCGTCCAACCGTCTTTTATATACTGTTAGTGTCGGTGCGGTGACGACCAATTCTGGAATGGCATTTCACGGGTGACAGGCAAGAATGGAAAAAATTTCTGGGACACTCCAGACGGCTATACTGTACAGCGGGTTTCAATGAGTGGCCCCTATTTTGCATTGCTGCTGAGTTGCAGTAAAGGGCGGCACACATGATGTGGGTCTCTCAGAATCAAATATGCCATAATCAGGTCGCCTCGTTGTTTGCGATAGCTTCCACTGAATATCCCCAATTGTTTCACCCTCTCCTCGCAAGAAAGATTGTACATTACAAGTACGTGCTTAGATGCCCGAGGTTGAGGCTGCTTCAGTGCATTATGGTCATGTTTCAACCATGGATGCCAAGCTTAAATTATGTATTCGACATTGGGGCGAACATACGCACTGAGCATTTGTCGAAATATGGAGCTGTTTATTTGTCCAAACGCCCGTGGCAACAGCCCGACGTGTTGGTTCCCAGTCGAAGAGGTCTTTTCGGATTACCTGTAGCAACCCAATTCATCTTAAACCAGGACACCCAAGTCACGTTCGAGAGTTGATTGTTGCAGTACATTCGTTCCGAGTCGGTATGAGTAGCTGCTCTGATGTCGGATGGAAAGCACTTTGCATTAACTGACGTTGAAATGTGTTATGTGTTATAACAGTGGCGACGCGAGTTCAATTGAAAACAGAATGGCAGTCAGCTTTGCACAATTGCAGGCACTTTTGCAGGAGCAGCAAACGCAGTTCGAAAAGTCACAGAGGCAGTTGATGGAAGTGCTATCACAAAGATTAAACATTCGAGTAGAATGGGAACTGGTACTGAAGCTGACATCGCAAGAAATTGTTTCAGAATGTCAGAGGTTGCTCAAATTGAATCCTGCTACAAATGTGGTCGCAAATTCGGAGCAGCACTTCTGCTAGACTGCCACTTCAAAATCAGATGTGCCCATCAGACTTAAGGATGCGACGATAGAAATCAATGGCAGTCAGATTACACGGATGAATAAACGCCACGAAGCAATGCTCCAACCTGGTCCAGAATGCTACAGAATCACCAGTGCTGCCTTGAACCTCAAGTCAGTTACTAAACCAGTATCCAGAACAAAACGCCTTGTGCCAATCAGGAAAGAAAAGCATTGCAGTTGTCATGCGGGGAAAAGTCGGACAGACAGCGTGTGTCATTTCAGAATTCGTGACAGATGTTACGTGCGAGAGTTCCGAGGACCGAAGAGGTGGTCAACAGGAAGGGTGATCCGCACAAATGGTAGAGTCAATTACCAAGTAACGGTTGGAAACAAGAAATGGATCAGACACGCAGATCAGCGCAGACCGAACCACGGAAAAGCACAAGGGCCGGCAGACAACGTATATCGAAGAAGGAGAAGATAACCACCAAGGCAACTGATTGATGTCAAAACAAAGAAAACTGAATTGAAGCAAGTATGCATGGTGGGGAAGCAGCTTCAATTCGGAGGTGTCACGGAGGTGAAACAGCTGACTACGATGATGCACACTAGCTGGGCGAGATTGGCCAGACAACGTGAGCGGCTGACAGACTCGTTGTCATGGTCAAACCGGAAGCTGACAAAATCAGACCGTCATCGCCGCAGGGGTTGCTATGTTGCGGACGTGGTCCTACCTACAGTCAGACAGTGGTAGCCGCTACTAGAGTCGAATCTGTTCAGAAAAGAGATGTCAGTCAACTCAGTGATAGCGGCAAGACAAGCGCATGTGACCGATACAAGTATCCATGTTCTCTGCCCAATATACTTCGGCGTTTGTTTTCCCCGCCTGGTTGGCAGCGCAGAGATAGAGGCGAAGGGCAGCGTCATAACAAAATGCGTTTTGCGTTGACCATTGCTACACCATGTCTAGACCACTCGGATGCACATGTTGGTCGGCGTTCGCCTGGATCCTGCGCCAGATCTTAATATCGTCAGCAAACATTAGGAAATTTGAAGCGATTCCTTGTGCAAGGTCATTAATAAAGACCAAAACAACGTGGACCTAGAACTGAGCCTTGCAGCACACCATACGCGAATTGTATAGGGTCCGATAAATAGCTCCGAACGCTGACAACTAATTGCCGTTGAAGTAGAAAGTTAACAATCCAGCTTAAAAGAGGGTCGCCGACCCCGTGATGCTGGAACTTAGAGAGTAGTATCCGATGGTCTAGACGATCGAAAGCCTTGTAAAAATCTAGGCAGATCACATCAACGCCTACTTCGACGTTAGCTGCCTCGGACCAACTACTGCGTGCGATTAGTAAATTCGTTATACATGACCGCTGTCGACGGAAACCGTGTTGTTCAAACGTGATGATGTTACAGTTTTCCAGATAGCCCACCAGTGCATCCGCAACTATGGATTCCATGACCTTGGAGAGTATAGGAAGAAGCGATACTGGGCGGTAGTTGGAGGCATCAGTTCTGCTGCCACCTTTGTGAATCGGGGTTATTATCTCAAGCTTTCACATAGAAGGAACTTGATTCTACTCTAAGCGGCGCAGGAAAAACTGAGCTAGATGTCCTGCCAGTTGGCTTGCTGCTGCTTCCAATGCCTCTGGACGAATGGTGTCGACACCCGGCGAGCTGTGTTTGCGTAGAGATGTAAGCGTTTGCAATACAGCCTCCGCGGTATAAGTGATGTGGGTTAGTGCTGGCGAAGAGACGACAAAGGTTGGTAGATCGCTCGGTGGCAAGACCCTTTGAAACGTGGAGGCATTTTGCACCCGCTGCGCGTTTGCTGCTTCCACAGCCGTTCTTGTTGGGCCATCAGCCGTCCTGAGTGGAGGAAATCCTTGTCTCACCTTACTTAGGTTATAGGCGTGCTTGTACAGCAGTTTGTGGTTAACACTGAAGGTTTTTGCGATGTTGTGCTGATAGGCGGCTTTGTCTTCTCTGAGCAGTTGAGTGTAGTGGTTACGTTGGGCTACGTATTTCTCCTAAGTTTCTGGTGCTGGAGCTTCTCTGTGCACTCGCCATGATGCGTTGCGTACTACCATCCATTTTCGAGTTCTGCTTCTAACGAAAGAAAGCGATTTACGCTTATTGCAAACTCATATCTATGAAGCATCTGCAATCAGCTGACTGAATTTTTTTATGAACTCGAGCCAGGCGACTTCCATGGTTTCTCCGTCAAGGAACGACCAAATTGTGGCGCTGACCAGATTGTGATGGTTCGCACAGTCTCATCGTTCTTATTCCGATATTCCGCATAGCAGATGAAGTTGAAATTGATGACTGCGTGATCACTGCGACCTAACGGGCAGTCTACAACCAACACTTCAAACATATGCTCCTCGTTGGTAAGCACAAGATCCAGCACAGATGGCTTGTTAAATGTTCTGAACCGAGTGGGTAAAGTGATGTGATTGTAAAGAGGAACAGTGGTTACAAGATCCTGTAGATCGGCTTTGAATTGTTCTCCGATCGCGGCAGGAGTTTCTAGACAATGTACGTTGAAATCACCCATTATAAGTATGTGAGTGTACTTTGGTTGTAAACTGCATCTTAAAGCAGCCGCTAGGTGGTAGTCGTTTTCGAGTGTAGAGTTCCGTCGCAATGAGGACGGACCTTACCGTGGTGCGATGGTTTGTGTGCCTCAGCGATCCATTGAGCTATGCTGGGTGGTGCATTTTTGCACATTCAGAGCCACTCATACCAGATTGGTCAATGGTTAGAGGCCAGAAAAACTCAGCCTCCTGGTCCAGGTTGCGCGTTGGAATGAGGTGTCTCCTTATTCATTAAAACGGACTCCTTGCAGCCCAACGCCAAACCCGCTGCCACGCGGTAAGGTTTTTGAACCAAAGGCTTTGGTTGAGAACCCTAATCGTTCTCCTGTCTAGGCCTCGGCAACCTGACAGTATCCTGTCCACGCAATACAATGCATCTTTCCTCAAACAATTTCTTGATGCTCTGGTCAATGCAGAGGATAATCAACGGTGCCCTATCTGCTGCATCGAGCAGGGTGGATAGGGGTTTGGATGCTACTGCTCATGCCTTCCCGTCATCTCATTCCCGCTTACGCTTTCTCTCTCTTACCGTCCACTTCCAGCTTCACATTTATCCCCCCATTTTTCAACCCCAAAATTCTTGGAGCTCCCCCACCTTGCTTTCCTAGGCTTTTAGCTTCTCTGCAATGTCCGAGTCAAGTTAGTTAATAGAGGGAACAAATTGGTTTGTAAGCATTTTCAACTTGGTTCGTAAGCATTTTCAACTTGGTTCATAAGCATTTTCAAGTTGGTGCGTTTCAAAGTTTGGCTTAGATGCACACGCGCACCGTCGAGTAGCTTCCTCATTGATCAGACGCCGTCGGCCAACAGGATGCCGCGAGTAACTATAGAGCAGGTGTTCTCCAACTTTTCGGCACGTGCACCCCTTCGTGGTGTAACTTAGCACGACGGACCCCTGAGCTCTTCTTATCCACATAACTAGGCTTTAATAACATAAGAATGAGGTGGAGTTCATCGCTCTACACTGAATTTGCACAGCTGTTCATTTATGCTGGCAAAAGTGAAGGCTGTTGAACTTACATGGAAATGCAACGATATTAAGGTTTAATAACTTGGATAAAATTCGTTCCGACATGCAGCGCTGACTTGTTTGATGCTAGGTGTTATTGAGGAAAGCTATAGCCTCGTATCTCGTTACGCTTCAGATCTGTTTCGGTAATTTGTTTTGTATAGATATAATGCGAGAATGCAATCTCACATAGCTACGTTGTGGCAAATGGGAGAAGCACGGCGATAGCTGTCTACAATGACAAGGTACATATCATTCGCTTTGCATCAGAAATCACACAGAGACAGTCTGTGAAAACTTTTCGAAAGGAAGAGTCTTAGGTAATCTCCATGCATTTTGTATGCTTGGCCGGACACGTTTCTCGGTTCTGCTGTCAGCGCATTACGAGAACTATGTAAGATGCTTCTGTGGCTTTTTTTTACAGTCTGCGACGCGTGAAGCATGTATGTTTGGGTGTTCAATATTTCATCTCGCATGCGCTGTAAGTACATTTTTCTGTCTCTACAGTCCGTATGAATTTGTCAAAATGCCGCTGCATTTTAATAGGCACCATGTTCAGAAGAACTTTGTTACACAAGTCACCTTGTGGACAATTATTGGACTCCATAAATCCCAAACGAAGATAAATGTGGTTGTATTTCCTTGCTTTTTTTCAATTCGTAGATTATACCCATGGAATCCATGCAATCCATTTTTCAAGATAAGAGTAAGTTCTTTTGTGAAACGGTAAAGAAAGATAAAACCGCGCAGGATGAGTTTAAAATCACTCAAGTGTTGAAGGAGCTGAAGCGTATGAACCAAATAGATAGCGTGCTACTGGGACAGCTAACGCCAGTGGGTTCCCATCCTCCACGTCTTTATGGACTACCTAAAGTACATAAACCACAAGTCCCTCTGCGTCCGATAATCGACATGTCAGCCTCAGCTACTCACTCGGTTGCGAAATTGCTTGCGGGTTTGCTCGAACCAGTACGCAAGGAGTTATGCACATACACCGTGAAAGACACATTTGAATTTGTGAAACGAGTAGAATGCATGAAAGTAAATGACAAATTGATGCTCTCTCTGGACGTTGAGTCACTTTTTACGAATGTTCCATTGATGGAAACTGTCAATTTTGTGTGTGATTACATGAATGAAGAGAACATAGATGTGCGTATTCCGGTGAGGAAACCGAAGGAATTAATTGTACGGTGTACCTTCAACAGACAATTTTATTTAATGGAGTCTACTACGGACAGATTGACGGTGTCGCGATGGGGTCCCCCCCTAGGACCATTCCTTGCTGATATTTTCCTCGCTATGATTGAGCGTGAAGCTATACGACCCATCATCGCTTCGTTTGATTTCTATTGTCGTAATATGGATGATACGTTTATAAGCTGCGATTCAAACATCAATGTTTCCCACCTGTTAAACCAATTAAACCGTGTTCATCCATCGTTGAAGTTTACTATCGAAACCGAAAGAGATGGTAGGCTAGCCTTCTTGGACGTGTTGCAAAGCCGAAGAAATGATGGTTCATTGGAAAAATGTGTATTCCGGAAGGCCAGTTGGGTAGGCCAATATACACATTTTCTGAGCTTTGTACCCTTGAGGTACAAACGTAATCTTGTCCGCTGCTTGTATTTTCGTGCTACGAAAATTTGCAGCCAAGAGACGCTGGAGGCCGAAAAGATCCGTATTCTCAAAACGCTGCAAGACAACGGTTATCCGACACCATTCATCAAAAAGTATGCAGTGATCCGCGATAGCCCTGAAGTGATTACTACTGTCCCTAAGAAGGACGTGTTTCTGTCAGTTCCCTTTAAAGGCGATGTTGCCTTTGATCTGTTGACCAGAAGGATTTCCACTGCAGTGGCTAGAACCTTCCCAACCGCATGCCCACACGTCCTTGCGGAAACGGCCCCCTTTATAGCCCAACGCATTAAAGATAGACTTCCGGTTCAGTCCCAATCTTACATTTTATATCAGGTTACCTGCGCCTGTGGTGCGAGGTACGTGGGACACACAACCAGGCGTCTGTCTTAACGCATTGCGGAGCACTGCCCAGCGGCTTTGCGGGAAGGCATCGTCAGTCGCCCCAACAGTTCCATCCTGGAACATCTGGTGGAAAGCAGACACCGAATTAGGACCGCTGATGCCTTCCAAGTACTTTATGTAGTAAAACCACGGTAAACTAAAGGAATTAGAAAGCAAATCTTACGGACGGCCGAAACGATTGCGATTAGAATATTGCAACCGGAATTATGTAAGCAGAAGACCTTGCTGCAAGGGCTTCTTCTACCCTGGCCCTAGTTAGCTCGCTAATTTTTACCACTCCAGGCGCCTACAGTGGTCGGATGATGCATTTGGCATCCCACCGATCAACTAACACGTGCTTTGTCACATGTGTTGTTAATGGATTTTATTGATCAATAATATTGAGTTTCTATTTGTCGTGATTCCACTATTCCCACCACTTTGGCTTCATCAGCCGTTTGCTTTGTGCTTTTCCATTTTATAATTGTAAATGCCTGAGGAGGTTTATCGAAAAGCATACTCTTCGCAACGTTGTGTTGTTGTATTTCCGCCTCTTACCCACTGGTACAGAGGATCCGGTGGGCACAGACTTATATTGCATCATATCAGGTAGTACAGAAACATCGCAGGTCTCAATTGCTGCATGCTCAGAAGGCACACTAGATGGCCTAACTAATACTACATCTGAATTCGACGAATAATATTCCTGTGAAATATTTAGCAGTATTTCATTTTTCATTTCATGGTCCCTGTTGATGTTACATGTCTAACTACCACAATGGAGATAAATAATTAAGCACAAAAGTCCAAAACACACCAGCAATTTGGTTACTATGATAACTTGGGCTTTGAAAAAAGTAAATTAGTGAACGAAACATCCACCCTTTTGTAATGTAGCTTATGTAGTTTCCCTCGAATTCGCGGAATCGGATGAGTACCTTCGTTAAACATAGAAATATCCACGTTTTCCTTCTGAGCTTCCGTGGACGCGATCCAACAAACAGGCCTCTCCTTCCGGTTTGCTTATTTCGGAGGATAGTAACACTTGAAATGACCGAAAAGTTGGGCCCTATCATATGGCATACTTCTCGTTGCCTCTCGAGGGACATAGTCTGGGTTATGTGAACTTTAGCGGACGTAGAATGACCCATCCAGCCAATGCCCATGGCATCACGATGAAATTAACACACGACCTTTCTGAACTTGGAAAGCCTCGTTCGCTCACATTTTAACTCCCTGCCAAAACAATCTTACTCCTTGGAAGGGGTATGTTTCCATGGGCAATGCACAAGGCTATAATGTAAACCGTTAGATTTGAGTTAACAATTTGCACAGCATGTTTGTCATAAATTCGTGAAATAGACTGATCGCGTCCATAAAATTTCCTACTAGAATTGTAACACTTTGGGAGACCATGCGGATTCCCTGAAAGTAGCCCACGGACCCCCTGGGCATCCGCGGACCACCATATGAGAAACAGTACTATAGAGCTTGGAAATTATTGAGAATACCTGTAGCTCGGGATGTGGATGAAAAGATTGTCCTGTTCTCCGAGCTGGGCGTTTCTGTTGCCCAGCACGGAGAACAGGACAATCTTTTCACTATAAATCATCTTATACTCATAAATTATGCCCATTCAGACATGAAGAGAACAATTGCGAAGAAAGTACTTTTCCATAAATATCGTCAGGCACTACAATTATGAAGCAGATAGCTAAAACTTGCAAACAGCTATTGCTTGCTATGTACAAGGACAATGTCGTCAGATAATAGTGGAAACAGTTAAACTGGGAACTTATTATGTACAGCAATCAATAACAGATTCAAACGAGTCACTATGATCCGGTGACCTTGAGGCCTGCTAACTGCGTGAGAGCCAGTTCGGAATTAGCGCTTGCACGAGAGCTCGCTGCTGAAGGCGTCCGATAGTAAGAGCTTCAGCTATAGTCAGGAAGCGCCTTTTGAGTTCCTTTGAGCATCGCTGTGGAGCAACTCGGAGAACCGTAAATTAGTCTTTAACACGGCATTGATGCCCAGTGTTGATCAGGTACTCACAGATGCGATGACCGCAGCGCAATAACTCTTTTGACTGAATAACAGTGTGATTGCCTAACTGGGAAAATGCACACTGATAACTGCACACGGTCAATACTATGACAGTGCATGTGCCACGATTGAACTGGTTGCATTTCGAGTTAGAGGGACACTTACAGGGAATAATATAATAGCACGGGCAATGAAGAGAGTGCTTGGCAAGTCTCGTATTTTGTTAGGGTGCAAGCCACAAGCACTAGTGCACAAATACAACGGTGATCCGTTTATGTAGGGAAGTTAATGATAGGGAGTTAATGATAGGGAAGTACTATCGCAATACGCAGCTGGGTAGTGGGATCCACGGAAATGGTACAGGTAACCATCTTTCGATATGTAACCTATCATCCTGACATATGATCTCGTATCGTTTGTCGCTGACGCCCCATTCCCAGCTTTCATCGTAGGCCACGAGCTGGGTTGACGATTCCCGTTCCCAGTCTCCGCGTTAGTCGCGATCTCCTGCTGCTCTCCGGGGCATTTCCGTGTGAACTGAGATCCGCGCCCCTACAATGTCAAGAGCGACTAAGAATGTTACCTAAGCGAGTAGGCGCAT